>JAUMJK010000655.1:972500-1572500 GCA_033558105.1 Coccyzus lansbergi
AAGAGGGTCTGAATTGGGCACACCAGGCAAGTAAAACTCTTCTACCATCTTGTCTCTCTATTCTCCTTCAGAAATGTAAGGACAAACTACTGCATTGAATATTTTATTATGAGAGGAGGTCACTAACTGAATCGTTGTGCAACACTGGCATTGTACAATGCATAGAAAGAAACTGAACTGAGTTTTTTAGAATGAGTAGCATGCTCATCTCGGAGAACTACTTCTTTCCTCAAGGAAATCAAGGAAAAACTAAGAGAAGAGAGAACATTTGTGATTGATGCAGAGGAACAAAAACTACTAGAGTTAGTTTCTTATGGTCGCTTGGGGCTTTCCATTTGAGCATCCATGTCAACTTCCGAGTTCTACATTTCACACTAATTGTGCCCAGAAGATTCTGTCCTGTCTGAGATTTTTGAGCCTGACTGTACTAAACTGTAGAAATATGATGTTGATATGGTGCTAAGTGTCTGACTATAGTCCCAAAGTAGAAAGAGTAATGAGTTCCAAAGAAAGCAGTTAAAGAAAAGACATTAAAAAGAAACTTGCGTACCTGAAAGGAAAATTAAATTTCCTTCCCCTTTAGAGGCCCATGGTTTTGTCCCAGAAACTCTGTGTAATAAATTGCATCTCTGGGAAGAATATGGTATCCAATGAATCTCAGCGACCATTGCAAGTGAATTAGCAGAGACTTAACCATCACTGAGTTGTTCTACCCTCTTCCAGCTACCACAAGACAGACCTGTGCATTTGTTTGCTTTAAACTCACCAGGCTTCTCCCTCAAAAATGCATTAACGCAACTTTAAATCTGTATTACCAACATGTGTTTACATGTATTTGACTGTAAATAAGGCATGTTTGCACGCTTTACTGAACAGAGATCTATGAAAATGGACAAGTGAAAACTTTTTAAGATGTTGATTGGTATTGTCCATGGGAACTGCACATTCTAAGAGCCAAACACCAAATGCAGTCATCTTACTTCCAGAGCTTCAGAGTCTTATTTTCCCTCCTTCTCCTCGATCACAGAAGTGCAAGAGAAGACTGTCAGTTTTACTGAAGCATCAGCACTTCTGTTGATAAGGAAGGAACTTAGACCATGCTAATACTTCACATAGTTCATTCTTAACAACTCATGTCCTTTCACATATGTTTAGGGTGGCACTATAATGTCAGAGGCTTACACACTCAAAACTATACATCTTTTTGTTCAAAAACTGAGGAAAGAGACACTTCCTTCCCTTCCTTCTTCATCCCATGCTGCAGTGGGCAGGGTGGTCTGCTTCATTACAGCAGGTTTGTAACCCAGGGTACCTGGCTGTATTTCAACCTCCTGCTGCAACTGCTGTTTCCTCACCACAGAAATCTGTGACTCTCGCACAGTGATTGTTCCTGGGGGCTCTTATACGCGTTTCCTTTGCAAAAGGCTAGCTATTTAATACTATTTTATATGTAAGGAAATTGAATAAAATGTGAGATAAATCATGTAAGGTACCTTAGAGATGTAAGGCCAAGGAAATCTCGGTGCTCTGTTATCAAGGTTCTGTTGAAAGAGTTTTTCATGCATGCATCTAAATAGAAGGTTTGCCTATCAGCAAATGCCAGGATAAAAGGCTTAGCATTATTTAAAACCAATGGCACTAGAATTCCAATTTAAATTACTACTCCTACTGAATGGCCTTATGGCTTAGCCCTTCAGTAGTTCTCACCTTGAGAACATACTTTAAAGAATCATATTCCACAGCCTGCAGAAGGACAGGATCTGTCTGGACTGGAAATGATTGCACAAAGATACAGGACTGCAGCTCTGGATCAGCCTCATTAGCACAGGAGGGGAATGCTCACCTTGCCTCTCTGCCTTCACTCATGTAACACCACAGCTGAGATGAAATTAGGGATTAAAAATCCCTCTTTACAGGCCAGTTGGAATCCCTACTGCCAGCAAACTTCTAGAAATAAAAAGACTTGTTTACAGCAATCAGATGGATTTCTTTATCAATATGGGAAACCTCAGATAGTTCTTTGTTAGCCTGCACTGTTTCACAGATTCACTTTGAACAGTTTGAAAGAGCTTCTGTTGAAAAAGACAACAGTTGAATATGCTGCATATAACAGAATTCCAGGGCTGTTAAAAACAAAAAAAACACACAAATGCAGATTTTTTTCTAATGAGTTTCCTTACCAAGCCTTTGTGCTTGTTTGTTGATGGGCTACCCAGTGAGGAACTAGCACAGCATATAAATGGGCAGAAAGAAAATTTACTTCTGAATTTGTTTTGATGAACTTCCCCCCCCATAGAAAGGGGTGTCTGCAAAAGTGGAGATAAATGTTACAGTATTTTGGGGCAAGCATATCTTATGGTCCAGAGTAGACCTGATCACAATAAAGTTAAAAGGGCCAACCCATATCAACTCATAAATAAGCAAGAAACTCATGTAACTGCCCTCACCTAACCTAGAGCATAATTTTCTCTTGCTAAGCTATCCTGCTTAAAATTTTCATTGGGCCAGAAACAGTGGTCAATCTGTGTCTGGTACTCAGGTTTCCCATCTGTCATGAGTGCTCTTAGACTCAAGTCAAGCATCTTTGTGGGAGCCAAGGTCTTAGTAAGACAAACAAGAGCTGCCAACTGTTGGCTGTTTCATGAAGGTTTGCTTTCACCCTCTGTTAATAAACAGTTCTGGAAGTTTTATTTGTGTTTCATTTTCATAGACTGAAAAATTAGTTTCAAATACTTTTTTGGTTTTTAGCACACACTTTACCTTCATGATAAAATACTTGCCCATCCTAAAATTAGACATCTCAGCCTGAGATAAAATCGTATTTTCTCATTCCAGTGGACATTATCATTCAAGAGAAAACACTACAGGAAATCTCCCTGCCCCTCTCAAAGATCTACCATTCTGGGGAAAAAAACCTGCCTGGTTAAAACCTCTCCCTCCGTGGAATTTTTGCATGATGTTTTCCAGTTAAATCTCCCTTATTCAGCACTACTTCTTCCTCATTGTCTCTTTACACAAAGAATCATGTTTCTGTTTATCTGTGTTACTCTTTCTACCTGTGCTGTAATTTCCTATGTTTCACTCCCTTCTCTGCCCATCTGCACCATTTCATCAAAGCACTTAAACATATGCACAAGAAATAGCTGATTAAAGCATGTGTTTAAGTGTTATGACTAGAAGGATGGAGTGCTGAACTGAGGGGCAGGACAGCATCCAACCCCCATAAATGTCTATTTATACTAACTTGTTAGTCCCCTGGAACCTCGTAAGGTTCCAAATGGGTTTCAGAAGCACCTGTTGAGATTCCAAGGAAACACTAGGGACTTCTTCAACCTCCAGGCATTACTCTAAGGACTTAATGAACTGAAAACACTTACATTGCTGATGAAAGTTCCTAACTTTTTCTTCTTTCATTAAGCTTGATTAATTCACAGAAAAACTGAGTCAGAAACTAAATTTTTAAATATATTCCTTTTACACTATCTCAAGGTCAGAAATCTTGTACTTCCCAGGTGTTAATGTAAATGTACAATGGAACAGCATCATTCTGAAAAAAATGTAAAACAAAAGCCATGAAGGACCTGTCCCTTGGTATTCTCATTCCTTATCTTAGCTTATCCTGTTCTGGAGACTGCCTGGACCTGGTCGCCAGGGGAGATAAATCACCACAGCCTGCAGAAGTTAACGGTACTCTATTGGTTTAAACTTACTCCCTATATCTTGAAAAACAATGTGACTGAGTAGTTAAAAGTTGCCAAGGCTTGGCAAAGTGGGGATGGAGAACGGAAAAACTGAGCTGGGCATAAAAAAAAAATAAATCAACGCTTATACAGAACTGACCTTTTAAGTCTGTATGGCATTACCTGACTTAAATGCACATGTGCTGGCTTTTTGATTTGTAAACATGAATTCACATTCTATATATACTTAGAAAACACAATTATATAGCTAATCTAAGTCTGGTGTAGAAACAGTAGAGAGTGGCAAATAATATAAAAAATAACACTGTGGGCAAAGCAAACATGAGCAATCTGAAAAGGGAGAAAGAAAGAGATAATCACCTAAATGGAACATAACAGCCATTCGCTAAACATTTACAGCTTGATCTAAACTCCACTGAAGAGTTAATGGAAGGATCCCCCTTGACTTCTGCAAGTTTTGAATTAAGATTTTAAACTTCAGGAATGGGAATATTAGAGTTCATTTGGGGTTTCTTGGGAGGTGGGGGGGGCAGGGTGTTAGCATTTTACACTCCAACTTTGCAACAGAAAGGTCATGAAGTCTCTCTCTTTTCTGTAATTCATTCCCTCAGCCTCCAGCAGCACTGCAGCTTTCTGAGACTCTGATAGCAGTTATCGGGAGAGTTACAGTCTTCAAAATGAACCAAGTACCTTAATCTGGTTATTTATTCAAGTAGCTTAAATCAGACTTAACAAAATAGTTGTCTTCAGAAAGGTAACTGCTATTTACCAGTTACTTCAGACAAATTTGACCATGCGTGACTGCCATCTCAGTGACATTGGGTTCTGATGCCTTGAAAAATGGTCACAAAACTAAGATTTCATGTAAATCCCAAAATGCTGAAGTGATGGCGGAGAGCACATATCAGAAAGATATGCTTCCTACTTTTGCATGCCAGAGAGGTGGGCTGATTTGTTGAAATGGTAGGTCCTATCACACTGAGATGAGCAAATAGAAGCTTGTTATTATTGGTTCTCCTTTGTATGAAATGTGCTGCCTACAATGGGTCTGCCCAGTCTTTAAACTCAGGTAGACCACAGCTCCAGCTGTCTCTGCAAAGACCTACACAATAGCTAACTATCGAGAAGAACTAGACAAGCTATATTCAGAGCAGGTCGTTGGAGACTGAATCACCCAGAGCATTAACCAGATACTCCCAGACTAAGAGCCAGAAACTTCAGATGGCTGCACTGCAGTTGACAGTGAAAAACTGTGCATGTTTCCTTAGCAACATATATGGAAAGAACAACTGATCTATAGGGGGCAAAAGCACTCAAAAATAGTTCTAATTACATGCAGTCCTGTCATGTTGTTAAATGAGGTCCACTGCTGTTTTATAAATAATTTGCAGATTTCGTTGTCAGTGAATTATATTAGGAATAGGCTCTGGACTGCACTGCAGCAGGTTATTCCTTCCCTCCTGCCTTCTTCTAATACATTCTGAGCATTTGTTATAACTATGGAACATAATTGCAATTATACTCAAAACCAAGGATCTACAGAATAAAACCAGCAACGTTTCATCTCCCACCAGATTGTGACTTACACAATAAATGTCGCTGAGTTAGCAAGAGTGGATACTCTTCCAATCAATGAAACAAACAAAATTCTTTACCTACACAAGGCTGTAAATGGTAATAGCAAACTTTCTTTTAAATATTTTCAGGTTGATGCAGGAGATCCCTAAATGTTTTTCTTCCTGAACAGAAATCCAGTATCACAGTATCTGTAGCATATCCTGGAAGATGAGCCACTCAAAATCTGGCACAACCACAAAGAAGAATTGCTATTAAACTATAATGTCAAATATAAGAGTTGAATTCTCACTTCTCTGCCTTGCTCTCTGTTTCAGAGCCTTATGCCAGAACTCAGTCTGCTCTTTTCTGTTGCACTGATTCCTCTTATCTCTGGAGGTCTTTCCAGCTTGTCACCTCATCTAATCCAAAGTTTTTTTCTCAAGCAAGAAATCAAGTTGTCTTTACACATTCTCCATATCAAAGCAGATAAATAGGGATTCCCATTTCCTCTTTCTTATGCAGCAGGAGTACACAACAGCGCTTTAAAAGAATTCACCATAATGGTCTCCTGCTTCATACCATCAACTTTGTTGTGAGCTTTAACAAATAAGGGCTTGGAATATCTACTTTGAGGCTAGAAGGACCACTATAAACATGCAGTCTGATAGGGATTTTAGGGGGAAAATACAGTCTAGACACCAAAGAAAACAACTCTGGAAAACAAAAATCTTTAATTCTTTTCTTGACCCTGACTCCATAAGGTAAACCATGACATAGTTACTCTATAAAGAGTATACTGGAGGATTTTTCTGTGGAAGATACTAAATTCCTTTATGGAAAGAAAATATCCTCAGACACTGAGTTCACTGAAGTCCTGCCCTGTTGTGGAAATTAGAGGATTACATACACCCTCTGTTTTCTAGAGCCATTTCTGTGGAAGACATTTTAAGCTTCCAGAGATTACAATAAGGACAGTTCATAGGTTGGTCAAAATCGTCACCAAAACTGAGGAAAGCACTTGAATTTATAGTATAGTTAGAGAAACCCTGGAAATTAGTTACAGCATTACGCATTCTTGACTGCTACTAACTTCATAGTTTCTGGGACACTAGCAGAGGTTTTGAAAAATGTATGTATTTAAATCAACATACATATATATGTTCTCTCAGTATCAACACAATTTTAATACAGTTCCAACCAAGTTCCACAGTCTTCCCATAATGCTAAAATCAATAAGCATCTCCAAGTAGTCATGTTATGGACAAAGTGACCTATTTCTGCAGGTTGTGCACACTCTATGCGCTTGCCTAGTGAAGATGTGATAGAGGATCGTGACACGACAGCAGATAAGATGACAGTTGCTCTTCATTATGCAAACACTTTCAGCAACCCAGGAACAGGGTGCAGGTCTTGTGTCAATCAGTTCTCCCTTTAAGACATAGATCAAAAAAATACTGCATCATCTCCTGTCCTTTCACTTTTTTTTTTGTCTTTTATTCATTTTTTAAACCTGCAGAGGGATAAGGAGCAGATTTCTACTTACATGACAATGCCTACTTGACTTCAGAACTACTTTGCATTTTTAGCAGTGTGCCTGTTTAGCAGACCATCCCATTTGCACTAAAGAACCCACTACAATGCCTGTGGTGCAGCAAATTACCTGGGAACCTGATCACCTGCTGCTGCCTTCCTTGATTATCGGTGGCCTGGCTGCTCTAGTCCATCAGCACAGCTCCACTGCATTCTCAGCATTGTTCTTCTCAGAGAGCTGGTTTTCCTTCTCTAAAGATTCTTCTGATTGAAACAGACAATTCTTTATGCATAAAATTCTCTGTGAAGATGCATAACAAAACTCACCATGGCTTTCATATGATTAATAGAGCTGTGGGGGCCTGTTTGAAATTTAACCTCCTTATTGTGAAAATGTAACTTGTTAGTTACAGAATAAAAACTTGCATAGATCACAATGTTATGGCACTTAAAATAGTGTTCAAGTTATAAGGATGCACAGGAGCTGAGGCAAAGTATAGCCATAAAAACTGTTTATTATATTGAAGCACTATAAAAATCACAGTATTCTATATAACGTATACACAACAAGCATTTGAAATTTTTAATGCCAGTTAAGAAGTCTGAATCACCAATCCCATTTAAAAATTGTGGAACCAGTGTGCCTAAATCCCTTGAGCACCACTGAAATATCTGTCTACATGTTTATCGATCTGCTTGCAAATTTAGTAAATAATCTGAAATATCACAGAGTTCACAATGTTATTTAAGCTACATGCATTATTTCAAAGCAGTATAAATTGATATAATATTTTGCAACATAGGCTAAACCTGTAAAGGTGCTCATGTCCCTGGTACACAACACAATGTCCCATACTACTCAAATATAAATTACATTGAAATTCAAGGCCACCTCCCAGTGATAAACACTCCTTCAGTGCAGAGAGGTAAGCTGCACGAAGTACAAACTCAAACAAGACTTACAGAAACATCACTGCCCAAGAGACAAAGGCTATATCTGAGTGAGATCTAGAAAGGCATTTGCAGTGGACCAAGAAATATGTATCTGAGCACTAGTCAGCAAATAGGAGGTCTGAATTGGTTATTATCTGACAAAGGGAGACTCAGAGTTAACCTATGTTTACTTTGAGCTACAAAATTATTTTGGATTTTTCATTTAAATGCTTTTCTAAGCGTTGGAAACTCCATTGGTAGTGTAGTAGCAGAACAGGAATAAAGCCTCTCTCCACTTGCTCCGCATATGTCTGCTCACTAATAGAACATAAGGTACACAATAAATCCACACGCTACCCTGTTGATCCCTGTCCCAGTCTAGCATTTAGGTATGATTTATCCTAAAACACAGTCGTTGTCCCAGGGAAAAAGGACTGATATATGCATACAAAAAATCTACATGAAAGTGGATAGCCTTTGCTGCCTGCTTCCTTTTCCTGACTGCTGCAGTGTCTTGGTAGTTGTGTTGAATACCAATAAGAATTCATCTGATCTAAACTCCAGCCAGTAATTTTTAGATCATTTAAAAAAAACCTCAATCTTTTTTCTATGTCTTATGCAGGTTGCTTTGCCCAGAGGTATTCTGGGAGTCATCAGGCTGTATTACTTTTTCAACTTATGTTTACTATTAGTTTTACCTAAATTTCAAATCATAACTTCAAATGCAATGGGGTATGGTTAATCAATGTTTCTGCTAAGGAATTTATAAAGCTTAGGGTAACCTTCCTGGCATATTTTGGGGTCAGCTCTCCACTGCCTGGCTAGAACTACCAGCTTTCCTCTCCATCATTTAAAGCAGATAAAAATATAAATATTTAATGATAACATGGAAGCATTAGAAATGTCTGAAGAAGCAAGACTCAGATAATTGAAACTGCATAATAACATTCAGCTTAATGAAATGTTGATGTTGTAATGATAGAAAAAACATTGCACAGTACCCATATGACAACACTGAATAATCTGATATTATAGCTTTAAAAAACATCCTCTTGATTAGAGACCAGGAAACAAATTCTATGCTCAATTCCCTTGGAAACAAATTCTTTGCTCAATAGGCTGTTTCCACTGCTGGATAATGAAACTGGTACATGAACAACTGCCTGAAGAAGAACAAAATGGCACTAAGATTTAAATATTTTTGCCAGACGTAGAATAGTCAGTGATACCCACCACAAGCCATACTCTGAGACAGCATCCCAGGTTTGTACACAGCCCTTCTCCATCCTCTTAGGAGGTGTCAGCCTTCAAACTGAGCAATGATATAACACTAAAACCAACCGTGTTTGTACCATGGCTGTATTTTGTACTACAGCACAACTAGTCTCACACTTAGTCAAGCTAAGTAAGTGTAGCTGTGAGCTACACGCTTTCTCTTTACAGAGCAATAGACAGTTCTGTCTTTAGGTTTACCATCCGAACACAGATTGAGAGGAGACAGAGGAAGAGAGATGAAGTAAGCTTCCCTCCGTAGCAGCTTATAGAGTGCAGGTCAGCTAAGTCTTGGCCTGTGCCCTCTCTGCAGCATCCTGCCGCTTCCCATCATTAACACCAAGGCAGCCAGGGCAGGCATAGTGCTTACTGTATGTCTGTATTAGAATGGAAAAGCTGTCTTTCTCCAGCTTATTTAAATGACAAAGCACTTATAAATGTCTTGTTTCTCATCATCTTTTCACCATAAATCAAGAACAACTTCTTTAAATTTGATTTAGTTAAACTTCTGCAAAGCAAACCTCAAAGAGCTGTGAAACCACATAACAGCAATCTAAAACAGAAAACGTATGAAACCCTTGTCTAATCATTAATTTACATCAGCCTACTGGGCACATCTCCTGCTATGATAACACCAGACAATTTGGAGGAAGAATTGACTCCCACACAGCCAGGATGTAGCTAAGATATCATCAGAGCATTCATAGAGCCACAAAAGAGGCACAGGAAAAAAGTGAAACAAGGTACTCAGGATAGTCTCTGCATACTGGCCTTATTAACATGTAGACACATTCTCTCAGGCAGGTAGTTTATGCAGAACATCATTATCTTACACAGTGCTCATAACTCCTTCCACTTTAATCTTAGACTGTAAAAGCTGCTGCTCAGATTTGATTTTAAAGCAGACATAAAAAGTATGTAGTGGGTACTTTGTAAATGCTTTTAAAACAGCTACTAGGCTCTATTTCCAAAGGGTTGTGTTACCTCTGGGTTAAATTCAAGTCTATTACCTCTGCATTTTCCTTTTCCTGAGCTTCACGAAGTCTCATGAAGTTGCTTTCATGCTCCCATCCAACTAAGGATGTGGGCTTCATGTAGCAAAAGACACACCCAATGCTGCTGGTAGGAATTGCCTTGATTGCAGATACAGAAAAGGAATGCAGTGGGGTTCCTTTCCCCTTGAATATCTACCTGTATAACTTAGTCCAGAGAGCAAGACTGACTATACAGTTGGGATATTTGTTTGCGTATACACATGCATCTAACAGTACTTCAGATAACCTGTGGTATCCAGGGGTTTCATTTCCAACAAGTCCTGTGCAGTATCATCCACCCTCTTTAGACAGCATCCTGTAGGTAGCTAAATCCTACATTTATTGACCAGTTGTGACAATCTTTCCCATCTAAGCAGTCAGCCATCTGTTGTACAAAAATAGAGTGGTCCTACTGCTGTATGTCATAAATTTTAGAACTTGGGGGAAAAAATCTTGAAATAAGAATGGAGCAAGTAGTCTTCAAATGTTATTTGAAATGGAGAAAGGATAAAAGAATACTTTAAAAAGATCAAGTTGTCTGAATCAGTTTTCTCTTTTGAAAAGGTGATGAAGACTATGTGTGAGGCAGATCTTTTTCAGAAAGGGCTTTCTTTCAAAACCAAGCTAGACTAGTTTATGGAGAAAATGCGATTCTGAGAGAGCAAAGCAAAATACATAAATAGACTGTCTGGATTTGAGAGAATAAGGCAATAAATCAAATCCCCATAAATAGCACTCAGAGTCACATACCATACAAAGTGACCTGAAGCAGTGCAGGAAGTAAAAACATTTGGAAAGCATAAAGCTCAAAGCTGAGACAATTTCAAGAGGGCAAACAGTGCATAATTTATAAGTGAGGTAAAACTGCAGTGGTAGCAATAAAGCAGCAAAATATAGAAAACTTAGAATTTTTCACTTCAAAGTGAAATGAAGTGCAATAACTGTACTCTCCTCAGGAGTTTGAGGATACAAGCAAGACATGTGCACAGCCCTCTTGTCCAACAACAGCAGTTTCTAGTGGGAAGTTGCTGATACAAGTGCTACAGTAATGTAATGTCCAGTCAAACAAATGACTCTCCAGTCAAGGTGCATCAATCATCATTAATCTTAACATTAGAAACATCATATAGCTCTTATTTTCATCTGTCGTAAGATGCTGTACACAATTTTGCAAAGACATGGGCAAAAAGAGTTGCTGGATTTGAGAAGCTGAATGTAACCCACATGTTTTAGTGGGTAGCTTGTTCACATTTCTTCCCAGTAATACGAGTGGCAAGTGGAAGGTACAACAAATAAGTTTCTTCCTTGTTTCATTCTTTTTGCTCTTCACACATTCCCCTCTTCACACAGCCCACACTAAGATTGCTTTCCAGTTTAAGGTGCAATTATTTAAAACTTCTTGCTCTGATTCATCTGCAGCTTCTTAATGTTTTCAGGCTAGCTTGGGTGAATGTTTGACATAGCTTTTAAACTTCAGTGTTACAATGATGTCAAGCAATCAACTCAGCCTGAATGTCCCCCACCCAGCAGGGCAGCAGGAGAAAATAGAATGAGAAAGTTCATGGTTGGAGACAGAGAGGGAGATCATTTACCAACTACTGTCACAGGTGAAACATGCTCTACCAAGGGGAAAATTAATTTAACTGACTGCCAATTAAGATAGATTCAGGTAGTAAGAAACACAAAGACAAAATTTAAAGCAATACCTTGCCTCTTCTTTCACATATTCTCAATCTCACCCCTTCCCAGCTTCTCTACTTTCTCCCACTCCAAGTAAAGCAGTGCCATGGGCATTATTATCAGTCCATAATGGCTCCTCTCTGCTGCTCCTACCCACCCCTCAAATTTTGCTCCTGCCCCAGTACAGCTTTTTCACACAGCCTGCAGACCTTCAGAGTAAGCCCACTCTTACCTGATTTCCCAAGGGACTGCAGGGAAATCTCTGCCCCTCCAGCTAGGGAGAAATCAGGGCAGTTTGATTATAAAAAGTTCCTGTGGACCTTAGGGCAGGTTGGAATCTCTCACCAGAAGACAGACAGCCTCGTGGCGCTTTTCTTCAGAGTTTTTCCAGACACTTTGGCGTAGCAAAGACATTTTGTGGTCCAGTGGCACACAGCAATAATTAACCCAAAGATAAATGTCACAATCACAGTATCACAGGATAATTTTGGCAGGACATGGATGAGAACAAATGGGAGTCAAAAGAATACTGAAAACAGACACAGGAACATGGGAGAACATGCTCTAATGCACTGGAATCCAGCTCTCACCACTGGGAAGAGACTTGTCCTCTTTGGAAAAAACAAACACCACACCCCCCCTTGAATAAGTTCCCCAGCAATCCTATTAAGAAATTCATCCACACAAGAACATCCATAAGGACCAAGAGAAACAAGTGCTACATCTTGCTTCTCAGATCTGAATAAGCAACATAGTATGCAAGAAGAAAAACATTTTTATAGTCAAATAAGGCACAGCACAAACCTGAAAGAATAATTGTCTTAGCATAATGCTTAGTGGATTTCATGTCTTTTTTTTTTATGCTAAGCACAGTACAAGAGAGGTAGAACATGTATTGTGAACCAGGAAGAGAAGTTCTCATCCTATCTCCTTTCAATACCGTTCAGTATTAGCTTGACACTGAAAGCGTTAGCCTAGCTGTATATATCTATTACATAGTTAACAAAGTGTTAGTTTTCTTTACAGGACATCTCACAAACTTATCATCTTGGGGAAAAAAGGACTTTTATACTTAGGGTGAAAATGGTGCTGGCTGGCTACACAGTAATCACTGCCAGTACAAAAAATAGTAGAAAGTAAATAAAGCTATGCTATCATCAACAGACAGCAGGGACAAATGTTCAGTCATGACCACACTTGAACTGTTATTAGCACCTGTTTCTAAAAGAAGATAGATCTTGGGATATCTAGCAGAGAGTTTGTATGATTACCACAACTTTTATTTGCTTTATTAACCCAACTACAGTTCAGACAGGTTACCATGAGAAGCCCCAAGATAAGCTTTGCTGCATTTGCAAATAAGAAAATGAAGTCTGCACTGACAGTTCTGGTTTTAGATTTCCTCCCATCAACCCTTTACAGCATTTGAAGTAGGGAGCAAGAATACAATCTACAACGAGACTGCAGGAAGAGTGTTTTAGTTCAGTGTCACAGATGATTCCCATCACAATTACTGCTAAAATGAGAGGGAATAACAAATATGTCCTTTAAGTCCTTCCTCCAATGAATGTGAGCTTTAGGTGTCTGAATGTATCACATACCCTCCACGTGAACATCTCATTTTAAATTTTCAGTATTTTCTATTTCAGCCACCTTTCCTCTCTCATCCCCTCCCATCACAGGCTCTGATGGCTGCATCTTTAGAAGGCAGTATGAAAAGGCTAGCTAGCTTCAGTAGCTTTTATTATAAGTAGACCAATTTCTTCTCCTGGGCAGTGTAGTTTCTCCTATGAATCTTCGGCTGAGTCATGCTGTTTCCAGAAGCAGAAATAACACCTACATCTAGTGCCACTCACTGGATTGTCATCCACTCTGCTTCTGCCTTCTGGGCCAACCACTGCAAAAGGAATTGCTTGCTGCCAGCCAGAATGGGAGACAGAACCTGAGAGGGTATCTCTGCATAGAGTCCAGCTTTGTGAGCTGAATGCGAAAGCAGATTTTCAAGCTAGCCATCCACCTCTGGCTGAGGAGAAGCAGCAGCAGGCTATATAACAGTCAAAAAGAAAAAAAGAGAAGCAAGCGACTGCCTGCAAACTTTTTCTCCTGATTCATCATCAGGTGGTTTGTATCTTTCTGAAGGGCTGTTTTGAAACAAGACCAAGAAAAGCTGTTGTCAGTTGCTTTTGTATTTTGGCTCAGTGTTAAATTAAAAGACAGTGAAGCAGGAGTAGAATATTCAAGGAAAGAGCTACTAAGTGAGACACTTGTCCAAATAAGTTAATTTCTTAACTTTGTCACCCACTTTGACAGCACCTCTTTAACCATATACTAGAACAAGGAAATGATTGATGCCACTGAATTAACTTCTTAATTTCCTCTGAAATATTTAACATAGCATTGTATAACTCTAGCTGATAAAACATGACTACAATCAAGCCTTTTGGAACATTATGTTGCTATGCTGAGAAGCTCTAGACAAAGTATTTTGTCCTGAAATGTGGCCTGCAGCACTGTGAGACAAATTTTTTTACACACGATATAGGAACCAGCACAGCAGCCAGTGCAACAGCGTCTTAGTTAAATGCTGTATCAATGTATTAATAAAATAAAGACACTGCTAGCAATAGAGGAGCTTTTAGAGTACATCTTTGGTTTCAGGCAGCACACGTGTACATCACTGGAAGGATCTATATATAGAGCTTAAGTTCTGAATGATGCTATAAATATTTCTCTGTAGGAATCTCTATTGGGTCCCTCTGCCTATGCCTCCCATCCATATCAGGGAGGGGACAGCCTGCCAGAGTTACAGCATGGTCACAGTACGGTGCACAAGGGATTATTGCCGCTCACAGTGATCATCTGGTTTACATCTATCATTTCACGATCAGGGATCTTGCTGGAAGACAGAAGAAACAACAATGAAAAAAAGAAAATCTTACTCTTGACAGGACAGAAATGGGGAAGGAGATTTAGAAATGATCTTATAAAAATCACAGAATCATCAGGTTGGAAGAGACCCACCAGATCATCAAGTCCAAACATTCCTATCAAACATCAAGCCACATCCCTTAGCACCTTGTACACCCGTCCCTTGAACCCCTCCAGGGAAGGTGTCTCAACCCCCTCCCCTGGGCAGCCTCTTCCAGTGCCCAATGAAGGAGGAGAAGATAGGGGGAAGGACACCATGGGTCTAGGAGCTCAGGGCAGAACCTATAATGGATTAGAAGTGGTTTTGGAGCAGCACACAGACCCACAGTATTCAAAATAGGTGCCCAACTGCATAAATATAGCTGGGCCGTCACAAGCTTGTGCAGAAGTGCAGGACTAGGAAGAGAGTGCCCAAAGAAGAAAGAAAAGCACTCCAGCTACCCAGACAGGAGGGGATGACGGGGAGGGGAGGCAGTGTGCAGGATTTATTGATCAGGTCCTTCGTGCCTAAACTGGGCAGTCAGGATGTTTCCAGAGACATTGCCTGTCTGTAAAGGCAGCTGGGCATTTTTGTCATGTAGGAGGTGTATGGGACTATTTCAAGTTTTCATATTATTTCTATGTTGTCTATTTTTTACCAGCAACTCAAACTAATAGTGAATTGGTCAGTCCTTAACATGTTCAGCTTTTGTATCTTAATTGTATCCTCACTGAGAAAAAGCACTAAAAAGCAATAGAATAATATGTGAACTGTTCAGGTTTGTCAGAGTTTGATGATTAGTTTGGGGGTGCATGTCAGCCCACGCATTTTAATTTACTTGTCAAGCTCATGTTAGTAATTTTGATAACTTTTCATAGATTTTACTGCAGGTGTTTTTCTAGCTGATGAAATACTGTCTGACAGCTAGATATTTGAGATAGATACTGCAAAAACAATACATGGAGCACGCCCACAGAGATGCAGTCTCCCACACTCATCCAGAACAGTGTTTCCAATTCTCAGCCAAGTTACCCCCATCCCTTTTGGCAGACACTCTTTTCACAGGCACAGGAAACAAGGACCAAACACAGACCATTGTGACAGAGGTATCTTGGAGACTGGACTGATAATCAGGTACAGGACTGGGATTTAATAAATAAGACTGTAAGAGCAAAGAGCAATCTGAACAGAGGAGACAAAGGAGAACAAAAAGAGAAAACAGATCTTCAGTGGCAGAAAAGGGAAGACTGCTGCGTAGCTCCGAGGTTAAAACGCTGCCCTGAGAAATCAGTCTCTCTACTTAAAGCTGCTAACAACATGATTCAGAAGACTAGAATAGCATCTGACCCTTAAAAGCTTTGTCTATCAATAGTGAAAAGCCCATTCTGCACATTCTTGCTCCATAAAAGAAAACGTGTGGAGAAAAGAAAAACACTCTGGTGAAAGCTCTCTGTTGTAAGATTTTAAAATACACTTAGCCTTTGGTAATAAATTTCTAAAACACTTCCATGAGAGAAAGCCTACCTTAATACATCATACAAAGCATTTGAACCTGTATTATACTTATATATTCACTTGCACAGTTAAAAATAACCACACAGGGCATGGGGGAGGTGACTCAAGATCTGAGCAGGGAAAACCTGTGTGGGAACAACCTACTAGCACTGGGAGAGGTGCAGATGATCTGATGCAGAGAGACATTTTAATTTACTCTTTTCTGCGGGATTCTGAATAAAACTGCCCATTAACCTAAAGGCCTAAATGTAATTGTACAAACACTGTGTCTTCTTGATGGCTTCTATGTATTTTAAGAAAGATAATGGTCCTGTGCTGAAAAATAGCAAAAAAGTCAGTGACTTAGAGAAATACCTGGAGAGCATGCAATGCCATTTTTACCATGCAATTTGAGATATCTTTAGAGAATGATTTTGTTCTCTCAGTGATTCAAGCTACTGTCCCTCAAAGTGGCATAACACTATGTTAGCATGCAGCATTAAAAGGCATTTAATTCAAGGGGAAAATCCCTTCCTTGGTGGCCAATCCAAGCCCATGTATCAAAAACATAGGTGAAAAATTAGTCCAGGGATAAAAATGACATAATATAGAACTGTAATTACCTGATTTCCTTCTCACAACACAAGAGCAAAGATCTCAGAGTAAAATAAATATCCATATTTTGGGGGCTGTTGCTACTTGTTTCTGTGGTACAAGGTGGAGAGCCCAGCAAGCCTCCCTACCTCCAGAGCATTCAACAAGTCGTCAGGAAATGTATCTGTTGCTACTGAGGTCGCAGTCAGGAAAATGAGTTGAGTTGAATGAAGAGGTCTGGGTTCCTGCTCACCCTGAGGTCAGAAGCTGAGTCAGTCAGGGAAAGGACTGACCTCAAGCCTATGACCTTGAAAGGCAGTGCCAATAGACAACACTCATGTGGCATCTCATTAGAGAAGGAGAGGACATAGTTGCACATGCAGGACAGTGTTAGCTCCACCATTTCTAGCTCCTGAGCTCTCTCTGCCTCTCAGGTTGCTTCTGTCTGAAAAAATAACTTCTGACAGTTTTGCTTCCTTAGTACATGCCACATAAAACCCAGTGCTGCTCTTCAAATGAAACAGATTGTACTAAGCTTTACCTACATCTGTTTTATTACTATATTACTTTCTTACCTTTCATCCACTAAATGCATCCTTTGACATTCTGAGCGTTTGCCTACAGGTCCTATAAAGGACAATCATATCACAGTTCTGGGGCTTGCCTCTCTCATCTTTACTTTTGCCACATTATACAGGGAAGCGTCCTCATCTCCACATCCCAAAATAAGGTAAGGCAGAATATCACTAAGGTCACCTGTGACATCTGATCAAGCTGTAGGTCATAGCAGGAAAAAACAGACTTCCAGTCACTCCAGTCCCCTGAAAAGTTTGCATCTGGACTTCAAAGGCCCTGTCTGAGGCCTCCTGGAAGGTTGGTTTGTTTATTGCAAGTGGGTTTTATTTTCCTAAGACTCCATGACAGCTGTGGGTACCCACACATTTGAAAGGAAGAAACACCACTATCTTCTAATCTAGGTCATTTATGATGAGCTGTCTAAATTTCATCTGGTAATTCTTACATCGCTCCCTAAATCTTATTTAAGCCAAAGTGTATTTTTAAGATATAGGTTGATACATTAATACTGACAGTATGGAACTATGCCCAAAGTACTTCTGATTCCTTTTAAAAATTACACATTTCACATCATGGAGGCAACCATGACAACAAACAGACTGAAAAAGCAGACCACTTTCTGTCACTAAGGAGAACTATCATTAAACCTTACTCTGACTCTTTCAGATTAGATGGAGGCCTGATAGCAAGGCAACATGGAAAACTTTTGTCAAAGTTGTTCAGTATTCTGTTTTCTTACCCGAAGAAAAATGAAGCTTTAAATTCATAGTAGGTGTTTGTAAAAATGACAGAGTGAATACACAATTTCAATTATTACTTTGTCTACTTTGTACTTTTTCAGTCCTTATTAGATGCATTACCTGGACTTAATTAAACCTGTATTGTTGCTGCATAAAAAGCAACGCTAATAAGATAAGTTGTTCAGCAGCTTCAGTAATAAGTCAATAAAGCAATCAGTTCACGAAGTCACATTCTTCTCTTTTATATTGGGGGGGAGGGGAAAGCAGAAAAAAGAAACACACAGACAAACTGTAAGATGCGAATAAATTCATCTTGATTCATGAATTTTCTGTTAACAGGGAAAAAGAGTAAATTCATAAGTATTATCACTCATACATGTCATGTCCCGTCCACATTACAATTCTTCAGCTGTTACCTATCCACGACATTTAGTCAAACACACACAAGTTCCTGAACTTGTTCTGAATTACGGCCATCCCATAATCAAAACAAAATTTCAGTGGAAGCTGGCCAATAAAAGAAATTGAATTTATATTCACTCAACAATATGAGCTTTCAAAATAAATCTCAAAGTGAAAATAAATCTCGGAGAACGAATCATTATTGGAAAAACTGCCTGTTTAATATATTTCTTGACCATAAGGACATCGTTAACATGATTAAAGAAATATATTTGAGAAAATGAAAGATTTTATCAAAGAATTTCTCATTTGAGTCCCAACTTCTACTCTGACTGAGCTACTTCATAAGGATATGGCTGTAACCTTCAGCTTAAGACTGTAGATTTTGCAGAACCAAAACTAAACAAATAAATTTTCGTCTCTTCAGAATCTAGATTATTTACTACATGAACAAGAAGAATAAAGCCTAAAGGAATGTGTTATAATAGCAGTGGCTGTTTCATTAATGCTGATCAAAAACAAGGAGAGCAGATGTGAAGTGTGACTGAAGAAGATGGTTTGATACAGGGCTACAAGCTAGACAGGATCTAGGAGGATTTAGAAGACCAGATGTAAACAAGGCTGCAGGGAATTGCCCTGTAGAACAATATTATGCAAAAAAAAAAAAAAAAAAAGGACATTTAGTAAATGATATACAGGATGTGACTTCTGATTTGACAGGCAATCAGGAAAGAAAACAATTTAATATTTCAGACAACTTGTGAGTCAAGCTGAGAACTCTGACCTCATCAGTGCAGGAAAGGAAGCTAACAGAGGAATTGGGGGACGGGTAGGATCACTTCTTTGCTTGGGGAACTGTCCCCTGTATATTCCTGGATGACTCATTTCGTTGTAACATGTCCTGTCAATTTTTGTTACTTGTATCATGTTAGATTACCTCTTGGACTGTAATTAAGCTTAACAGAAAAACAGACCAGCTGAGAATTAACTTGAAGTGGCAGTTAGTAGATATGAATATTTGACAACAGTTTTGTTAAATAAAACTCACTGGCAATAGACAATGGGAAGGTCAAAGACAAAAACATAAGTTCTTTCACATGCAGTGAAATAGAATAAAGAATTTAAATGGTTGGAACCTTCTTGAGAGTCTCCATGTTTCGTACATAAGTGGGGGCTGGGGGGCCGCTGCTTAGACGCAGACAGTTTAGATGCAAGGCACAAGCTTTTCTTAATTGTGTTCTATAGACTTAATTCATTATTCCAACATAAGTCCCTTCAGCACTTGTGGTGCTTTTTCCAGGAGAGAAAGGAATCTCTCCCAGCCATGACTCGGAGCACATCAGTGACTACCCAGCCAGCTTCATCAAATCACTTTGAGAGGATCAACTTCTTGGTACTCGGCTCCAGGCATGAGCGGCACTACACAGATGCAGCCCTGGTGCCCATGCAGGTGTCGTAGTGCTCAGTCCAGGTCACTGCTCCCACCCCAGTGTAAGCTGCAACAGGTCCCAACAGGACCCTTCAGTGAGGGAGCAAGGCCAAACGTATTGAGCTGATGTCCATTCCAACAGGACTGGAGGCTCAGCATCAAGGTAGATAGAAGCAAGTCTTATAACACAAACCAGTACATGCATTCCTTCTTTGGGTAGGACAAGGAGAAATTACCAGTAACACCATTGTTTAGCTCAGGAATTCCGAGAGAATGGTCCACAGAAAGCCCAGCTGCAGTAGATTGGCTCAGCTCCATAAGACTTAATAGCATATTGCTAATTTACTCAGTCCCAGAGGAAATCTTGCTTCATGCCAGTCTAGGAAACTGATGATAAAGATTGAACTTTCCTAAATCTGCTCAGTGATACTCCTCACTAAAATAGGACACTAACTAGATCTTGGATA
Source organism: Coccyzus lansbergi (assembly GCA_033558105.1). Lineage (NCBI taxonomy): Eukaryota > Metazoa > Chordata > Aves > Cuculiformes > Coccyzidae > Coccyzus > Coccyzus lansbergi. The sequence continues at coordinate 992,818 of JAUMJK010000655.1, forward strand.
TTACCTATTAATTGTATTTTAGGCATTCAAAGTCCCTCTCATAGGAAAGATGTACTGATCACTGAGACGGACCTGCTGGAAACTGCTCATCAGAAAGAAACATACATTTCTTCAGTTCTTCCTTACTCATTCTAGGAACCAACCATGTAGATATAATAAAATTAAGGTAACTTTTCCAGTGAAACTGTTCTGCTTGAGAAACAGCTTTTTTTTTTCTTAGCTTGATGGATTCATTTTTAATCTAACTCTTGACCTCTGTGCAGATTTATATGTTCCTAACTGGTGCACAGAGCAGCTGGATTCAGTACGTAGTAGTGAGTTAACAGGGAGTTCTAAAAGGCGGTGTTTAATTCACAGTACATAGATATTGCAACTTGGGGGGAGGGTAGAACAGCGTATCAACCAGTTTGCTCGAAATATATAGAACTAGACAGATTTTAAGAACTTATTATGTCAGGTTCTATCATTAGGTCATCATAATGTTTTGGATGACAACAAGTACTGGAGAAATTTGATAGGACACCAAGAAGCTCCTGGAGGATGCTAAACATTCTCAACTGTAAGCTGAGAAAGTGTTTTTGAGTCCTGTAAGTGATAAAAATCAGACTCTCAAGTTACTGTATCATAACAATGTCACTTTTATACAGCTTAATCTCTGTTACATAAATTAAACTGGTACATAAGTTGTAAAATAATTAACAATGAGCTGTATTGAAGTCTACTATAAACATTTGTGTGTTAGCACTAATTGCTTCCATTATGAATACTGCATGTTCAGTTCTTTGTATCTCTAGCGAATATATATATTTGCACTAGGGATAAATTATACTTAACTACCTTTGCATGGTCGAACTAAACTTTATTGCTGTGAAGCGATTAAAAATGGTCTAACCTCAATCACTACTGTCTTGGGGCAAAAAGGAATAGAATCAGCGTAGGGTGGGTGTAGATGTAGTTACACCAACACTGCACAACACTTGTCCAGTTATCATTCTACCCTGGGTACACAGGTATGGACTTTACAGCACCAACCTGCTCCTGGGCCAAATCTATCCAACAGTGGGAATCAGACACATAGCAGAGCTTATTTTAAAAGTAGCTTTATATGACGCATAGTAGAGCTGTCTAAAATTTGTTATACAGCTGTATAAATCAGCATTGCACATTTATCCACATTGAGCTATGCATATGGAGGTTCTCTATGTTATTTATCATAAAATTAGGTCATAAACAGTTTCCTTTAGTTACTTTCTGCTGTTTCACATTGTGCTTCCATCGAACAGCTCAGCATGAGATCTGTGCTGCTCTGTACATTGAATAAATGAGTCTTGAAGACTTCTGGTTTCATTATTTTCCTTACTACAATCTTTGTTTCTGGGATTTCCTTATTACTTCACACTCCCAGCCAAGGATGTTTTCATTTCACCTTTACTCAATCATTGCAACATTAAATGAACCATGATAAAAGCTGAGCTCAGTACTTACACCTCAGGAGAATTTTAGCAACAACTGCATGTATTGACCTAGCTGTACAGATTTATTTCTCTACAAATCCTTAGGCTCTCCTTCCTCTCTCTTTAGGACAATTCACAGCTGGCTGAGCCTTCCACCACTGCCTTGCACACTGTTACCTGAAGTGTTGAAAACAGAAAGACTTCCAAATGTATCAGAAATTTGACAGTAATGAAGAATTTGCTATTAGAGTTTCCAGAGAGTTCAGATTACACTTAAACGTTAACTCAACACATACGCTGAATTTCCTTGGAATTCTGGTTTAGAGAGAAGTTTATCTACATAATAATTACTTTGACATAATGGGAGCTGCAAGACTCAGGAGTTACTATTGTTCTATATGAATTTATTATACAGCACCCCCAAAATTCTCTCTTAATTCCTTCACTAAGTGTAAGAAGTGTTAGGGTATTGGAAGATCAGAGGACAACTTGAGGTACAAAAGTCTTATTCACATTACATAGATGCTATCACCACAGAAAACTAGCAGATGGTGAATTCAGGGTAAACCCAATCCTTTGCCCCAAGACTAGAAATTCAGCTAGTTAAAGAGGGGATGTTTGTCACCTTTCTCCTTTTAATAACTATCTTGCAGATAAAACAAAATGTAATTTTACAATGTGTAAGTTTTTTGTTGTCAGGGCAACATGTCAGAAATTAATAAGGGCAAGACATTATTTTTGCTGGGGGAAAGGTCAGTAGCCAAGGAAAACAAACAAAATGTGTATGATCAAACCATTCACAGTAAAACTTGAATTTGTTGCAAACAATAGTTTTTGTCTCTAGAGATCTAGTTTTCCATGAACAGCAGAGATAGGTATTCTCAATTACTTTTCTGAAATAAACACATTATCTTTACTGGTGGATGCTTTCATTCTTTTTTCCAGCCACAAATCTTCTGCAAGACACTGGGACAAGGGTAGCCCTGCCATTACTCTTGTGATTTCAACAAGAGGCTAAATGAGTTCATTACGAATACCATGTGCTTGCCAAACCGTTTACACTTGTTTACTAAGGTACACATAGCCACTCACTTCATCTCAAGAGAAAATTACCACTCATTACTTCATGCATCAGATTATAGCTAAATTATTGTTCTCATAGTAAAAGTCTCATGTATTATTCAATATCCAACCAGTGCATTAACTCTGCCACTCAGTCAAGATTACAGCTAAAAATAGACAGTTCACGTCTTACTTCAGAATACACTTAACATTACCACCAGCAATATCTCATATTTCACACATGCTTGGATTTCACATCTTTCACCTTCAAGAGAAACTGAAGAGTGAAAATCAGCGGTGTATAATTGTGATAAAAGCCTGTAGGTTCCGGCCACACTGCACCAGCTGCCGTCTGCAGTTTTGCATGACTTACAGTGGAAGATGCAATTATATTTATTTGGTTAGTTTGTATTTGACTGCTTAGGAATAGTACAGCACATAGACAGGAATAACCATATTCCACAAGTAGCCCAGTCTAAACTAGAACTGCGTATTTAAAATGTATCCAGATTCATAGCATTCAAATTGCATTTGAACTTCAGTAACCATCCTTTATCCTTGAACTGCCTGGAAAAGTCTTACTTAGGTAACTGTGAGTCCACATTAAAAGAACTAATAGAATATCAACCCTTCTTCCTGTTGAATAAAATCATTAGTGTTACAAGTTCTCTTTGTCCTGTAATATACCCATATATTTACCCTGCTCCTCACATGTTTCCTCCCGTTCTCTTCATCAAATCAGCAATGAAGATTTAAGAGCTGGAGAGATTCCAGTCCCAACTGGGAATACTCGTGAGAAAAGCTGGTTCTCATTTGATCTGTATCATTTCCGATAGAAGAATTCCTCTACACTATATACTCCAGGCCATCCAATACAAAGCTAGTTCTACTTAAATTCCAGCCTGTTACTGCAACATTTATCTTCCACTGAAATTCTAGTCCTCAATTATCCTTTAAGTTACACAGCACCTTGAGGCACAACCAGAGGTAGTATGAGTTATTTTCAGAGTTGTATTCTGACTATACATTGTGAGATGTGAACCAAGTTGCACATCAACTGGATGCAAATGAAGAAATTCTATATCATCCTACAAAGGGCTAATTAGTAACACAAAAGACAAATCTTGACTCCATTGTCCTGTGAAATGTTCAGGACAAGTCTTTGGACAATACCAAACATTTCAGAACAGATTTTTGTGTGTTATTAAATAATGTCAAAATTCTACATTTAGGGAGGAATCTCTTGAGACTCCCTTCCACTACGGTCATACAGCAAATCAAATTCCAGCAGGTTTGAAAGCCACTTCAGTCCATGTCCATGGCAAGAGCTGGTGCAAACTACTTAGTCCTCCCCACCTTTGTACATAACTGAAAGAACACAACAAGATGTGTCTGAGCTCTGTGTACCTTGTAGCTCCCTCAAACCCACAGGTTTCTGTAGACCCCCTTCAAGGGAACTGCAGGAGACCACAAAACCCAGGTTCTAGCTAAGAGGTCACTGGTACAAAGAGATCCTGGAAGTCAGTAGCTGTCTTTTTAGGAGATACAATCTAGTTCCAACCTTTCTTAGGAAGTTGTAATGGGTTTTGGAAGATGACAGGTGACAATCTGTAGTCACTAAGATATGTTTATACAGTTCTGAGTCACTGGATGAAAACCCCGTGTAATTACCAAGACTGTACAAAAAGAGGTTACTCTCACCCCCACCAGAGATCGCATCTAAAGTAGAAGTAATCAAGACCAGGAACTAGTACTAACTTTCAAGATTATACTTTCCTACTTAAGATGCAGCAGGTTTCTATTGCAAGTGAAAGCATAACTCCATATTCACAGTGATGCTCGATCTACTATATTGCCTCTGCTATATAAAACATATAAATGTTAACATTGTGCTGAACTCCTCATTTTCATAATCCAGCACAAGATTTACAGGTCCAAGACCAGCAGACATTAAAATACATCCTGCACAAAACCTGTCCATATTCAATTCTTGCTCTCCAACCCAAAATATGTATTACAGATTTTATTACACATCATTAAACTAATACCACAAAATTTTATACCTGGTTTGAGTGACATTTTAAAAGATTTTTTAATGATATGGTAAATAATTGAAAGCTGGTTTTATTATATGGTTTTTTTAGAGTCTTTATGATTGCAGTGATTTACCATTTTAAGTTTTAGAACAACAATATATGGAGCAGTTGAAGTTCCACGGTACTTGTAATTACTACACATCTGAGCCACTAGTTTACCCAGATGGCAATGTTTAACTCTAAGCTTAGAATGTGTAAAAAATAAAAACTCCAGGTATAGAGAGGTCAGTTTTATAACATGCAAGTAAACATATATTGCTTCTCTGCATTTTTCCCTTCTGTTTATGTATTTCCCCTTTTCTCCAGTTTAATACTGCTAATTTGCAGAGTTGCTGATACTTCTGTAAACATGGGTTTATCTGTGACTCAAATCCACTTTGTTTTGCACATACCTTTTCCAAAATATATTAGTGCAGTTAATCTGCCAAGCAATCATCACCTCAGCATCTCTGTGCTACAAGCAGCTGAATGTTGTGCATCACTTGCTGACACGGAGCCAGATCTCCTGCTTTCCACATCATAGGAAACTTTGCAGAAAATAACTTCTTTTTTGGCAAATATGTATAGTCTTGTTTCTGAACAAGCACTTCTAGAAAGCTGAAACTGTAGAAGAGATGCTTCTTCCTTTCCCTTTCCTGGAAGCTGTCCCATTGCCTCCGACTGCCCTGCAGCCAGGAGTGAGTTAGCAAGAGGCAGCCTATTAGCTGCTGTGCTCATGCACTGGCATTTTGTGGAAAAGAAAGTCATAAACCAGCAAATATATATAATCTTCTACAGTTTCAACTATGCTGCCCTACAGTTTGGGAAGAGCTCTCACTAACCTTCTATAACATCAAAAAAAGGAAGATAATGATTCTTAAGTGCCAGCCTGATTTCTCTTCTGACTGTTGTTGCACTTCAAATAATTTTTTTTATTTTTATCTATATATATATATCTTTTCATTCAGGTTAAAAATGAAGGTGCTACAAGTCCCATCAGATCTTATTGCAGGAAATGAGACAAGTCTAATAATTTAGAAATTCTAAATGCAGAAAATAACAATAAAGTACAGATTAAATCCATTGTTTTCGTAGGAGTTGGCTTTGACTTGGTTGGAGTTTTTCTCTATGTAACTGCTCCCAATGGGATTTAGAAAATCCTGGCTTGATAAAATGACTTGTTCTTTTCATTTGTCATAAGAATTCTTGGGGGGAAAAAAGGATGATGCAATCAGCTTTATTACTTTCTCCATTGCTTTTGAAAATGACTGCCATAGGCAGTTCTGTCAAAATCAGAGTTTTCTACATTCTGTAGCAGAGCTGCATCCTTCAGATTGAAGGATTTGACCTATGTTAGAAAGCCTCAAAGTCTTATACATCCAGAAGATCAGGACATACATACATGACAGACACCTGCTCTACTCTTACAGTCCTAAATATGCTTATGTAAAGATGCAACACGATCTCAGAGAAAAGTATCTAGTCATTGGAATGCTATTCCTTATTCATTAAGCAACAGACAGAGCTTTTCACCAACAAATGTGTTCACATATCTAAAATTCTTCATAATCAAGTATTTGCAAGTTTTTTCTGCTGCCCTCATTTTGGGGTAGAGGAATGAATGAGAATTATGGTTATCCACCATTTACAGGGAACAATCCTTGAAAATAAGAGATTAAATAACTATATTTTCTTAAAGTGAAAATCTAGGACCAGCAACTATCATGGTGAAATTCATGAAAGCAAAGTGTCTTGCATTCACTTTTTGAAGGAAAGTTCTTTCTCTCAGTGTTTTACTGTCTCCAAGAGAAGCTAAAATTATCTAAGCAGTACCAAGATCATCTTTACAGGTCCCAACTCAGTGTAAACAAGATCATTTATAAAGAACTGACAAAATAATACTCACTTCCATTCTAGAAAAATTAGGAGGAAAATTGCCCAGTCAGCCCACATAATCAGTTGGTGTGTCTGTCTGGCCACTAGACCTGAAATGAGATGGCAGTTTAACTTCTAAGCATAGCAGCTTTGATGGTTGTCAATGCCACTGCGTGCTAAACTTACTGATCTGTGCTGTACTGGTTTTAATGTGCAGGTAGAATCCTACATTTGAGAATCAAATCCACTCTAACCTGGAAATATGACGATTTTTCATTCTGTTCTTTTGTTGAAACCATCAAAGATTTATTTTTCAAAGATGATGCTGTGGAATATCCTGGCTCCATGTGAGCCATTCTTCAGAAACATCAAACCATAATCGTTACAACTACATCCTCACATCCTGAGCAATTCTACTAAATTACTTGTGATTACCTTTGTTATCTTAATGTAAAGGGAAAGTAAACATGCAGTAACTCTTCTGAAAGAAGGATACATGATGGGCCAAACTGTGCATAAAATAGACATTTATTTGTGAAGACAAGATCAAGGTTGCTCAAAAGCATATCAGAGCTAGATTTCACCTCTCCACTTATGCATAGACCTAGGAAACTCATTTACACAAGAAACAGCTGCAGAAGAAAAGATAACCATGCTCTCAGTTTAAACTTCCAAATCCTGTTGTTTCTCTGTATGTTAACCTACAATTTCATTTGATTTGAAATTTAGCTGGGTAGAAGGTACCCAGGGAGCCAGCAGTGCAAACATTTTTTTTTTAATCTCCTTGGAAAGACTTAATTCTGTCTGCTGGAAAATGCATAGATTCTTTTTGGATGAAGCCGTATATTGCTTGATTATCTTTGGAGCAGCCTAGTACTCGCTTTTTTTCTCTTTGTACTCAAATTGCTTTGTCTTCACAAAACTGAAATACCATCTCTGTCCATGATATTTAGTGGACATTATACAAATAAAGGCAATCTTGGAGTTTGAGACATGTCCTTTCCTCACCTTGCTCATTTTTGAGCAGAGCTGATCAAACAAGAAGCTGACATTCCAGTTACTGCTTTTATCTCTGATAATTAGGACCACACACAGTGCTTTGTGGATTGTGCCTCCCTGATTACCTTCTCAATAGCATTGGATTCCAAAACTTGAGTTGGTAAGCTGCTGGTAAAGTAAATCAAGACATTTAGTCTTACAAGACTATATTATTACATGAGAGATCCAGCTGCCCATGCTGTAGTGTGACAAGAGAGCAGACAGTAAGGGCTATTCCTGTTTTAAAAGCAGTACACTGACTCTAGTGAGACCACCTGTCTGAGAAAAGGTCCACCTGAATGACATCTACAAAACCAACTTGCCAAATGCTGGGGTAGCTTATAAGTTAACTTGGTGCCACATCCAATCCACACAGCACTTTGATTGATCCTAATGTAGTTCATTTGGCACAGATAAAGCTGAGGGTTTCTAGATACCTATCAAGTAAGTTTTAATATTACTGTGCTTATTAGAATTAGACTACTTTTTGTTCCTTACAGAAGGCTTAAAAAACAGTATTTATGAGTTAGCTTATAGCCTTTCCCTTCACAACAATTCCCCCCTTAATGGCACTTCACTTTTCAAGTACACAGTGAGACGCTGGGTTTCATATATTTTTTAAGTTTCATTCTGTAGTAGATAGACTCTGACATCAGTGATGATTACTGGGGAGTGATTGCCCTACAGCACAAGTAACAGTCTGACTAGCTGAACCCTCTCAAGGCACTCCCTATACAAGGAGGGCTCTTTAGCTGCAGCATCTTCTACATCCACAGCACTGGACGTAAATGGTGATATTTTTATGGGATGGATTGATAGGTAACATCAAATAAGGATCTTAAGACACTCTTGTTTCTTCTTTTGCAGTCATTTTGCAAAGAGGAGAGATGTTTAATTACCCTGTGTGTGAGAACAGCTTATCTAAGTGGTCTGATATAACAGGTGCGCTCACAAACTCATCAGGATTTTAGGAGCAGGAATCTTCAACAGGAATGAGCAACTCTCATTATCTACCCTGTGTGTAGCTCTGCCCAATTTTCCAGACCTCTGAGGGTCCAGGCACTGAACAAGCACAGACTGTTTGTTTTAAGTTGTATCCTTCTACCTTACTTTCTAAAGCTTTTCCTGGGATAGGACTTGCAAGAACCACTCCCCTCAAACCCCACATTTTTTTCCTTTTTGGCCAATCTCAGGCTATGCTAGTGCAAAAGTTAGATTCCTGTGGAGACACCTTTGCTGTTATATTGCCATACGAGACAGAAAATAGTCATATTCCTTATGGCTCACTGTTCTGTTTGTTAGTTTGCAGCTTAGTTTTGGATTTGAAAAGCAGCTACAGCAGCGCTTTGCACATCTCTGCAAACTGTGCTTAATACCTCTGGAACTACATGTATGACTTATGTATTAATTGCAAATGGTGATATAGCCTCAACATTTAGAGGGAGAGAAGAAGAGACAAAAGTCAGGTTCACAGTGAAGGAAACAGCCACAGAAATGCTATCAGCACAGCAGTCCAGGAAAAGAACAAGGTTAGGTCATAAAACAACACTTTCTTAAAAACAAAAATTGTATTTTTCTTCTTCTGACCTTAAGATGTGAGATGCTTGAGAATGTATAACTCCAGTCTCCTGGAGTAGATAAAATGTTCTGATGAACAGTATGTGCTCAGCCTCCTGCCAGATGCGATTACTTGTTTCGCCTTTGTTCAAGGCAGTGTGCAGCCTCTGCAGTCTCACAGTTTTCAGAGATTTTTAAAACTACTCATTCTAAAAACTTTATACCTGTTCCAGATAGGTTTTTGACATTCATTGCCAGTTCAGAGACCAGACACCTTATAAAATCTGGTATATGGTAACTACCTAATATGCTATCTGTGCTTATCTGATTTTATGTGCAGAAGCCAAATGTTCTAGGTTTCTCTAATCAAATATTTTAACAGAAATGAAATGTAAGATGAGTGCTAGGAATACCTAGAAATATGCATTTACAGAATAGTCCCTTGCTGAAGGTGAGATCATAAGCTGCCAACCTGTCATGGGTGTATTTCATTATTGATGTAGTTTTAGGGATTAGCCATCACACTGTGGGCTCAAGAAGTCAGACCCTACAGTACTAGAAGGAGACATTGTTCCCTTATCAGCACATTATAGCTGGTGTCTTCTGTAGCTTATTGAGCTATTTACATCATGCAGCATCTTAGCAGTCTAACACTTTTGCCTCTGACGTCTCAACTGGAAAGTTCAGTAAAAACAGAAGCACATGGCTGCAGTGGGTACAAAGGAATAATGTAGGAGATTCCTGATGTGCTTGATACAGGGATTACCCAACTGGAACATCATAAAATAACATAGGATGAAGTGCTGGAGCAAAAATGTTTGAGCCATTAGCTCTCACACACAAAATGGACAGCAGAGCACTTACACTGAGTGCCCTCCACGCATGGACAGACACCCAACAGCCTCACAGGTTCCATCCTGAGGCCTTGGCACATGTAATGTTGTGTTTTACCTAAATCACAGGTGTTTGCCACAGGGTTTATCTAGGATGCGAAATCACATTATTGGTTTGCTACCAGCACCACTTGCTCTTTACACTTCATTTTAGGGAAGTCCATACCCCAGAGCAGATTCTAAAACAGGCTCTTGCAGTACCTTCATAATACAAAATTACTTCTGACTTCCCAAAACTGCCTGATAATCAACTCCTGAAATAGGGTTCATGCAAAGCACATAGCTGTGCTCCATTGGATTTCCTTTGTCTGTTGCCCAAGCACTGTTTGTTACAGATGTGGGAAATGGAAGACAGCAGTGAGAGCATCATTGTCATGAAACAATGTCAGTTTACAAAGATGAGAATCAGGCCCCAGAAGGAAAATAACTCAATTCATCATCAGCTTGCAGTTACTTCGTTATTTTGTCCTAATGCAAAGGTTTGCAAAGTACTAAATAAATCAAAATGAGAAATCATTGCTATGAAGGCAAAGCAAGGACAACGACAAATTAAGCCTAAGACTGAGACAAAGAGATTTACAGAAAGAGATGAGGCACTGAAGCAATATGAGTCCACATAGGAGCCATATGAGTAAAGAAGGTTTTATAGCAGGAAAGACAGACCTCTGAGCCTCTTGCAATCCTTCATTTATTAGCATCTTTCTTTCCTAAGGCTGCGAGCATGAGACTTTGATTTATACTTCAGAGCTGATTTTTTACAACCTTGAAATGTAGGAAAGAAAATGTAAAGGTTTGTCAAAACAACTGCAGGGAAGCTGTAATGCAGCCTTTTCTTAAACTTTCCAACTCAGAAGGTGTTTCAAGCTCAGAAGTTAGTAGAAATTCAAAACATTCAAGACTGATTACCCCTAGCCATTGAGATCCAATGCTGCTGAAAAGTTGCTCTTTGCTGGGTGGTAGAAAAAATCTTGTCGTATCAGAAAACCTACGCAGGGTTATCACAGGAACTCAAAACTGTTCAGGTGCCAAAAAAAAAAAATTAAAGGGAAGTTAGTATATTCGTACAACCTGAATCTGTTCTCCCCTCAAGACAATCACAAGGCTTGTGCAGATTGTTAGTGGTGTGGATATTGAAAAAAAGAAGGGTCTGAACTGCAATATGTGAGTGGATAGAGAGAATTTTCAACAGTTTTGTTTCAAACTTTGAGTCAAACCTGCAGGCAAGAAGTTACAGGGAAGACTGCAATATCTATATCCACATCAAACCTAGTTTGCAGTGTCCACACTTGCAGAAGCTTCATTGTTTTTAAAGCCTTTATGAATTAAATGTTTAACTGCTCTGAAACAGTTACTCATTGGTATCTAGTGCTATCACAGTCTGATTATTTCACACCCTAGTTCCAAATTTGTCTGGCTTAACTTTAAGCACCTAAAGAACATAATCACTGACAAGAGTTCATCAATCAACAGACACAGGCATCTCCAGAGGGCAATTCAGCCCACAGGACATAATTGCCTGGTGAAACCAAGACCTCATTATCCATAAGGAAGCACAGGTGAAGCACACTCCTTGTTCAAGTATCTCAGTTAAGTGCCTAAAGCTTGATGGAACACATCCTTGGGTAAAAGTCCCTCAAAGACTCTTGTGGTCATTACAAATAATCAGATTTCAATAGGCTCTGGGTTAAGACTTATCTTCATCCTATTTTGGAAATAAAAAAGTCAAATGCAACCTTAAGCATTTAAGGGGAAAAAAGATGGAATTTATTATACAGCTGAGAAATTTTTGCTGAGATTGCTATCGCTTTCAGTTTATGAAAGCAAAGCCTTGTGATATCCCCTTGTAGGGCATATAACTGTTTTTAGAATTCTCTCTTCTCCCACTGAAATACCAATCCAAGATCTGAAGATCACTTAAAAAAAAAGTCTGAAAATAATAAATGGCAGTTTTAATCACCGGCAAGAGAATCTCTACTTTTTTCCAAGCTTAATGTCAACAAAAGAGGTGAAATCACATTCACCTTCACAAACAGTCAAACAATTTTTTTTAATGCCTTTTTTCAGCAGTGTCAATTTTTTGAGTTACTCTTAAACGCTTTCATTGTAAATGGAGCTAACACTCATCTACTCCTATTATCTCACTAAACCATAAATTGCCTTGATAGTGAAATAAGAGCAACAAGACCACAATATTCTTGCTAACAATTCTTTGCCATCACTGAAATCAGTAGATCATGCGCACAAAGCAAGTAGACTTTGACCATGGCAGTGTATTAAGGAATACAGCAGTGAAATGAAAGCTACTATCTACACACAGTATAAAACACATAGCTACAATTAATTATCTATATTACTGCAGTGTCTGAAAGCCTTCTATCTGAAGTAGAATCCCATTCTTCAAAGTGGCAAATAGAGAACATAAAAATAGCAGTGAGACAAGTACTAAAACCTGCTGTGGAACAGAGAGAGGCCATAAACCAGACAGACAGGGGAACAACATCCATGCAGATTGGTAGGACAAGGAACCCTCAGCCCATCAGCTGCCTACCCACAGCAATAAGAAAACCTTTATGGAGGAACTAGAGAAAAGGCTGGGAGTTAGCTTTGATTATGGAGAGCTCCTGCTGGGAGCAGGAATACTTTCAGGGTACCCCTGTGTTTATAATAGCTGCACTACTAAGGGTTGTAGCAGGGAAAAGGAAAAAACTGGTAACTCAAGAGTGGTTAAAAGGGTATAGGGGAGTAGAGGATGAGAGAAGGGGTCCTGAGCAGTCCTGCAAATGAAAGCAACCTGCTTATTCCTCATATGACTGGGAAGAGGGAAGTAGTAAAGGGATACAGAGACAGCTGGTGACATGGTCAAGGGGACAGGCTAAGGAAGAGACCCTTCTAGACACTTCACAATACCCATGAGGAAGGAGTTACCAAGGTAAGAAAAACAGTTTATGTATATGAATGTGTAAAAATGTGTGGGTTTCAGCAGGAACCAGCAATATTTAAATGCTGGTCAAATAAAAGCATCTACAGAAAATATTAGACAATAATAATGTTTCAACCTTTAGGACAGGGCTTTGTTCATACTGGTCTAGTAAAGAAACAGCACAGTGGAAGTAAAGATTATTATGTCTGCAGCTATTTGGGGCTGGAGCTGGCAGGAAGAGAGCTTTGAAGAGGGGTCAGAGAAACCTAGATGTTCTCATGAGCTTAAGTTAGATAAAAGGAAACAAATTAAAAGATGGAGCAGAATTTAGGCACGCAAATGGTGTTACCTAGATGTAAGGGCTGAGTCAGAGAGAACTAAGAAGGAGAGAGTCATAGGGACACCCCTCAGAGTAGTGGAAGAAGGGTGAGAGGTGATCGATGATATAGTGGGTCTTTTCCAAGCTGGTGATTCTATGATTCTAAGAGGGGTTCTGCCCACCAGGCACCCAAAATAGCAGGGGATTAAAAAAAGTCTGAGAGGCAAGTTCATGTATTTCAATTGCAGGAATCCTGCTTGGATAACATAACCTTTGGTATTTGTTTTAGGTGTAGATAGGTTTTTAAAGACACCGAGGTGTATTCTTTATTAATACAGGTATTTTGCTTCTTTTTACCAGTGCAAATATCTTTCCTGTGCATGCTCCAGGCTGCTGTACATACTCATGCAGCTTTTAATAACCAGGCAGAAGTTGAAATAGAGAGTAGTCATAACCAATCTTTCTCTCCAAAATCCTCATGTTAAGGAGAAATTTGTCAGAAACTGAACCTCTATGCATCGTTTATTTCCACTTGTACCAACACTTCCTTCTGCAGTTTGGTAATTGCTTTCTTTCCTGCCCTGCACAGTAAAGTGAAATGAAGGCAAATAATGCCACCCACAGGTATACGAGTTTATTGCTGCGAAGAATTCTGAGATGCATTTTCTCATCTTGCAGTTAACTGGAATGTTAATTCTAACTTGACAGTGACTTGGATTCCTCTGAATTCACCTGCACCACAGTCAGGACTACAGTGCCTGCACTTGTTCTGTACTAGTTTGTCAGAGAGCTTATGGTTTTGTGGTGCAGCTGGCATATTTGTGCTACAATAATTTCGGGGAAAAGACTTAAAACTAAACAGGTTACAAACCAGAAATTAAAAAATAAAAACCTCCAATCTCACCAACGTATAAATCTAGTGAAAGTAATTCAAATAATGAATGTAATTCACTTCAATTAAAAACATACAACAGGGTACATTTTCTTAGTATATCACAACTTCACTTCGTTTTATTTTGCCATTCCTAACTCAAACATGCTCCAGCTGTGATGATAAGGATTGTAATGATTTAAGGGTTCTTCATTACAAAGTAGGACAAGAACCATCTAAAATAAGAGCTCAGTCTTTAGGTATGGCTGAAACAGGTGGTATTCTGCTTACAAATACATTATTCATTATCTTATAATAGAATCACCAGGTTGGAAGAGACCCACCAGATCATCAAGTCCAACCATTCCTATCAAACACTAAGCCATGTTCCTCAGCACCTTGTTGACCCTTGTCTTAAACACCTCCAGGGAAGGCGAATCAACCACCTCCATGGGCAGCCTATTCCAGTGCCCAATGACCCTTTCTGTGAAAATCTTCCTCCTAATCTCTAGCCTAAATCTTCCCTGGTGGAACTTGAGGCCATTCCCTCTTGTCCTTGTCCCCTGTCACTTGGGAGAAGAGGCTCTTTTTCTCCTCTCTACAAACCTCCTTTCAGGTAGTTGTAAAGAGCAATGAGATCTCCTGTTGGCTGTGTTGTACCTCATGCCATTAGACTCAGCCCAGCAGTCCAGCCTGCTCAGATCCCTTTGCAGAGCCTCCCTACCCTCCAACAGATTGACACTTCCACCCAGCTTAGTGTCATCTGCAAACTTGCTAAGGGTGCACTCAATGCCTTCATCTAGGTCAGTGATGAAGATATTGAACAGGGCTGGACCCAGCACTGAGCCCTGGGGAACCCCACTTGTCACTGGTCTCCAGCTGGATTTAACACCATCTACCACCACTCTCTGGGCCTGGCCATCCAACCAGTTTTCCACCCAGGAGAGTGTGCGCCTGTCCAGGCCAGAGGCTGACAGTTTCTCACAGCATTCTGCTATGGAAACTGTGTCAAAGGCTTTGCTGAAGTCCAGGAAGACCACATCCACAGTCTTTCCTTCGTCCAGGAGCCAAGTCACTTTGTCACAGAAGGCGATCAGGTTAGTTTGGCAAGACATGCCTTTTGTGAACCCATGTTGGCTGGGCCTGATCAGCCAGTTCTCTTGCATGTGCTTCATGATAGCACTCAAGATCACCTGCTCCATTACTTTCCCTGGCACTGAGGTCAGACTGACAGGCCTGTAGTTCCCTGGATCCTCCCTGCTACCCTTCTTGTAGATGGGCAGGACATCAGCCAGCCTCCAGTCCAGTGGTACCTCCCCAGTCTTCCAGGAGTGTTGGAAGATGATGGAAAGGGGTTTGGCCAGTACATCCACCAGCTCCCTCAATACCCTAGGGTGAATCCTGTCTGGCCCCATAGACTTGTGGGTGTCTAGTTGGGCTACCAAAACTCTGACCACCTCCTCTTGGACCACGGGAGCATCATTTTTCTCCTCTAGTTCCAGGGTTTGTACACAGAGGGAACAACTTTCTTTACAATTAAAGACTGAGGCAAAGAAGGCATTAAGTACCTCAGCCTTCTCCTTATACCCTGTCACCGTTTTTCCCTCTGTGTCCAAAAGGGACTGTATGGTCTTCCTAGTACTCCTTTTGTTATTTATATATTTATAGAAAGAGTTTTTTGTTATCTTTCACAGATTTTGCCAACCTGATTTCTAGTTTAGCCTTAACCCCTCTGATTTTTTCCTCTACACAACCTCACTTCCCTCCTGTAGTCCACCCAGGAGGCCTGTCCCCTCTTCCAGAGCCCATAAACATTCCTCCTCTTCTTAATGTCACTTAAGATCTCTCTGTTCAACCAAGCTGGTTTTTTTTCCCCTGCCGGCTTTTTTTCCAGAACATAGGGATGGCTTTCTCCTGAGCTGCTAAGATCTCCTTTTTGAAGAGTTCCCAGCCCTCATGGGCTCCCTTGCCCTTAAGTACTGTCTCCCAGGAGACTTTGCCAACCAGCCTTCTAAAGAGTTCAAAGTCTACCCTCTGGAAATTTAATACTACTGTCCTGCTTAGCACCCTCTTCACTTCGCCTAGTACAGAAAACCCTATCATCTCATGATCACTAAGTCCTAGGTGTCCTCCTACTGCCACACCCCCCACAAGGTCTTTTCTATTCACAAACAGCAAGTCTAGGAGGGCACCTTCCCTTGTTGGTTCATTCACCAGCTGCACACGGAAGTCATCTTCCAGGCACTCCAGGAACCTCCTAGACTGCTTCCTTTCTGCTGTATTGTACTCCCAGCAGATATCAGGGAGATTGAAGTCTCCCACAAGGACAAGAGGCATTGACTTGGAGATTAACCCCAGCTGTTTATAGAAGAGCTCAACAGCTGCTTCTCCTTGGCTGGGTGGCCTGTAACAGACTCCCAGCACAAAGTCTAGTTTCTTATGGGCTCCTCTGATTTTAACCCACAGGCACTCAATCTCCTCATTGCCACAATCCAACTCGACAGTGTCCAATTCCTCCCTTACAAAAAGGGCTACTCCACCTCCTCTCCTACCCTTCCTATCCCACCTGAAGAGTTTGTACCCCCACCATAGCTGTACTCCAGTTACATGAGTCGTTCCACCACATTTCCATGATGGCAACAACATCATAGGCTCCTTGCCCTACAACAGCTTCCAGCTCTTCCTTCTATTTCCCCATGCTGTATGCATTGGTGTACATGCACTTCAGCTGAGCTGCCGAGCCTTCAGTCCTCTTAGAGGCAATAATGTTTGTTCCCATTTGCCTGCTAACTGGAGTTATTTCCCTTATCCATATTTATTAACAATGGAAACCTTTCCAACATTTGTTATCTGAATATTAAAATAGGTGGTTTTGTTTGAAGTAAGAGATTCAAGAATATTTAATACCTTATTTTTCTGTTCTTTCAGAGCCACAGCACTTCAGAGTACACAGTCTAGCAGACAGGCTCAGAATCAGATTGCACTGCAGAGAAGAAGGCAATGTTTTCTCTTGTTCATTATCTTTCTCAATATCAAATAAGGTAGGCCACTCAAAGGAGATAAAGCTCTGGCACTCTACATAATTTCTTATAGGCTGTAAATCAATTCCAGCCACCTCCTAGCTAGATTCACAAGAGTGAGCTCTGAAGTCAGTGGGACACATGATGGCTCTGTATGCCATAAATCATTCCTGCATTCTGTTGCACCTCAGGCCCTTGAAAAAGATCAACTCATCTGAATTTTCTAGAACCAGTAGGGACTGAGGTTTCAGACACAGGTGTCCTTACAAAGAAACTTATAGCAGTCAAAACCACAAAGAAAATAGGCAAGTATAGGATTTGATACCGTAAGGGTTTTACTGCAAATGGACTAGTCAGATCCAAACTGTATTCACTATGTGAAACTACGAGGGTATATGCCAAGATTATCTTGAATGTCCACATCAATTGAGTAATTAAAAGAAAAACAGTAAGGGGAATTTTCTATATTTAACTGACTTGTCTGAAACACGTGTTATAAGTGTGAGAGTTCAAAGATAGGTTATAGTATCCTGCACTTCATCATGTTAAGCATCTTATGTGACAGCTTTCTTGTGTGCAATTGGAGACCTAGCACCTACAATCAAAAGTCTGTATCTCAGTACAGTATTAATACTCCATTTTACAGATAGCAGTAACTCTTTATACATTCATTGAACTCAAATATTTAGATTATTTTAACTTAATGTACAGAACATACATCAGCTGAGGCCAGTTAAATTAGAGAGACAGAGTAAAGAATATGAAGTTGTTCTAACATAATCTCACAGACAAACGCGATAGGTAGCTATCAGAAACGGTGAAGGATTTCATCTGCAGTAAACTTATTTTCAAGGTGACAGCTATCTGGGTGATTTTGAGGACACATTATCTGACAGCATGATTGGATTGTGCTGAAGTGGTCTGTCATTGAGTAAGTGTCAAGGTACATGGACTGTTACATTTATGTCTCCATCCATCATAACCAGTACTGCTTGCTGACTAGCTAAAGAAAATGTGATTCACCAGGAAAATACAAGAGAAAGAAAATGCTGATTCACTGGATGACTTGAGTAGCAATAAAGACTGTCAAAGTGAGTTTGTGACTGGAGAAGCTGAAAAGGTTGGTGCATCTGGCAACACAGACAGATTACTGAATCTGAAGAGTAATTTTTCAGGAAACAAAGTTTTCCTTAACAATTTGCGCGTAGGGAACAACACCACTGACTCTCCCTTCCTCCATGGAAGGACCATCTCCATTTAGTGTTGGACAAAGGTGAGGAGGTACCACACAGGGCACTACTATTAAACAGTCCAAACTTCACAGAAAGTTTTACACAAGGCTCTCATATATTCACAGACTTTCCATCCTCTGGACAGAGCCTTCATCCAAACACCAGGACAACATAAAATCTATAAGAGTTTGTGATTCTACCACAGGAAAGGAGTGATCTGCATCAACAATTTGAAACAATTAAGTAGAAGAGATCCCTAAGGGTCTTCAGAAAAAAACACTGTACTTGTGCCCGAAATTGGACATCCAGTAATTAAGCTTTTAAGTATATCCTATAGCCATATTTACAGTTGAAATCTTAACATATCTAGAAGAAACACTAAATTGTAATACAGGAACACCAGCCCGTCAGTGTGCCACAATACACTATTGGATCCAAGACAAGCAATGACAATGCGGAATGGAAAAATCCTCACAATGTTTAATTGGAGCTTCCCAGCACCTACTGGAAATGGTATGGTTGTTGACAGAAGAGAACTGCTCAGAAAGGCAGTTAATTCATTCTAGAAATCTGCAAATTGGTACCATTTCCTTCAGAGCCAAAAGAAATGGTACTAAGGGAAAGAGATATTAAAAAAAATGAATACATAAAATATTTGCTCAGGAGACTTTGTGAAGCCCTTCCCCAGCAGCTAATACCACTCACATCGTAAGACTGACTCAGAGGAAGAGCTTCACAGGGAGGAAGAGGCTAGATAGCCTGCAACCAGTGCAAGTATGTTTCTAAAACCTGTATCATAGAGGATACAACTGCCACTCTTCCAGCAAGCGAAGCTTAGATATTACTTTTGCTCCCTTACTATTGTGTCAAGTGCCTACCTCTCCAAAGGTTCAGAAGCAGAACTTGTTAAAAAAAAAAAATCCTACTTTGCTGTCCATATATTTAGAACTAAATCCACTTCAGCTAAGCTACAATTTTCTGAGAGTTTCCTTCACTGGCAGCCTTGCTTTGAAGCAGCTCCTCCCTCTACATCCTCTCCTCCTGCACAATCCCAGCCACCTGCACACTACTCTCAACTATTTCTTCAGACATGCCCTTAACTGAACTGGGAAATGGATTAAAGATGGGCATTTGAAAGTTACCATTACATTCAGCAATTTTTCAGCCATGTAAACTCCAAGCACAGCTAACAATCATCAATGTGTCCACAAGGTTAAAAACAAGCACATTGGAAGGAATACTCAATGACTTGCAGAGTTTTCAAAGCAAAAGCTTACAAAATTACAGTCCAGTAGAGACCTTGCAGGACATCATAATCACATAACACAAAGTTTTGCATTGGGGCATTTTAAAAACACTACAAGGATCCTGGACCCATACCATCTCCAACGGGAACAAGGCACACTTCGCCCCAGTAAGGAAAACATGCAAAAAAACATTAACAAGAAACAGATAAATATCTTAGTGGTTGTCCAGCTGGTACACAGCTTGGATTCACCTGCAAGAGAATGGCTGATAAAAAACTTCAAATGCAAATTCCTTTTCCAGTAAATAATAATCCAAAAGAGGGATATTTATGGGGGGAAAAACTTCAAAAATTTTTTTTCTGCAGTTTGTCATAGCATGAATGAGACAACATAAAACATAATGCACAAGTATTCAGCTTGCTGTATCTATGGGATCACATAGCAGCTCTCAGAAGCATGAAGAAAGTCACTAGCGGCAAAGGTGAACAACACGAAGATAACAAGTCAGAAAAAAATCTTTCAGAGCACATGATAGGTGCTGGTTTGCTTCACTCAGCCATCACAGCCAGCCTGGCAGCATACTCATGCCAGAAGCTAAGCTTCTATATACTTTCCTTCTTTTAAATACACCTATACAGCCTTAAATGATATCAACTTACCTCTTTCCTGCCAGTAGAAGCTCTTTCTGAGTTCACTACAGCAACTGATTATCTTCACACCCTTCTTTTTATAAGCCCCACGTGAGCTCAGTATTGCTGATGTGCTTCCTCCCACAACTCAGGTTTTGGCCCTGAGCAGGTTCAGCTGTGTTTGCCCCTTCTTCAAGAGATCACAGGTGTCACTAAATCTCCAGGCTGGTGTTGCAACAAGACACCTGTGGCTGTGCACTGAGGCAATGCAAGGGCTGGCACATTAATTAAAATCTAATATGTTCTTTTGGAATTTGCTTTGGAATTTTGCTCAGCTTTGACTCAGACAGTTCCTTAGCACTTCAACAAGCCCAAAGAAAGAGTTTCTGAAAGACTCTGTGCTATCTGTGCTACAGGCATTGAAGTAAAGGTTGTGTAGCCCAAAGACTGCAAGATTCCCAAACTCTGGAAGGGTTTCCTGTAGGGGAACAGAAACTCCTTGTAAGGCCAAGAGTCACACATCTCCCTGTTGGACTCCACACTCCAAGAGATGAACGCCTTCCCAGGACTCCACTCCAACACAGCAAGGAATAGTTGCTGTGCTCAGTCCAGAAACGAACTCCGCCTCAAATTCTTCATCAGCACAGTCATCACTGGTACTGTCAGGGGACACCTTCATATGAGTCCAGGCTGGGTATTCAGGCAATGTTCTTATGCAAGACAAGATTCAGACACAGATAAATGCACTCTTGATAAACGCATGGCTGCAGAGGGTAATTTTGACCTCCTTGATCACAAGGTGATGTATCCTGAGCTGACAATCAAAGCCAAAATATACTTCATATAGAAAGGAAAGAGATCCTTGCCTATTGTAATGATTAGTGATTTTTGGGGAGCAGATGGTCTCTTACCTTCCATGCCAGTGACAACAGTTGTTTTATGTAGGGTCCAGGCTAAGAAAACCAGCTGTTCTTAGCAGTTAGGTAAATTCCACAGCTGGAGAGAAAGATAAGAAAGATAATCATTGAGGAAGTTTGGAACTGTTGCATGCACACTGCCTGCTACAGGGTGCCTTACATGGCACCTTACTGTCCAGGAGGATTGTCCAAACAAAGGCTTGTATTTGCAGCAGATACCTGGAGTTGTTCCTAAAGAAATGTCTTTCCAAAATTCCCAGTAAGAGCAGAAATACAAAAAACAGAAACAAACTATTAAGGGAAGGTTACTTTGACTAATTTTTTTTTTTACCAGGTGGATGTGAGGCTAGATTCCTTGAAGTTGTTGTGGGATTTTTTAAAAATTCATCCTCAATTCAGTTGAAGCCATTTCCTCCTCAAGTAAACAATGATTTATTGGATAAATGCTTAACCCGTCTGAAAAGAAAACAGTTCAAAAAGCCCACAGCTTTGAGGTATTACATGTTTTTTATGGCATTTGCATAAAGAAGTTTGTTTCCACATTTCTTTCAACTTAAGAACATTTGAAGTCTAGTCTGAGACTTGGGTATGTTCTGTGCCAACTTTGTTGCTTCTGTCTAGTCTTGCTATTCATACAATAGTCTCAAGTCTTATTATATTTTTTTCTCCTTTTTATGAATTTCAAGTTGTGATATTCTTTAATAAATATATTCCTAGTCCCATATAAAAACAATTAAAGATTTCTGATATGTTTTAGATAAAGCAGTCATTATTTTTATCATGACTCCTCTTTTCAAAACAAGCATGGCTAATCTTTCCAAAGCAAGCATGCCTAATCCTTCCAGTTTGTCTTTAAGGGAGTGCATTATCATGACCCAATTATTCCTGCAAAAGATAGCAGGGAAATTTCTATCGGAATGATTTTCTCTCAGAAAACACAGTTATCACAAAACCAGAAAAGATTTGGTATCACTTAGAATGATTTTCTGTTTAAAAAAAAAAAAAAATCAGATCAAATGTATTCTTGTCAATTAGCTTGATGAGAACTTCTTTATTGCCCCATTCTGTTCCTTACTGGGTAAGTGCAGAACACTCATTGACCTGAGGTGAGCAGATGATGCTGGGAATTCTAGGTCATGTATTTCATTTCAAAAGTGCAGACTGCTGTTTTAGTTTACATTTTCTGAATTGAACTTTTAATTCCTCAGATAAACAAAAATAAATCTCATAGAATTTCTTGAAAATAAATGATGATTAAAAGGAGTGAACTGTTCCATTCATCTTCAAACTTTTCCACCATGCTAAATGTTCTAAACTGAGGATGGGATCCGGTCTCACTAGTCTGTCCTAGGAAAACAAGGTGTTGTCCACTGGCAGGCTCTCTGCTTGGACAGAAGATCTCAGCAGAGCTTTGACTATTTGCTAGGAGATGTTTGAAAGATGCTTAAACTGCAGTGAGTAAATCTGGAATTATACCTGAGAAGTTCTGATTTTAAACAAGACATGTTGCAAAAATTCCAATAAAAACCACAAACAGACACTCTTCACAAGTCATATAACCCCTATGGATTTCTGTGACATTAATGAAACTGCCTCCTGGAGAGACCAGAAAGTTTGACATAGACCTGGCCAATCTCAAAATGACATCAGAGTATTTTAAAGATAAAATTTTCCTATTTATAATCCATAAGCTGTGAGATATTCAGCTCCACAGTCCATCTCCAGGCACCAGAATTGTAGGCTCTCTGTCTACGAAAAATGAATGTACATTTTATCCAGCTTCTGAACACTGAATGACCATGCATTTCACTGAAACATTATTTCTTTTTATACCTATGTAACAGCTTAAGGAGAAAGAAAAAGAAAAAGGAACGAAATGCTGTCACTTTGGAGAGCTTTTATTGTAATCAACCTTACAATGCTTTTTGTTATACGAAAGAAAGAATGTTTAATCTCTCTTGGCTGGCATATTCCTTCCACGGTTTTACTGCTTACAATGGGAGCTTTCCCTTTGACTGCGGCAAAAACAGTGTCAAACCCAATTATGAGGCACCACTTCTAGTCTGGATTCATTTGGGAAGTTCTAAAGAATCAATGACTTTTGAGATGTTGGGGAAAAAAAGGATTCCTTTTGAAGAGGGACCTTGTACTTCCAATATGTTTCGCTTCCTGTGAATACAGCCATCTCTAAAATGCGTTTTATTTGGCTATCATAAATCCTTGCATAGTTTGTGGTTTGAATAATTAAAAAATATTGTTGAACTGAGATTTCCATAACACTGTTCTTCATAAAATTTCCCTAAACACTTTCTGGACATGCAGTCTTAAGATATTCCAGGTAGAAAGGGAGGAGGCAACAGAGGTCTGAAGGAAGAGCCACTGAACTGGTGCTCAGAACTGCCAAGCTGTTCATAGAACTGAAATTTCAGCTGGTTTTTTTCTTTTTTTTTTATGTTGGTTTAAAAAAGAAAAGAAACAGCTTGTACATAATGAGCTCTGGCCTGAATATTTTCTAAAGCTCAGGTCAAATTTAACCTCTAAGTTTTGGAAAAGGTTATTAGAAAGTTACAGTGCAAGAAACTCCCCTGTACTTCCAAATTTGTTCCAGGCCTACAGACTGGTAGGTGGAAACTTCTTAAGAATAATTAGTTTTGTTCACAGTAAGCCAAACAAGTGACACGAGACTCCATTGCTACTGGGAGAAGAAAACAGCAAAGAAGAAGTGTAGCTCTCAGTTGATGCGAGCACAGGCTGAAGTATGACATAGTGAGCAATGCATATGTCCTGAACCAGGAACCACAGACACCTTGTCCATTTAGAAAAGTCTCATAAAAAGAATAAATTAATTTATCTTTTTAAATTATTTTCTCTACTCACACTATCAGCATTTTTCCAGGCTAAAGAGAATATTTCAGAAAAACATCCAGATTGAATCTCTGTGTCCAACTCAAGCCAAATAAAGTTACGCTTGTGTTTTCAGTCTCTGCCACAATGACATATAAAGGGGTATCATAAATAAAAAAAGTGAATGCGTTGAGTTGCATTACAGACATGATGTCGGGAATATGCTGGGACCTAATGGCTTTGTTGTGTTTGTGGCCTTGACAGTGACAATAGTGCTTTCTTTATGGTTTAGTTTTCACAGACAAATTTCGTATCCTTGCCTATGAACGAAAAGATTTTTACCTTTATTTACTGTCCAGGAAGAAATATTTAGTTTATAATTAGTGGATTTAACTCTTATCTTAACAGTTTTTGTATCTAACATCAAATTCACCCAGAACAGATTGCAAGTAATATAACCATCAGAAATGTATTTCAGTGGCATCTACAATCCAATAGATATGGTGAGTTTTGCTAGATATATTTATGAATTGTTGATATATAAAATCACATCAAAGGGTCACAGTATCTGTGCACCTTTCTCAGCTGCATATTTTGTAATTTAATCAGTGGACTATAAGGTGATGAACTGGCCTGGGTTGAAAAGTCTGTGTTTAGTGATGAGTTAGGAAAAACGTCTTGCTATTCCAAACATAATAGAAGTTTAAATACTTCAGTCAAATAACAGAAATAATTCCACAAATTTTACTGACAACAGTTGAGGATTTCAAAGGAATCCAAAGAGTTACATGTCTGATTTTCCTGCTTTTCTGTTCAGGCTCAGGCTATAACCACTTTGGTGCCTCTAACTGTCTAAGGTTGCTGTGCTGTCACTGTTGGGTTGGATTGCAGCTCCCCATTTGTGCAGCTTCTGGTGAGGTTAGTGAAGAAGATACCAACAGGTCATGTGGAAGGACTGTCATATTCACAAGAATGTCCTGCAGATCACAAAGAAGCTGCACTATTTGTCTGCTTTGTGGGGGTAAGTTCTGAGCTGTGAACAGCAAATAACCAGAGTAAGCATGGTATTTGACAGCCCATTGGTTGAAGGATTTTGGCATTCATTGGTCAGGAAACATTTCTGCATGTGTCACATACAGGGTGTCAAAGTCAAGTGTGCAGTTTTCTAGCAGTGTACAAATGAAAAAAATAGGTCATAAAATAGGTCAAAATGAATCCCTTCTGCTGGCTAGTTTCTCTTTCAGTATTTTGATCAATACTGATTGAGATCTTTATGGATTAAAGGAGAAAGGATAAAAACTGGACATAAGGGAGATTGTGTTAGATAAGTCCTCATTTCTCCAATAGGTGCTAGATAGTAAATAATCCATCTCAGAGAAGCTTTGCAGGGCGAGAGACCTTTCTGGTCTGCTTCAGACATTTCTTAGTCTTTGTTACAGATAAATGCAGGAGACAGGTCACATCTATACAGTTGATCTGTAACCTTCCAGATGATAGATGATTACTCATGAACGTGTCCTACATATGCTCCAGGGATCCATCTGCACGCATCTGACTGAGTGGATGATTCTGGATGGATTCAGAAAAGACAAGAGCTGTATGAGGAACAGTGCAGTGAGGGGATGCTTAGTAATTCAATTTTGCAGTCTCTGAATGGAAAAAATTAGAGCAATGATAATAAGGGCTAGTGATATTACAACAGTTCCTTTGGAAAATAAATAATTTTAGAGCCATGGAGAAGCAAGAACCTTGCCAAGCTGGTGAAGGTAGCCCACTCTTCAGCTCCAAGATAACAACATCTATGGCCACAGTGGGCTTGAGTCACACTTGTCCAGCCTATAACAAATTCTACCACACCGTAATGATGTACCCATGGCCTTCACTATCTTTACTGGACATTGTAATTCCATTTTTTGTCTATTCCCTATGGTAGTGGTGACCACGCTGATTACTGCTGAAATGAAGCTCAGCTCTCTGTTGTGGTAGGTGCAGACTGCTTCCTCCTCAGCAGGTGGGTTAGCCTGGCAGATCTTGCACAGAGCTCAAGGAGCAAGAGCGGTGAAGTGGGATGCATAAGATGTGTGGAGGTGAGAGTATGAAGCATATGATCATCTATTCTGACTGACCGGAGACAATCAGAGAGAAAAATAATTCCCTAAATCATACAAGATAAATCAGGATACTATGGTGCCTTCTCTGAAATTAATAGTAAGTCATGCAATTAATTCAACTCAAAAAGACTTTTGCACTGACAGTCACCTTTCCGCTGCTGGATAGAATCACTCTGCAGTTTTCTGAAGAAGGAAAACTCCATTGCTGAGACACAGGTGGGCAGCCAGGTGTGATGAAACTACAGGGATCCAGCTCAGAGACATCTCAGAACCATCTCATGCAGGACTTAGAAATGGAATAAACAGGTTATTTTTACAAACTGGATATCAACATATAACTCAATAAGGAATACTGCAGCAAGAAGCAGCATTTGCAGCTCAGCATATTCCACAGCTATTTAAAATTTAAAAAAAGAGGCAATGAAAGCAGATGGGAGTAGCACAACCGAAGCACCTCAGAGTTTTATTTAACCACAGAAGTATTCTAAGAAGCAGAGAAGACAGCACAGCAACTGTGCTATCTGTGGTTATGTATTCTGCCTTCTGCACATTCCACCATAATGGGAGATACGACCCTGTACTCTGCTGCAGAAGTGCTGGTCATTTTGTGCTGCCATTAAGATGCAGAATGAGAGTTGCTCTAGCTCTCTCACGGACACTTACACAATCATTCTTTCATTACAGTTTTGGCCAAGCCACACTAGACTATTGGGCTGGAGTTTTCTTTGTCCCTAAGGACAGAAAAAATGGACTGATTCCTCTGAGAAGAGAGCCAGGTATTAATTATCATAAGGTGGATTTGAAAATTACCATTTGGCTCAGCTCTTTTCCTTCATTTCTCAGCTCGCACTAAATCCTTGAATCCGTTGCCGCTTACTCCATTGCATGGAACAGCACATCATTCAACATTATTTAGCATGGCTGAAAAGATTCTTAATATTGAAAACATGGAGCAAAATGTGAATGATAGCTTGAGAAAGCATTTCTTCACTTATGTTTTATGATCTGCAACAGAAAATTTTGCAATGAACCACAGCTCTTGGAACAGTACAAGATTGACTTTCTTACTGCATTGTACTTTTCCACTACAGCAAAGTCACTGATGTTACCCTTGAAGCACTTAAACAACTCAAACCAGGGGACCAGACCTTCTGCAAGATTCAAGCCCTATATGTACTCCAGTTTTAATGAATCCACTATGCCAATCTGAAATTCCATAATATGCAAATAGCTGTGGATGGGCACTAGATGACCATTCTGCTGGAGGCTGGCAGTCAGAAATGTGCACTAATTGTCAGTGACATACATGAAGCATTTGTGGGAAGAAAAGCACTCAGATATTGCTGGAAGGCACTAGCATAGAGGTCCAAATTAGAAACTTAGAGAATCATTTGGCTTCTCTCACACCCTTTTGTTTTGTTTTCCAATGCATGGAAGAATTTCAAATCAGCACCCACCACTCTTCTCTGAGAAGAGAGACGGACCCAAGCCTTTCTCCACAAACTAGGTCTCAGTGAAAATCAACTGTAAGTCAGACGTGGCTGGGTCCACTCAGTCCTCTGAAGGATTCCACAATGTTTAGCCTTTGGAAGCCATCTGTCCCGATAAACAGAGGCAGCAGACTGCATTATTATGCCCTCTTCCAGCCACACTCATGAGCTGGCAATTGAAAATTACTATCCAAAAAATAAGACAAGATGTTGTTAAGCCTCACATACAATTACTCATCAGATTCTTACCATCAATTATTCCACCTGCCTGTAATGGCTTCAGACTCATTTATCTTTCTCTCAGTAGATTTATCTACTGCTTTGCATTTAAATTCACCTTGCCTTTGTAAAAGCACGATCAAACTGTAAGCAATAAACGAGCCAGACAAAACCAAACATGCTGTTGTTTTCTCAGCTTTCTCTGTCGTTCCAAGGAAAGGATGTTTTTATACTCCTTTGAGAAAGTCATTCCACTCTGCCTGTGATGAATAACTATTTGAAAACAAATGAGTAGGATTGTAGCAGCCACCTACTTCTCATCCTTAGAAGCACCAGGAAAATCCCACCTATCCATAAAATATTTGTTACAATGATTGTTACAATGTTCTGAATGTTACAATGAGTTCTGAAAATAAAGTAAGAACATTCCCTGTCTGGCCAGGCTGCAGTATCCAACTTTCATATGCCAATTACTGTCTATTTGACATGCTTCATGCTTTCTTCATTAAGGGGATGAAAGGCTTTATGTGATAATAATCTGGTTCCAGTAAGCAAGGGTACCTGCTCCAAGGCAACACTGAAGGGTAACATCCATACCCAGCACAGCAAAAGAATGGGACTTTCAGTGATACAAACAGTCTGTGGATTTCACCAGCAGAAGATTTGGGAGATTCAAAGTCATTCTCTACCTGGGTAGTAAGAATTGCACACCCACCTCAGGTAGGGTGAATATTAACTTACTGAGGCACTTGTCAGCTGAGGCACTAACACTCTTATTTTTGCAGTTTTCCTAGTCTGCAGGTATTTTGTGCAGACACCACTGTCAAACTGGAAGCTTCTACTTGAAAGCACCTCTCAGAATTATGATACATTGTATTAGCATAGCAAAAAAGTAATAAACATTTGGGAGCAATTTATTTCCCATAGCTATACATTAACAAACTATGCCACCTACAGATATGTGTATGTCTTTCTGTTCTAATATTGAGTGAAAAAATATTTGCATTCTTGCAATACAAACAACCTTTGGCTTGAATTTTTATCTGGTGAAATAATGCTAAAGAAGGAAACATTGGAGTTCTGTCTGCACCATTGGGACTACATAGGCAAGCAAACTCTATTACAGCCACAGTCTTATCAAAGGAAAGCTAAATCTCATTAAATCTTGGTTGTTATTTTCAAGAAGAAAGACTCTGTACTGCAGGAAAAATTACAGAGGAATGTGCAAATGGGTGGTGAAAGGGGTAGCGAGGGGGGCTGTGTGCAGAGTCACACAGTCTGGTGGGTGGAAGGAGATCACTGCTTCACCCAGCACTTCACCACTGACATCTCTGACAGGGAATATTTATACTATTGCAAAGATGGGTACCAGATATAGCCAGGATTGATTCTGGATTAGTGTATTTTAGCCATCAATCCCAATATTAGGTATTTGTATACAATCTGGCATTGCTCCATCATACCTTAAAAATAAAAACCAAATTTAAAAAATGTACTTTTTCCTCCTCATACAGCTAACACCTATTTGGGCAGCAAAAATTCACTCAGGGAGGCTTTGTTTGATAAGGACATATGCCAAAGCCAACATTTACAGAAAAGTGTCCTATAAACAGACAAAACTAAAGCAATTAAGACTACAGTCCAATGGAAGTGCCATTGAACCCGAATTTGTGTAACAAATTTTAGTTATTGCTTGCATCCCTGAGCAAAATACTTAAGCCTGAATTCAGCTGAAATCCTAACCACCTAACACATGTAAATTCTACAAGAATTGAGGTGCCACGCTAACGTAGAGCCCTCATTACGTCTCTATGCTTCTTACTAGTTTGCCATCTATTAAAATAGCTATAAATTTAGTCCTGCTTTCCTACTGTCTTACTTTCTTTGGAGGAAGGGGAAAAGCAGAGAAGAGAAAGAGGGAATGAGGTATAAGAAGAAAGACTGTGACATGAGGATAATTATGCTTATCTTTTTTGTTTGTTTGTTTTTACTTAAAATATTGTCTTGTGGGGGATGAAGTTTGAAAGGAATTTAAAAGGCTTCCAGTGATTATTTTTAAATTACACAGAAGTAATCTAAATGGTTGGTAAAATGTTCACCAGAAGCTGTAACATGTTTATGTGATGTTAAACTTGATATTAAAATTGCTTTTTCAGTATTTCAGTGCAAGAAACTGCCTATTGCTTTTACTGGCACTCTTAAGAAATGTTAATAAGACCTTTTTCCTTCTACATTTTAAATGCAAGATAGGCACTATGAACACATACAGCTAAGCTCTGACTGATCAGAGAGACTTTGTTTACATATTCTGGATAAAGTGGTCCAGCAAACTACTAGTGAACTCATACCAGGATCCAAAACTCAGTGTATTCAACGGACAACAAGAGCTTTGCCTTGGCACCTCCTCCCCCTGCTCTAACCTAGCTAATTCACACTAATTCAAATATTAGTGACAGGTGAGTTTGTAATTTAGGTGTCTATTAAATCATACTGAAGGATTTTTTAAAAATTGTGTTAGCAATACTGTAGGCTAGACTTTCATCTCAATCCAGGTTCAATGAACCTAAATCTAACTCCCTTTATTGGAGGCACTAACCTCTAATCAGGACTTATGATCACTGTCTGACCAGGCTGGAAGGATCAAACAAACCAGCTGCAGCTGGATGCAGACATTTGCAAACATGTCTGTCTTTACATCATGGTATGCTGCAAGGAAAGGTAGAATCAGGATCAGTCAGACCTTACTGAAAGCTCACTTGAAAAAAAGTTTTTCATTCATTCTGAATTATTTGAAATACCTCTTCCCCCAAAAAAGCTGAAGTCCCCATCATACCTACACAGGCTCAATTGCCATATAACAGAAGGGAAAATCTTCACTATATCTTTAATTCTTAAAATAAACTAATAGGAAAGCATTAATGGTTTTGCAAAATATGTTGGATTGAGGTTTTTTGGTTGTTTGGTTGCTGTTTTCTGAGAGCAGATTGGATTGACTACAAAAAGGAAGGCAAGTTACAAGTACAGAGTCTATAAGAAAATAGTGCTTCAAAGAGCAAGTGCATGTACCTAGGAAATCTTTGTGGATTGTTGTTAATATCTATGATAATTAACCTAAAAATACCCACAAAGCAATAGAATTTGCAGACATGACTCCATTGTCTTAAACAAATAATGAAGCAAGGAACAGTTAAATTGATCCCATGACTCTCATTTCAATACTAAAGCAGCAACAACAGTTAATCTATAGCACTCTGTTTAGATTACAAACTGAATGGGCAATTTCATTAGAGCCAATACAGATAAAAGGGAAATGCAGGGAAAGAAGCCATCCCCTTTGAAATCAAGCCATCCTGAGAATTTCTTTCTGCTCTCTAGCCAGAGAGGGAAGGGGTCTCACAAATACCAAGTACATCAGTAGGAAGCTTTCTTATTCAAGCAATTCCCTTCTATTTCACTCCAAAGGCTATCGAGAAACAACTGGCTGAACCAGCTCCCCAGTGTGAAGGCTACCTCAGATGATCAGGGCACTACCTCAGATGATCAGGGTGCTGCTCCAGCCTGAACACAATGATCATCGGGAAGGAGCAGCTGAGAGGGTGAGGAGAAAATTCACACCCACACCTGCCAGTGCCCAGAGCCCAAAGAATCACACCGATACTGTCAGAGAGACTCCAATACATTAGACACGTGCATACCTGCAGACTGAAGGAGCCAAATGAGCAGATGGGTAAAAGTTGGGGTTTTTTTCCTCTTTTTATTCTTGTCCCCAAAATCAACACATGATCTGAAAGGCAACAAAACTCACTCACAGATACTGGCACTGCCTGGAAGAGATAGCTGTCATTATAAATTAGATTCTTTCAAACAGTTACACAAATCTATAGATATCACAGGCCTTCTAGAACTGGAGCCAGTGAAAACCCACAGAAGATGCTGATCCACATGGAAGAGAACTGGGTGATCAGGCCCACTCAACACAAGTTCACAAAAGGCAGGTCTTGCCAAACTAGCCTGATTGCCTTCTATGACAAAGTGACTCGGCTGCTGGATGAGGGAAAGGCTGTGGCACACCAAGAAGGCCAATGGCATCTCTCTGTACTCGGTACTGGGGAGACGGCTCCTTGAGTCCTGTATTCAGTTCTGGGCCCCTCACCACAAGAAGAATGTTGAGGCTCTGGAGCAAGTCCAGAGAAGAGTGACAAAGCTGGTGAAGGGGCTGGAGAACAGGCCCTATGAGGAACGGTTGAGATAGCTGGGGGTTGTTTAGCCTGGAGAAGAGGAGGCTGAGAGGAGACCTCATTGCTCTCTACAACTACCTGAAAGGAGGCTGTAGAGAGGAGGGAGCTGGCCTCTTCTCCTGAGTGACAGGGGACAGGACAAGAGGGAATGGCCTCAAACTCCAACAGGGGAGATTTAGGCTAGAGATTAGGAGGAAGTTTTTCACAGAAAGGGTCATTGGGCATTGGAACAGGCTGCCCAGGGAGGTGGTTGATTCACCTTCCCTGGAGGTGTTTAAAGCACGGGTAGACGAGGTCCTGAGGGACATGGTTTAGTGTTTGATGGGAATGGTTGGACTTGATGATCCGGTGGGTCTCTTCCTACCTGGAGATTATATGATCTGCCTTAATCTTACAGCTTTAAGATGTTCTATTCTCTCCTTGCCTTTCACTGGCCAGCTGTGGATTTGGCATCTTTAATACTTAAAGGGAGCATACATAAGAACTCCTTAAACTCATAACTAGGAACCAGACCCTCCTCTTATGCACTCCAGAAGTGATTCCCCAGAAGAACAGGCACATTTTGAAAATTAAACATGAGACAATAGCTGACAAGCAGTTATTTCATCAAAGAACTGCCAGTACCCAGTTAACTCATAAAAGCAAATCTAGTATAGTTTGCGTTCATGTCAGTTTGGCCCTAAACAGATGCAAACCCGCAACCACAGGACTAACAATGTAAAGCGGATATTATCTGTCTTCTGGAGTGAATAGAAAACGTCTGGGTTTGGTTGTTAATGCTTAATGATGAACAGTAGACCCTTTCAGATAGCCTTTCCAGATTGTATCCTCCACAAGGCACTTACTTCTGCTACTTGGCTCTACAGAGGTCTGTCATGAAGGGATCGAGCATCTCTCTCTCTCTCTCTATCTCTCTCTATCTCTCTCTCTCTCTCTCTCATACATCATCTCCAGAAGCACTATGACTGTCCCAGAACATTTCTATTATCTGGCTGTCGGTGATAAACCAAAGAACAGAAAAAAATATGGTATGTTCTGTAAATTACCTTTTACTGAAAGGGTAGGGAATAGTGTGTGTGCATGGTACATTTTCCACATCAGGCCAACTTTTTTACCTCAAGGCTTTAATTTAGGAAAAAACTAGAAAGATAGCAGCAGTTTTGAAAGCCTTAATTTATCCACAGAATAGCTATAATAATACTGGATACAGTATTATGTTCAGGATAATAGCACCTTCCAATTTCCTTGTAACCAAATACTGCTACAACCAACAGACTGATGAGGACTGAACTATCTATTCAATAGTGGTTTCACCCTCATCTTAGCGGCATGACCATCATGCTTAAATTCTTTTCCAGCAAATGGATAAAATTGTGTGACATGTGTTTATGCATCCTCTTCACCTCCACATGCTGTCTCAAGACTGTGAACTGTACACCAAGTTAAGGCTGTGCTGCCAAAGCACATCATGGCTACTCGTGGACAACAGCATCTGCTTAGATATTACATACAGTCCTACACATGCACATGTGAATTACCTGAAGTCTGTGCAGCACTTGAATCTGTCAGAGAAGTTATTCAAATTAAGCAGAATAAACTGCAGCTGATTTTCTTTAGGAAGCCTTGAAACTTCTCCATGAGCTAGAGACTGGGCTGACGCCCAAGGAAGGTAATTGTTTCTCTTCAGACAAGCCTGACCTTAGAAATTCCTTCACACTTCAGGATCTGTCCTTCAGAAACCCATAATAACAATACATATTCCAAGTATGCAGAGAGATTTAAACAGCTTGTTCAGGAATGGACTCTTAATGAAATATTGCATCTCAGTGCTGACATCTCCTGAGGGAAGAATAAGTAGAAGTTAGGGTTTAACCTTTGGGGATGACAGTACATGGCATATGTTTAAGATAATCATTGAAACTACTGAGTGAAAAGCTGCATTTTTTTAAAATAAATATGGTTCACCAAAAAAGATATTCAAGCTCAGTTTCATGTAATATGAACAATTGTTCATACCCTGTAACATGCAACTGTTAGTGGTTTCTACCACAAAAATCAGTGTCTCTACTCATGATTATTATACAAACATTTTATTATCAGTGAGCCTGTAGTAAGTAATCATGACATCTTATCGCATTTACTGCTATCACATTTACTATTGCTAGCTGAGCTCTTATGATGAAGGGCAATAGCTTTTCCTGGAAATACACATATCCCTCTCTGAGGAGTGAAGGATGAATGAGAACTAAAAATCTAAGGCAGAAAAAGAAAGCCTCATTCTTTGCTCAGTATTTCATGTTACTTTCTGTATCAAAGAGAGAGGCTGCAGAGCCCTTACCCCACACCCCAAACGAACTTCTCTGGAGACCAGCAGCCAGCTTACTCTTCTGTTTTCCATCAGCCGTGGATGACTCTGTTCCTTCTCCTCTAGGCTGAAAAGCAGCTTAGTGCTGTAATGTTGATGGCATAGGTGATAGTCAGTGGATTATGTCCTAGATTTTCAGCAATTTCAGCAATCCTGTTTTTTCAAGGCTGCTTTAATACACCTGTAAAATGAGCTGAGTTCCTTAAAGCTACCCTGGTGCTTAAACTTACAGCTGGACTTTCCAAAATAGATTTTATGGCCCTTCAGAGTTAGGCACTTAACACAGTTGTTTTATGTTTACTCAGCTTCCCCCATTTTTATTCTGGTTCATCAGCAATTTCTAGCCAAGTTTTCAGACCAAGTCTGTAAATGTTTACTCTTTTTTAGTGAACAGGACTAGAAACAATCAAGTCAGAACCACTGTCTTAGACAAGATTTTGCAAATTCTTGACATGACAAGATGCAAGCAGGTAAATTGGGTCAGTTTTCATCTCATAAATTTTTTTAAAGATTTGGAAACAAAAATTGTCTTTCCAACTTCCTCTGCAGATTTTCTGCTCTACATTTCCCCCTGATTCTTCCTGAAAAGTGCAGCAACAAAACAGAAAGAGAAGAAATTATTCCCATTTTCTTCTGGCATCTCTTTCTTGGCTTCTAGTGCAGAGTTTCCAGCACAGTGCATCCAATCTGCTCCGTCCATGTGGAGGCCTGACAGGGACATTCCCTCTCCTGCATTTTAGTTTTGGGCCTATTCCTTACAGCTCAGGATAGGAACAGACATTAACATTTCCTATGAATTGAAATGGTATTGCCTGACCACTGCCTTGGAACTAATTACACTGTTGCACCTCGCACCCCTGCTTTGAGCCATTTCCACTTTCATCCATTGACAAATGTTCTTTTCTTATCAGTGTTGAACATTTCATTGCCATATTCCAGTGTTTCCCTTGATACTGCCCTCACTCCTGTTTAAAGTGTTTCTTCTTGCTAGTGAGCTCACCCATCTATTCCCATCCATTATTTCCATGGATTATCTGTGGAGGCCAGTAAAGCCTCTTGACAAGTTGCATTTATTTCATTTGGACATCACATAGCGGTTTTGAAATCTGCATAATAACTAGAATAAGAAGCAGACCTGACATCCACATCTGGATCTCTACCAAATTCCCTAAGGTCTGAGAAGGCATAAACTTCACTGACAGCTTTGCCCATGCCTAAGACACTGAAAAATTCCACCTGGTTCTGTTCAACCTTTTCCTCACCTTAGGCAGAAGAGGGAGATTTCACTGTCTATCCATCGTTGTGAATCTTACAGGAACCATGTCTTCGAGCACCAACTCCTCCCCATCAAATACTGTTGAAACAGTCTGACAGTGTTGGAAGCTATTAGGAAGGGTGGACACATACAGAGTCTAGACAATTAAAGTCCATATCTGTACCTTGGACCTTAACTCTTGAAAGTCTACCCCGTTTGGGGTATAGAAAGAGTTTTCATGGGGTTTCATCTATTTTTCTTTAGAAAAAGCCTGAGATAGTTCGTACAAGTTGTTGTTTACTGTTTGCTCCTCCAAATAAACTTTTCCTTCCTTGCTGCACTGTGGTCATCTACCTCAGGAAAATAAAATGGCTCCTGATTATCTCAGCACAGGGCTACTTTTTGTGGGAACAATTCAATGCAGGAGCAGCAGGAGGATTGCTCAGACAGCCTGTTCTCAGCACACAGTTCAGAGGAGGAGAATGGAAAGAGAGAAGGAGAAAAAGAGAAGAGAAACAATAGAGAGCCTGGGAAGGGGATGGGGGGAAGAAGGGAAGAAAAAAAAAAGACTAACAGTCTTCTTATTTCTCCTCCATGTTCACAGTTTCCCAGAAAGTTTCCAAGCATGTAATCCCAGGTTCCTTCTGATAAATACAGCACAGTACAGGTGCAAGGACGCCAGACTCCTCTCCCACTGGAGACAACAGTGCTAAAGGCAGCTGTTTCTTGAAGACCCACAAGAAACTGCTGGGCTGTTCCTCCTAATAGCTGAAAAAGACTCTCAGAGATCAGAAAGGAGTCATTCCAAACCCTATCTCACTTCAGTTTTCTGTCAAGCTCTCTGAAGTATCCAACAGCAGTACACAAAAACTCATTCCTTGTAGCCAGAACAGAACAAAGAGCATTCAGAGAGGCTGGAGAAAGTAACGGGGAAGTAAGGTTTGGGAGCAAAATAGCTACTTTTCTTGCTGGAGTTTTCTATCCTGTAATTTTACCA
This sequence comes from Coccyzus lansbergi, assembly GCA_033558105.1. Classification (NCBI taxonomy): domain Eukaryota; kingdom Metazoa; phylum Chordata; class Aves; order Cuculiformes; family Coccyzidae; genus Coccyzus; species Coccyzus lansbergi. The sequence goes on from JAUMJK010000655.1 coordinate 1,029,446, forward strand.
ACAGCAGCATTATGCAGATTTGCAGTAAGGACTGGGAGACCCATTGTGAGCTACTGAACCTTGTGAATTACAAAGTAATTGGAAAGAAAATGAAAACAAGGATTTGCACCATAAAGCATTCCTAGTTCATTTATTGAGATGGCTATAGGTTTGGTTATTTAAAAGAACACTTTGCAACATGCTGCCATGCTTATGAGAGGATGCTTAGCGAAGGAAACAAACAAATGGTGAAGTCCTAATGAAGTAAGGTTTCATTGTGGGCAAGAAAGGTAACATTATTACAGCATTAAAGGTCATGTCTATGAAGAAATACCCAGAGCCAAACGATCTGTAGTGGATTTTATAAGAGGACAATTTAATTAAATTACATTTGTTGCACAAGCCGTCTCTTAATCCTCTTTGTCTCAGGGAGACCTCCTCCTCCATTCACTGGAAGCTTGCAGCAAAGCTCAAGCCTCTGCAGAAATTACCTGCATGAGCAAGAAGCCTTGTCTGCAGTCACTCTTGACGTTCAACAATCCATTAGTAACCTTTTTCCCTTCCAATTCTGACAGCATTTTGTCTCTTTCTGTATGGATCCAAAGAAGAGAGTCTAGCTGTGAACATACCTCCAGGTGTTAGAAAAGACTATTAAGCTCAGATGATGGCAGCAGCTCCATGGAACCCGCTGCTGGAGTGAGGCTTTCATGTGGGAGGAATCTGGCGCCAGATGAGGTATTCTGTCAGTGTTCACCCCTCACAGAGTGACAGCCACCCTGCTCACCACCCCCGTGCTGTTGTGTGGTATGTAGGGTAACCAACAGAAGGGCAGCATTGACTCTGGTTCTGCTTCTGAGACATGAACTCTGTTGAAGATGCATGATGCAAAACAATTGAGAAAAGATAAAATACTCTGCTGTAACACTGCCAGACCTCAAAATAAGTAGAGATCTTGTGAATGCACAGCAACAGGCAGAGCCTAACCCTTTGCCTCCTTGTTTGAGTACTGTGGGGCTACATGGAACATGCTGCACCACCAGGCACATCCTGAGTTCCCTGACAAGCCTCAGATCCTTTTCAGAAATCAGAAAATGTTGCACTTTGCTTTGACATTTCTCTCTACTTCCAGGTGTGACACTGATACACACCCTTCACATGCTTAGTAATAAATGAAGAACAAATATAAGACAATAAAAATGTAAAAATGTTTATCTTCCCCCTCAGTTATTTTTTCCTTTCTATGGATTTGCTACAGATGTGCTTGTTAGTGATGGATGAGTTTAATCCCTGCACTTTCTCTAAGGTCTGATGATTATTTACTGGTGTTCTTGTAGTTTGCTGATCTATACCTACAAAGGGAATTTTGTAATATTTAATGCCTGCTTTAATGGGATTTGGGGGCGTGTATAAATCATCTGACCTCGATACTCATTGTTGAATACGTATTTCTGAGGCATATAAGTTCCCACAGCCCCTTTGAAAATCACACACAGTGTTTTTTAACCCTCTTATTTTTTTAAACCCTCTATGAAGATCCTCCTCTCAAAAAAAAAAAAAAAAAAAGAATGCTTTTAGTATTTGAAGAAAGCAAATCATTCAAATGGTTTTGCTGTTGATTTGCTATAGGTTATAGTTCTTCTAAATCTTAAGGTTATTAGTTTGTCCTTCAATGTTCAGAAAAGGCAGACTGACCTTACCTCTACAGATGTCTGACTCCACGAAGGTGAGGTTTTGCTTTGAAATAACTAAAAACTCCCATAAGTCTATAAGATTGAAGATGTGCCCATCTTTCCTGCTAAATTTTCTTTTTATTATAGGATTATAAATTAAACAGGAGATTCAGTATTTGCAGAAATAGAATATTTTCCCCAGCTCTATTTAATCAGCACCATTAATATTTGGACACAATCCTGGTACACATAAATTATCTGAGGTAGACAGTCACTCTCAACCCTACTGTGCAGATATGACCTTTAAAACAAAGCTGCAATAATCGCATTTCACATTTACAGGTCTCCATATATCCCAACAGATCCAGCACCACCACAAGATAAATTGACTCTGGCTGGGAAGCAAGGATCTCCTGTGTGCAAGCTAACAGGCACTCAGAACCCTGCACAGCGTAGGGTAGAAGCAAGATCTGGAGCATGGAAACCAGCACAACATCAGAAATCAGCTTGCAGGTAGACACAGCTGTCCTACAAGTTACATTATCCCCTGAGAAACACTTGTGCACTCAGACAGTTGGCTGTTCTTTCTAGATGTGACAATAAAAGGTATTACTTCTTCCCACATGTCTTACTCTAAATAGAAATTAGCTGAAATTGAGTGATAGAGATTTGATTTTCTTACAACATCAGTTTTTCTAGCCAGCTTATGAAGTGGTGAAAAAACTTGCATAAAAATTTTGGGGAGTACCAGTTTCTGATCAATGGAGAAAGTCCTGGTTTGGGAGTCAGTGATGTTCCTGTAGAAGTTCTTTCATCATTTAGCAAATAATAACTGCTTAAATAGTTTCAGTGGGGATGACCTTGGAAATAATGAGAGAAGATCTCATTTCTAATTTTGTTAACTTCTCAGACAGTCCACTGAATGTTCAGAGACTCCTCATTTATATTGAGAAGACAGTCCCCTTTATGCAGAACAACAATAGATAACGTGAGGGTGAGAAAACATTTTCCCCAATCCCCCACAGTGAGAGTTTACTGAAGACACCCATGCAATAGAAAGCAAATGAAGGGTTTCCATGTTTATGTTGGTAGTGTTGGTATCTGAGAGGAAGCACAACAAAAAGCTATGCTAAAGTTAGGCTTGGCTGGATATCCAAAGTGGCAGAGCACCATTGCAACAAACAATTCCCTTGGAAGCCCCAGAGCAGCACAGATTTTGTAAAAAGCACAAATGGGATTAACCATCATTAAGAAGCAAATATAAAATAATACAAACAAATGGTGAATGGCACTTCCTCTTTTAAGACTGACATTCTGATGCATAAGACTGTAAGCATGGTCCCATCCAACACATTTAACCCGAATGTAGATGTTCCTGATGCTCCATATGTTCCTGGAGATCATGATACTCCAGAGCTCCTTATTACTCCTGGTGAACTAGTGTTGATACGGCCAAAGCCACACAAAATACAGTTGACAGAACAGATCAGGTCATAGCAGGTTCAAAACAGCTTACAATTTTATCCAGGCTGTAGAAAAGAACTAATATAACTAGTGCTGCCTGCTGGGTGCAGTTTGGGTGGAATATACATATCTCAACAACAAGCATAGAGCAATTTGATTTTGCCTGGCTAGAAATTATAGCCTTTAGAATGAAAGAAAAAAACATGGCAACACAGGACATATCATGAAATGTCTCCCCTGTATTAGAAATTATTTGAGGGTTGTTATTGTCATAGATCTATATTCTAACACGAAACAGTGTTTTCCTACACTGAGAAAACCTCATGATTGTACCAGACAGGCATGTCCTTTTCAATAGAATATCAGAATCAGAAATGCACTGATTTTTCACTAAAGTAACATTAATAATGGATATCTTCATTACCCAATGAATATAAGGAGAAAATAAACAGGTCCTAGGCTTTTCAAGACACAATGGAAACATTATTGGTCTTGAAAATCTTTTGAATGCTTACACATAAAGTTTTGTTCAAATAAACAGGCAAAAGAACTGGAGTCAATATTTGTATATACACACATATATAGAAAGCTTTGCAAGATTTCAGTCTGTTTTTCCTAGGGCTTATAAATTCATATAGACTAGGAAGCAGACCCAACAGCAAGAAAGTTTTTGTTTCTTAACTTAACTAACTGAATTAAGCAAGAAACGTTTTGGGTGGGAAATAAGCTTAACTGATAACAGAAACACTTGTAAATTATTCAGTCTTCAGACTTCAACTAAAATTTCTTTTTGTGTGTGTGTGTGTACTGAACTACCACAGAATACACAGAAATGACAATAACTCCTGCTTAAGATCACACTTGCTTTCAAGATGCCCAGCTGAATAAAATGAAAGCTGACTTCATTTACCACCCAAGATGCCGCTGCATTTCAAAGAGGTGATATCCAAATGCATATAGATGATAAGAAAGAACTGTTCAAGGAATGATTCTCAGCAATGACTAATATTTGATAATAACAGCCATGAAATGAAAGCAGCGTTAAGTTTTATTAAATAATTTTCCACTGCCTCCACACTGAAGCATTGGTATGTGCAGCAGAGAGCTTAACTAAATTATCAGTTGAGAAAGTAGTGTTGGGAGCTATTATAAAATGTATCGGCAGGAATGAAATTCAAATCCCATGATTGCTCTTAGAGAAGTTGTTTTATAGTTGTGGAGGGGAGGAAGAAAGGTAATCCTAGTTAGTACTTTATGACAACTGTCAACCTCCTCCACTTCATCGACCCTACCTAGAACCCCTTGACCACATACTTACTGTGCCTTAGTGTGAGCACGGGACAAACTGGGGGCTGAAAGGCTGAGATGGTCTAGGCCAGGCCTCCCTGCAATCAAACCAGAGCCATTCCAAACCTCACTACACTTCACAGCACAGAGGTGTAAGGGCTGATTGCTTATTCAGCAGATAGTCGCTCAGCAGGGGCACACCTGGCCAGTTGAAAATTGCTTCCCTAACACACCATACAGAAGGAAAAACTGTAGGATAAGTGCATGTATTTTACAGATAAACTTACAGCAAATGTGAAGGAATCACAAGTGGTCCTGTGCTGTGGGGATGTTGGCACAGCCACCTCTGACAGTGGAGCATGTCACCAGCACCTGTTGCAGCTCTTGGTTCTCAGCTCAGATCACAAAGACCCCAGAGACTGCAGTTCGCTTTTGCAGTCAAGATTTTTCTCTAATTAAAACAACTGTTGGTTTGTCCTCTCCCAATACCATCACCCCTAAGCAACTGCCTGGCCATGTTGCCCCTGCTGGACATGGTCGTGGCTGTCTTCTTTTGACTCCTTTGATTTTCAAGACAGTAACATCTAGGTACTGTTGCTTTATTTTCATAACATGCTGCTTTGCTGGCAATATTTCTTAAGAGTTTTTCCTCCTTTCTCTTCATATTTAGATGCTATGGACACTTAAGAAGACTGAAATACATGAAGATGAGTAGCAGTGGTTAATCAGGCCAACATGCTTTTAAAGATGCTTGATAGAGATATAAATGAAAGGAATGCAGACAACAAAGAAAACATATACAACCATATACAGAAAAGAGGGTCGCCTAAAGGTTAAATTAAAAATAGCCTCAAATCACAAGACATCAGTTGCATGAGGCAATTGGGATGGAATTCATTTTGGTTTTACTCTTCCCTTTCTCTTTCTGTTGAATTATGAAGGAATTATGCAGCTAATACAGTATTCCTGGCATGGTGCTGTGCTAAATAAACATGACACACAAAATGCATACAATATGACATGTTTTATATTCCCACCTGCCTTTCTTCACCTCTTGTACATATCTCTCAGAGTCCCTTGTATAATGTCAATGCTCACTGCAGCAGGATGAGAATATCCACGGATGATCAGTGTACCAGGTCATGACAAGCAAGAACAGTTGAGAGTCTTCCCAGTAAAAACAAACAAAGCAAAACTAAACTAAACTAAACTAAAATAAAATAAAATAAAATAAAATAAAATAAAGCTAAGCACAGTGCAAACAATATGGTCCACTCACCTTTGTTCCTTCCTTTTGAGACCAGTACCAATATCTTATGACATGCTGTAACTCCCACTGTTTAGTCACCTCAGAGCTAATAATACATCTACTCCCTAGTTTCCATGATCAATTATTTTTATGAGAAACTGAAAGACTTCAGTCTAGCAAGATATTTGAAGTGAAGACAATTTGTTCATGAGCTATAATTATCGGCCTAAGGAGGAGATATCTGAGACTGAAAAATCTGGAGGGGAAAAAATTCCCAACAAACTAAACACCATATCTGAAAAAGTACCCAGCAACATTTACACTGAAAATAAAATCTAACCTTCGTGCACCCAAACACCAGGTAGACCACTCATGGGTATTGTAGACATATCAGCAATTAAGTCTCTAAATTAGAAAGCATAGTATTCAAACACAGGCAATTAGAATTCATGAAGGAAGCACTGAGTGGAAAGCACGGTGTGTTATTCAGAAGGTCAGACGAGACTGAACACCGACTTCTGGTTTTAAAACTTTTAAACTTAACATTTCCTGCCCAATACTCCCATCCTTATTGGAACCTCAGCAACTCACCCAATGAACAAAATCATAGAATCATAGAACAACCAGGTTGTAAGAGACCCATCGGATCATTGAGTCCAACGATTCCTATCGAACATTAATCCATGTCCCTCAGGACCTCGTCTACCTGTGCTTTAAACACCTCCAGGGAAGGTGAATCAACCACCTCCCTGGGTAGCCTATTCCAGTGCCCAATGACCCTTTCTGTGAAAAACTTCCTCCTAATGTCCAGTCTAAATCTTCCCTGGCGGAGCTTGAGGCCATTCCCTCTTGTCCTGTCCCCTGTCATTAGGGAGAAGAGCCCATCTCCCTCCTCTCTACAACCTCCTTTCAGGTAGTTGTAGAGAGCAATGAGGTCTCCTCTCAGCCTCCTCTTCTCCAGGCTAAACAATCCCCAGCTATCTCAGACGTTCCTCATAGGGTCTGTTCTCCAGCCCCTTCACCAGCTTTGCCACTCTTCTCTGGACTTGCTCCAGAGCCTCAACATCCTTCTTGTGGTGAGGGGCCCACAACTGAACACAGGATTCAAGGAGCAGTCTTACCAGTGCCAAGTACAGAGGGAGAATAACCTCCCTGGACCTGCTGCTCACACCATTTCTGATACAAGCCAAGATGCCATTGGCCTTCTTGGCCCCCTGGGCACACTGCTGGCTCATGTTCAGTCGGCTGTCAACCAACACTCCCAGATCCCTCTCCTCCTGGAAGTTCTCTAGACAGACTTCTCCCAGTCTGTAGCTCTGCATAGGGTTGTGCAGGACCTAGCATTTGACCGTGTTAAACGTCATCCCACTGGACTCTGCCCAGCAGTCCAGCCTGTATAGATCTCTTTGCAGAGCCTCCTTACCCTCCAGTAGATTCACACTTCCACCCAGCTTAGTGTCATCTGCAAACTTGCTAAGGGTACCCTCAATGCCTTCATCCAGGTCATTGATGAAGACATTGAACAGGGCTGGACCCAGCACTGAGCCCTGGGGAACCTCACTTGTCACTGGTCTCCAGCTGGATTTAACACCATTTACCACCACTCTCTGGGCCCGGCCATCCAGACAGTTTTCCACCCAGGAGAGTGTACGTCTGTCCAGGCCAGAGGCTGACAGTTTCCGTAGCAGAATGCTGTGAGAAACTGTGTCAAAGGCTTTACTGAAGTCCAGGAAGACCACATCTACAGCCTTTCCCTTGTCCAACAGCCAAGTCACTTTGTCATAGAAGGCGATCAGGTTAGTTTGGCAAGACCTGCCTTTTGTGAACCCGTGTTGACTGGGCCTGATCACCTGTTTCTCTTGTATGTGCTTCATGATAGCACTCAAGATTACCTGTTCCATGACTTTCCCTGGCACTGAGGTCAAGCAGACAGGCCTGTAGTTCTCTGGATCCTCCCTGTGACCCTTCTTGTAGATGGGGACAACATCAGCCTCCAGTCCAGTGGAACCTCCCCAGTCTTCCAGGAGTGTTGGAAGATGATGGAAAGGGGTTTAGCCAGCACATCCGCCAGGTCCCTCTGTATCCTAGGGTGAATCCCATCCCACCTCATAGAATTGTGGCTGTCTAGTCAGGCTAGCAAGGCTCTGACCACCTCCTCTTGGACCATGGGAGATGGAGAATCTTGCAGATTTGCATTGAACATCTGATTTCTTGTGACTGGAGATGCAGCCCTAGGTGACTCCCTGACCTCCACAAAGAAAAGATGGATTATCCTGCAACCTCACTTTTCTCTCTTATATGTTTACCTCATCTAAGCCAGGACTCTACCTCATACAGTTATAGGCAAACTGTCTCTCCTGTGCCTCCAACAGTGACAACACATTAACAGGCACACAGAAATGATAAGGTGAAAGCATTAACCAACCTCATTACCAATAAAGAAAGCAGTAGATATGTAAGTAAGTTCATTAGCCATAGTCCTGAAGGGTGCCTTCAAAGTTGTTAAGAATGTTTATAGCCCTTCTTCATAACTAATAATTACTTGGGAGTAAAAAAATCTAATCAGTTTACAGAACAGATCTGTCCTGGTCTATTTACACGACATGTTGTTTTGCTGCCAGTTACTGTCCCTGAACTGTCAAACAAAATTTTGTTCCCCATTTAAGTATGGATGTGCAGTGATGGACATGTTTGTGCTAGAGCATTACTTATGCGGGTCAGAAGGTCTCTATGTACTCTGTTTCTTTAAGGTTTCTTCATTTCAGTTATAATTTGTCTGTGCTATAGATAGTCAAATGTAAACTCACTTTCCAACCCAGGCACATGGACTGTCAGGACACCATTAGAAAACACAATAGATATATAACATATGCAGACTGAAACAGACTCATCAACTTGCAGAAAGGCTACAGATCACTTCAAAAGTTGTTTAATATTATTTAAGACTTCAATGCTCATTCACTTTGGAAAAAAAAAAAAAAGAAAAAATTCAGAAGTAAAGACTATTTACAACCACTGGATTTGCAATGCTGGTTATGCTTAGTAGTAAGAATCCACAGTTCAGAGATCAATTGTGGTCTTGGCAGACCTCTATCCTAGTTCCTGGACCTGGTTTGATTCTTGAGATGTAAAGCAGAAATTTCAAACCAAGTACATGCAGCCAAAAAGATTTTGCTTCCGGTAAAGAACAAATGCAAGATTTATAAGAACTCCACAAAAGTCATGAGACTTTGGTTTTTTCTTTGCTCTGGCAGCTCTCACGTGTATGTTTGTCTTGCCCTTGGGTTGTATTGCTGTTTTGATTAGTTATTTGGTGGCTACAGAGTTATCTAACTAAGATATGTTGGGTTTATGCAAGCATCTAATTTAGCCAAAACTTAGACAAAATTAGGCACTCTGAATTGCCATTTCTGGTCCTTTCCAGTTACTTCCATTCTTTGAGCACAAATAGAACTTGCAGTACCTAAATGAAATGCTTAGGGCAGTGGCATTAAATCCTTTCTACCCCCTCTATGTCCATGCCTGGCAATGGTGTGGGCTCACTATGAATCAGGACCTTTTCACACAACCACAGTGCAAATAACATGTATTCTTCTTTCCATGGAGCCTGTTTTGACTTTCACAGGAAGGATGCATTGATGTAAATTTATAACAACGCAGACACATTAATTAGACTCAACCAAGAGGTATTTCCTCCACTCGCTTTGTTATACTCGCTCTTAACAAGGGATTCACCTCCATTTGGCTTTACTATATGTTGGTTTGTATGACCAGCTCATTCACACATCCAGTAGCCCCAGACTGCCTCCCAGCATTAGTTTCAGGTTCTCTGTTTCTTGATTTTATGATTCCCTCTGTGGAATTTGCTTCTTTGTGCTTTATGAAAACAACATGCAATTCTCTCAAATCTATGTCCCAATTCTATCTAAATTAATCAGCAGGCTTTATCCTGTTAGTTTGCTTTTCCCTTTTGGAGAATGGCCTCATTATACCCTTTATTCACAAAACAGATCTCTCCAGTCCCAGAACATCTTTGCATATGGCAATATATTTTCTCTCCTGCAGAGCTCAAAACATCAGTAGCATTCTCAGTGTGGTCTTAGAGTAAAGCTGCAGTCTCATAATCTCTGACTCTTGTTGCACTCTTCCAGCCTCCCTGTGTTACTGCACCATTATGTTCATCTGCATTGTGCTGAGTACATGCTAAACCAAACAGTTATGCATGAGAATGCTATTTGATGGCACATCAGTAAACTGATTTTCAGATAGTTAATAAGGCAGAAGGCATGATCTTTGAGAACGGGGGAAAATTAGAGGCTGTTTTCATTGGTTTCCTCAAGAGGAGGGCAGTCATGATAATCTGGGCCTGTCTATACGCTTCAGCTGCTTTTATCAACTGCTCACAACATTATATGCTTCCCACATCCTAGCCACAAGAAAAGGTCCCCAAAAATAAATTTAGTACGTCTGAGACATTAAGAGATACTCACTTCCAACTGCTACTTGAGGTCAGTGCATCCAGTGGTTCAGAGTTGTTCAATGAATTACAACACCTGAACTCCACTCCTGGCTTTACTGCAGACCTTCATGATCTTGTGTAAGTAATTTTGCTTTTTCTGTTTTTGATCTACTGTTTTGTTCTTCAGGTGAAAGCTCCCTTGGGGAATGGATCTGTCTCATACAATGTATTGAGATACCACTGCCTTAAGATCACAGTCTTGACTGGGTAGTAGACCTTATCAACAAAGAAAAATACTACAAGTAAATGTTTCCTATAGGGACTTACTTAATTAAAATTTTATAACATGCATTTTGCATCAGAATTCTCTTTTTCACTTGAAATTATGCAAAAGAAAAACATATCCTGCAACTCAAGAGATTTGAATTGGTTTGTCATTAACATCTGCAGGGACATACTGCAAGGCCTGGTTCATATGCTACCTATCATTTACACATTTACAACAGATGGGCTGGACTCTCATAAGACTCACAGATACGTTGCATACACTCAGATGGCTATGACAATTGTTCCTAATCCTCTAGAATACTTCTGCTTCTTGTTTTCTAATGTCTTCAGAGAGAACATCATCATCTACATACCTGCTTTTTGTAGTGATCTGACAATGCAGTGTAGCAGTCTGTGTCCTACCTCCTATTTGCAGGGATTTTGCTCTGAGGTCAGTGTTCTGTCTGGTAATTCGTTTCCATCAATGCTCTTTTGTTTACTGCCTAGGAAAAATGCCTCTGGCAAAACCATGCTATTTCATTAGAATCTGTGGAGTGTTAGTCAGAAAAGGGCACAGTCATTAAGCAAATTATCAGAAATATGTTCACCTCTCCCAAACGCACTATAATTTTCTTTCTTACTGTGACTTACGCATTATGATCATTGCAACAGTTGCTCATGGAAGAGTTCACATTAACATAGTTCAAGGCATACCTTTTCCCAATTTACTACAGGTGACTCCTAAAGCTCCTAAAGGAGAAAGGAGTTGTATTTCAAGGACATTTCGGGAAGATATCCTGAAAAACTTAAAGGTTTTTTCTTTTTGTGGATTATCATCCTGAAACCAGAAGCTGCAGGTTCCAGGCTTAAAGCTTTCTGCGAAGACAGATAAATTGCAGACTGAACAGAAGCAAGCAAATCATCACAATGAAATAGGGGAATCAATGCATAGGAACAACCAACATATAGGAACAAAACTCTAGTTTAAACAAGATCTTCAATTTCACAGATATAGCAAAGTGCTTGCACTTTAAAGGACTTTCTACCACACATCAACACCAAAAGCCCAGGCAGTTCCCAGCTTCAGCACTTGTTCCCATACGTAATCTTCGGTGGGGACTATGGGGGGACTGTTCTTTCTTCTTGAAGGTCTCAATGATCTTGAGAATTCTAACATAAAAATTACATCTTTGTTCATGCTATAGATTGTAAAAGTCATTTAGTATTGGCTTTTAAACAAAACCAAAATAATTTATATATTTCTGGGACTTAATAAACACATCAGTTAAACACATATAAGCTCTACTATCCCAAAACAAGGGAAGAGCAAGCAAAAGTAATTTTCTTCTGATGATCACGGGGAGTAAGCAGGTACTTTAATTAGTTATCTTTATGTGGGCCTGTAGAGCAACAGCCTCAATGAAATTCTGAATACATGTTCTGGAATCACACATCTGTAAGAGACTCTGATCTTTGTAAGAGACTAACAAAAGAATAACCATTTCATGTTCTTACCTGGAGCTGAAAAATGAGGAAAACCCATACATACATCCTCAGTGATCTTCTTAACTAAAAATAGAAAGTCTGCAACAGCAACATCACTACATGGTTTGTGTAATGTGCTTAAACACTGTATAGGGTCTCTAATTAACTTGATTAATTAATTTAATTATCTTGACTTAACTTACAGGTATTTTAAAGACTGGTGACAATGTTCTTGAAAGGATTATAAACTATTGCTGCCTACAAGTTGGCATTTACCCCAGCCACACAGGAATCTCCTTAGCTGTCTGAAGGAGATTAGAAAAAAAAAAAAAAAACAAGACCAACTCAGCTGACACATCCAGAGTTCATGGCAACTAGTCAGGTAAACCCAAGACAGCAAGGCAAGTTCATAATATAGCTATAGTACACCCATTGCTGTGCTTACCATTCACATGTTTAAATGTATCTCCCTTCCAGTATGATTCAACAGCATAACAGTTAGTGCAGGATCTTTACACCCACCTGTGCCTTTCTTGGACAAGCTGAAGTGTCAGCTGACTCCCACATAGCTATGTCTTATGCCACCAGCATGCCTCACCTAGATCAGTTCCATCTACCTGAGCTGCCTTCACAACCATAGCACACAAATACCTTTACGTCAATTCAACATACAGACAAACATCCAGGGCCGTCTCACCATGTCACCTGTTAGGAGAAAAAACATACGTAAGTGACTCAGAGATTCCCTGAGTTCCACCACTCCCACTGAATCCCCTCTGAGGATATCTGTCATCCATCCACCATCAAAAGCAGTAGTACAGCAAAGTTACGTAGTTCTGGTTGCACTCAAAGCCATCCAGGGTGAGATCTTCCCTTAGGCTCCTCTAAGTTAAAACTGAAAAGCTGGATTTCCTCAGCACCTTGGGACAAATCAGAAACAATTACCTCAATACCAGTGCAATTACAGCTGCCTGAGAGGAGAGCTTAAGATCTGAGAATGAAGACTTTCAATTGCAGGAAACAGCCTTCAGCTGCTCTTTTGTGCAGGTGTGTTCCTCAGAAAAACACACCCAGTGATCCTTTGGCCACAGAGATTGTAGGAAACTGCATTTCTACCTTGTTGCTTATAAGAATCATAGAATAGTTCTGGTTGGAAGGGACCTTAAAGCCCATCCATTCCCACCCCTGCCAGGGGCAGGGATACCTCCCACCAGATCAGGCTGCCCAAGCCCCATCCAACCTGGCCTTGAACACCTCCAGAGATGGGGCAGCCACAGCTTCCCTGGGCAACCTGGGCCAATGTCTCACCACTCTCATCGTGAAGAAATTCCTCCCTATATCTAGTCTAAATCTGCCCCTCTCCAATTTATAGCCATTGCCCCTAGTCCTACCACCGCTAGCCTTTGGAAATGGTCCCTTCCCAGCTTTCTTGTAGTTCCTTCAAGTACTGGAAGGTCACTATAAGGTCTCCTCGTAGCCTTCTTTCCTCCAGGCTGAACAACGCCAACTCTCTCAGCCTATCCTCATAAAGGGGGTGCTTAGCACTCTGATAATCCTGGTAGCCTCACCAGGACCCATTCCAACAGCTCCATCTACTTCTTTTGTCGAGGATTCCAGAACTGGACACAGTACTCCAGATGAGATCTCACAAGAGAAGAATAGAGGGGCAGAATCCCCTCCCTCCCCCTGCTGGCCACGCTGCTTTTGATGCAGCCCAGGTTACAGTTGGCCTTCTGGGCTGTGAGCATACATTGCTGGCCCATATCAAGCTCCTCAGCAATCCATACTCCCAAGTCCTTATCTGCAGGGCTGCTCTCAATCACATCATCCCCTCAGCCTTGATATGATTGATATCATTAAGTCTGAACTATCAAAATAAGCAAAACTCTAAGTTCTTTAATTCATGTGAAGCAATCAAGGTGAGAGTTTTCTGTGAAAAATAGTCAGGAATAACTTCAGGTCATAGCAAGCACACAGTAGAATGAAGATACATATATATATATATATATATATATATACACATACATACACACATATATATATATTCCAGATCTTATAAAATCACACTTTTTAAAATTCTTAAAATTCCAGCTGAATCTATGACATTTGGAAAGATGAGTAAAGTCACACATGTGAACTTTTAGGCTATAATCCATGCAAAAGCTCAGTTACTAACAGAAATGCTGCTGTATTTTCTCCTAAAGTTGTTTTTAATGTAATCAACAGTAATATTATTAATGTATTCTACAGTGCTAGGCACCATATGTGTGAACTGTGCTGAGAAGGGTTAATCTGAGGTGATAAAAATTCAGAGACTTCTGCAAAGGAAAAGCAATATATCTCACTATTCTACAGAAATAAACAGTAATTTCAAATATGAAAGCTCTTAATATCTGTCACTTGCTTTGTTATTTTTTTTCACTTTTTAAAGTAAAAAAAAAAAACCAGAAGACAGTAATTTACTTGCAACATTCCAAAAATGTCAACTCCCTTCTCTCCAAATGAGGTGGACAAAGAATGGAGAAGAGACAAGGAGATACTGAAGATGGCATTATTCATGAGTCCTTTCATTGTCGTTCTTTAGAGCTTTTTTCAGCTGATCCTGTCTGAAACACTAACAGCAGGTTTTGCTGGTGCAGATGGCCAGATTATTCATCTGATTTTATGTACAGCTCACAGAAATCCATTTCAGCTTGGGAAACTCCAAGCTTCAAAAATACCTAAGCACAATTTCCCCTCGCAGCCATAATGAGCAGTAATAAAATGGTCACCGTGCATTTCATTACGCACCCAGATGGCTCCAAAAAGGCAGTGCAGATAATTCACCTATATGATCAGACTTCAAATCAGTGCAGAAGTGAGCAAAGGTTGAAGGAGAGGACACCATCCTGCACAAAAGGAATACAAATTTGCATTTAGCCCTAAAGAGACAGCAACTTCTTTAAAACACTGAATGCTCCAGTGGCTTCACTTGAAATACTGAGCATTCAGCAACACTCTTCTTCCCAGGGTCACTCAAAGTTTATCCTTCTGAATTACTCAGTGCATCTATAATCAAGCATCTATAATCTTGGCTTTAGTCCTAGGTTTAAATCTTGCTGTCTGTCACTTTGTTCACAGGTTTATAGAAGGTCAAAGCCCCTCCTACTTCCCATCTTCTTTTGCTGAAAACACACCTAGCTAAAGACAAACGACAACTGACAGGGCTTGTCATGCATGACTAAAAGATTTAAAGTGATTTCACCACATCAGTGGTACAATGTTTTCCATGGTGGTTTACATTCAGCTGCCAAGTGGTTACTCATGCAGATTAGTTGTCTAAATAAGAGTTTCAAGGGATGCATTCAACAGCCCTACAAACCCTTTTGTTAAAAGTTGTAATGATTTTGCTATTCAAATTTACTTCTTGCTGTGAAAGCTATTAAGGTAATCAAAATATGAGAGAGTCCACCATCTACTTTTAATTAATAAATTACAAGTTACTGTGTAACCAGCAAGAATCTGTCAAGGTCAAAATTAAGTGCTCATCCCACTACCAGTGATCCCAATTTTCAATTGAGGAACACACGGCAATGGAAGCAAATGAAGCCCGTATTTTCAAGCATAATGTGACTCTTTCTGCAACACCGAAATAATGTGACCTTGAGCTCACAGGAAAGCTTTAAGACAGTAAGGTCTCATTTTTTCAGAAATTAAGCCCCTATTTCACTCCCATTAAAATGAATAAGTTTTTAACATATCCATAAAGCTAGATACACACATCAGTAATTTCCGATTAGACTGACTTCAAATAACTCTTAAGGAAAACAGTAGCAGAGGCATCCAGAGTCCACCACTGTGCTGACCCACTTGTATGTGTAATTTTACATACCATCTCATTCCACTCTAAATCATAGAATGGTTTGGAAGGGAATTTAAGATCACCTGGTTCCAACAGCCCCTGCCATGAACAGAGACACCTTACACTACATTGGCTTACTCAAAGCCTCACCCAGGCTTGAACACCTTCAGGGATGGGGCATCTGCTGCTTCTCTGGGCAACCTGTTCCAGAGCCTCAATGCCCTAATAGTGTTAGAATTTCTTCATTATATCTAATATAAACCTTCTCTCTTTCACATGCAAACAAAGTATGTTTATAGGTTGTGCTGAAGAAAAAAAATATATATTATTGCACTGGGAAAAAAAAAGAAAAAATTGAGTTTGAAAAACATCAAATTGCTTTGAAAAGTAGATCAGGTCCTGATACTGGAAGTTATTTAAAATTTAAAGCAGAGAGATAAATTTTACCACTGATTTCAGGGACACAATTAACGCACCTTGAAAGAGAGACACATATTTAATTATCTTGCTCAGTGATGGGCTAAAATTATCTGATCTCTCAAATGTCTGGGGGAACTTGAAAAATCATCAGCTCCTCTGGAATAAAACAGATATTCTTCCCCTGGGTTCAAAGAAACACGAGAGTGATACCAACTCTATTTTCAAATCAGACCATGAGGATTAAGCAAAGGTAGCTATTATCTCTCTATGCAAAGCAAGTTCATAACAAAGGAGATTTAAAGAAAAGAATCTTCCATTTCAGTAAAATTTTATGAGAACACAAGAAACAGTAAAATCTTTATTGCAGGCACTTTGTGCAACATCATCCTCCTAGGAGCATTCTTCTCTTCAGTTTTACAACATTCTTATTCTAGAAACCATTCTTTCCAAATTTTAAATCTTCAGGGTTACAGTCTTATCTCACTGCTTTCTAAAAAACAATCATTCCATGTAAGAGATAGCAGTGTTTTTGGTACTCTAGAAGTAGATCAGTTAATATACAGTAAGATTTATTGGTCCAGTTTTCAAAGTGTTAAAAACCCAGCAGTTCACATTGATTTTAGCTTAGTATCTGAAAATGTGGTTTTTATTTAAGCCAACAGCAAATCTGCCAGTTACTTTAGAGTGTAATATTGGAACTTAGATCTGATGGAAACTGTAGGGTTTTATTATTAGGAAGTCATTTGGACAATATCAATTATTTGTAAGCTTGTGGTGTATAGATATCAATGAGTGCAAAATACAATTCCAACTTATTTGTAAATTCAAGCAAAAATTTGGGAATTTTAAAGTCAGTTGCGTATTTCTGGTGCCACTGTCTAGCACTGGTCAGAAGTATTAAACCAAATATTTCTTTCTAATAGAAAGCAAGTTCAAGAGAAAAATGTAAGGATGATGCAGAAGTTTGGCAGAAATTGTAGAAATCAGTTTCATCTTTACAAAAAGTTAGTTACAAAGTTTTGGGAACATATTTATTATTTACTACAAGCAAAAAAAAGCCCACTTTGGACTGAGAGTGGTTTAGCCCAAAGATTAAGATTTTTCCTATTCCAGTTTACACCCTAACATTGACATGGAGAGGGAACATGGAAGATCCTACCTGCTCTCAGTGACCTGCACAAAGACAGTGGTGTCCCTAGCACCCATCCTGCCCACTGTTCCCCCTCAGTGAACACCAGGGGATGCAACCAGCCCAAGGGATGGAGCCAACTCACCACACACAGCCCACTGTGACCTGGAAATCACAAGGACTGAGCACAGCCCCTCATTGTATGAGTTCTATGGACACGAAGAATCATTCCTAATATCAAGCACAACCTTGGTTTTTACAGCAACTTATTGCTTGATTTCCCAACAGCATTCCCACAGGCTTCCCAGAGTCCTCTGACATACACTCCACAGAGATCATGTACTTCAGCAGTCAGGTTTGGCAACAGCTTAGCAGGATGAAAAGGGGCACTTCAACAATTCAGTCAACTGCTTTGACCAAGCCAAACTCCACTCTTCTCTTTCATAGAATTACTAGGTTGGAAGAGACCCACCAGATCATCGAATCCAACTATTCCTATCAAACACTAAACCATGTCCCTCAGCACCTCGTCCACCCATCCCTTAAACAACTCCAGGGACGGTGACTCAACCCCCATCCTGGGCAGCCTGTTCCAGTGCCAAATGACCCTTTCTGTGAAAATTTTTTTCTTAATGTTCAGCCTAAACCTTTCCTGGTAGAGCTTGAGGCCATTCCCTCTTGTCCTGTTTTCTGCTTACCACAGTGTGGCCAAGTTTCATGGGAAGAGGATTAGTTTGGCTTTTTTTTTGTCAAAATAATCTTTATGAGCTATTGAATACATTGCTTTGTTGCTGCGCTAATGGCCATGGACAAGAACACTTAGGGTATGTTGACCATGGGGAATTTGGCAGCAGCCTCAGCATGAGATGCCTGTGGTATGTAAAGAGGAGGGTGAGAAACTGTAAGTCCTGTGTCCCCTCCTGCACTGCCATGGGCACCTGGCGCTTCTATCCTTGCAAAGAGTCCTTGTCAAACACCTCACGACAGGAGCATTAGAAACTCAGCAAAGTGCTCTGCAGAGCTCAACCTCAGTCCCATAATTCACATTGCAAACACCATGATATGAATGCAAATCTGCTGTCCTAAGGGAGCCACGGGGACCATGAAGAAGTCAAGCGGTTTAATGCCTTCTTTTCTTGTCATTGCAAGGACAAGGTCCTACATCAACAAAATTAATTTATTTCTTTGATGAAGGCTATAACGAGAAGAAAAAAATAGTAGGAAAAATAAATCTAACCTTATGACATTTGTGACACACTGACAAGAATACAGAATGGCAAGAAGTCCTATTTTTAAAAGCTATCATTCTGTGCCTGTCAGACCACACTTATGTCAGCAGTAACTCATAGCAGCTCTCTGGTTTGGCTGGCTCTTTCGTGGCACAAAAGTGTATCCACAATATTCACTTGGAGCAAGAAGCTGGGCTATCACCTAAAATCGCCACAACTACCTACGCCTCTCTTTTGAGGTCACTCTTCAAGAAACTGAAGTTTGTGGCTGAAGTAAAAATTCTAGGATCTGCATGCTTAAAATTAACCATTCTACTGAGGCTTCCAGATCTGTATCAGATGAAAACAGAGGAAGGCAGCATCAAAATGCAAATAACCCGCCAAGGCATAAATAGGACCCAAACATTCACAGAAACATGGAAATGTTCAAAGAAGTCTTCGTAAGATTAGCTTAATGGTCTTAGATTGCAAATGAACACTTATAAGGAAAACTAGCATTTTCTTGGTGTCTCTAGGTGAAGAATATTTTTTTAACTTCAGATTAATGAGACCTACTGCACTCATTTAAAGCAGGAATAATTCTTCTTTAATTTCTGAAAAGGAAAACTCAATATTTAATAATCATCAGGAATAATAAATCAGCCAGTGTAATCTCATTTCCATTACCTTTATTAGCTAAAGACATTGGTAGATCAAAGCCAATTTCAGAAATAAATACACTATTATTTTTATCCCTATTCCCCAAGAAAATTAAGTCAATGTACTTGGGCTGCCTGCCTATCTGTCCACTCTGACAATTTTTGAGCCTTCAAACCAACTCCTTTCTCTTGCACTTGGCCTTGTTGAGAGATTCTAATAGTGCAATTTCTTGGATCTTACCATTTTTGGGCTCGGTGATCCGGTGGGTCTCTTCCAACCTGATGATTCTATGATTTTTGCAGTGAACAGAACTGGTAACGAAAGTGCATAAAAGGCCCCAACCAGAAGGAAAACTGTAACAATCCCACCACCAAGGTTATTGCCAGTCTGCCTGGGAGGGACTGATGTGAGGAGGGTCTATGTGGGACACTGTGGTTAGCTGCATTTCCTATGTCTTGGCTCTTTACCATGGGGTGGAAAACCACCATGAACACAGAGTAAGAAACTGCAATAAGAAAGAACGTTGACATTTACAGACTTACAGGGAAACTCATCGTAAGGACTTGTCACATGTCTAGCTGAAGCCTGCTGCAATGTCCTTTTGTGTTTTGTTTGGGTTTAGGTTTTTTATTAATCCAAATGTAAACCATTATCGCACCCTGTAGTAATTACATTCTGTAGTATCACATTCTGTAGTATCACATTCTGTAGCAGTTACAGCAGATGAGAAAGATAAGCCTGAAACATCAATGCATGTAAGTAGCACTGGACAATGGGGAGAGCCAATACAATTTTTTTTAGTGTGGGCTTTTCTTGAGCAAAACAGAAGAAATTTGTTGGAAAACAAGTGCAAGAGAGAGTGACATGTAAGTTGACAAGTAATGACTGCCCTGGTAGTCCTTCAAGCAGCATGTGACACATTACAGAGTGCAGGTACCCAATCTCTCACTAAATCAGCTGGACCTGGCATGACTATGATGTTCAGACCAGACCAAGGAATATCAATACCACAACAGCTTAAATATATGCCAAAAGGATTACCTGGCCAACACGCTGTTTCACATGGTGACAGCTCATCTTCTGTTGGCAATAAATTCCAGGATGCTGGCATAATATACTGCATGACACCCCCAGCACCAAGCAGCTCTAGCTGCTGTCAATGTCATGCGCTATGATAAATTCAAAATAATTTCTTTTCGCTATAAGAGGCATTCAAACAACCAAACAGCTACCTGCTGAGATGCTCCAAACCATCCTAGTCAGGATGCCTAGGGCAAGGATGTGACCAAGAAGCCCTCCCTACTCTGAGTTCTGGCATTTCTCATAGACCTTTACCAGCAACATACATATCTAACAAAGCTGGACTTCCAACATGCATCAGTGCTGTACGTCACTGCTGAAAGCATTCGTGGCTCTTGTTCTACCTCTTCTGCAGCTGAATCTGCAATTTGCTGTTCAAGGCTCCAGATATTCAAATCCAATAATTTCACCAGTAACCCACCAACAGTCAATCATTCTCTGCACTCTCTGCACTCTTTTTGGAGTAGATTGTCCCTAAAACGGTAGCTTCTTTCACAATTCCTCTGCTAGTTACTCCAGCCTGGTGTGCAATGGCTGTATTAGCTGACTGCAAGTAAAATCTTGTCTAAATGGAGGGGAAGATATGTAAACAGCTGCCAGAAAAAATGCTATGTACTTTCCCATAAAACTCTCGTTTATAAATATTTCAGCCCATGTTTAGCCTGCAGGCCCTTATTCCACACAACCTTCATTAACTTTTAGTATTAAAATTATTGCTCACTGAAATCTAAAGCAAAAGATGAATCTGGACAAAGAAAACACTTGCACACTTTTATACTCTTTATGCAGCATGCCTAAAGGGAATGCGATTTCTGGTTCTCCACTTCCCTGGGAAGCCTATTGCTGCAAAGAACCCCACCATCTGTTGAAAATGCCTTATTTCTTACCTTTTCTATTTGCCTATACATAACTCTGAGAACAAAACCAACAGACCTTTACAAGACAGCCAAACTTCAAACAGCCCCAGTGCAAGAGGCAAACTCCTACACAGTGCTTCTGATCCCAGTGGGAGAGATTTCTATTGCAGCCTTGCTAGCAAAGCCTTAAGACCATTTCACTGCAGCAGAGTTGTTATAAATTCATGAGAGCACAACAGAGATCAGAGTGAGGCCTCTCTCATGTGAACCAGGCATAGTTTTGCATGCCATCCATGTAAGGCTTCTTACAGGACCATCTCTTAAAATCTAAGAATTGGGAGAGCATGCTGTCACTCCTTCCTCCTCGGAATGTGTCCTGTTCTGCCTGTTGCCATGCTCCAGTAATGCAGAAATGCTGTGTTTCAGATAGAATGGCTCTACATTGCCAAGTAGGTAGGTGATGGGGGGACATAAATTAAACTCAACAGCACTGGAAGCCACACAGCACTCAAGCAGCTACTCGTGGCAAAGCTTGCAAGGATACTCGTAAATTATTTTAGTTTATTTTAGTAGGAATAATATAATAGCTGAATTGGTTTCACAGATATCATAGTCATAATGGGGTAGCAAGAAAAGGAGGAGGGATTATTTGCAGCATTTCAATACTTAAAGGAGACTTAAAAGAAAGATGGAGACATAGTACTTAGAAGGACCTGCTGTGATAGGACAAGGGGTGATAGTTTTCAACTGAAAGAGGGTAGATTTAGTCTGAACATAAGGAACACATTTTTTACGATGAGGGTAGTGAAACACTGGAACAGGCTGTCCAGAGAGGCAGTAGATGCCCCATCTCTGCAAGCATTCAGGGTCAGATTGGACGCAGCTCTGAGCAAAATGATGTAGTTAAAGATACTCCTGCTCACTGCTCACCCAAAACATTCTATAATTCAATGGCTATGCTCCTTCCCAAGCCTCCTATAATTAAGTTGATTTTATCAGGATAGCCATTACCTGGGTGTACCCTTTCTTTTCATGCACCAGTGAATTTTGTTTTCATTCCTCATTATCACTGAAGCAAATCACATGCGGAAGCCCATGCAGGCACAGAATCATAGAACAACCAGGTTGGAAGGGACTCATCGGATCTTCTAGTCCAACCATTCCTATCAAACACTAAACCATGTCCCTCAGGACCTCATCCACCCATGCCTTAAACACCTCCAGGGAAGGGGAATCAACCTCCTGCCTGGGCAGCCTGTTCCAATGCCCAATGACCCTTTCTGTGAAAAACTTCCTCCTAATCTCTAGCCTAAATCTCCCCTGGCAGAGCTTGAGGCCATTCCCTCTTGTCCTGTCCCCTGTCACTTGGGAGAAGAGGCCAGCTCCCTCCTCTCTACAACCTCCCTTCAGGTAGTTGTAGAGAGTAATGAGGTCTCCTCTCAGCCTCCTCTTCTCCAGGCTAAACAACCCCAGCTCTCTCAGACATTCCTCATAGGGCCTGTTCTCCAACCCCTTCACCAGCTTCGTCACTTTTCTCTGGACTTGCTCCAGAGCCTCAACATCCTTCTTGTGGTGAGGGGCCCACAACTGAACACAGGATTCACCAGTGCCGAGTACAGAGGGAGAATAACCTCCCTGGACCTGCTGGTCACACCATTTCTGATCCAAGCCAGGATGCCATTGGCCTTCTTGGCCACCTGGGCACACTGCTGGCTCATGTTCAGTCGGCTGTCAACCAACACCCCCAGATCCCTCTCCTCCTGGCAGTTTTCCAGCCAGGCTTCTCCCAGTCTGTAGCTCTGCATAGGGTTGTTGTGCACCAAGTGCAGGACCTGGCATTTGGCCGTGTTAAACCTCATGCCATTGGACTCTGCCCAGTGGTCCAGCCTGTTTAGGTCCCTCTGCAGAGCCTCCCTACTCTCCAGCAGATTGACACTTCCACACAGCTTTGTAACATCTGCAAACTTGCTAAGGGTACCCTCAATGCCTTCATCCAGGTCATTGATGAAGACATTGAACAGGGCTGGACCTAGCACTGAGCCCTGGGGAACCCCACTTGTCACTGGCCTCCAGCTGGACTTAACACCATTTACTACCACTCTCTGGGCCCGGCCATCCAGACAGTTTTCTACCCAGGAGAGTGTACGCCTGCCCAGGCCAGGGGCTGACAGTTTCTGTAGCAGAATGCTGTGAGAAACTGTGTCAAAGGCTTTGCTGAAGTCCAGAAAGACCACATCCACGGTCTTTTACTCATCCAGCAGCCGAGTCACTTTGTCATAAAAAGCGATCAGATTAGTTTGGCAAGACCTGCCTTTTGTGAACCCATGTTGACTGGGCCTAATCACCCAGTTCTCCTGCAAGTGCTTCATGATAGCACTCAAGATCACCTGTTCCATGACTTTCCCTGGCACTGAGGTCAGACTGACAGGCCTGTAGTTCCCCAGATCCTCCCTGCGACCCTTCTTGTAAATGGGCACTACATCAGCCAGCCTCCAGTCCAGTGGTACCTCCCCAGTCTTCCAGGACTGCTGGAAGATGATGGAAAGGGGTTTGGCCAATACATCCGCCAGCTCCCTCAAAACCCTAGGATGAATCCCGTCTGGCCCCATAGACTTGTGGATGTCCACTTGGGCAAGCAAGGCTCTGACCACCTCCTCTTGGATCATGGGAGCCTCGTATTGCTCCTATAGTTCCGGGGTTTGTACACAGAGGGAACAGCTTTCTTTACAATTAAAGACCGAAGCAAAGAAGACATTAAGTACCTTAGCCTTCTCCTCAACCCCTGTCACCGTTGTTCCCTCTGTGTCCAAAAGGGACTGTATGGTCTCCCTTTTCCTCCTTTTATTATTTATATATTTATAGAAAGATTTTTTTTGTTATCTTTTACAGACTTAGCCAATCTGATTTCTAGTTTAGCCTTAGCCCCTCTGATTTTTTCCCTACACAGCCTCACTTCCCTCCTGTAGTCCACCCAAGAGGCCTGTCCCCTCTTCCAGAGCCTATAAATATTCCTTTTTTTTCTAATGTCACTCAAGATTTCTCTACTCAACCAAGCTGTTTTTTTCCCCTGCCAGCCTTTTTTCCAGAACACGGGGATGGCTTTCTCCTGAGCTGCTAGGATCTCCTTTTTGAGGAGCTCCCAGCCCTCATGGGCTCCCTTGACCTCATGTACTGGCTCCCAGTACTTGAAAAAATAAGAAAATATAAGACTTTTGCACCCATGCTTGCCAGCTGTCTCCTCTGTGGAGCTATTGTGCTCTGTGCTGTACTCAAATTCCTGAACAGTATGCTCACAAGCTGATCTCACTCTCCATATTTAAATCAACAATTCTGTGTATCATTACCTGGACTTAATTTATTCTTAATTCTTTGGCTTCTTAATACAGGAAAATTCAATAAGAAAAAACCAGCCACAGGGCTGTTTTTATCAATAGATTATTCAGTATGTATTTCTATTCCAAATTTGAAGCCATTGAAAATGTTCCTATTCCCCTGTGTTTTGAATCCTGTGGATTTTTTTTATCTCATCTGTTTCTCCCTGTCTCATTCTGTTAAAGACCCTCCCTGTTAAAGTCATCAGTTCTTTGGATAAGGAGAAGCAATTTCTTTCGCTAGATTAACTGCATGACTTAATGCTATCAGCTACATTAGGGGACAGAAACATGAGATGGTCTATCAGAGAATCAAAGTCAGCCACAGCCACACAAATCTCTGCAGCAGAAGCAGCATGGGGTTTGAATAATCAATTGCACATTCCCAGGGAGTTTGTCTGCAATAATAAAAATATTTCTTGTAGATTTGAAAGGAAATGGGTAGATTGACAGTAGAAACAAAAAAGAATCCTACACCATCTCTTTTTTAATTTGTCTCAAGCTCTGCAAATAATATAAGGAGCAAATTTTTAGCAATCAAGATGTAAGAATGTTTTTAAGAAGATATGCTTAAATAATAGAAATGAGGGGAGTTAACATTGGTTTTACTCAAGTGTGATGGGGTAGAAAAGGATCCGGAAAGTAAGCTCTCAGGTGCCTGAAGCCTGAGATTTCTGCTTTTCACATTGGATAATAACTCTGTAAGTCCATCTTAAGCAAGTGCAACATCTAAGTCAGTGTTAATCTGCTAAACAATTGTTGAGTGTTCAGAAAAGAGCTGCCCACCACACCAGGAAGGCCTTTTGAAGTCCCGGACAGAAGCCATGTTATGTCAGCACAGGTTAAACACGGCATGGCAAAACCTGGGCTTTCTCAGAACTCAGATGAGAGCCTTTGCAACAACAATGCACTCAGTCCCTTCTTCACAAGTCACCTGCCTTAACCATAAATTCATGTGTCTCCAGCTCATGAACTGCTCACCTGGAGCTGTTACAAGTTTTGCTGAGGAGTGGATAAAGTGGAGCACACTGACAAAGTCAAATAAGGCTTTTTCTTTTAAATGCAATTTAGTTCAAATCATGAGTAAATGTGAGCTATTTTTGTCCAATGGCATTCATCAGTCAAGTCTAATACATCACTATTCATGTCAAAACTGTCATACATGGTAGCCATCCCAGAAGAGGAACCAGGACTGATAAAGCTAACCAGGGCCCCACAGAAACTCTCGAAATTTGGAGTCCAGGCCAAACGCCCAATTTAGTAAGCTCCAGTCTGAAACTAAAATCTTTGTACCACTTCAGGCAAAAAAGCCTATCAGAATGAACATCATCAAGGCTAACAAGAACGTGAAATGATCTGCAAAGTAATTAAATTCCTTATGTGTCAAGGAAAACCTGACTGATTACTATAACTCTGATTAGTTGTTCCCCTTTCTCTGAAGAGAATTAACATGAGTACAGAAGATAACCTTGATATTCCAGTAAATATTGAAACCACCTGCTGAATAACATTGGTGAGGTTACTGACCAGAAGAGGCTTGTCTCAGTCAATTATCACAACTTCCCCTCTTGCTGCCGATATATCTGTAAGAGTGGAGAAATGGTTTCCCCTAACTAGAAACCAGTCCAGTCTTGGGCACTTCTGAATGACTGCTATCCTTTGTGCCTGTTAAGGACTTTTCTTTCACCCAGCTAGAAGGTACAGCAACTTACTCCACTCTTTGCAGCAGCTGCTTTCCAGAGATTGGGACTTTCAGCCCTTATTTTTAATTAACTGAAAGACTTTACATCTCTAAGTCAGATCCAAGCCCTGCTACAGTTCAGCCACATCACAGGGGCACACCAAACCTAGTGTTTGGGAGATACCACTGCTTATGGAGAAAATATTTTCATGCTAAAAATAGATCTATAAAATGATAGCTTAACAATAACAGAGAATTTGCTCCTGTAAATCCTGAAGCAGAGAATGGTTGAGGTGGTAGGAGTTTCCTTCTTCAACGCCTGCCCACGATGGGGACAACTTTACATCAGATCAGGTTGCTGTGGCCATTTAAATGTTGAGTGCCTGCAAGTTGCACGACCTCCCTGGGCTCCCATGGCAACTGCTGACCACCCTCACAGTGAGAACATTTTTCCCATCTAACCAGAATTTCACTTGCTGCAAACTGCTCACAGCCCCTTGCTCTTCACTGTATAGCTCTGAAGAGAATCCAGCTCTATTCTCTATAATTCCTCATTAGATTGTATTGCTTTTATTATTTATATTGTTATTTGATGCTCTCTACATTTTAAGTTTTAAAAAACAGCCCTTAATTTGTTTTGAAAGTTACTGGGTAGAATTGGGAAGAGAGTTATTCTACGTAAATGGGTCCTGTGTGTTAGAATCCCTTCTGCACAGCAATGTGGTGAACCAAGACCCTCAGATAAAACCAGGCCTTACAAAAACTCATTTTAGTCAAGGGAATGAACATTTTCTAGCTTATATCTTTCTGCTTTACTCAGAGGGGCATTCAGTAGCTCTGTTGCTCCTGCAAAGCTCAACTCATGTCAGCACAAAGCACCGTGCCCGGGTCTCAGCAGCAATGCAGTGTTTCAGCCAAACAGTGAAGAGGATTAACATGTTTTCCTAAATTCTTTTGAGATCTTTGTACTGGGCCAGAACTTGCAAAAGTTTATAGTTCTGGCAATCTGTCTCAACACACAAAAAATGTGCCTGAGGACCTTCTCCATACACTACTTACCATGTGAAAGTGACAAGTAATGTTGGTTTTTCCCATTTGAAAAAGGAGAATAAATGTTTTCTTCCCTATATTCCATCTCTGACAATGTCACAAAGCCACATATCCCACTGCTGCCCATCCACTCAGGAGCAGTGGGATTCTGTATGCTCAGGCTACAGACGGTTTCAGAAGTTACTAGGCTTTTCTTTCCTCCTCCACTTTTAGTTCATGGGGAGGTACAGTGGATGTGTACCCTAACCCTCACTGAAACTTAAAATTTCATCTAGTGAAGCTCAGGTAAATCCTTCCCAGTCTTTATTTCCATCACATGCTCAGCCACATTCCATAGTATTTGCCTGTCTCAGTCCTCCTCCTGGTGGGGAGAATACAATGGCTCAGCACCAGGGAAGGAAGGAAGAGGAACTAAGGATGGGATATCCCTGCTGAATGAGCCACCCCTACCTGCCCTCAAGGAAAGTCTCTGCATATAGACAGTCAAAACAGACATGAAGAAAAAAAGGAGCCTTTTGCTCCTGGCTGTAAGTATTGGCATATGAGCAGCACAGAAAGGCATTTCTCCCCTGCCTTAAATCTGCTCTGTAGCAAAGGGAATGAGAAAAGTCAGGCCAGAGTTGTTGGTCTTCCTCCACCACCAGCGTTGAACAGGTCTGACTTCCCTGACATGCAGCATGGAGTGAGCAGCCGGTAAACAGAGGCACAAGAAAACAGCATCTCAAAACGGAGGAGCCATAGCATGGAGTTTAAGTGTATGCTGGCTTCTCAAATGAGAAAAACAACAGCAGGACAAAGCCAACATTTCCGTGTTGTAGAGGAGCAGAGTGCAGAGATAAGATTTCCATTGGGCCTGATGGCTTCTCTCCATGTTACTTGTGTTCCTGAAAGAGCTAAACTGAAATCAAGAGCTGGAACTTGCACTGCCCATTCTTCCCCACAGCCCCACAGTCTGATGTGACACCACACAGTACACAGAACAGCACAAAAATGAGGAAAAAGATGGGAGCAAATAAAAGGTTGATGCAATACAGAGGGACTAATAGAATTTTCAGTGCTGTTTCCCTTGGACAACTTCAAGGGTACAGCCCTTTTTCTCAACATAACACTGCAGCTTTTTGTAGGTTTTTAACAGTAAAAAATATCACTGGGATATTTTATTATAGCTGTTTCCTTTTCTGCGTTTTCTCCTTCCTCACACGGCCTTGGGGAAAAGTAGCTAGAGGAGTTTCAGCTATTGCCAACCGCTGTGCTATAACAATATAATTTCAGGTAGCCCCAAAGCATTATTTGTAGCCAAAACAAGTACAGTTTATAACTAAGCCTTTTATGTCAGCAGGTCAAAAGCAAGGGGTTGAAAAAATGATTGTGTACCTAAGGACATGTGCATCCTGGACATATGCATCCAAACCAAACATCAAAATTAATTTGAAGTGTTAAATGCCTACAACCCACACACTGCAACCTTCAGACTACAGAGGGGGAGGCATCCGAGGTGGGCTGAATAACAACCCAGATGTGCACTTACTTCTCTGTCTCCTGCAGCGTGAGCCCGGGGCAACTGACGTCCATCTCATGGCATAGATGCCAAACCTCCATAGATGACGCCAAACCTCCATCCCAACCTCCGTTACTGCCACCCAACCCTTTGAAAGTCAATAGTCAAGCCACTCCATCATTTTTGTATTATTTAAAAATTCAGGTGTTGATTCTAGCAGTCTGTTATATCGTGGCTCTTATCTATGCATTTAAAATGGATGGTGTTGGGTGAGGAAAACTGCAGACACTCCTGTTTTTAAGCTTTAACTCCACAGAAAAAGTCTTTCTCCCCCAGACCTTTACACCCTCCTTTAAAAGCCAAATATATAGATGAAGATTCTAACCCTGAAACAGCTCCCTGTAGCACAAATTTAGCAGCGGCATGAAAGCACAGAGCAGCTCTTGTACTTTATCTACTAATACAACATTATGCATCAATCAGTAGGTCAGAAGATTTCACTGCTCACTAGTTTTGTAGAGCTGATTAACTGTATGATGATGAAGACCAATTTTTTATGGGATCTGCTGGGAGACTACTTGTTTGTAGGAGAAAATATATTGTTTACTTTGATTTAACAAAGGAATGATTCCCATTTATATATGTGGACATATAGAGAGTAAGATGTAGGAATATATGGACCTCGGTTCCAAACAGCTGCAATACGTGATGTCAAGTGGGTTTGCATTATAGCATGAAGCCAGTGCTGCCAGGCACAACAAACCCTGCAGCTGAGCCCTCTGCTCTGCAGCACCCTGTAAATCCTGCAGCAGTGCAAACAGCTCCAAGCCATGTCGAGGGAGGAGGGCTGTCAGTGCACGCTATACATACCAGTGCTGGTAATGAGTTCTGGCTGAAAACTTAAACTTGGGGATGGCTGCAATGTGTTTCAGTCTGCTGAGTAAGAAGTAGAGATTTAAATTAGCATGGAGACGAAGGCTGAGGAAAAGCAAGCTGGACCTTCTTTCTTTTACATACCTCTGCCCTGGAGGAAAAACAGCACTGATCTTTGAATGCAGAGATTTAGGTGCCTTTAAGTGTTAAAAGGCAATGAAAAACAGTATAAGGCACTTCAGTGGCCATCAGGAGCCTGTGTGAGCTGTGTTGCCATGATTCCCATGGGGCTTGGCAGGGAGCTTGGGAGGGGAGAAAACATACTGCATGACTGTGTGTAGGTGGGTGGTAGCACACAGGGCAGCACAGCACTAGACACAAGGCAGCTCCATCATAACTGAACTGCAGCTATGTTGCCAACAGCTGCATGACTTATCTTACCATTTTGAACCAGCCAAGGTGGCTGCACAGCATTCTGCGATATAGACCTGCCTGACAGCATCCACATCACTCCTGGTTGTGTTGCCAGCCTCCAGGACTCATCCCCACACTAGCACATCTGATGTCTGGGCCATAACATGTATTCATAGAATCCCCAGGTTGGAAGAGACCCATCGGATCATCAAGTCCAACCATTCCCACCAATCACTAAACCATGCCCCTCAGTACCTCATCCACTCTGGTGGAGCTTGAGGCCATTCCCTCTTGTCCTGTCCCCTGTCATTAGGGAGAAGAGGCCAGCTCCCTCCTCTCTACAACCTCCTTTCAGGTAGTTGGAGAGAGCAATAAGGTCTCCTCTCAGCCTCCTCTTCTCCAGGCTAAACAACACCAGCTCTCTCAGCCATTCCTCATAAGGCCTGTTCTCCAGCCCCTTCACCAGCTTTGTCGACCTTCTCTGGACTCACTCCAGAGCCTCAACATACTTATTGTGGTGAGGGACCCAGAACTGAACACAGGATTCAAGGAGCGGTCTTACCAGTGCCGAGTACAGAGGGAGAACCACCTCCCTGGACCTGCTGGTCACACCATTTCTGATACAGATCAAGATGCTGTTGGCCTTCTGGGCCACCTGGGCACACTGCTGGCGCATGTTCAGTCAGCTATCAACCAACACCCCCAGGTCCTTCTCCTCCAGGCAGATTTCTAGACAGACTTCTAGTCTGTAGCACTGCATAGGGTTGTTGTGCCCCAAGTGCAGGACCTGGCATGTGGCCGCATTAAACATCATGCCACTGGACTCTGCCCAGCAGTCCAGCCTGTTTAGATCTCTTCACAGAGCCTCCCTACCTTCCAGCAGATCCACACTTCCACCTAGCTTCCAGTGTCATCTGCAAATTTGCTAAGGGAGTATTCAATGCCTTCATCTAGGTCGTTGATAAAGACATTGAACAGGGCTGGACCCAGCATTGAGCCCTGGGGAACCCCACTTGTCACTGGTCTCCAGCTGGATTTAACACCATCTACTACCACTCTCTGGGCCCGGCCATCCAAACAGTTTTCCACCCAGGAGAGTGTGCGTCTGTCCAGGCCAGAGGCTGAGAGTTTCCATAGCAGAATGCTATGAGAATCCGTATCAAAGGCTTTACTAAAGTCCAAGAAGACTACATCTACAGCCTTTCTCTCATCCAGCAGCCAAGTAATTTTGTCATAGAAGGTGATCAGGTTAGTTTGGCAAGGCCTGCCTTTTGTGAACCCATGTTGACTGGGCCTGATCAGCCAGTTCTCTTGCATGTGCTTCATGATAGCACTCAAGATCACCTGTTCCATGACTTTCCCTGGCACTGAGACTGACAGGCCTGTAGTTCTCTGGATCCTCCCTGTGACCCTTCTTGTAAATGGGTAGGACATCAGCCAGCCTCCAGTCCAGTGGTACCTCCCCAGTCATCCGGGAGTGTTGGAAGATGATGGAAAGGGGTTTGACCAGCACATCTGCCAGTTCCCTCAAAACTTGTGGACATCTAGCCAGGCAAGCAAGTCTCTAACCACCTCCTCTTGGATCACAGGAACCTCATTCTCCTTCTCCAGCCTCTGTGGTTGTGTGCAGAGGGAACAACTTTCCTTACTATTAAAGACTCAAGCCAAGTAGGCATTGAGTATTTCAGCCTTGCCTTCATCCCCTGTTACTGTTGTTCCCTCTGCATCTAGTAGGGACTGGAGATTATTCCTTGTCCTCCTTTCACTGTTGATATATTTGTAAAAAGATTTTTTATTGTCTTTCATAGACTTGGTCAATCTGATTTCTAGTTGGGCCTTAGCCCTCCTGATTTTTTCCCTGCATGTTTTCACTTCCTCCCTATAGTCCACCCAGGATGCCTGCCCCTTCCTCCAAAGCTTGTTGACCTTCCTCTTCTTATTGATGTCTCACAGGACCTCCCTACTCAACCACACTGGTTTCTTACCCCAACGGCTACTTTTCCAGAACATGGGGATGGCTTTCTCCTGAGTTGCTAGGAGTTCCTTTTTGAAGAGCTCCCAGCCCTCATGGACTCCCTTGCCCTTAAGGAGCAAGTCCCATGGAACTTTTCCAACCAGCCTTCTGAACAGTCCAAAGTCTGCTCTCTGAAAGTTGAGCACGACTGTTCTACTGACCTCCTTCTTCATTTCATCCTGCACTGAGAACTCTATCATCTAATGATCGCTTTGCCCCAGGTGCCCTCCAACCCTCACATCCCCCACAAGGCCTTCTCTGTTCACAAACAGTAGGTCCAGGAGCGCTCCCATCCTTTGTCAGTTCACTCACCAGCTGTGTAAGGAAGTTGTCTTCAACATACTCCAGGAATCTCCAGGACTGCTTCCTTTCTGCTGTGTTATGCTCCCAGCTGATATCCAGGAAACTGAAGTCTCCCGTGATGTCTGGAGGTAGTGATCTTAAGACTACTTTCAGTTGTTTGTAAAAGAGCTTATCAGCTGCTGCTTCTTGACTGGGTGGTTTATAGCAGACTCCCATCACAATATCTGCCTGCCTGTGGGCTCCTCTGATTTGTACCCACAGGTTCTCAGTCCCTTCCTGACCATAATCCAGCTCAAGGGTATCAAAGCTCTCTCTAACATAGAGGGCTACCCCATGTCCTCTTCTGTCCTTCCTGAAGAGTTCATATCCCCCCATGGGTACACTCCAGTTATACAAGTCATCCCACCACATCTCTGCAATGGCAACAACATCATAGTCTCCTTGCACTACCACAGCTTCCAACTCCTTCTTGTTTCCCATGCTGTGTGGATTGGTGTAAATGCACTTCAGCTGGGCTGGGGAACCTACAGCCCTTGTAATAGGGTTTCTTCCCAATTGAGTGGTCCTGCTTACCATCCCCAGGTGCACTCACCCCCTTGTGCTTAGTGGTGATACACTGGCAGTTCTCACCAGCACACCACCCCTTTGACACTGAAGTCCCACCTCCAGGCTCACTCCCATCTGGCCTGGCCTCCATCCCCTCCCCCCTCACATCTAGTTTAAAGCTCAATTTATGAGCTTAACTAGATTTTTAGAGAGGCTTTTAGTCCCCCTAGGAGACAGGTGTATCCTGTCTCTAGTAAGAAAGCCTGGGGTTGTGTGGGTCTCCCCATGATCAAAGAACCCAAAGCGCCTCTTTTCACACCCGTCCCTAAGCCAGTCATTAATCAATTTCTTCTTCCTCACTTCTTGCTCCTCATTCCATAGTATTGGAATGGAGCTAACTACTACCTGTGCCCCAGAGACCTGATCATCCTCCCTAGAGCCCTGAAGTCCCTCTTAACAGCTTTAGGCTTTCTATGCTCTATGTCTTCATTACCGACTTGAAATACTAAGAGCGGGTAGTAATCAGTGTCCTTGACCAGGTACAGAAGTTTTCTAGTAACATCCCTTACTGATGCTCCCAGCAAGCAGCAGACCTCCCTTTGCAGTAGGTCTGGTCTGCAGATGGGACCTTCCATTCCTTTAAGAAGGGAATCCCCCAAGACAATCAACCTCATCTTCTTTTTTACAGAGGATGTTTTTTATGACTGTCTCAGGATGGCGGAGCTTTGGAAATGTTTCCAGGCTGTGGGTGCAGTCCTCTTCATCCTTAGGGATGGGGTGCACCTGCAGCACCTCATATTTGTTCCCCAGGGGCACCTGGGGGTTAGTTGTCTGGGTAGGGGAGTGGGTTTCCTTCTCCGGACAGGAATCTGCTGCCATTCCCCATCTCTCTCTCTACCAGCCTTGCAGCTTACTGGTGGGTGGTGCTCAGCCTCACTAGCTCTGTCAGCCTGCGAGAGGGCCCTGCTCCACTGATCTATCTCCCTCTCACATTCCCTGATGGTGCTCAGCCTTTCCACTTCTTTCCTCAGCTCTTCCACCAAATGGAGTTCCTCCACCCAAGCACAGCTTCCACAGGTGGAGCCAGTGCCAAAGGCGTGAGCTACTGTGGGAGGGTGGCACTGTCTGCAGCCCAGGGTCTGGTAGTCTGCATGGCAGCTTTCATCATGCTTGGTGCAGCCTTAATCTTTTGACGGGTAGCCACTGTTGTCCTTAGTCCCATCTGACCATGCTCCAGTCCCTCTCTGCACCCTCCCTGCTCAAACTGCCACTCAAACTGCCCTGTTTAAAATGCCCTGTTCAACATGCCTTATACCTCTTTGCCCTGCTCCTCTTCACCTGTGCTCCAAAGTTCCCTTAGTTCATCTGTCTAAATAAAGAACAGGATTTTCCTATGGGATTTAGCTGCAGTCTGAAGAGATACGGCACCTGGCACTAGTGCCACACATCACTCTGAATTTGATACCACCAGGGTGAGCAAGAAGATCCCCAGCAGAGCAAAGGTTCATAGAATCATAGAATCACAGGTTGGAAAAGACCCTCTGGATCATCGAGTCCAACCATTCCTATCAAAATTCACGCACAAAGGCAGCGGTTGGGGAACCACGATGAGAACTGACCCCTTTCATGCCACATGCCCCCAAGTACCAGGCTGCAGCATGCTGGTAGAGCACATACAGGGCTTGCAACGCAGTAGAGAAAGCAAAAGCCACTGCAGCATGAAATGACTGGCATCTGCTCAGTGGGGCTGCTGCTTAATGGACTGATTTTAGATACATATATTTGTACAAGGAGCAATCAATAAGGTACAGAACAGTGCAGCACATACATTGTCTCCAGCCAATTATGCCACACTCTCCACTATACAATATTAATTTTAATGTTACCCTGAAAGGAGGGAGCACAGCAGGTCAGCCAAGTAAAGTGACAGCTGTTACTACACAATCTAGTCTTCATTCCTTTGGAAACCCATGTCAATACATTGCAAATCCTGACAATCAGGCCCTTACAAAACAGGGTTCTAGGAATTCCACTGAACATTTATTCAGTTCATTGCCATTTTCTCTTGCCAGTGCCACAAATGTCATTCAGGTTGTGCTGCTGGCTCCATCCCACACCCAGCAGAGCGTCACCCACCAGGTACCCACTGGTGATAACACACCCTAGTTCCTCACAGAGAATCAGGACAGAGTCCTGGGGATCCAGATCCTGTTCCTGACCAAGTTGTTTAGGAGAACATAGACACCCAAATTGTGCCTGGATAGCTGGGTGCTTTATCCTGTTCTCAAGTATCTGCTTATAGATTCCCATAGCACATAACAGCACCATATGGAAAGGTGTATTATGGTGTCAAGGATACTGCTCTGAGCCAAAGTGCCTATCCTTGACACAGCTTTGCAGTCTGCTGGGTCACAGCATCCTCCATCTCTTTGTTCATCAAGTTACAGTATATGAAACACCACAGCCATCCTTTTCTCCCAGCCTCCATCCATCTCTTCTCCGAGGCTGAAGCTCCCATCACAATATATTCGGCTCTCATGAGTTAGACTCATAATATTTGGTATCTGTTTTAAAACCTCAGTATGACAAAGGAAATAACCCAAAAACTACAAAAGTAATTATTTTAATGACTCCCTCTGGGTGCAAAAAGACCCTCAATTGTTTGAAGCCCGTAATTCAATTGTTTGAAGCCCATAATTCAAAGGTTTGGCTTTTACAGGCAGCCGGCCGGCACAACACACACTATTGAAACGCTCTGTGCAGTACCTGGAGGCACTTCTCTATCCCTAATAATAGGAAATTAACATCTGCAAAAGGCTTTAGAGTGTTCCCAGGCAGGAAGCATTACAGGAGACAGAAGAATCGATATTATTTATATAGATCTCATTATTACAAACTAGAACTCCACACTGTCACTGTAATAAAGCGTTACCCAGGAGACCACTGAAAAACCTGAACAAAACGCTGTAATACACTGGGATGAAATAAGAACACAAAAGGAGACAGCCTTTCAGATCATTTGCCATTATCCCTTTAAGCAGAGCTGCCTCGACATATGATGTGCATCACAGGGGATTGGCACGTCAGCAGAGTACTCTACAACAGCTGCAGGACTCTAAAAACCACCATTCCCTTCTCAACTGTATTTTGTCCTCCTGCTAATGTGAATATGTGTATTCCATGGAGGATTTGGCAGTAAGAAATGCCAGGTGGTAGTTGAGCAGGTACTGCCCAATCTGAAGGGAACTCTGAACAGTCTTCACCAGATCCTTAGGGACCTGCGGGATTGTAGAAAGCCTAACTGTGCGTACAGGAAAAGAAACGCTGAGCAACCAACCAGTCCTACACACACAGCTCTAGAAGGGACAAACCAAGCACTGCTGACCTGATCGGTGGCTTCTCCTCTGCCCAGGCACGGCTACAGGTTTGGTTGGGACTTAACCACCAGCTAAGGCTGCAAACAGCATTTTTGCATCTACAGGCACAATGATTTTTTTATTTTTAGGCACAGGCTGCTTGAATGCAGTTCCCCAGGAGCTGGCAAATGGCTCACTCGGCTCCCACTGGGGCTCCCTCCACCACTGCAACGAAGAAATGCACACCCCCAGAGAAGGGGAAAGCCAACATTATTTGTGCTCTTGCTGAGGGAACTGCAGAGAAAAGCTCATTAGTAAGAGCTACTCCTATTTGTAGAAGTAATGATTCTCTGCAGGTGCTGAATTGTATACAGAAGAGACCACTGGTGAAGTCACCTTAAGATTTTGATCTTTTTCAGATGGATTTTGGGCAATTGTCAATATTTGATGATTTGCAGCAGGATTTTCAGCCAGCAACTCAGTCCCATTACAGACCCTAAGGAACAGTGGGGTTGTTTCACTGCTGAAGGAGCCAAGGAGAGGCTAAGGTGAGCACAGACGCAAGCCATCCCCTTCCTGAGAAGAGAGACCAAAAGGGATCAGCTGGCATGCTGCTCTCCTTCGCACTGGAGAGGGTGTGAGCTGGGGTAGGCACAAGCCAGCCAGATCAAACCCATGCAGAAGCACTCACAGAGTTGGGGCCACTCAAATCTGCTAGCTGTCACCTGCAGGACAGGTATATTCTAACTCAGGGTATTTCACAGTACTGCTGGGAGCTGGACCTCTGGGCAGAATCCTTTGTCTTACGAAAAATTCTCACTAAACTCGTACACAGGCAGGTTTGTACTTCTTCTTAACAAACATGTGAAGACACAATGCCCAAGGAGAGCCCTGAGCAGTAACTGCCAGCTGTTAATATATTAAAAAAATATAACAAGATTCATCTGGGAACCATGGATAAAGCTCAGTATAAGCCAATACTTATAAACAAACGGGGTATCTGGAAACAAAAGGTCAATGAATTTGCATATAATGATCAACAACCATGGAAAATAAAATTTAAATGGAAAATAAACCACGTATTTTGGTTGCATCAGCATTTTGTTTGACAGACAGCTAGGCCTGAAGCGGGCTTCCATAGGCATTAGATTTTAAAATGTAAAAATGTTTTACATGAAATAAAGGTACCCAAATTATTTTAAAGACAGTTAACCAAAAGGTACTACATGTTAAATAGACAGAGAGCCAAATAGTTTCTGCCCTTGATCCAACCTTATTCAGTACATTACTCAATAATCTTGAAAATACATTAAACTATTGTTGATACAGTTTATGCACGGCAGTATTCAGTGCCAGGAACGGCATTAATGACGGGAAGAGGCAAGCTGGGTAATAACAGTTCATTTGAGCAAAGCACTTGGAATAGCTGCAAATGGCACATTGCCTGTCCAAGGACCAAATATCCAGGTCATGCGAACAGCATGGATGACGACAGTATTCGGGCAGCAGCAATTAAGGAAAAGAAATGGAGGGGGAGGGTTGTACCAGCTGCACATAAACTCATGAGATGCTGTTACTAAGAGGGGAGAAGCAATCCAGGGCTGCATGAGTAAGAGACTAACAAGGGAGTGCAGGGAAATCACAGAATCATAGAATCACCAGGTTGGAAGAGACCCACCAGATCATCAAGTCCAACCATTCCTATCAAACACTAAACCATGCCCCTCAGGACCTCGTCCACCCATGCCTTAAACACCTCCAGGGAAGGTGAATCAACCACCACCCTGGGTAGCCTGTTCCAGTGCCCAATGACCCTTTCTGTGAAAAACTTCCTCCTAATCTCTAGCCTAAATATCCCCTGGTGGAGCATGAGGCCATTCCCTCTTGTCCTGTCCCCTGTCACTTGGGAGAAGAGGCCAGCTCCCTCCTCTCCACAACCTCCTTTCAGGTAGTTGTAGAGAGCAACGAGGCCTCCTCTCAACCTACTCTTCTCCAGGCTAAACAACCCCAGCTTCCTCAGCCACTCCTCATAAGACTTACATAGCCCTTGGGTGTGCAGAATGGCCTAAGATGGAATCAGGACTTCCAGTC
The DNA here is from genome assembly GCA_033558105.1 of Coccyzus lansbergi. Lineage (NCBI taxonomy): Eukaryota > Metazoa > Chordata > Aves > Cuculiformes > Coccyzidae > Coccyzus > Coccyzus lansbergi. Next base: position 1,067,698 of record JAUMJK010000655.1, read on the forward strand.
CCAAAGCTTACCCAAGCAGGAGAAATCCCTCCTCCAGCTCTCGATCCTCAGGATGGGTGACAACCTTCAGCAGATACAGGCAGGGAGGGAAACTGAGGCACAGCACAACAATGCCTTGCAGCTGGCTTGGCGAGGTCCTGGAGCCACAGTGGCATTTCATGCCTTTTCTCCTTCCTGAACTGGATTCCCCCAGGCCAGGGTGAGATCTCCAGGGCAGCCAGCCCTAAACAGGGCCCTGGGAGCTGCACAGTGCCTGCTTGGCCTTCACTCCCTTCCAGTAACTTGGTGTGGTTGCAAAAATACATTTATAGGTTGTTTTCTTCTTGGGCAGACAGTTAATTCCCTGCAAGTACAGACACAGCTGCTGTTGGTCCTGTGTTTTCCCTTTCCACAAGCACAACCTGTGTTTTCTCCAGTCCAGGGGCTTCCCAAGCAAAGATCAGGTTTCAGTGCTGGGCTAGGATGCCCTCAGCTGCTCCTTGGTGTCTCCTTCTAGAAAGAAACTGAGGAGCAGGGCAAACAGTGATTGCTCCTTTCCAAGCAGAAGTGGATTCAGGGTGGTTTTGTGCTGATTTTGGTGGGATTAGCTGCTGTGGGTGCCGCAAGCCAGCCCAGTGTATGGCTGAACAGAGGCCAGTGAGGCAGGTTTCAGTGGTTGTTTTTTAACCAAAAAAAATGGTTCCTGGAATATTCAAAGGTGCTTTAGCACACAAATCCCTCTTACCAACATTTCTGCTGTGTGAGCCTTCATCAGCAAGCAGCCCCAGAGACGCTGGCAGGCTGGGGAGTCCTCCCACCAGGACAGGAGCTTTTAAAATCACTTTTGTTGGTGTTTGAAACAGGAAAAGCCACTAAGATCCTTGTTTGCAGGTCTCAAGGGACAGAGCATTTCAGTTTCTAGCTGCAGGTTCCCTTTACGTAACCCTCGATGCCTGGCCTGTGGGTTTTCCTAGGTCCATTTCCAGCTGGTTTGGGTGTGGAGACAAATTTGAAAATGCAGCTCCACCCCTCTGTCTCTTGAAAGCGGATTTAGTGATTTGGAGCCCTAGCTCTTGGGTCTGGAGCTACTGGAGCTGGATGAGCAGAGGGTCAGGTGGACTGCAAACTGGCTGGGCCCAGAGAGTGGTGATCAGCAGCACGAGGTCTACTTAGAGCCCAGTGACTGGCTTGGTAACCCAGGAGTCCCAGGAGGGAATTCTGAGTCCAGTCAGCAATTTGGACAAGAGTTGGGTGGTGGAGGTTTTCAGAGGCTGCCCTTGCTCAGGGCCTGGCTGCCATTGACAGGATGCTGGGGAGTAATTCCTTTCTATTGTATGATTTATTTTCCTTGGGCTTTGTTTTTCCTCTCTCTTATTTATTGAGGGGTTTTTCTGATTATTATTGCAAGTCAACTAAAAAACATCCCCCAGCCTCTCACTGAGGTGTCTCCCAACCAGGCACTGTGACATCAAAGCCCTCACTGCTTGTATTCCAACACCAGCATCTCCCAGCTTTCACTCCAGCTGATCGTTTTGGCAAGGCTGGGAGTGTGGAGCAAGCCTTTAGCTCGGTGCTGGGCTTGTGCCCTGGGAACTGGTGGCTGCAGCTCTCAGTTCTGTTCGAGGAGCCACTGCAGTTTCTTCCCCGGCTGTGCTGTGTTCAGGCAGTCGGGTCAGCCAGGAGAAGTGCTGGCCACAGCAGAGGTGAGCTGTGCGGGGAAACTTCCCCCTAGCAAGTGGGTGCATCACTGGACCAACTCAAACACAAAAAGGAAGCCTGTAGATAGCTGGAGCAACAACTGGACACGTTTCCTTTGGGATGGAACTAGGCTTCCCTTCCAGCCCTCACTACTCCAGCTCATGACCGGGGCCTCTCCTCCTCTTCCCGCAGGACCCCCACCGCAGCAGCGTCGCAGAGGATGAGGCATCCATCCCTAGCAGCTCTCCCAGCCCTACCCAGTGCCTGTGGAGCATGGCTGCAGACGAGGGACACGATGGAGCGAAGACAGCGCCGACACCCAGCGAACACCAACGCCAGACCCAGGATCCTGACTCCGTGGGTGGCCTTTCCACCTCCACCTGGGGGCACTTTAAGAGAATAAAATCAGCAATCCTTCAAGGTGCTTTGGAAATCCAGACCTGTGGGATTTCTATGTTCATTTCCCATTGAAATAAAAAGGAAATACTTAAATTCCCTGTGCAACTCTGAAAACAGTATCTGAAGATTTATGACAATGTCTAAAAAGCTAAGAGGGAAATTATTTTCCCTGATATAATATGCATTATTAATCTCCATATTTAGATAGTGATTTCAGCATCCAGTATCCAAGATACCAGTGCTAAATGCTGTGAGCATCTCTGATGACCATATTTTAAGGACAGTGTTGGCAATATATGAAGGATTCAGACTAGACTCTGAAGTTGTATTGGATTCAAAATGAGTTGCCTGATAGTAAAAGGGTTTTGTAGCATAGAATATGCAGTTTTCCCAAGAGGTGGTAGGGATCGTTCTGCCACAGTCTACAGTTACCTCTGAGAGGAAGACTGATAGCATGTGGCTCCTAGCTCAGCTAAAATAGATACATTGCAGAAGCCATAAATGAAGCAAATATTTCAAAGCAGAGGGCAAACAGTCACTGGAAGCACAGTACTGGCATGTGGTCAACTCCACTCTGCTCAGTGAGAAGCGTAGGTGATGTGCAGAGACAATGCCAAGACTCAGGCTGAAGTTACAAGCCAAAAGCAGAAAGCGCAGTGGGCAAAGTGGCACATTCTGGCTTGCAGTGAGGGGGATATCTGATGGTCCTACAGGCAAGAAGCCCCTTCCAGCTGTGCTTAAATGTTCTCCCTAGCTGCAACATCTCTGGCTTACATGCAATGGTATCCCTTAAGAGTACTGAAAACTAGGTTAATGGCAGTGGGAAAACTTCCAATGAATAAAAGAAAAGGATGCTTCATGGAAAGTACCTGGGGAGCTGACTGCTCAGACTGCCTGCCTGAACCATTTGCAACACAGAGGATGAGTGGGGTCTTTTGGGGTTTATTCCTCTAAGGGCATACATGAACAACATGAGGATGTTTTTGAGCTGCATTGCCGTACCTTCCCACTGAGACTGTCAAAGTATCCAGTGCATGGGGAAAAAAAAAAATGACAGGTCTTGTAAGACTTGTTCTCCAGTCCATTCACCACCCTCATTACCCATCAAGCCTTTATGCCTAATTACACATAAATTAACCACCCTCTTCTGTTGTGCTTTCCAAACTACCCTGATGACCTGTACATGTTTGACTGGAGGGACTCTACACATGGTCTAATTAAAAACAAAGAGGGGAAAGAATTGTGACAAGCCTCCAGAGTGATGAGGTGATGTTTTACATGTCAGAACAGCAGTTCTAGTTCAAGTTTAGAATTTGATATAGATCTTTGACTATAAAGAAACAAAGGCTGAATATACTGTTAGTCATGTAGGTCTTCAGCATGAGATCTTTTCCAGGCAAAAACTATTTGTTGTGATAAAAGATCTAAATAATTCAGTATTCATATAAGAACCTCTGTGCATCTATAAAATGACTTGCAAATAGCTTAGGTAGAAAACAATCTCAGGGAAAAAAAAAAGATAACTCGTCTTCCGCTAAGTTCCCCCTTATCCTGCCTTCTCAAATCACTGCAAAGACCATCCATACAGTCTCAGAAATTTAATTATCTCCCTGTTCTTGTCACAAATTCAGCAGCGTTTCTTTGATAAATTATATTCCTTTCTATAATATCATATTATTTCTTTACCAAAAATTACAAGTCAGTTCCTCTTAAAGCCCACACCAGTAAATTGGATTTTATATATATTCCAATTATATATGCAGGTGAGTATATAGTATAAATACAGTATATGCATGTACAGATGGGAACATGATGTATCACTAGTAAAACAGCACTATCATTTCTATAGCTCTCAAGGAGCGTATTGTGATCTGCGATTCACATGTTTTCAGAAGCTGTGCTTCTCACCCAGAGTTCTGCACCTCCTCCATTTTTCTGGCTAAACTAGATTATTTTCTCTTTTAGTTTGTCTACATGATAAATTATTCTAGAACAGTCATTCTTCTGTGGATGCTCTCAGTCTGGAATGAAATGCTTTACTCACTTCAATTTAGCTTTTTCCATATGCTCAAAATTCTAAATATTTCCCTTATTCCAAATGAGGAAACCAAAGAGCAAACCAACCAGCAAACCTGACCCCAACCTGTACAATAGGATTAGTCCAAATGTCGTAATGTTGGTGGTGCTAGGCTCAGGACCCACATGCTCCATTTACACTAAAAGTTCACAAATCAGAGCCTATTCTGAGCTCATGCTGCCTAAAAATAATTTTTTGTCATTTGGGTTTGTTACATGAAGCAGGCTTTCCACCCTCTCCATTTAAAAAAATCCATGTACAGAGCACATAGGATCTGAAATCACCTTACCAAATTTCTGCCAACTCCCTACCCAGGAATTCAGGAACCAAACTTTTGCTACATTGACCAAGCACATTAACCAGCAATGCCATTGGAACAATTTTAAATATATGAGACTATCAGGTTATTTTGGTTTCCTTCTGAACTTTTGAAGTTACCTGCCAAGCCAGCCATAGTCAAGATCTAGCATTCTCTCTCAAGTACAAGCCACACACCACAGCACACTATTCCCTCTTGTCCTGTCCCCTGTCACCTGGGAGAAGAGGCCAGCTCACTCCTCTCTACAACTTCCTTTCAGGTAGTTGTAGAGAGTAATGAGGTCTCCTCTCAGCCTCCTCTTCTCCAGGCTAAACAATCCCCAGCTATCTCAGCCGTTCCTCTTAGGGCCTGTTCTCCAGCCCCTTCACCAGCTTTGCCACTATTCTCTGGACACACTCCAGAGCCTCAACATCCTTCTTGTGGTGAAGGGCCCACAACTGAACACAGGATTGAAGGAGCGGTCTCACCAGTACCAGAGGGAGAATAACCTCCCTGGATCTGCTGGTCGCACCATTTCTGATACAAGCCAGGATGCCATTGGCCTTCTTGGCCACCTGGGCACACTGCTGGCTCATGCTCAGTCAGCTATCAACCAACACTCTAGGTCCTTCGAGATGGGCAAACCTCGACTTTCTCCAAGACTTGGAAGCACAGCACCCCTCTTGCACCAGCACTGCCTGGAATTGCATTCCCTACCTGCAACACAAAAACCACAAACTTGGCACCACAGGAAGAAACTCCTTAACGATAAAGTGCACTCACACGTTTGCCGTCCATTGACATCTTTCCAGAGTGTGACTAGTCCAGCCAAGAGGAAAGAGAGGTGCCTGTGCACACACTATCTCTGCATACAAGCACCACATTATCATTCTCCTGATTTTCATCACATCTGTAAGTCAAATGCTGCACTTTCACCCATTTTATGGCAAAGTGACTGAAACCTCTTTAGGAACATAGATAATTCAAGTACCTGAGGGACACTCGAAACACACAGACTTCTACAACTGCTTTTTTGGAGAGCCCACAGGGATTTCATCAAATTCCCTGGGGCAGGAAAAGAGCCTGTGGCATTACAAGGAATTAAGTCTAGGCAGCCTTGAGTTCAACTTTGGAACTGACTATTGCACTTAACACAAAAGTAATTTCTTAGGGAAAAAACTCCTCAACAAGACTTGAATTTTACATAAATTTACTTAAAATTAGCTTGTGCCGTGCAAGCATGTGCGTAATAAGCGATTAAGGAAAAGCACAGAAAGAATATTTTCATGTGGTGAGATTTATATTCGCAACTCCCTGGGCGATGAGAGCATGAGCTCTCAGCCTGCACAACAGCCTTGCTGCAGCTCTTCAGGTCGAGGACATGGGGTGCAGGTACCAAGCTGCAGGAGGGCAACACACAAGTTCACTTTTCCTTTATTAGCAATGGTTTGGACAAGACTCCGTGCCCAGGTTGGGACAGCAGCAGTGAAGAAAGTGAGGGAAACCCAAGTCGCCACAGGATATGCTGGCAGAAGCAACAGGGGGTTTGTGTGCACGTCATGTGGTATAGATATAGCTCAGGAGGTTGCAACAGTGCATCTGATATCCTCACCTGCCCCAAGGAGGCGGTGGATGAGTCACAGATGTAGGTAGGTCAGGCTGCGAGGCAATGCCGGCAGGAACATGCTGAGCCGCCCCAAAAGCATCCCCACAGGAGACAAGCAGCCAATTCACCTCTTTTCCCAGCCAGCAAAAATGAAAACCCAGCCAGGAGTTTTATGGCCTCTTCATTTAAAAAATAAAACAGAAATAAACTTTAGAATATCGTTAACTAAAACTTTCTAAAATAAAATTCCATTAAAAGGTAAGGCTGAAAGCAGGTATTTTTTTTTAAACTGCTGCACTGTCCACATTTATTACATTCTAAAAACCCCCTGGAGGAGCCGCTGCCTCCCCCTGCTCCAGCCTTGTGCTCCTTGCTCTACTTAAAATAAAAGAGAAGAAACATTGTCTGCAAAGACAGGCTTGCCGGGAAACAGGCTTCTAATAGTCAAGTCATGCTCTAAGGTTAATTAGCACATAAATTAAGAAATGCAGTAGTACAAGGCAGAGCCATGGCCCTCCTCCACACAAGACAGAAGAAAGTTTGTGGGGATGGAAATGAATAAAGCACCAGGGAGTGAGGACTTTTTGCTGTATCCATTATCCATGGTGTAGATAGTCTCAGTAACCAAAGCAAGTTAAGAGATTTACGTTGTTTCTATCCTAGCATCTATTTCTTCCTTGATTCATTTTCTTCTGTTTAAAAATTTGGGACATCTTTCCCAAATATTTCCAAACTGGGTGCCTAAACTGTGTTTCAATCACACTGTTCTGGGGGACAGGTGATAGCTGAGAATAACCATGCAGCTCCATGATCAGGTCAGGTCCTTGACCCCAGCAGGAGAAACTGGTACATCCGTAACCACTCTGTCCTTTTTTGCTCCCCTCATACCAAGGCAGGACCTTTGTATAATGATAACACCATGCAGGGGGTTTTTTTGAAGTTATTTCTATTGATTTATGAAGAACCATGTATTAGATACATCACTCAAAAGAAACCAAAAACACAAGAGGTCAAAATTCAAAATAATAAATAAACAATTCCACTCAGCTGCCTGAAATTTTCTCCAGGTTCCTTCTTACCCGAGGATGCTACAATCATAGAAAAGACTTGAATAAATTTATCCTTGTGAATGGAGAAAAATGAAAGTTATCTGAGCCAGCGTGACAGAAGAAAAGGTATGTAGGGTTGGAAATAAAAAACATGATTAATGATGCCTTTATCTTTTAATGGGGACTACAAGGGACTTCTAGTAAATATAAAAAAAATCTCACCCAGAAAATCCTGTAAGCATTGATCTTGCTGCTGGATCCCATCAGGTTTTCAGTGTAGCAGACAGCAGACACTCCCTTGGCACAAAGTGTAATGCTGGAACAGCAGACAGATTTGAAAACCTATTTCTGCTGTAAAAGCAGCAGAGGTTCAAATTCTGCTCCAGCTTGTAACACGGGGAACCCCATCTGGAGCTATACCACCCCTTTACACACTGACAGAGTCCTTAAATTCCTCTTCTCCCCAAGTCAGTAGCTCCCCTACGGAGTCTGAGGCTATTTCTGGTGCTCCATCATGGGATACCCAGGCCACCTTTTACTCACTACTCTATTTACTCCACATCAGGACAGGACAGCCCTTTCAGGTTACTCACATCCTGCATGAGCAACCCTGTGGTCCATCCAGTCACACCTCCTGGTCAGCATGACCAGTGACAACCCACTAGGGCCACACACATCACTCTGCTGCCTTCATCACTGTGGGTTAAGCAACCTGGGAGAACACTGGGTATAGCAGCCAAAGACAATAGATTTTAAAATGGTCCAAATCAGGATCAAATAGCTCTTGAGAAAGAGTAAGTTCACATAAAGCCACCATGAACTGTGCTTTTCAGACTATCTATTAATTTTAGGAGCATGAACTGATGAAGCTGAGGGTTTAAGCAGCAAGTCAAAGAGTTACCCAAAATGGCAACAATTTGTGGAAGGGACCAATGGATGAGGAATGCAAGGACAGGGGTGGAGAGAGAGAATAGTTATATGCGTGTAGGTAGGTTTTCTTTTGACACATCCTTGGTTAATGGACAACAGAAGTAAGAAAACTTTTTAAAAAATTATGTAATAATATTTATTTAAATTTTCCAATTTGCACACATTTCAACCTCTTCTACTTTCTCTTAACAGTAGCAGACCTTTAGGACAGGGATTTGAAGAATGACAACAGCTTTCCAAAAGCATTCCCAGAGCTCTCATTAGACCCAGACAGGCGACAACCATCAGGTGAATGCAAAACAACGAGCAAGGCACACAGGTTTTGCAAGCTGAACCAGTGTAAATTGGCAAGAAATAGCTGGGCACGTGACACCACTCACACTAGAGATACAGAAATTAAAGCTAAGAAACAGGAAATGAACCAGACACATGGAAAATCACACCAGAGTTGAGTAAGAGCAAAGGAAGGTGGGAGGAGAAGGATGGGGGGTGAGCCATGCTCACACCAGCTTCCCCTGGTCAGAATCACAGACTGTTGAAAACAGACACTGTATTGACAAATTCCCTCAAACTCCCTGCTGCTCTGACAGTTACCACACAGCAAAAGACTAATCACTGAAAATATCCACATAATGTATACTGGGGATTGTACTTGGATGAGGTCATGGCCAAGTGGCAATGACTAGCAAAGACTGTGAAAGATAACAAAAAACTTTCTATAAATATATAAATAATAAAAGGAGGACTAGGGAGACCATACAGTCCCTATTGGACCCTGAAGGAACAACAGTGACAAGGAATGAGGAAAAGTCTGAGGTACTCAATGCCTTCTTTGCCTCAGTCATTAATTGTAAAGAAAGTTGTTCCTGCTGAGTACAAACCCCGAAACTAGAGGAGCAATATGAGGCTTCTATGGTCCAAGAGGAGGCAGTCAGAGCCTTGCTTGCCCAATTAGACACTCACAAGTCTATGGGACCAGAAAGGATTCACCCAAGGGTATTGAGGGAACTGGCAGATGTGCTGGCCAAACCCCTTTCCATCATCTTCAAACACTCCTGGAAGACTGGGGAAGTTCCACTGGACTGGAGGCTGGCTGATGTCCTGCCCATCTACAAGAAGAGTCACAGGGAGGATCCAGAGAACTACAGGCCTGTCTGCTTGACCTCAGTGCCAGGGAAAGTCATGGAACAGGTGATCTTGAGTGCTATCATGAAGCACATGCAAGAGAACTGGCTGATCAGGCCCAGTCAACATGGGTTCACAAAAGGCAGGCCTTGCCAAACTAACCTGATCACCTTCTATAACAAAATGACTCGGCTCCTGGACGAGGAAAAGGCTGTGGATGTGGTCTTCCTGGACTTTAGTAAAGCCTTTGATACGGATTCTCATAGCATTTTGCTATGGAAACTGTCAGCCTCTGGCCTGGACAGGCGCACACCACTCTCCTGGGTGGAAAACTGGTTGGATGGTCGGGCCCAGAGAGTGGTGGTAAATGGTGTTAAATCCAGCTGGAGACCAGTGACAAGTGGGGTTCCCCAGGGCTCAGTGCTGGGTCCAGCCCTGTTCAATGTCTTCATCAATGACCTGGATTAAGGCATTAAGGGTACCCTTAGCAAGTTTGCAGATGACACTAAGCTGGGTGGAAGTGTGGATCTGCTGGAGAGTAGGGAGGCTCTGCAAAGGGATCTGAACAGGCTGGGCTGTTGGGCAGAGTCCAATGGGATGAGGTTTCCGGTGGGTCTCTTACAACCTGGTTGTTCGATGATTCTAAGTGCCCACGCATTGTAAAGAAGGATTCCCGCAGCAGCTTAAGTTTGCTCTGCAAGAGCCACATGAAAGCTGAACAAGTCACCAGTGGTCAGAGAGGGTTCAATTACAGCAAGACCACAAAACAGAGAAACTTGTCAAGTAAATCTCCCCAGACAGCATTCCCAACCCTAGTGCCTTCTATTGAAGGAGTTTGACTGAAAGCAAAGGCCACTAACAGAGTTACTCTGGAATTAGCAAATGTTGATTTTGATACTCAGTCACACAGTTCCCCTAGCAGGCAAGGGCCACAAGGATAGATAAAAGTCTCCCTTCACCAACACCTTCTCCCTTCTTCACTTCTCCCTTCACCTTCACTTCTCCCTTCACCAATGATAAGGAAGAGAGACCACTAGAAAGTTAGAGAATGTATTCATCGCCCTTCATCCCATTTAGGCCAATAAATTCCACAATTTTACAGTAAGCTATATAGAGAGCTACATATACGAGTTACATACGAACCCACAGCATCCCCAGGTGTCTGCTTGCCAAAGACTGAAGTGCTTAATTTTCTCACTGTCTGAAATTCATGCCATAAACTCAGACTATCAAAGACGGCACCAGTGCTATTCTGCTTCTGTTGAGGGTGTTAGCATTTTAATGCAGTTTGAAAATGCACATTGTTGTTTCCAGCTCCTCTCTCACTCTTTGTACTCCCACCTCACTGTATTTTTCCCTTGGTCATTTTAGCACATCAAAATATATCCCTCTCTCATCCTCTCCAAACTGACTTTATTGGATCCTGCTTTGTATTTAGTGCCCCCAGACATCTTTCTTCCTGCCTGAGAACAGAAAGATAAACTTTTAGAAGGCAACAAATTTGCCTCTAAAAGCAAGGAAACACTGACCTGGGACAGGTCTATTTTCTGCAGTATATCAATATCTAAATAATAACCATCTTTGCTTATTTTTCTAATCCTTTTGCTTAGTTGCAAGATTTTGCAGGCCAGGCTATATGACATGTAGCGACCTGGGAGGCAGAAAGAGCAAATGAGCTCAGAAGGGCCCAATATCTAGCAGCATAAAGGCTCAGAAGACGCACAATCTGCAAAGACAGAGGTCAAGGGGTGAGGAAGGGGTGCAGTGGGCTTAGGAGAACATCAGGAGGTCTGATAACACTGCAGCTTCCCAAAATATCCAGTACATACTTATCCAGTGAATATGAAATGACCACCGCCTGTTCTAGAACAGACTATTTTTTTTCAAAGGTTCCGTAGCTAAAAAAAAAAAAAAAAAAAACACCCTATGCCATTTCCTGTCCCCTCCGTTTGCTTTTGTGCCCACATTCATGTAACCAGTTTGACACAATTAAAGCTAAAGATCCAGGCTGTGATTCCCGTAATTCAGCTCTCAGTGTTAATTTGCAGATGTTTTTTTCAGACAGCAGAGTGCCATCTAGGTGAAGGAAGGAGGATTTGCAGCGAATCAGCCAGCTGGAGGTAATAAATCCTTTGGGGATGCAGCACAGAATGCCTACAAGATGCTTTGCAGAACAGCTCTTTGCAAACTGCAGATGTTTTGTGGCAATTTTTTTTAAAGTACTAAAATCCTCCTGTGGCTGAATGAGAAATGCTCTCAAATAGCTTGTGGGATGAGATGACAGCCCTTTAGCATTTGAATATTTATGCATTCTCACAGAGACACATTTTAGGTCTTTTTTTTTTCCACTATTTTTGAGGGGGTCACCTGGTTCAGATGGGTGCTGAATCTGCATGATTTGGAGGGTGGATTTTCCAGGTAGACCCTTGTTAAAGGATATGTGTGGACAGGAGCAACTGGACCCAAATGAATACAAATACATAAATGCATGAATGAATGTATTGCATGCAAAATATATACCTATGAAGAGGTATTAGAAGGCATAGTCTCAATGAGCTGTCCACAACAGGCTAGAAGTCTCGCCTATATCTTGAGTGGAAAAAAACCCATCCAAGATAACTATAGAATGCGGCGGCAGCAGCGGTTGCAGCAAAAGGGAATTGCTCCAAGAGGCAGTGCTGCCACAAACCTGCCAAGTAACAAAAATAAACCAAACAACATATACACCTACCTGCTGTTCTCTTATGCCATGAGAGCAACCACATATTCACAGAATAAGCGTCTTTCTGTAAAAGGTAAGAACAGTGCAGAGAAGCCTCTTCCAAGGCATTACATTTCCTCAACGCCAAGTTCTGTTAGGGGAGATCTCTGAAGATGCTGACCAATTCACAGAAATACCAGTGGCTCTATAGCCCTTCAAGAACACCACTGGGAATGCAGTGACCTCCTAAACATGCTGTGCAAGACCCAAACATGCCTTTGCTGCCCAGGAGTTTTTCTGGTTTAGATGAGCCTGAGAACAAGGTGATGCTGCAAAGGTCAATTGAAGAGGGTGAAATCCCTGCTGCCCTGTTCAGGGCAGGAAGGCATCTCCTGCTGTCCTTTCACCTTCATGAAATCCAGCATGGAAACTGGTCCATTGCACCTTGCTGGCTCCCTTGCCCAAGCTCTGCAAGGTAACTTCAGGTCTAAGGACACATTCAGCTGAAAGCAAAGCAGGGGAGACAGCAAGCAGCATGCAGTGAATTGTCTTTCTCCTGGGCCTATGCCTAAACCCAACCTGACAAATTAATTGTTTAATCTAAGCAGTACTGAAATGGCCAAACAACTGCTTGTATCAACAGTCCAGATTTAAAAGATAGGTTGCAGCAGCACAAAACCTCCCTCTAGCAGCACAATCATTTCTTTTGGAGTTATAAAATGACACACAAGCACAGCAATATAATAAATAATAGAACCTGGTGAATAATGCACACAACAGGTTTTCCCTTCCTATTTTTCACATTCCTAAATATATTTCCTTCCATTGCAGTTGGGCCCTTTCTACTTTGCCTTTCACAAACCTCCATGGAGAAAGGAGACAAATTGCAAGGGGACTTGGAAGAGAAATGAAGGGGTTGCTGCCACCTGTGCCTCGCCCACCTTCCCTCTACCATGCTCTGACAGTACCAGGAGGCTGGGGGCAGGATTTGGATCTGGCAAGAAGGCTCTCCCAGCCTGTAATTATGCCAACAACTCCACAAGAGCTTTACTTTAGACTTATTAGAGTTGAAAACAAACAGAACTTAGTTCTTTCTGACACAATGAACCTTTTACATCTGCAAAGCAAAAAGATGAAAACAAAAAAAGGATGGGAATTCAGAAAATAAAACCCAGCATTTTGACTCAGGGCTGGGAGACCTTCACTAGCATCACCAGCCACTGGAGATGGTGGAATTACAGATGGAGAGACAGCCTGATCCACCACTCCATCCCTCACTGGTTAGAAGCTACTTGCTGATTGCTCCCCAGCACACTTAATCCTGTGAAACAGGAGGGAAATTCACTGCATCAGTCTCTAACAGCTGAGAGATGGGAGCAGGAGTAGAGGCAGCACACAGACTCTTGGGGCTAAGGTCTCTACACTTCGACGACTGCAGGAGAGAGTGCAACCACCTGGGCTTCCCTTGGACAACACAAATATCACCTCAGCTTGTGTATCAAATACCTAATGTAGGTGCAAAAAAAGGCACTAAATCAAGTTTCTTTTGAAAAAAAAAAAAAAAAAAAAAAAAAAAAACACATTCACAAGAGCTGCACCAGACACCAGCAGATGAACTTGCCTGTGCTAAATGGAAAGAGGCAGGTTCCCACCCAGTGCAAGTGTGTACCCAGAACTTTAGCCCCAACCCCTAAATTCCTCTGCCTCCAGAGAGACACACAAAATAGCGTGCACTCACGCTTTTCGGAGGCTCTTGTTTTCTATTAAGAGCACAAGACAACAAAGAGACTACACAGAAATACAGTCGTTGGCCCCTGCCAGGATGCTGAGCACAACACAGCAGCTGGAGTGCCAGTGCCCTCTCCTGTTCAGCTCAAGCTTCCCTGCTTCTTCCACAGCAAACCTGTAGCAAATATTCCCAAACAGTCTGACATCCAGCTACTGGCTAATAAAAAGTGGTATTTATAAGGTTAAGGAAGATATGAAAACACAGCCAGACTTATTTGGACACTACATCCTCTTCATAGAATCATAGAATCACCAGGTTGGAAGAGACCCACCGGATCATCAAGTCCAACCATTCCTATCAAACACTAAATCATGTCCTTCAGCACCTTGTCCACCAGTACCTGAAACACCTCCAGGTAAGGTGAATCAACCACCTCCATGGGTAGCCTGTTCCAGTGCCCAATGATCCTTTCTGTGAAAAACTTCCTCCTAATCTCTAACCTAAATATCCCTTGGCGGAGCTTGAGGCCATTCCCTCTTGTCCTGTCCCATGTCATTTGGGAGAAGAGCCCAGCTCCCTCCTCTCTACAACCTCCTTTCAGGTAGTTATAGAGAGTAATGAGGTCTCCTCTCAGCCTCCTCTTCTCCAGGCTAAACAACCCTAGTTCTCTCAGTCGCTCCTCATAAGGCCTGTTTACCAGCCCCTTCACCAGCTTTGTCGCTCTTCTCTGGACTCACTCCAGGGCCTCAAAAATCCTTATTGTGGTGAGGCGCCCACAACTGAACACAGGATTAAAGGAGTTGTCTCACCAGTGCCGAGTACAGAGGGAGAATAACCTCCCTGGACCTGGTGGTCACACCATTTCTGATACAAGCCAGGGTGCCATTGGCCTTCTTGGCCACCTGAGCACACTGCTGGCTCATGCTCAGTCAGCTGTCAACCAACACCCCCAAGTCCCTCTCCTCCTGGCAGCTTTCTAGACAGACTTCTCCCAGTCTGTAGCTCTTCATAGGGTTGTTGTGACCCAAGTGCAGGACCCAGCATTTGGCCATGTTAAACCTCATCCCATTGGACTCTGCCCAGCAGCCCAGCCTGTTTAGATCCCTTTGCAGAGCCTCCCTACCCTCCAGCAGATTCACACTTGAACCGGGCTGGACCCAGCACTGAGCCCTGGGGGTCCCTACTTGTCACTGGTCTCCAGCTGGATTTAACACCATCTACCACCACTCTCTGGGCCCAGTCATTCAACCAGTTTTCCATCCAGGAGAGTGTGTGCATGTCCAGGCCAGAGGCTGACAGTTTCCATAGCAGAATGCTATCAAAGGCTTTACTAAAGTCCAGGAAGACCACATCCACAGCCTTTCCCTCGTCCAGGAGCCGAGTCACTTTGTCATAGGAGGCGATCAGGTTAGTTTGGTAAGACCTGCCTTTTGTGAACCCGTGTTGGCTGGGCCTGATCACCCGTTTCTCTTGCATGTGCTTCATGATAGCACTCAAGATCACCTGTTCCATGACTTTCCCTGGCACTGAGGTCAAGCAGACAGGCCTGGATCAGCCTGGTCAAGCAGACAGTTCTCTGGATCCTCCCTGTGACCCTTCTTGTAGATGGGTACTACATCAGCCAGCCTCCAGTCCAGTGGAACTTCCCCAGTCTTCCAGGAGTGTTTGAAGATGATGGAAAGGGGTTTGGCCAGCACATCTGCCAGCTCCCTCAATACCCTTGGGTGAATCCTTTCTGGCCCCATAGACTTGTGAGTGTCTAGTCTTCACTGCAGTACAGAAAAATTATCACTTTCATTGAGTCATTTCGGAAGAAATAATCCTCAAACTATCTCATTCCATTAAGTACAGCAGACCTGGATCTTCTTTCCAAAGCACATCTTCAGTGACATTCAGTTTTACTTTCCATGGTTGTCACTCCATCTCTAGCCGCTGCCAAATATATTCGCAAAGTCACAGAGGAAACCAAAGCCAAGGGGAATCATTAGTAAGTCCGATGTTGGGGACATTTATGCTCTCATTATCATAAAATCATAGAATCACCAGGTCGGAAGAGACCCACTGGATCATCAAGTCCAACCATTCCCATCGATCACTAACCTATGTCCCTCAGCACCTTGTCCACCCATCCCTTAAACCCCTCCAGGGAAGGTGACTCAACCCCCTCCCTGGACAGCTTCTGCCAGTGCCCAATGATCCTTTCCATGAAAATTTTTTTCCTAATGATACAGGGTTGCAGGATCTGCTGCCACTATGGCTGGACTGACAGTGCTGGGGACGCAGGAGACGTGGTGGATCTCCATGGGGACACCCACACCAGAGCCCGTCACTCAACTTGGTGCATCCAACCTCCGTCTGAGGAGCCGACACCACAGACCCGCTCTCCATCCTGGATCGCCCCATAATCCTGACACTGGTCAACCAGCTTCTTGGCACCAGTGGGACTGTTTTCCAAACTTCTTACAGCATCACTTAATTATGGCAGCACCGAGTCATCCTCTTTTTACCACAGTATAAAAAGTACTGGTGATGCTGTAAAGTATTTTCTAACAACTCTCTTTTTCATTACCCCAAGGATTTCTGAAGGGGAACTCTGACGAAATTGCTTTCTGGTCACCCATCCTAAAGCAGCTGAAGGGGTCAAGAGAATCAAACCAGAATGGAGAATAATAGAATTGTAATTGATGTGCCAACAGAGAGAACTTACTTTCCTTCTTCTGAATCACCACTGCCTGGAATCATACTGTCATGTGGAAATTTCAGCCATTGGACTATTTTAGTGAAGATTTCCAACTCTGATCTTTGCAGAGAACTGCTTGAAACTGAGATACTTAATGGCTCAAAACTTCGACAAATAAAGAGAACCCCAAAATGAACTTGGCTGAACAAGTGCACTGCAAACTGAGCAGTGAAGACACTCCTATCAAACAGGATTTTCTAGTACTTGACATATACACATATCCTCAGTAATTACCATTTCTCTCATATTTCCTTGGTGCCACAACACTTATACAATCTCAGATTCTCAAATGGCCAAGGCCACCCAACATCTAAGTAAGGAGGAAGGTGAAATACAAAACTGCTGCCTGGTCATTTATCTAAAGGAAGAAATCCAGAGACTGTCTCATGTCTGCAGAGAACATGCTTAACCAGGCTAATGAAGACAACTCTAATTAGCTTAATATATGGAGAGCAAAACCTACCCAAGTTAAGTAGTGTATAAAAGTGGTTAGCACATTTCAGCTTTAGGAAGTTTGCAAGTAGACTTATGTGAAGAGGAGGTCCTTGAGGCACTACAGGGTAGAGTAGGGCTTTGATGACACTGCTGCCACCAGCACCATGGGAAACTGTCCTACGGGGATTCAAGGGCAGACAGTACCTCCTGGCAAAGTCAGGCTCTGCTCCCGGGGATGCTGTTCCTTCTGAAACCTAAATTACTTCAACTCAAGCAGTACCAGTTTGGCCAGTTGAAGCCCAGGCCTCAGACAAGCTGGCAGACATGGTTTGCTCCATAAAGCAACTTTCATGCCCCTCTTGCAGTTTCAAAGCTATTCTCAACATCACTAGACAACCAGCAATGGACAACAAGCACAAAGCCTCAAGCCTCTGTGATTATTAATGGGCAACCTAGCATGATCTGTTATTCTTTATAATTCTGCTGTGCTGTACTCCATGTCAGATTATGAGTCTGTCAAAATTTCATGTTATAGTTTCACCTATTATGTCCATAGCACTATACTTAGTCTCCCTTGCTTTAAAAGTTACAGTACCCTTATTAGTAGCTTAAGTAGCTTTCATAGAATAACCAGGTTGGAAGAGACTCATCAGATCATCAAGTCCAACCATTCCTACCAAACACATTTTTGTTTTGCAGAGGTCATTCCTTCAGTCAGGAAGGTCATGATAACAGAGCAGTAGAAGAAATGCAGCAGGTATTGATCTGGACTATTAAGTGCCTTTTATGTTATATTATTTATATTAAGTGTCATTTAAACCAATGGATGTCAAAACAGCCCTGGCAGCCCCTGCTCATCAGCTCCTGATTGAGGCAGCCAGCTAGGAGGAATTTAAGATTCTGTAAATTCATTTAACCAGGAATTTGACCTCAGGGAAAAATACTAGCTGGATTTCTGAGGTCCTTAATTCATACACCAGGGTAAGCTCGGGGCAAACTCATGTGGCTTCAGTACATCCTGCCAGGATTAAATTTAATGCAAAAGCAAGAGGCCCATTTGCTGAGCTTTATAAATATGAAGCCTGTGAAAGTGGCCTTTAAAATGGAATTTCAGTTACACCTGAGCTGGAACTACAAAAAACTTCCCTTTTCTTTGAAGTCCTTGATGTGGGGCAGATACATTAGTGCAGATTCCAAGCTCAGGATTGATTTGGTCTGAACTGAACATCTGTTTTCTAACTGTTCCCTGGAGCCCAGGCAAAAAACAGCCCACAGCCTTCTCCAAGTGCTTGTTAAAACTTCTTGGATGTACAGAAAAAGCCTGTTGAACATAAAAGCAAAGCAGAGAACGCAGCAAAGTGCACTAGGCCATCGCCAGAAATGCTCAGTAGCATTTGCAGAGGCAGAGCAGGTGCCAGGAGCCAGAGGTGCTCTGCAGAGAACCTTCCGTCCAGAGCCAAAACCAGAATCTCTGCCAGAGATCTCTCACCTCTTACATAAAACTTGCCAAGCTGCTTAAGTACCTCTGACCGAAAAAAACACATACCTGTACGTGCAGCCTCGCACCCTAGGTGGCAGCACCACTCCAGGAATGGGATGGAAACCATATCAATGGTTATGAACGGGATGGAAAGCCCTCTGTGCCTACTTACAGGACATTCCTCTTCTCCTGGTCCCCTCTCTGGTCCCCACCAGCATCTGCAAACCCTGCACTGCCCCCTCAAGAGGCAATTCCCACAGAAGAAAAACGTTTTATTCCACCACCCTTTTTGAAGGAGCATTAATATTTTACCGTGAATCAATATTGTCTTTCTCTTTCCATCATGCATTTCTTGACCACATCCTATATGGACACAAAGTTCGGAGAAAAGAAAAGAAAGCAAATAATGTCATTTAATTTGCAATGTATTATCGGTTTCATTATGTGAATGCTAAGGCTGGATTTTACCACATGGATCAAGTGTCACTCTGGTAAATAACGGAAACAAAACATCTAAACATGTAAAAACTGAGAATGAGATACAAGTTCCAGAAGCAGGAAAGCAATAGCTGCCTCCTGCATCTTCTTGCTGTGACTGATATACCAGGGCTGGGCAGCGCCACAGGCAGGACCAGATCATAGAATCACCAGGTTGGAAAAGACCCACCGGATCATCAAGTCCAACCATTCCTATCAAACGCTAAATCATGTCCCTCAGCGTCTCGCCCACCTGTCCCTCAAATCCCTCCAGGGAAGGTGACTCAACAACCACCCTGGGCAGCCTATTCCAGTGCCCAATGACCCTTTCTGTGAAAATCACCTGCAAAGAACCTCGGCCACCTTGCCACATGTTTGATTCCTGTCTAAGAAGAGTTAATTTTGGGCCATATGTGCAAGAGTCATTCTTCTATAAAAAAAATATGGTTACGGAGATTACATCAAGCATGCTGCTTATGTTTGAAAGTTGAAACATAGCAAATACACAGCGTTAACAACAAGTAACTGTTCCAGCACTAAGGGCCTGCAAAGTTGCCTTCAGTCACTGAGAAAGGGAGGAAAAGAAGCGATCAAGATTTACTTTGATCTTCACAAAGGAAAAATGACAGCACGTAGCTCTTTTAAGGATAGAAATACAGCAAAATTAAGTCCTAGAGAAACTTTCTGTTCTAGAGCTTTGCTCATCTGAGAATACTTGAGTTTATCAGCCAAAAAAAAGCATTGATTCCTTATCAGCTGCACTAGAAGGCAAAGGTATTGCTGAGGTGAAGACCCAGCCATCACACAGGGCGGTGCAGCCATTGGCACAACATGCTAGACATCACAAAGAAAAGGAGGACTAAAATATGAAACAAGACACAAGACTCCTCTAGAGCTCAAGTGAGAGCACAGAACACTTCCCTGCACCTTGAGCTGCCCATGTCACTTCGTCTTTTCTCTTCCAGGGACTTGTGCTGCTTTTTTACAATGCTTAGACAGTAGCTGGACCACTGTCACATTGTGGATATGCACTGCTGTGAGATTCCCAAAACTTCAGGTGTTCCACCAACTCCAACTGGATTTTCTCCTCCTCTGCACTTGCATGGTGTAAACATCAGCAAGTTGCAGTCCATCCATCACTGGCAGGTTCAACCATCTCCCACAGTGTAACCTTGCGGCTTGGAAGGAAGGATTCACACTTTGATTCACACTCCCAAGCAATGGAAGTGGTCACAACGCCACAAAGCAGCTGAAGACCTGGATCCTCTTGACAGTAGTTTTATCTGAAATTACAATCAGCTTGATTAGAGGGTACCAGCTGGATTGCTGTGGGGAACTGTATTTATGGAGAACACTTGAAAGGACAAATTCAAGGTGATGGCCCCAGTGGCACTTTTTGTATTCCTTTGAGAGATCCTTATCCACATCTACCCAAGTGCTTACTAGGCAGGTTGGAGAGACAGTAGGCAATGGAATTAAGATATAAAGGTTTGCATAGGTGTCCCTTCTCCATTTCTGTTCCAGTATCCAGCAGGCAGCTAAAGCCATATGGGCAAGATGGAAATTGTAGAAATCTGGTTTTTTATCTGACCCCTTTTTTCACTTTTCTACCCCATTTCACCTATATCCAATCATACCCACATGTGCACCAAGAGATGCTAGCTTACAAATTTTCATTCCAAATCACAGAATCATAGAATAACCAGGTTGGAAGAGACCCACCAGATCATCAAGTCCAAACCATTCCTATCAAACATTAAACCATGCCCCTTAGCACCTCATCCACCCGTGCCTTAAACACCTTCAGGGAAGGTGAATCAACCACCTCCCTGGGTAGCCTATTCCAGTGCCCAATGACCCTTGCTGTGAAAATTTTTTTCCTGATGTCCAGCCTAAATCTCCGTAATGTCACAATAGCCTAAAGGTCACAATAACATTTACCAATCTGCCAGGACATTAACAGGGAGGGGCTTTGGTCCTAATACAGAAGCAGTTTGCTACTCCCCATTGGAATTCCACCTCTTAAAAAATAGCTTTGTTATGGTTTTTCAAAGCCAAGCTCCGGCAGATGCTTTCCTGTACTTTGGAGATGATGCTTCCATCAGCTGAGCAGACGATGTAGCACAAACATGCACCACAGTAGCAGCTTCACAGTTCAACTGCACACAAACTGTTACTTCAAAGCCCATGAAACACGTGGCAGAGGTGAGAAACTCGAACAGTCTGGACATCAGTGTCTTTTACTCCTCTCAGACAAGTGTGCACTCAGAGGAGCAGTATATAGTGAATCCTAGATTAATTCAAGTGGAAAGGGAGTCTAAGAGGCTACATGCTCCAGCTCAAAGCAGGAGCAAGAGGATGCTCTGGGCTGTATCTGCCTGAATCTCAAGTATCTCCAAGGATGTAGAATGCACAAGACAGTAGGCAATCCAAGATTACACTCATTTAAAACAAACAACATATCACATACAAGCACTTACCTAAAAAATGCCAATACTCAGAGGCACTGCATTCAGCGCGGGGAGATGCTCCTTCTGTAACAGAAGTCAAAACAGGCCATGGTCATCAACAGGAGGAAAAACAGATGCAGGTGTAGCATGTGGGAGCATGCCATGCCTTGGGAGAGATCAAATCAACCTGAAAACTAACTCTGAAGAAACTCCTCGGCCTTCTTGTATTGAAGCTATTAAAAGACCTCAGTTACTAGGACTTGGGTTGAGCTCGTTTCCCTGAGGAGTTGTCTTTATTTTCAGAAATGCATCTATACCTAACAAAATCTGAATTTTGGTAAGGCCACATCTCACAAGCTGTTACAACGCAAGGGGAGGCAGAAATACCAGGTTTTAATAAATTACATTAGACTCCAAAAGCTACACCACTGCCCTGTAATCTAGCAGCACATGTACCTCTGCAGCTACAATATTCTGAACATCTTAAGCAGTTTCTGAAAACTACAATCACTAAGTCAAAGACTATAAAATTCATTTTAGCAGCGTGAAATGCATCTTGAGCTATTTGTATTAATGACAGGTTTCTCCAGGGAGAGGAGAAAAGTCTGCCTACCATGGGAGATCACAGATACTCTTCCACAGGAAGCCATTTAAATACAGCCATGAAAGTGTAGACTGTGTGAGCTTTTCCACTCACCTCTAAGTACAATCCACACTTATTTTGTTAGTGCTTTTAGAGGGACTAGGAAATCAGGCTTTAGAAAAATTTTGCAGAAGATGGCATTAGATATCTACAGCTGTGCTATATAAAAAAGATACAGGGCAAAAATCACTGTGAAACTCTCCCCAGAGCCTTAAAATTCTAATTGTCTTTAAAAAAACACAGTAGGTATTAATGAAAAATAGGTACAAAACTGGCTTAAACCATTCCAACGATACAAACATTTTTGTGGTTTGAAAGAGATCTAAAGAACAGTGATTTGCAGAGGCAATACTGTAGACAACTGAAGTTATTATGAACTCCATGAAACCAAGTAATTACCCAGCTAAACAGAACAGACATGGCATTTTCTCCCCATCTTACTCTTGCAGACTGCATTATAGGCAAGGCTTGAAGAAATCACTTCAAAACAAAGCTAGGTTTAAACAGTTGTTATAGAAAAGGCCTTGTCAAAATTCCAGAGGACACTTAGAACAAGATTCTTGGTGTATATAGTTTGAATGCAGACATGTTGTCTCCTCTTTGATACTTTAGGTGTACAAAACACTAGAATTCTCATGGCTTGTGTTTCAGAGCTAGAGAAGTACCACAAATTTATTTCCAACAAAGATGTAAATATCACACCACGATGAAACCCAATGAGGACCCTAGTATTTGCTTCATGCATAGCTCGCTGTTCTGTGGCATTCACCTTCACACTTAAAGGCAATATGAGAATGAAGTATTACAAAGCACAATCAAGAGTTCTCTCAGATGCCATCTTAACCAATGATTAGCACTACTTACACTGAGATTCAAGATTTTCTACAAACCACAATGCATGCTCAATGGGCTCATGTCATATTCTAACAAGGTCTTACTCATGTTCTCCCCCATCACATCCCACCTTAGTCAACACAGTCCTTAAAGTACAGTCTATGTTCAATAATACCCCCAGATGTATGCTGCAACATCAGCAAAGCAGCAGCATCACTGCTCAAAACCAAGTCAGAGGAAATGCTGGGATCTCATCATCTGTCTGGGAGACAGTCTCATGACTACCCCAGGCAGCCCCAGCAAACTCAGTGGTAACAAGTCAGGTGTGGATTCCTCATTCCTGCCAACCTAGTACTAGCTCCAGGCAACAACTGAAAGATGCTGGGATTTTAACAGTCATTTAAGACTGCTTTTCAAATCCCCACTGGAACATTTCACTGGCTGGAAGTTAAAAATGTTAACATTCATTAAAAGAACACTTCTAACTTAAAAGTTCCTATGAAATAAAGCTCTCCTTCATAAGGAAGCTCTAAGACATGCTGATGTAACAAGCAGAAAACAGTCAGCAGGTTTAGGGGCACCCACATAAAGCAGGAAAAGCTGTGAATTACACCACCTAATTTCACTGAAGTCTGACAGTATTTTCTAAGAGGTCAGAAAGCTCAGCTGTTGAAGTCAATACCAGTTGACTTTCTAATAAAGCACAGTATGTTTAAAATGCTTTTCCCAAGTATTAGCAACACTAAGCTCAGCAGAACATCTTGTACAAATGCAACAGTACATGCCAATTCTTAATAGCTTCATTAGTCCATAAAAGACAAAGGAAAGCCTCCGGACTGTAGCTAGGCACGCCAGCTGCAAAACTGCATGCCTGCTCTGCAGAACCAGATAAGCCTGTCAACTCACACTAACTATGCCTTGGGTTTCCATTTACTGAGGGACTGTATTATTCAGAAGCTTAAAGAACTTACAAACCAGCCTGATTGCTTGTATTTATTTTTTTTATTAGGACTTAGAGTTTCTATTACTCCATCAGGGTAAACCACATTTGAGAATAAGTTTAACTGCAGGACTTGAGTTTCAGCCAAAATCGGTTTTGCATTACTTTATTGTAATAGATTTAAATTTAACATTAAAACTTACTTCATTAATAAGCAAGCCAAGCTTAGTAGCCTCAGTGCAGGACGTACTTTACGTAACTTGCCACACATTCATGTTAGATTTGATGTACATGAAGAGATCGGTCAACTATACGATTCATAGGAGAAAGCAAAAGTAAGCACCATTTTTACCAAACTGAACAGTTCTTAATTCAGTGTTTCTTACAGAAATCAGCTCACTTCTTGCTCCAGGAGCTACAGTTTGGATAATAGCTGAAAGCTGTTTCCAGAATGTCAATTTTCTACACTGGCACAAAAAACAGTCCAAGTAACAGGTAATGAACTTTTTTATTTTTTTCTTGAAGAGAGAACCTGTTCTCCTTGTGTTTACCAGGTGAATACATGCATTTTTGATCATTCTGGCAGAGGTTAACAAAGAGCAAATAGTTGGGGCTAAACAAAAAACAATCAAAATGTTGCCAAATATTTAAGGTACAAGCAAAAAAAAAACCACATTAATGCAATCAGTTTAATATCTAATCCTGCTTTCTTTCCAAGGAAAATGGCACAAATTAAATAAAAAGCCAGACAAATTTAATTTTAGATGGTACTAGACTGAATTAATGCTTCAAACCATTAACAGGATTTATTTCACTGCAAGGAAGGGGAAAAGCAATTTGAATGGGCTCTGAATATTTGGACTAGACCAGAAGCTCCATTATAGTTCAGGCCATATATGCAGAACTGATACCAGCATGACATAACCTTTACCACATAATAGTAAAGTGTGTTAGAAGTTGCAGAGCACAAGCATCTTAGCTGTACAAGCCAGTTAATGAATAAACAAAAGAGCTGAAGAATGGTTCTCACTCATCCTTTCTGCTCAGGACTCCAGCTTTTTATTCTGGAAAAGGAAAAAACCCTCTGCCAACAGCCTAATAAATACTAACAGATATATTTAGATACCATCTTCAAAGTTCTTTGTTGAAAATGCAGCCTCCAAATGAAAACTAACTTTGCACAGTATTAATATTTTACATAAAATAAGTTTTATGAATCATAGTTAGTAGCAATAACTGAAATTAATGTATACCAAGTCTTCAGGTGATGTGCAATTTCAGCTATGTAACACAGGTGGGGGTTTTGAGCAGTTCTTACACTTGTCCTCCCATAAGCTACAACACCTGTAGCTACAGTGCTGTGCAACTGTAGACATCTTCAAGAGCTATTTGATGTAAAGAAATTTGATGGAAGCACCAGAAAGCAAGGAAATCACACTCTTAAGATTCTTGAATTATGAGAATTGAACACATCATTGATGTTTTGACTACAGAACACTAATGAGAGGACACCAGGGTAAAAAAAAAAAAAACCACCAGTAAGTCTGCTTCAAACAGAAGATTACACAAAATGAATCTGACTCTACAAGCATGTAAGCAAAAGTTTTGAAGAGCTATGTATTAACATGGAGCTCAAGGTGCCTTAACTTTGCTAGAACATCACAATTATTTTTTAGTATTGTGATGCTAGCACAGCTGCATCTCATCCTAGAACCAGCCTATGCTTCCAGTTAAAGCATGCAACCACCTCACTAATTACCCTTTTCCCAACTTGCAAGTCAGGACCTCTTCATTTTCCCACTCCTTTATTATCCCTTTCCTAGGTAGCGATGTAGAGCCAGTCCTCTCCACCAAAGACGTGTTGCTTCTACATGTAAAAGATAGTCAGGACACAGACTGATACATCTTTCCCCATTCGAAACAGATTTGCAGCAGATCAGTCTGAATTTCTAGGTTACTTTTAGATTATGCTTAAGTTATGGCAGCCAGAGTTCAATCCTGTGAATGTAAGCTCAACACAAAGAAAGCCATTTATCCTTTTTAATTCATCCTTACAGCAAGTTTATCCAGAGCTTTAGAATCAACTTCCAGTTTTAAATTATTTTCTTAGCACTCCACAGAACCTGCATGACACTCCTTCCTGAAGGAGATGGCACGACACAGAATCTTAAGTTAGTCCCAGTTTCCATATGACCAGAAGTCTTACTTGTTAGAACACACCCCTTTTCCCACTACTCCCCCTCATACCCTTTCCTCCCACCCCTCCCTAGCAATGGGCAATTAATTTACAAGAAATGTAAAATGGGATACGGGTGTACACAAAACCTACCCTTCACTAATACTGAACAGAAAATCCTATTTTCCAAATTACAGGACATCTTTCTCTAAATTTAGGTCAGCACTGGTGCAATCTGCACTGTGTATGATTACAAGGATAATACCAATAAGTACATATATTTTTCTCAAACTGATTTAAAAGCCTATGAAGTTAATAGGGGAAAACTTTAATATTGCTACTTCAGAGCACTAAAACACACAAAGAATCCAATAAAGATCCTTGTATTGATTCAGTATTAATTGCATGACCATCATAGCACCTCTTTACATTTTCACACGATCACCAGAATTATCAACTGCTTTTAAAACTAAAATGGTACAGTCCAATATTTATAACTTGCACACTGTTACTATATAGAAACTAGGTGCATGGTACAGTGCTGCAAAAATGGAAGCCTGCAGTTTTGACAAAGATGCCAAGTCATGTTGTAGACAGTTTCAGTCAAACTGGCAATACTGTTTAAGCAAATACTCAACACAGCAGGAAATAAAGGACAAAAAAGCATTCTATAACCAAATAAACATCTTAAATTTCCTTTCCCTTTAAGAATACAAGTAAGGTCACTTTTAGCCTTGGAACAGATACATGTTCGCCTATGATGATCTTGCTAACTACTACACAATATCTGATGTCCTCTGCTAAGAATATAGTTTAAGAAAGCCGCAGTTACAAGAGGCATCTAATGTAATAGCTAAAATTTCCTTTATGGCATTTACTGAATTAGTCTTAAACAGTGAATATGGAAAGATGGCCTCATGTTTCCTTTTCAATAGTACTCTGAGGATCAAGTGGCTTTTAAGCAGCATGGTGGGTTTGAAATTTTTGCAGTTTAGATCATTCTGTTGCGTTTATGAGTTGGTGAGTCTGTAATGACGTCGCCACACTGGGCTGAGGTACGCTTTCTAGTTCCACCATTGTCCAAGTGGAGTGCCATTTCTTCTGATATGAAAGTGTTCAAATCAACATCGTGTAGTCCATTTCTCCTTCGACTAGCATTGGAGCCACTGCTCACGTGAGTGGGCGAGCCTGGGGTACTCGAGCGAACACTTATACTAGCCATTGCACCACTAAGACCTAGTGGGGAAAAAAGAGGAAAAAGTTTTTAGTTTAATATAAGTTAAAACTTACAATGTGCAGCAGAACAGATCATACTTATCTGAATTTTACTGATAAGTTAAAGGTACTTCATCCTATTAATTGTATCACACTTATCTGAGGTCCAGGCCACACCTCCTCAGCTCTTAGTCTATGTAAGAAACTAGCAATTACTAAAATTGCTTTTTATAACATTAGAAGTAAACTTACACATCAAGTGAATAGCACACTAATAGCAAATGCTAGCTCAGTAAGCATGACATGCTATTTAAAACATGCAGATACTCAAATTATTTCAACACAAAGGCTTCACACTAGACCAATAGTTACATAGAAGGAAAATCCCCCTACAAAGGGCTTTCCAGGTTGACTTGACCTTGTTTCAAACACTAGCCTGCTCCCTTTCATCCCCAAGTCACTCTAGCTCCAAAGAAAACAGCAGCATGACAGCAGATCTCAGGCAGGTGCATACCACAACTAAAGTTTAAAAGCAAACTTTACTTAATGGCTGCCACTATTACCAGAATTAAGTAAAGAGGGCACTTAAATGAAGTAAGCAAAACTAAATGACCATCCCTCAAAACTTGCTGTTGACAGACCTGATCCAAAACACTGTCACAGGTACTCTGCAAGTAGTTTCGGCTGTGTTCAGGTTAGCAATAGAGTTTAAAACAGAAGCAAGCTATGAGCTTCATATTCACATAAACCTCTTTGTCTTCAGCAAAGTTACTACTACAACTTCACAAAAACAGAACATTCCAAACCATAAGTTGAGTAAGGGCTAGCACATGAAATCTTAATAATCAATTTGCAATTCTATATTTATTTGTAGAAAAACAAGATCTCAGATATGATAGCAAAAATGTTTAACTGTTTCAAATCTGACTATTAACAGGAAAGTACAAAGTCTTCTCTTGGCCCTAGACATGAACCAGAACAAGTCATGTAGAAGACAAACAGCAGACCAAGATTTACATCTTCTAGCCATGAGAACAAGCAGATTGTGGGCTGTCCAGGAAGACTGCTGTTCCAGTAACCTTCAACACCCTGACCTCCCTCAGTGGTTCTCTCTAGTCTCAAATATTCAATACCTTTCTCCAGCCATCACACATGTATAAAATGGCTTTACACACATCTTCATACATAGTCAAGTAGGCAGTCAGAAGTCTCACACTGACAAGCAAAGCCTAACACAACCCTATTAGCTGCTGACAGGCCAAACAAGCAACTTTAGAGGTTTTGTTAAGAGAAGACTGCTAGAACTACTACTTTATCAGCTGCTTGAAGACTCAATTAGAGGATAAGTTCTATAGACGTCTGGCAGCAGCAGGTTGATACACAGATCAGAATAGAACAGACCAGTTAATCTCACTATTATACATTACTGATGAGTGAACATTTAAAGCTTAGGTCTTGTATCAGCAAAGGATATACTTAACAGGCTAGGCATTATGCAACCACCAGTAGAAACAGCCACTCACCACTAATGCATTCTTAGAGTTTTTGCTTCCAGCTCTAAGTGGTGTTCCAACACCACTCAGAGCATAGTTTGAAATCTGATAGGGACCCTACAGGTTTTACTATTAAAATCATCTTTCACTCACAATGTCAGAAGGTATTTAAACACTATTAGCTGTTTTAGTTAAAAGATAATTTAAAAACAAGGTTCAGTGCAGTACTCCCATAAATGAGGTCAAGCTTAAATCCAGAACCATTATGAAAAGAGATTCCTCCTCATCTACCAAAGGAAGCAAACAGTCAACTGGGCGACAGATTGGCAAAAAGCCAATCTGGACACTATAACTTGGATGAACTACCAACATGCAAAATTTGGGCAGGTAACAAACCACTCCAACTTAAAAATAGTTGCAGCAGGTTTAA
The DNA here is from genome assembly GCA_033558105.1 of Coccyzus lansbergi. Classification (NCBI taxonomy): domain Eukaryota; kingdom Metazoa; phylum Chordata; class Aves; order Cuculiformes; family Coccyzidae; genus Coccyzus; species Coccyzus lansbergi. The sequence continues at coordinate 1,096,602 of JAUMJK010000655.1, forward strand.
TTTCAATTGGCATGTCACATGAAAAATATACCAATCCTGTACATTTAAACTGGTAAAGCTGACAGTGCACAGGTGATGACACTGCTTCAAACCCAAATTGATTGCAGAGATTTCACCCATGTCACTATTCCAAGCAAAACTGCTCTGAAGATACAAGTTCAGTGGCACTAGCTTCAGGAAGAGTCAACTTATACCGTGTCAGTCATTTACTGTTGAATTATACAAGCCAAAAACAAATGACCAATACACTAATTCAGTTTTATCTTGACATCTTTTCATTACATCTAGCACCCAAGGAGAGAAAAATTATTCTAAATAAACCCAAAACCTAACCTATGATGCAAGAATACATTTTTGGTATCACTCAAACTGTTAAAGTAGAGCCCTCAAGTAGCTAGTATTTTTTTAAAAAACAGATATAAGAGTGAGAATTAAGATTGATCTGTAGTACAATAAAGCATAATCTAAAATAGACTGTCAAGCTCTGCAAGCAATGCCTCAAGCACATATAGACTTCCCAATATGTAGGAAATATTGCATCACTGTACATGAAAGATTTTAACTTAATTATATCTTGAAGATGGTTTGTGAATTTCAATCACACCTGATGTCAAAGGCAGGAAAGTGGTTTGGAATGAATTTCTACAAAGACAGGAGTACAGGGATATTGCATCACAACAAGGACATCTAGTTGCCATTTTATGTTGCATCTCAAAAGGTATTTAATACTGAAATAGTAACAGTCATTACCAAGTATCTTAACAGTCTGAGTGACAACTTAATATTACTTACAGGCACTCAACTATGTTTTAGCACTACACATCAACCCAAGACTGCAGATCTGCCAAGCAAAACATTTAGATTCCAGTTTAGGATTGGATCATCAAGCTAACATGAAAGAGTTTGGAGAAATTAAAGGCATGCACTAAAACACCAACTTGCCATCTCATGTAAGAAAACCAGTAATGCAGATGAAATCCTCTTCTTGGTTAAGAAAGAAAGCATCTTTCAGGAGCTGGTATAGACAATCTTTTCTTGGAAACTTGTGGTAAAGCAAAGAGGAAATCTCAGATAACCCAATTCAGAATTTGGTTTTGACAGACTCAGGGACCCCCTCTCAAAACATTTAACCATTTAAATTAGTAGGGCAAGTAGTAGATACTAAGAAGTAGCAAGATGACATGAATGTTGAAAACAGAAATCTGAGGTCATGACAGGGTGTTGTGATTACCATGACCTAAGCAGAGGCACATCGGTTTTGTATATACAACAGAATAGATATTCAAACAGCTGATAAAGTGTCTTTACCTTTCCTGATCTCATGACCACCCCCTGAAGGCTCCTACTACTTTGTACAGAGACATTTCCTTTAATAGACACCTTTAAGAAAAGGCATATGGCTCTTGCTCCCTTGCAAAATTTGAAAGGATTGAAGTTGATACTGTATCTGAAATATTTTGCAATACTTACTATATTCTCACTCCTGCTATCTTTCAATCAAGTCATCAGTAACAACACTTCACAGTCAGCAATTTCACTGCTTTTATCCAGAGCTATGTTCTAAAGCATTTAGTACAGTACTATTAGAAAAAGCTGCAGCACAGAAGAAACTGTGAACAATACTAGCTAATTTATAACTAAGTACTCTCTAAATGTATCAAGTGATTAGAATGCTTGGCTTAAAGTATGTTTTATAGAATATGAAAACACTTAAATAAAATTGTCAACTTAAAATTAGCAAGTTTATCAACACGGGCCTAAAACTGTAAATGCCATTTCACCCACACCATCACCATGTCAAAAATGTTATTCACCTCATAACCACAGCATAATACAGTAGGTAACTACTGTTCAGTATAGTAGTAAGTATTAACTATTGTTTTCCACAAGTTTTAACCACGAAGTATTAAAAATATTCAGACCAGAAGTTAAGTAAAGCAGGAATTAGTTAACCCAGATAAATGCAAAATGGCATGCAGACTGATCCTTGTCACTCCTGCCACACTCACCTTTTCACAGCTAAAAGTTTTACCTCAAAGTTTTAATAGCACATACCAGTACAAAACCAACAGCCAGACACAGGACCTGCAAGTTAAACCCTTTCCAACTAACCTGAACACTACTCTCCCACCCTCTTCTATAAATTGCTTCTCCACTCTGCTAACACCTACTAATGTTGTATATTCAGTTTAATACTTTAGGAGAATAAGAAAGCCGAATGGAAATTGAATCTCTTTAAAAAGGGCCAAGCCACACACTTCTACACACTAGAGCAAGGGGTTCCTCCCTCCTCAGAGAAACTGAGTCACATTCATGGCTTATAGCGTTAAAGCTATGGAGCAAAAGAAGTAACACTCCCTCCAATAGTGCTGCTGCCCATTCAGATACTTTTCAGCTAAGAATGCTCAAAGTCTAATGCATTTCTGCATTGTTTTCCAGAAGCTTGTTTTTTCCTCTCCTCAAATCATAGCATTTTCTGCAATTATGGTGGGAGAACAGTTTGTAAAGCACAGAGCACACCCCACATTTCAAATAGACTGTGTACAGACTCTGAAGGTTAGCTACAACCAGGTAGAAACTAATCAGGCACATGTCATCTTTTGAGAATCTTATGGCTATTAGCTCAGTTTGAAGCAATTGTCATTTGAAACCCATTTAATACAAAACTAGATATGGCAATACACATACAAAGTAAGTGAAGATGCATTCATACCTATGCTATAGGTTCAACATCACTAGCATTTGTCAAGAAGACCTCTCAGAGTTTTAATACAGATCAGATAAAGCAAGGTTTGAGGCAGAAGAGGCACGATTAAAAATCTAATGCTATGTCTTTTCAGATGCCGTATATAGTTTTAAGACTATACTGATACCAAGGATACTCTCGTCTACAGCACATATCCAAAACTGAGAATCCAGGAAATAATTATTGCTACGCTGTTACCAACATTTCTGTCAAAGTTTTCAGATATGAATATGAAGCATTTAAAAGTTACACAACCAAAATACAGGTATTTTCCTCAAGAAGAAAGATCAGGAATGTAAAGGACCAGACTTTACATATGTACTAGTGTCTATTTCTGAGACATCAAACCTGCTCCACTTCAACATTCATTTGATGCTGCAGATTCATACCTATCCCTGCTTCACTACATGAAGTCTTGCTGAAGAGCAGCAAAGTTTTGGCATTATACCTTAAATCTAGTTTAACCCATTCACATTACCAATAGCTAAATACTCCATTTCTACAGGATACCTACCAGCACAAAGCAAAGCCTCACTCCTTAACATGACAGTCAGAAGTTCCCCTTAAAAGCCTTAGTCCTGCACATTCACAGACTCCTATTCACTATCATCATGTTTTCTTGTTTCCTTATGATGCTACCTAGAAACACTAGATCACTTAAACGGCCTGCCAAAATGAAGGTGTATAGCCCTACAGAGGATATTTACACACACTTGAAGATCCTACACAGGTTTCAAAAGCAAAACATAACTCTGAGAAGCCCTATGATAAATAGGAAAACAGTTTGGGAGAAAAATTAATTGCAACTTCCTTAATCTTAAGGAAAAGGGGGGATGGAGAAGCTGGAGGAATGCAGACATTGTGGGCAATAACCCAAAACTAGTTATAAGGTCAAACAAACCTCGTCACTAAAGGATTAGCACAAAAGCCATTTGTGTCAAAGACCAGATTGAAACAGTTAACAGGATAACCTAACCCAGAATGTGACTGACATGTAATCTTTGTCGACCAGCTGATGAAGAAGAGTGCATTTCTAGCCCCTGCAGTGTTAGTACAGAGAAGAGACCTCCCCATAGTCCTCATGACCCTATTAGGTTATAAAACCCCAACAAAAACTTGAAACATCATGGTTCAGAATCCCATGGAATTCACTTTTCTACAGCATAAGCCACCTCTATAAAAAGCAAATGCTGAGAAACTATCCAAGGACACGGAGCCATGTTCCCCATAAAAATGTCCAGGTTCATCCTGCCTGAGGTCTTAACTATGAAGCAAGTCTACCCATCGAGTTCACTCTCACCTGAGTGTGCCTCTTCTCCCACAGGACAGTACAAGAGGGAATGGCCTCAAGCTCCACCAGGGGAGGTTCAGGCTGGACATCAGAAAAAAAATCTTACACAGAAAGGATCACTGGGCACTGGCAGAGACCGCCCAAGGAGGTGATTAAAAGACAGGTGGATGAGGTGCTGACAGGCACAGATTACTGGTTGATATGAATGGTTGGCCTCTACAATCCAGTGGGTCTTTTCCCACCTAGCGGTTCTGTAATCTCTTACAGTTAATGCCAACTGCACAATGGACTCCATTAGTTTCATGAATCAAGAGGATGTTTATTACATTATGTCAGGTGAGAGCCAGCTTCTCTAGCTCTTCTCCTCATGATATTAGCTTTACGTATTGAATAAGCTCAACTAGCACATCATTTTCTAGCAAGCTTCCATCCAGTATGAGAAGGAAAACCACCAAAAACTATGTAGCTGTGTGGAAGTATGCTTGACTTGAATGGCAGCAGAGAAGAAAAGAATACCAAAATTACACTGACACCTAGACACTAACAGCACCTGGCTTAAGTGTCTTGAAAAACCACCACAGCATAGCAAAAGCCAAGAGTGCATTTTCAGGAATTCACTCATGTAACTTATTAATTTTACCCCCCACTGATAATACTGAAAACAGTAAAAATTAAGTTTCACCGGTTGTACTTCTAGATAGCCTGATTTTGACTTGTAGAGTGGTCCACTCTTCTCCAAGATATCAACTTAAAAGGCTCAAAATCTACAAGTGAACTGCCTCAATTCACTTCAAGAAAAACGTCTCCCGCTACTATTGATCAACTGCTGGGTAACAGTCCAATACAGAATGAGCTACTGAATATTCATACCTGAAAAGGAGAAAATATATACTGCCAACATTGTTGGTGAGGACAAGAAGAAAATTCAGTATGACATGGGATGACATTTAAGACTGAAAATGAACTAGAACTCAGTTCTGAGTAGAACTCAATTACTGCAATGATGTGCAAGCAACAGCGCATTTTCCAGGATACGTGAAGTAGAATATTAAACAACATTATCCACTACATAAAAAGGGAGCTAGAGTGAGCTAAAGTACAGAAACTTAGGACATTAAACTTTCTCACTAACCCTGTAAAAATTCAGTAGTTATTTGCTACTAGCCAAGTCCCAATAATTAACTAGTTGCTAGTATGGTATTACTATTTTCCAAGAAATCTGTTTACTCTAGCATTGGTATGAATGCTAAGTCTCTTCATGCTTCAAACACTACCAAAATTTGATACTTAAACTCTTAAGTACACAGCTGCAGAATGTTACAGATCACGTCTCATTTTATACATCCCCTTTTCCTCATTCAAAACACTTCACTAAACAACATTTCAGCGGCCAGCACACCTTACGCATGCAAACACCCCCTTGAAGAATCAAGGGCACAACTTCAGCTGAAACATCAGGTACAATATACTGTAACAGTGGTCAAGAGCCAGACGCACTTTAAGAACCCAAATCCAATTTTAACCAAGAAGTATTGAAAAAATTACTGTTACCATGCAGAGCTATGGCTTCGCGGAAGGGTTGCAAATCAGTCTCTACAGATGAGCTAGTTTCTGTTGAAGTAGCTCGGTTAGGGGATACTACAGTCAGTCTTGGGGGAGCTCTAGAATTTCTTGGAGGAGGAACTTTTCCACAGAGGAAGCTGATCAAGTCTTCTCTACGAATAGTTCTTCTGCGTTTTTTAACCCAAGCTAGCACATCCTTATTCCGACGCTGATAGCCGATCTGAATTCCTACATCAAAGCTCCGCTGATGGGCATCCACACTTTCTGTAAGAAGACAGAAAAAAAGTTTTCTTAGTGTTATACACCAAGCTATGTGTCACGTGGCATATGATGGACATCACTTCTTGTCAACCATTGCAAAGTGACCCATCATCTATGGGTCACTTACACAATACCAAGTTAGCTGGAACAAATTAGCTAGTATTAGATATGAAGTCCCATCCCCTTTACAAGTCAGAAAGCATACAGCAACTCACACCAACTAAATAGCTTGTACTATACCTCAGGTCAACATCACAGCACCATTTATGAATCCATATTGTATTAACATTAAAAATGTGCTTTGTTCATGTCAGTCTAAAGAAGGTACTTAAATCAGACAATGCACTGAGACCCTCTAAAAGTGCACCAGTACAGTCAGGAAACACCACACGAAAACAAAAGTAATAACTGCTTTTCTTGATTTTGACAGGTAAGGAATTTTCAGAAAACTGGCTTCTTCAGTTACTGTAGCTCCAACTACAGCTGCAGAGACAACTTGCAGAAGGTCACTGTTTTGGAACTAGTTACAACACAACTATCCCTGTTGCCTTTCAATTAGGCAACACACCACTTAAAAAGGAAATACAAGAAAAATTCCTCCGCCATTTGAGATTCTATTGGAAATTTGACATACAAAAGCTTTAAATGCATTCTCTTGTTTGCAGTTAATCCTACCACAAAATGCAATTTCATTCTCCATTGATGTAACTGGTCACCTGTGCATATCAGCTGTTACTGTGTCCCTAAAAAGCAGCCCTAAATGCCTTCTATTACATTACTTTCTAACTTAAGTAAGTACAACTCAAGCTACTAGTCTGAGACTATGTTAGGCAAGACTAACAGGTGAGACAAACCACATACTCTATACAACTATGCACATCTTGTTCCTCAGATTTTTTTTCAGTTTTACAACAGTTATTTCAGTTTAATAAAAGTTACTGCAGTGGCAGCTCTTGCACCATTAAGACATTTCTTTTACTAGATTTCCATAGATTTTTTTTTTGACCTGGCAAAGCTGACTGTATTTTTTTTATATTCTTGTTTTATTAAGCTCAACCTAAGAGTCATTTGTCCAGAAAAAAAAAGTTATTTAAGAACAGCTGTCCAAGATATTGGTTTACAGATAAACAGTGACATAAACATCTAATCTAGTTTTCTCACACTCAAAAACCCCCAAAAATAACCATTAAATGCTATTCTTTACAATATTCTAAGGCACCACTGCATGGTCAACAAGAGATAGCACTGAAAACACAACACAGCCTATCAAAACTAAAAATATCTCAAACTGATTATCATTAAATCTTGGGCTTCTGGTATATAAGGTATAGAGAGTACATTTAACATGCGAGTTGCTCTCATGCACTTGGGAGTGTTTTGCCTACGCTGCCCTGTAGTCAAAAGGCTAGAAGATTTACAAATGCTAATTCCTGTGAAAGCAATGGCAACACGACAGGCTATTTGTCCAGCCATTTTATATTTCATGGCAGCTTGGCTCCAAAGCATTCCCAGTAGAAGCAACCCAAACACTTCAAGATAACCTGGAAACTGACAATAGGTTTTTTTCTAATCACTTCCTGAAACACCACAAGAAAGTTCTGGGAGGCAAGGAGCCAAGCTTGGTGTCAATAACCTGCTTTCCTTGTAGAGAAGGCTTTACAAAGGACTATGAACTAGTTATGAAGTCAAGTATGCTGACTAGTGATGTAGCCTACACAAATTTCAAGCAACAGTATCCTGTGAAAGATTAGATTTGTATGGTAAAAGCTACAACTACCTTGTTCGCAAAATTAAGGTGCCAAAACAAGAAGTCAACTTGCATACATCCCAAAGTTATTAAACCAAAACTAACATTAGCAAATATTCAGCTTTTTAAAAAATAAGGTACACTACAGGCTCATAAGTATTACTCTAATACACACACAAGACTTCCTATATTGGCCTTAAATACCAAATTGTACATTACAAGCCACATCTTCACTTCAGCAGAATCATGAAGATAATCAAATGTCTTTAAATGTATTTTCATCACTAACACCAACTGGAAATTACTGATCCAAGATCTTCAGTGCAATGTGATCAAACTTATAATCTATTTTCAAAAAAAAGAAAAAAAGCTGACGTTCCATACATACTCGCATTCTATACACTCTATTCCTCATGTAGCTCTCATTAAAAGAGCTTTGACGCCTCCAAAATCAAAACATTTATCAGATCACAAAACATCCCACAGGGCAAGAGACAGTTTGCGGGGTTCAGTTTAACATGCCAAGTACTTTTCCAGTTTTTTTGGCAGTCCTCCGAAATACAAACATGAGTTTGAGAAACAGCAGGAGATTTTAAGAGACATATGTTCATGACTAGGGAAGGTAAATTCACATTAAGATACTCTCAGCTGGCTAACCAATGTGTCCTACCTGGGTTCAACAGACTTCTACCCACTTGAAAATTAATTTAGACTTCAAACATAACCTAAGTAACTGAGGTACTTCAGCACAAAGATCTGTTTGAAGGAAAAACTTGGTCTGGATGCTGCCTTTTGAAGTATTATATTACACTTTGTAAAGACAGCTTCTAGTTTCCCTGATCACCACATATTTACACTTCCGTTAATCACATTCCTGCAGAAAAAAATGGCTCATTTTGCCTACTGAACAAGTAATCAATTCCTTCAACCAAAAATAAACAACCTAAGTCTCAGTAGTAAAGATGGTGTGAGGAGTGCAATGCCATTTGTAAAAAAGACTAATCATCCCTACCTACTCCAGCTGAATGCTCAACTGACTGGTATCCCAGGCCATGTTCCGGCGACCCACTCAGGCCAACACCTACCCTGTTGAGTGATATGTTGTCCCTCTTTGACCTGCCACATATGCATAACTTTCAAATACACCTTCTGCAAGAGAAATCTCCAGCACTGAGGGCACTGTATTTCCTCCTTGCTCTGTCCCCATCCGTCAGAAAACTGATCAGCCACCACAAACATGTTAGAAATTCAATGGCTTAAAGCAAATGCAAAATGAGAAAACCACACATATGTTAAAGAACATGCAGGTGGAAGTACAGATAATACTCTACAGGTCATAAAAAAACCCCAAACACTAGAACTCAAGAAACGAGCTATAATCCAGAAAAACAATAATTAGAAACTTTAAAGTTCCCCCCTCCCCGAAATGGAAAACATTAACAACAGGAATCCCACCATGCCAATTTAAGCTTCCACTGATACAGGTACCACCTTTGTACAATTTTCTAAACTAGAAACAACTGAATGATTTCCCTTCAGACAAAAATTCCCCTAACAACCCAAAGAACAGCAGATTTCAGAAACTGAAACAGAGATAAAGCATAGGAAAACTGCACAAAAGCTCAGTTATATGCAGACTACACTCTTATCAAAAGTTCTGGCCAACTCTGCTTTCTAATGGCCACCACAGGCACAGCCATAATGACGTTCTAGAGCTTAAAATAAACTGGAGGCTTACTTAAGAAGCTTCACTGTCACAAGAAGATAAAACTTCATTTTCTGTCACAGTACATCTATGCAAAATTTTACAAACTCTAAACCTAACCTACACTTCACTACAAACGTATATGTATTATGCTGATAGCCCAACATTTAATACATCATGAAATATACAAAAAAACCCACAAAATTTAAGTATTGTTTAATGAGCTATGGCACTCTTCCCTTGAATTCATGAGAGCGAGCCACACATTAAAAACACCCTTTTTCTGAGAGTCCCGAAGTAAAACAGCTTTCGAGTTATTAGTCACCAACATGAGGCAACTGAAAAGATTCGGCTACCGTCAGCTAGTCAGCTGAAGCAGCCCAGAGAAAACTTGCAAGATTCAGGAAGCAGTCTCGGTTAGATTTTATCAGGGTGAATAAGAGACATTAACAGGCCCTGCCGATGAGTAAGCCAGGGCAGGAGGCAGAGTGGGGAGGGCTGCCGGGGCAGCCGGGCGAGGGAGGGCAGCCCCTTACCTTTGTAGAGATTGGTGACCGCAGTGGCGGCGTTCTGGAAGGGGACCCAGAGGGAGAGCCCCGGCTGCTGGCACACCCGGTCTGCAGGGAGGGAAGGACACATGCTGTTTATTTTGGAGTCACCGACTCCGAACGGCCATGTTAGGTTTCGCCATTTTGTTCCACCTTCCCAAGGGTTGGGGCCCGGGCAGGCGGACGGCCCGGTGGGCCGGTCCCGGGCCTCGGCGGCAACCCCCAGCCCGCAGTGGGAGTGCGAGGGGAGGAGGGGGAAAGGAAACCAGCGTCCGGCGCGGCCCCCGCCCGCGGTCCCCGCAGCACAATGGGGCCGGCCCCTCGCTTCGCCATTTTGTCGGGAGCCTCTTCCCCGCGCCGGGAGCCGCCGCCAGGGCTGGGCCTGCCCCCGCCCTCCCCGCCCCACGGAGCGGGACACCCCCTCACGGCCTCCCCGCGGCCCGCCGGGGCCACTCTGCTGGGAGCGAGGGCCGCCCCCCCCACCCCCACCTCACGCCATTTTGTTTTCCCGGCGGCCCCGAGGGACGGAGCCCCCGAGCCCCGCTCCTCCTCTCTCCCCTCTTTGTGGCTCCTCGCGCCGGCCCCGCCCCGCTCACCCTTGTAGAGCTGCGCCACGGCGGTGGCCGAGTTCTGGAAGAGGTGCCAGAGCTTCTGCTGCTTGTGCTCGGGCTGAGCCGCCGCCTCGTCCTGCAGCTCCGGGGCCAGCGCCTCCTCCTGCTCAGCCTCGGCCAGGCACTGCCGCTCCCACTTGCTGAACCAGTGCTCGGGCCCGTGCTCCTGGATCTCCGCCTCGCCCTCCTCCTTCTTGTCCTCCATCCTCCGGCTGGGCCCCCGCTCTCGCCTCGCCGCCGCGGCCGGGCCTACCTCACCCCCATGCTCCGAGCGCCGCGAACGCTGCGAGCACCGGCACCGCCCCGAGCGCAGTGAAAGCCCGTAGGTGCCTCCGAACTCGCTGTCGCCCGGCGCCCGCCCCGCCCCGCACGGCCACTGGCTGCCGGCGTCCCGGCACCGCCGGTTTGAACGGCGGCGGCTCCTCCCGTTGGCTCGCGCGCCCGCCCGTCAGCGAGAGAGGCCCGGGGGGCGGGGCCGAGCGCGGGGCGGGCGGGGCTGTCACAGGCGGTGGCGGCTGCGCGCATGCGAGGGGCCCTTCCCCACCTCACATCCCTTCTCCGCCGTCCGGCTCCACAGCGGCCCCGCCCGCGGGAAAATGGCCGCGGCGCTGCTCTGAGCCCCGGGGGTTGAGTGGCGCTGCGGAGCCAGAGCCTCCCCTTGGTAATCGGGGTGGAAAACAGCGCTTGGATCACCGAGTCCAAACATTCCTGTCTGCTACTAAAACATGTCCCTGAGCACCTCGTCTACCCGTCTTTTAAACCCCTCCAGGGATGGTGACCTCCACCACCTCCCAGGGCTGATTGTTCCACTGCCCCATGATCCCTTCTGTAAGAGTTTTTTTCCTGATATCCTGTCTGAACCTCCCTTGGCGTAGCTTGGGGCCATTCCCTCTTGTCCTGTCTCCTGTCACTTGGGAGAAGAGCCCAGCTCTCTCCTCTCCACAACCTCCTTTCAGGTAGTTGAAGAGAGCAATGAGGTCTCCCTTCAGCCCCCTTTTCTACAGGCTAAACAACAACCCCAGCTCTCTCAGCTGCTCATCAGAAGACTTGTTCTCCAGCCCCTTCACCAGCTTCATTGCTTGTTCACCAGCTCTCCTACGCCTTTATTTACCATGTCCTATGGTACATTTGCACTGTATTCCAACAGGCACTAAGGTGTAATCCAAAGTTTCTTCTCATATATCATCGAATAATAGAATTACCAGGTTGGAAGAGACCCATCAGATCATCGAGTCCAACCATTCCTATTAAACACTAAACCATGTCCCTCAGGACCTCATCCACCCGTGCCTTAAACACCTCCAGGGAAGGTGAATCAACCACCTCCCTGGGCATCCTGTTCCAATGCCCAATGACCCCTTGTGTGAAAAACTTCCTCCTAGTCTCTAGCCTAAATCTCCCCTGGTGGAGCTTCAGGCCATTCCCTCTTGTTCTGTCTGCTGTCATGTGTTTAAAGCACTCACCTCATTGTATCTTCAGAACATTGCAGTGAAAGTCATATAATTGTAGAATAGTTTGAGTCCTGTAACAAATAAAGGAGTCAAGCATTTTCTGGGACTAAAAGGGTAACGCAGCAAAGGAGTCCTGCATGTACAGAAGTAGCATTAAATGGAGAATGAAGTCTTTCCTTGGGTAAATTGTGGAGGAGGCAGCAAAGCAGAAAAGAAACAGGAACAAAAGCACCATGCAGAAAAGACCCTTAACGTACCCAAACGCACTTCTCCCTGATGCATCCCAAGAAAGTGAGTGCCTGTATCATCAGAGCAATACTGATCCACTGAAGAATTTTTTTTCTTTGTAAATAAAGACTAAGTTTCATGCTAATCCATTTTGACCTGTAATCAGTGGCCTGGAACAAGCACAGCTGTGCTGGGTTTGGTCATGGTAAGCAATTTATTGGCTAGAGTCAGATACAAAAAGACGGGGAGATCAATGATGCACATACGGTGAATGTGGCATATTAGTAATCTTGGTGCTTTGCCTCTTAATTTCCTCCATGGGAACACTGTAGTGATGAGAGCAGTGTGGCATCCCAACTGACTTCTCAGGGGAGATAATTACTGGAGCATGACGAGGGTATGCTAATTGTTGAAGGCTCCGAAGGCTTGTTTTATTCTCTTATGTAGACTCTTACTAGGAGTGAATTTAATGAAAAAGAAAGGAAAACATTTTTAAAATATGAAATTGTTAGAAGAGGAGGGCTTACTGATAATACAATCTCTCCAAAGTGAACACTAAATTTGAAAATATTTGAATGTGTAAATGGTTGAATATAGGCATGGAAATGTTTTCACAATTCTGGGGCCAAATGTGTTGGTACTTCATGATAATTCAACATATTGGAGGAACTGAAGGGAGCAGTTATTTATTTCACCAAAGAGAGATTTCAAAAAAAAAAAAACAGGTCTGAGTGACTATATTTCCATTTCTCTTCACCATTCTGTCCTTTGGGACCAGAGTCTAGGTATGCCATCCTCCAAAAAGGCAGGTCAGCAGGGAAGGAAATTACTCAGCTAGGAATCATGGTATCTCTCAGGGAAGTTTTCAGCCTTAGCATGAGCAAGCAAGCAGCTGGTATCTATGTGAAGACTGATTTACAGGTAACAGCAGTGCACTGACAGTTGCATATCAGATAATCAAGACAGTTTAACCTACCATTGATGCATTTGGTTGGGCTTTTATGTATATTGGCTGTTATTGCTATTCCCCACTGAAAAACTTGACAATAGGACACCCTTACTGGAAATACTTGAGTCACTCTGAAACTACAGCTGATTGACAGAGGTTGTTATGTATGAGTCAGTGTACGTGTGTCCTTAGGGTCTCAAGAGTCCTATATTCTCTTGTTTTGGATTCATATGGGAAAAAGACAATAAAGGAATTAGGACAAAAGGACTTCTTTACCCATTTGTTTTCCTAGGTAAAAGTGCACCCAGAAACACACAGAACTACATAAACACTGCTAAAGGGCTATCTGAGTGGTGTTTTGAATTTAAAAATGTTGATAACCTGAAAAAAGGAATATTGCAAGTGTCTGCATCCCTCTTGCAATTCCTTGGAAGCACTTCAGTAGCAGCATTTCTGAGACCATGATCAGAATGCTGTCACATAAAAGCCATTGAAACTATCTGATTAAAGCCCGGTCAATTTATTTTTGCCTTAAAAAAGATCCAGAGAGTTTTAGCCCCAAAAGCTGTGCTTAGTATGGGAAGGAAAACAGTTTAATTCTGCATGAACAAGGTTCTCAAAACCTCATGTCAGGGCTCTGATATGAAAACCATTAAACAACCCATGATGGCCTTTCTCTCTTTTGTGAGAAAGTCTGCATGACCACACTGAGATACACATCATTTACATGTGAATTCAAACTCTACAAACGAAAGTAGCAGATACAGTTTTCAGTTTTACTGGGTAGTACTTGGCTACACACTTAGTTACACTGAAATAGGTAGTACTTCTTGCATAACAGGATAAAGCACATGGTGAATATGCAGTTGTCCTCCTGCTCAGTACTGCAGTGTGGCCTAATCTATCTTCATGCCCTAAGAACTGCTCTGAAAGGACAAATCTACCTGTCTATAATACTTCTCTAAATAGTTAGGGTTTGGGTTTTTTCTCCTCCAGATTCAAATCTCTAGTGCATCATCAAAAATAAAAACGGTTTCTACATAGCACTTTAAGTAAGATTCTTGAAAAAGGTTCTATTACCATGGCAATCTCTGCTGTGAAGGACTAGTAATTAAAACACAAATAAAGAAAAATGCACATAATATTTTCATGATATATGATGAATGAGCAGATGAGTATTCCTTCTAATAGCACAACCTTATTAGTCTGTGCATAAACTGGTATTTCTGTTGTCAGTAGTAAGATAGATCTGGAAGATTAATTTCAGCTTTTGGTGTCACCATTGTCCCATTACAGAAATTTTTATCCAAAATTCAATATCAAAGCCATGTCCGAGGCTGCAAGAGAAACAATATCCAGTGACCTCTGACTACAGCAGGTCAAAGTCTAACTGTAAATCATCTTAATCACTTACTGCAGATGCATGACTGGCCCATGAAACAAAAAGTCTACAGACTAAATGAGAGATTCAGAAACTAAAAACATTGTGAAGGGTATCTAAGAGTAGTTTCCTTTTCTTGCAGAGAAGATTACTTGCTCCAGTGCCTTCATAAGACAGGAAGCCAATGCTTTTAAAAGTGCTTAATAGAGTATAAATGGAAGTACAAGTTCTCCATGCGATCTTGTGGAGTGATGGTTGGATATTTGGCATTATGCAAACTGCTGCAGCTGGCAGGCGCTTCACCACTTACTGTCATTTACAAATTGAAGGAGCAACGGGATGCCGGGGTCTACAGTAGGTTGCTTGCATGCTTCCAAAGGCAGTTATGAATCACTTCAGCATTTAGCTCCCTTCTCTTTTTAGAGCATCACAGACTATGAAAGGAAAAGTAGCTTGCTTGCATCGCTCTTTGCAGTGTGTTTTGGAATCACATATTGCAAGACTGCTCCTTAAGTTAACCCTGTGCTCAGAGACAGGTTTTTGTTTCCCGTCTTTTAGTACTTGATATTGTTGTGAATGGGAATCAATTCTCTCCTTTTACCTAGTAGTACATGCCAGTCCTATAACTGAGCTTGTCCCAGCCTGACTGACAGTACTCACAGTCGGACTAGATGCATATAAGGGGTGGCACAGGAGGATCTATCATAGTTGTGCCTGCAGAGCTCTGTAGGTAATGCTTCTATCAGGATTAGATGATTGAACAAACCCTGAGAAACAAGCTACCTGATCAAACCTTTGAGGTTCCGCAGTACCTCCACTGAAGCTCCTGAATATTTTGCCTGCTCAAGGACATCCGAATTTGAACTTTTTGTTTGAAAGAGCAAATGGATCTATTTTGCACAGCTGTGCATAGAGTTAAGTGGTGATATGAACAGAGGATAGGCATCAGATCTCAGATTCCAGCTTTAATGGCCATGTCCTTTTAGTTCTTGACCAAATTACTTATTTCAAACAGTACATCTCTCTCCATGCTCTTTTAATCAGTTGAGTAGGAAAAAAAATCAAACCACCTACTCCCATGTTGTAAGAACTGACTGTTCGAGTTTGAAGCATTTCAAGTGCTAAATATAATATTTGCAGTTCTGCAACTTAGCTATTGGAGAATTCAATAGCTGTTTGAATACCAGTAATCTCTTGGGACTCTGGCCAGTGAAGACTTCATTTAGTTTGTGAGGGAGTAGGATGCATAGCACTCCCCTAAATGTGTCCTTTTGTCTTCTCTGCTTAATTCTCCATCTGTATAAAGGAGATAATACACTTCTATTCCATAAGAAGTATGGAATTAATAACTTTCCTTCAGGGATCTCCATAATGTCAGTTCTTTAAAGTTGTCTTAACTATTTGTCCTGAGCAAACAGTAAACTGGGGACAGTAAGAGAGTCATTCAGTCTCAATGAATAATGTATGCAGTTTCTCTTCTGGTTTTCTAGTTCAGGTTTAATGAGGGTGATGTCCTATTGACTCCATAAGTGCTTAATGAAATTACTTCTTTCACCAGGAAAATTGCATAAGAAGATGTTTTTGTTACAAATTGTTAGTAAAATATGTGAAAGGAAATATGATCAAAATACTAAAGAATATATGTTTAACAGATAAGTTCTGGGTTAGTAGATGTAATTGGACATTATCAACGTCTGGCTGCCTGGCTGACGTGTGCCTGAAGCCACAGCTATAGCAGCAGGGGTAGCAGGGATGCATGTGAGCCCCAGCATTAGCTCCCACACTGCAGCCCCATGACTTGATCTAAAATCACTTTAATCTGGGCTCAGGCTGTGAACTGGGCCCCTTTCTGCTTTGTGGAGTCTAATCATGCAGCAGGGAGGGGTAGTGTTATGAAGAACACAACTAAAACTACACCTCAGACCAGTAAATCTCTCCAATACGTGCCATAAAGAGTGAGCACTGGGCCCTGAAAGGTTGGTGGGTATTGCAGGAATTCGAAAGACTTTCCCACGTGTGAAACCATTTTTCAACAATTCTCTGCAGCATAAGAGAGATGTTGCTCATATTGCCTGTTGCTGCCACTCGATAGAGTGCAGGAGACTAAGCAGCACTGGAGCTGGGCCTCAGGCTTTAAGTGTTACTTCAAGATCCAAATATATCAATTTCCTTTGAGAAGCAAGGGCAAGGGAAAGCTTGGTGTTGCAGAGAGTGGAAGCATAATCCAATGGGGCAGGTTTCTGGGTTGCTGTGGTGAGAGTATGTCCTGCTATGCTCTGTTATAACAGCCTTAGAAATACAATGAGTAGAGTCTATTCCAGTGCAGATTTATGAGGATGCTGGAGCATTTACTCCGGAGCATGTTTTTCTCCCCTCATCATCATAGTCCATTGTTGTCAACAAATGTTTGTAACTCTTCCTGTATTTTACTCCTGGGAATAAAACAGAAACAGATTCTTGAATCCAATAAATGTGGAAATGGGATAAACATCTTTTCTTAAAAAAAACCCTTTTTTCTGTTTTTTTTTTTTCCTTTGTCTTTTACTCCAGATCTGAAATTTTGGTTCTGGTCTTGCAGCTCGAGGCAATTTGGGTCATCTCTGCCCACTCTTACCACTCCAGGTCACCCTCATTCCATTTGATGAGAGCTGAGAGCAGTGTCAACCAGAACGGGATTTAGACAAAGTACAGGCACTCACAAAGAGTTTCTCTGCAGCCAAATTCCCCCTCAGTTTCTTTCAAGTCAGCATTCACAGTTGTGTGCCACATACCAAACTAGATTGAGATTCAAAACAATTTAACAATTTTTTTAATCATATTGTGTTTGAAAAAATACGAGGTTTTGGGCAAATCCATTTCCTGATCTGGCTCATTGGCCTTGTGTGATGTGGGGAATGTGAATGGTGAGCCAGAGCAGACCACAATCAACATAAAGTCATCAAGCAACAAGAGCTGAATATTGTGGTTGAAGTTCTTCTCTTCTCTAGGTGAAATAAGTAGTCTAACTCATTTTCCTTAAGTTGTCTTTTTGGAAGGAAACAGGAAGAAGATGAGGAATATAGGGTATTAGACATTGGCTCTCCCTAAGGACAAAATATCTGCTTAGTTGTTGAGGAAATCATAAATAATTCCAGTACAACCTGTAGAAGAAATAAGGCGCACCTAAACAACTCTGGTTTAATTCTTTTCTAATTCCCTATGTCCCCACAAGGCGCACAGCTTCAGCCAGCTTCATGGACTATTGCCATTGCCATACAGGCAGTTACTTACCTTTATTAAAATACTCCTATGCAAAGCAGACATCTAAGGCACCTTGTCTGTGGGTAGGTGCTGGACACCCAGTGCCTGCAGGACCTGGAGGTGCTGCTCATGCTGGGAATTTCTGGGCTTCATGATAGTTTGGAGGATTGGGTTGGTTTTCTTTGCTGGCTTAGCTCCATCAGAGGTTTGAAGAGGATGTACTTGACTGCTCCTAGTCAAGTTTGATAGCTTAGTAATTAACTTACTCATTACAATGAGTAATACCTGGCTAGAAGGTATCTGTGCCGTGTTTTCAGAGACTCCAGTTTGGTCTTGTTAGATATTTTGCGAAGATTTGAAGTTCCCCTGCACCCCTATAATAGACACAGAGAGCAATGGATCAGCTGTTTGACATGTTTCCATGCTTCTCATGAATTCTTACTGTTCTTTTTCTGAAGCCATGCTTTGCTGCTATCACCTCTTTTTTTCTTTTTCAAAACTGAATTATTCAAGTCCACACAGCACCTTCTGTTTTCCACTTAATGTTTTCTTCATATTGGGGAGAATTATAGTCATATATCTCTTTTAAAAGGTGCATTTGTATTTCTTTCTATTGTCTAAAGGTCACTGTGCCAGATCATTATCTATGAATCAGAGGAAACAGGTTGTAAAAATACGGTTGGGCTAAAAAGTGTCTTAGTTTCCTTGTCTGGAGCAGTCTTAGTGTCTTAGCTCATGATGTGCCACAGCTGGCAGCTCTAGGGATGTCAGGAATGAGGATAGTGGAGGAGGAGATATGTCTCAGTATACAGATATGGAACTTCTGGGGAGAAAAGATAGTTAATCTGTTCTAAACAGTAATATGATTCTCTAAATAGCCTAGTTGCTTCACATCAAGTTAGAATTGGGAAGGGGAGAATTGTATTGCTGGTTTTGGTTTTCTTTTTGAGGGCTTAGTACTGCAAATACGATTTTTTATAACTGATTTATCTGGATTCACAATAGTTAGATTATCCCTTAGCTTTATATTAGCGTACAGTATTTTTAATATTCACAGATTCAGCAACTGTAATCAAATAATTAGAGATTCCATTAGCTGTGTTATTGCACTCATCTGGGTGTATTTCAATGGATAATAATTTAATAAAATTAGTACTTAACTTCTGGAATCCTCTTCTCTGCACAGAAATAAAAAATGAAATTAAAGTGCTGCTCTTAGCTTCCTCCATTAAGAAATTCCAGCCTTGATTAACAGGATCTGAAGAGCCAAACATTTGGAACTTGTTTTCCTAAATTTCATTCCCCAATGGCATTCATGGGAGGACGTGGAATTAAAAAATAGAACAGAAACTCCACAATTACACAGACCACACGTGGGAAGGGAGATGGAGCAGTGATGCCTCCTGCTCTGGTTGCACTTGTGGAGCAGAGAAGGCACTGAGCAGTTATCTTTATCAGGCCTTTGGTTGGCAGACACGGTCAGACAAGCAGCAAGTAGAAGAAGGAAGCTTTCTGTCCGTAAGCAGTTCCTCTTCTCCCTCAAAGCTTGTCTGTGAAACAGGTTTCTCATCAGAAAGTCAGGAAGAGAGTATTGAAAAAATGTTAGGAAAAAACAACAATGCAAAGGAATACAATAGGTGGCAGAGGGGTTGTTAGAGTTCCCCTCAAGTGTCTCGGACAGGGACAGAAGGAACAAGTCTATTTATAATGATGGTTACACCTCATGATGACCTTTGTAGTTTTTTTTAATTCAGTGTCTTTGCTTTACATCATGTGAGTTCACTGTAAATGACTCCACAACATATAGCCTGCACAACAGGAATTTGCGCTGCACTGCATTTGAACCAGCTTTAAATTTGTATTATACCCTCAAATAGATTTGGGAACAGTGGCATAAACTACACACAAGTCCTGCAGATGCAGAGCAGTTAAATCTCTTTAGGTGAACCTGAGATGTTGTCTCTCACCTTTCCCAGTCCCCTCAGTTCTCTGAGCATTCATAGCATTCACTCATACACCCTGTAAAAAGCCAGAGTGTTTAATTTATGTAGCATCAATGAGAGACAGAAGCTGTGACAGCAAAGCCGGTGCTGGAGCAGACCAGGAGCATGAACTCCATCCATTCCTGCAATCCTGCTGTGGGGCTGCCATCCTCTGGCTGGAGCCTGCTGCAGCCTTTCCAACAGGGAATGTACGTGATCAAAAAATGCATCTGAGTATTTAAAGGAGAGTCAAAGAGCAAAGAATCTCATTGGGAATACTAGAGAACTGAAATAAAAGACTTAAAGGAACTCCTGGATTCATTACAACTATTGTTGGGTGTTTTCATCCTAGGAATCCCTAAGTTCCCACTACAAAGCCTACCTGAGTAAGGCAAAGGAGGTTAACATCCCTCTCAAGCAGTGAGGCAAGCATGGAGAAACTCTTCCCTGGTACGCACACACAAAGTGGTGACTTAAGGGTTTTCTGAGTCCAAGGTTTCATCCTCTTCCAGTAATGACTGTATGTTAATTGATATTGCTGGCTTGTCTCCTTATAAATAAAAACAAAGCCATTGGGAACTTATATACTATGGTGTTTTTAGCAAATCAGACTGTAAGCAGCTTTTATTCTTCTTTCTGACCCAAGAGTAAGCAACACTTTGCTGATCCAGAAGGATCCAGGGGTAAGTGTGAGGACCCTGCCATTCAGGACACTGATGCTCTCTAGCATCAAACTTTGTGGCTGAAATTCTTCGATCTGTGATAAGCAGAGAATCAGAAGGCTTTCATAATACAGTTTTGGTATGCAGGGAAAAATACATTTGAATTCTAGATCAAGCCTTTTGTTGAAGCACTACCCTTTTTCTGTGTTTAAATCCCTTCTCGTTCTCAGCTTCATCCTTGAATATGACTCCTCACTTTCTGTGTTGTGTATTGCTGCGTGCTATTAGGGAACACTGCGTTGCATTTGAGAGGCAGTAAAGTGGAGATCATATAAATACTCAGGGAAGAGCTCTTTAAAGTACTTCAGGGCTTCAAGTGCCATGAATTTGCAAGCTCTACTATCATAATCTCTTTTTATGGCATATATTTGTATCAAAATATGGTGTTTTCACAATTAGGTTTGACACATTGATTCTTTCAGACAGGAATAGAAGATAGCATCAGTCATCTGTATTTAAAATCCAAACAGAGGAAGTTGCATATAGGAATTGGCATTAGATAATGAGAAGGAAGATGCCAGTGGTTCCTATTGATCCTTAAAGTGTGACCCGGAGCAAGTCCCTGAATCTTTCTGTGCCTCAGCTTGTGATGCTGAGACATGATTAGCATGTGCATTCTATCAACAAGGATGTTGTGCAGTTAATGACTGCTTGCAAAATGATTTGCGGCATTTGAATGAAAGAGGCTGTGTAATTGCAAAGTGCTGCTGTATTGTATAATTGTGTATGTTGCAGGAAACGTATAGCAAGCCACTTGCTTGCTCTCTGCTGAATAGCCCATGAACAAATGATCATTTGAGTACTGAAAGGAAAATCCTTGTACCCTGAAGCATAAATGTGGATCCTCTGCATTTCTGGGCAGTTTGTACTCCTTTCTATAAAACACAGTGGTAGAAGTTCACTATTGTGTGCTAAGCAGGTTTTCATAGTTGTATCTTCTGACTAGAAATTATTATTTAAGCAATACATCAGAGTCACTAACTTCCGTCTCAATAGCAAGGAGAAAATACCACACTTCAAGTGTGTTTCCATCAGGATCAAGACCTTGCTGCTGGAGGCATCTTTGTCCCAGAGGAGAAGGAGTGCAATCCTTGTATGCATGTTGTTAGTCCTCTGTATTCCTTACACGTCCAACTAGGAGGTAAGATCCACAGATGTCTCTTCTTTGTCACACATTACTGACCTCTTTAGAACGAAGGTGTTCAACAACAAAGTTGCTGGATCTCGCTCAAGAACAAGCATCCTGGGTTGCTTGTCTCTCCCTCTCCCACCTCTGCCTCCAGGTATGACTTCTCTGATTTCCTGATCCCTGAAGTACATCACATATAGCTCCAGCCAGGGCTTTGGCCTTCTGCCCATATAAATAAAACATTTTTTTTTTATGTTTGCACTAGAATCCACAAACAGCAGCAGTGCAGAAAGGAAACAGTTCAGCTGTTATTTTTGCCACCAGATTTGTTTTTTTTCTGAGCAGGTGCCTTTATGCAAAATGCTTCTGCTTTAACAATCTACTGCATGCATAAGGCAGTTTTGACATGTAACTAAAAGCATAAAAGTATTAATATTTAATATTTAATATTTACAGAAAGTCCATAGAAAGTGGTCTAAGGACCAGCCCATGTTGAGGATATGAGTTCTTACTGATTTGGCCTTTTCTCCTTTTAACTCACGAATTTTATTAAAATTTCCTGCTTGTCTTTTGGATCTTGCTCCTGTGCTTAGAGCTGACTGTGTGGGCGTCTCAACGTATGCATGCACTGCTCACGCAGGAGTGCCAGTCACAGCATTGTACCCTGCAGCAGCAGCTCTGGGAGCCTTTGGCAGGTTCACTGGGGAGCTGCATTCCCTCACTGAATGGGAAATCGATTTCTCCATGAGGTCTTTATGTAGCTGTTTTCCTTTTGAAAGCGCCACAGGATTGGTGGGTGTGTGTAATCTGTGTATATTGGCTGACTACAGTGGTCACTCCACTGTGTCACATTTCAGTGTGTCAATCAGGCTTGACAAACGGGTTAAGTTAAAGGGGAAACAGAAGAGAGATGGAGAAATGTGCAGAATAGATAAGGCTGTTCCTGCATGATCAGATCCTGCATGAGCTGCTTATATGGATGTGTGGAGTATGATTACAGTTCCTATGGATATACAAGTTACTATGCTCTAAAAAAACATTTTTAACTCTCTTTTGATCACTAGAAAAAAAAATATTTCATAAGAACTCCTCCTGAATCATCCAAGGCTGGATCTTGGAGTTCTTATGAAATATTTTTCCTCAGCTTTGGTTCAGCCCAGCAGTTGGTAGGGCAAAGTGGGAGAGAAGGAGAAGCACCCCAATACCCCCAGCCCTTCTTCCACATAGCGCCTATGTATTTCAGCTCTTCTTTTGTTTAAGAACAATAGGAACACTTCCCGGCAGTGCCCCAGAATAACTAAAAGTGGACAGAAAGTCACTTGCTGGTGCTGGAATATTCACTGCCACTGGAGCAGGCTCAACACAGGAAAATATAAATTTAAGAAGACGAACCTTGAAGCCTCTTCACACACATTTCTGCGTCCACACAGACTATGGTGCACTGGAGGGTCGGGTGAATATTTTTTTAGTTTCTTCATTTTTTAGTTTCTGGGCCCCTCACCACAAGAAGGATATTGAGGCTCTGGAGTGAGTCCAGATAAGAGCAACAAAGTTGGTGAAGGGGCTGGAGAACAGGTCTTATGAGGAGCGGCTGAGAGAGCTGGGGTTGTTTAGCCTGGAGAAAAGGAGGCTGAGAGAAGACCTCATTACTCTCTACAACTACCTGAAAGGAAGTTGAACATCAGGAGAAAGCTTTTCACTGAAAGGGTCATTGGGCATTGAACAGGCTGCCCAGGGAGGTGGTTGTTTCACCTTCCCTGGAGGTGTTTAAGGCACGTGTGGATGAGGTCCTGAGGGACATGGTTTAGTGTTTGATAGGAATGGTTGGACTCAATGAACCGATGAGTCCTACCTGGTGATTCTATGATTCTGTGATTCATATTTCACCTTTCTGTCTTGCTGTAGTGACTGAGAAATGCCAGAGCACTGAATTCTGCCTTTTCCGGATAGTGACCGCTGTACAAACACCTCTCAACTTAAGGTTTAAAAAGTTTTTTAAAAATCAGCATGTAGTTCAATTTGTTCCATGTGAAGGTATATGACCATTAATTTTGAATGTAAATATAAAGTCTACCGATTCAATGTAACCTCTTTCATTCCTCATTATGGATTTCACTCAAACGAAGGGAACAAAGCTGCTCCCCACCCTCAGACATGAGCTGATTTTGTAGAGGATTTGCTAACGCTTAAGCTTTGAGGTAGCACAAAGACAAGAACTTTGAATGGCTGTGGTTATCTTACCTAAATTTAATTTCAGCCTATTTACTTTAAGGGACTACTGATGAGGTAATTTGAATAAGCAGCCTTTAATAATGAGCCCAAATGTACTCACAATTGTAGGTGATCTGTTTCTGTAATGGATGTTGAATTATTCTGTATGATTTAGGAGAAAAAATGAAAGATATTTTTAAGCAAATAAAGCGGTTTCTTAGGCAGAGGCCAATTTAGGTGATAATCTATAAATAATTATCCTTTATACCAGTGCAGTTTAAAACAACCGTGACTTCAGCATGACAGTTAGAGCCATGCTTTAGACAATATGTCATAAAAAATCAAGACTTTGATTTTTTCCTGTGAGTAAATGTGTGCCTTGGGCAGCTTGCGATCCAGCTGGCAGCTCAGGAATGGGTCCTAGGGAAGCACCAGCTTCCCCCAGCTTGCTCTGATACTCAGGCAAATTTGACGGGCTTTGCAGCTGACAGGTCCAAAACGTGGAGGAAAACTTGGCAAACGTGAAAATACTCCATACAACACAAGGTCTAGTGGGCTACCCTGGACCCTGGCTCTTCCAGGCACGAGAGCAGCAGTTCCCTGCTTATGCTAACTCCATGCTCTGAAATGACCCAGCTGAAAACTGCTGTCTGTGCTGTGAGGTGTTCCCAGGTGTATATGGATTCTGCAGGATGAGAGCTCCTGAGCAGTTTGTGTGTGTGTTTATTTGTGACCCAGAAGCCCCAGATGGAGGAGTGGCAGCCCCAGGGATGGGGTGCACCGAGCATCCCCGGTCACAATGATGCCAGTATCGCCATCGTGTACTGCGTGAGACAAACTTGGGGTTGCTAAAGGCCAGAAAGGTAGTCAGCTGGGAAAAAAATGTGCATTTATACAGGCAAAACTCTTAATATCGTCCAAGAGGAAAGAAATCCGGGAAAGCAGTTCAGATTTCTTCTTTTTGAATACAAATATCATTTTTTAGGCCAGGTGAACAAAACATCTGTCTAGAGAGCTCCAGAAAGAGGAACAAAAGCAAACTATAAATATTCAGCTCCTGATTTCAGGTTTTAATAAATTATGAGCTCTGGGAGAAGTGTTTTTTGTTTCAAATATCAAATGACTTGATTCATTTTATAATTTGGTTACATAGTGCTTGTCACCTTCTATCTGGATGTGATACGGCAGACTCTGGCAACACTTAAAGATGACACATCCCAAAAGAAATTTGGTCCAAGGATCTAATGAGGAACAAACCACCCCCTCATTAAAGATGAAGTCTGTATCTCTCTATCTGTGTTTATATCTATAAATAAAATCTCCTGCACAGGAAGGTTTGATGTGAGACACGATGTTCAAAGATTACTTGACCTATATAAAAATCACTGAGCGCTCTGGTGACAGCCTCTGGGGCAGGGTGATGGGTAGAGCCTCGCTCTGCCACTGTTTGCCTGAAAACCTGCAGTGTAGGCTCTGCTTGCAGGGCAGGGCACTGCCACTTAGCTCTCAGCCAGCAGCCTTGCACAGATGGAAACCCTCCAGACATGTTTTGGAAGCACACCTGGATTCCTACTGGAAGCCAGGCTTCTTGAAGACATGTCTTGTGGCCCTCTTGCTATCACTGGCTTTGAATGAAAATCTGAATATACAGATACCTTGTGCTCTAAGGGAGAGTACTGTGAGGCCAAAGCAGACTTAGGCACATTGTTAATGTTATATTTTACTGCTGTTTACAAAGAAATGCACGTGGCTACATGGCATAGTGTGTTGGCACCACCTGAGCAGGGCTGACTCAGTTAGTGACAGAATAGCTATGATGTGCTGCTGGCTCAGACTGTGCTCCTGAGCACACTGGTAGGCTAAACAATAAAGAATTATTCCACCAGCTTAAAAATTGCTGATTGTTTTTCAGCCTTCAGAGGTGGTTTTCTGGATGGATAAAAATATGAGAGAGCTGAGCTCTCTGTGGGTCCTGGGGCACTCAGGTTCCCACTTCAGTGGGAACTGAAGGAAGGAAATGGAGCCAATTCCAGCTTTTGCACACACAACTGATGGAAAGAAAACAATTCCACTGACCATATTCATGCTTGTGTTTTAAAGCTGAGTTACAGGGGACTAGGAACATGTGATTTGCTGTAAATTCTCTTTTGCCATTAATGAAGGGGTTTGTGTCACTCTCAGTGTCAGGTTGACTGCTGTGGTGGTGAGAGGGGCTGGCAGTTGGCTCTGGAGCTCTCTATAGGAAGTTAAATCTGTTATAAACACTGCCTTTCCTGATATGGTTGCAAAAAGTGTTGTTTTCCAGGCTAGGTGTGAAAGACACTATGTACCTGGGCAAAACCCCTAAATACCAAAACATAATTACTATTTTAAGTGTTCTGAAGCTGGAAGATCTGTGCCTAGTGAATGCCCTTCAGCAAAGTGACCATTCAAACAAGTGGCTGAATTAAAATAGATGTGTAATAGCAGGATAGCAAAATATCCCTTCACTTTGCTAGTTGGGATCTGCAGGAGCAGGACAGCTGGGGACACTTTGGCTAAATAAACTCCAGTTTGAGTGTGAGCGGTTGGAAGGTACTTTCTCTCCTCCAGGTTCCTGGAGCAAGTGGTTCTCACAGGGAAGGAGAATTAGGAATTGCACAGATTAGAGTATATTTTGTGGGGATTTTTTTCTGAAATAGATCCTTGATACATTCTTTCCTCTGGATAATGTTTTGCCCAGTGTTACTGGTAGAGTGAAGAGATCGTCCCCGAGGACAGGGCAACTTGGTAATTATCCTGGCAGCCTGCTCACTTGGACTGGCAGACCCAGGGTTAAGTACCAGGAGTGTTTTATAACCAAGAGATTTCCCCAATTTGCTCCAAATGCACACATTATATGCGTGTGTCAGCAGCTGGGCTGCGTGGCCCTCATTCTTCACCAGCTTGCCACTTTTGTCAGTGGATCTTCATCTCCATTGGAAATACTTCCTGCTCACAGGGGCACAGATGCTGCCTGCCTTGGGGAATCAATGTTTCACCAAATGCTGTAACACAGGAGTCTGCTCAATATGTCCCAAAGCAATGCAATCTCTTACCTGTGCTTTGAGGAACTTTGTTTAGCAGCTGTGGAAAAGCAATCCCCAAATACGAAGAGGTGGTACGAGTGGATTCTACACTACTGGTTCCTGATTTCAAGAAGTTGGTTAACCTAATGTTCTTAACCTCTGATGTTCTTCATTGACAGGGGAAATCTTGTTCCCAAGGATGCTGCTTTCTTTGTATGTAATGTACAAAACACTTTCTTATTAATGTACTTCACAATGCAGATATTTTCCTGAAGAATTAGCTTTATAAAATACTTTTATTTTAATATTATTAAGATTTTTAAGTTAAATACTTAAAATCTTATACTGAAGAAAAACCCTAGTTGATAAACATCATTTGCGCAGCCTGTGCATCTGTAAGATTTTGTTAGACCACTTGAACACGGGATTGAACATAAAATCTAGTGTGCGGTAGTTTACAGGGCTTTCCCTTTTCGGTTGATTCAAAAATCTTACCAGAAACTTGGCAAAGATCTTGAGAGTCCCATGGCACAGCCTCGGGTAAGAAGATGGTAGAACACAGAACGAGTTTAAACCCAAGTGTTACAAACCTAAAGATGGGAAATACATATATGCTGTGGTAAATGGTGGCAGATGGACTTTGTTAGCTCTCTTTGGGGTTAAGAAGCCTTTAGATGAGCCCCCAGGGGTCTGTAGGAGACTAACAGTACTGCAAGACAAAAAATAGAGCATCTAAACTTCAGAAGAAAGTTCAGATCTGTTTATTGTCCTTGTGGTTACTAGGGGAGCAAAACTGCGGGAAGAAATGCACTTAGACTTTATGCCAGCTTCACATGCACTGTAAAGCAGCCAAGGGCCAGCTCTCAGCATCACATGCTGCAACAGGTTTTTTAAGCACATGTACGTGGCTCTGGAAAAAAAGCCTTTATTATAATGCCTTTTCAACCAGCGGCTCTATCGGTGCCGCTCTGTGAAGTCCAAGGAAATAGTGTCTCTATTAGGGACCCGGGAGCGGCCGGTGCTACTCTCCTGTCCCCAGCTGCCTGCCCGCAGCAGTGGCTCTCAAAGATCGCTTTGTTACTTTATTTACCCTTAAGAGGCTGTCGGTCCTAGACTCGCCTCTGTCGCTGTCAGTGCTGCGGGAAAAATTGCCAGCCGGGATTCCTTCCAGCCGCGTTAGGGATGCGCAGCCCCCGGCCTGTGCTGGGGGGCGAGTTAAAAACCTTGCCGGTGCTCTCCCTGCTGCGCAGAACCAGGGGTACCCCGACTGTCCCCGGCTCGGGGAAGGGGCCGACACCGCGGAGCTCCCTCTGGTGCCTCCGCTGTCCCCTGCCGCCACCTGCTGCTCCGCGCTGTCCTCTGCAGTCCCTGCTGTCCCCTGCTGCTGTTCTCCGCCGTCCTCCGCCCTCACCGCTGCTCCCCATTACCCCTACCGTCTCCTGCTGTCCCCGCCGTCCCCCGCTGCTCCCGATTACCCCCACCGTCCCCTGCCGCTTCCCACCGTCTCCACCGTCCCCGCTATCCCCGCTGTCCCCTGCTGCTGCCTACTGCTTACGCGCCGTCCCTGCTGTCCTCCGCTGCCTCCACTCTCCTCCACTATCCCCACTGTTCCCACTGCTCCCCATTATCCTAGGACGTTGTCCTTACTGTCCCTCCCTGTACTCCGCTGTCCATCGCCGTCCCTTGCTGCTCCCCATCGTCCCCTACTGATCCCACTGTCCCCTGCTGCTCCCTGCTACGTCCCCGCTGCCCCTCACATCCCTGCTGCTCTCCGCCTTCCCTGCCGTCCCCACTGTCCTCTGCTCTCCCCACTGCTCTTCATTACTCTCACTGTCCCCACCGTCCTCCGCTGTCCCCACTGCTCCCTGATGTCCACCGATGTCCCTCACTTCTCCTCACTGTCCACAATGTTCCCCGCCGCCCCCACTGCTCCCTACTGTCCCTGCCGTTCCTTGCTGTCTGCTGCTGCTCCTTGCTGTCCCCACCGTCCCTCGCTGTTCTCTAATGTCCCCTGCTGTCCTCCCACCGTCCTCACAGTCCCCGATGTTGTCCAGTATCCCCGCTGTTCTCTACAGTCCCTGCTGTCCCCACCACTCCCTGCTGTCCCTCGCTGTCCCCTGCTGCCTCCTCAGCGTCCAAGCCCGGCATCCAAGCTGAGTATCCAGGTCTTCTTGGGTTACAAGGAACATTTTCAGGGTATGTATCCCTTGAGTCAAGCGCTGCATATGCAAAGAGCATTCCTCTGCTGTTTTGAAATGATTTCTTGTAACTTTAGGCTAAGACAGACTTTGTTATTTATTTATCTTAACATCCCCTTCTAGGGAGGGAGAAGGCTGCTTACCCTGCCCTACAGGCTTCCTCTTCCTGACCTTTCAGAGGGTTTTCTTATTACTTTAAAATCGACCCACAATATATTCAGAAATTCCAAGAAGTAACTTTTCTTCCAAAATAAATTCTGCCTAGCACTACGTGGGTTATTACCCCAGGTACTTCAAAGTAAGAAAATGAATAATTAATGATAAATGTGACTTGAGCACTAACTACACGGTGCACATTGGCAAAATTTCATAGGGAACATTTTCCTCTAGTAGAAACCACCAATTTATATTCTACCTGCTGTTTTAAGTGGGAGATTTCAATTTAACCTAAAAGATTATTCAACTCTAATGTAACCCTAACTTCAGGATTCTGTTGAAGAGTTTCCATAGAAAAAATCTCAGAAATACCTTAGAGAGAAATCCTGAGATACAGAGCAGTTTCTGCTGCCCCACTGTAGGTTACCTGAAGGGCCACCCAGCCCCCTGCTTGCTACCTGTTAATGAGAAAAGGTCATGTCTGTTGTGTGGGATATGGAATAGAACGGGACGGGCGGCATGATTGTACTGGAGTCATCATAGTACTTGTGTCCTATGAGGCAGAGAGAAATGTCCCTTTGCGATCCCACAGTTCTTGCAGAAGAGTGGAGCTCACCTATTACCTGGCACTTGCAGCTATGAACAAATCTTTAGTGCAAGCTGTAGCCCCCATTTAATTTGTATCTTACTCCAAACTTCAGCTTCTGCTCTTCTCTTCATGTGCTCATGGCTACTCTGCCTCCATCTCCCTGTCAGTAAATAGGTCTGTTCCCCTCGGGTGGTGGGAAAGGCCAGTAAGGGAATACGGAAATCCAAAGAAATACTGGGGGGTTTACTGCTGGACTAAGCCTTCTGGTTGGCTGCTCTTGTGAAAAGTGGCTGCTAGGTTTGAAAAGACAGACATATAGTCTATGGAAGCCTCTGGAAGAGCAGATCTGTCCCTGAAGTTCCCCTGGGATGCCTGTGCAGACCGTACTGCCTCCCTACATCCAGAGCAGTCTCTCCTCAGCTCTCCATCCAACCACTGCCGCAAGGAGAACAACCTATTCCTTTTCCCTCGCCTATTTTCCAAGGGTTGGGCTGCATTACGGATGTCCGCTTCATCCTCATGAGTGGTTTTGAGGTAGATGCACTTGGGCTGATGCTCATCCTGACAGCAACTCCCCTCCTGGATCCATGATGAGCGCTTTTGCCCAAGCACTGCTCCTGGAATCAGAGCTTCCCAAATCACTTTCCTCTCCTCTGAAAGAGCAAGCTGCAGGCTAGGGGGAAAAAAAAAAAAAAAGGAATAAAAAGAAAAACCTGAGCTGAAATTCTAACGTCTGGATAAGGTTCCAGCATGTGGGGCTTTAATAAGCAAAACAAAACAAAACAACAACAAAGCAAGCACCCAAAACATAGTGAAATGCCTCATCCACTGATTAACAATTGGCAGCCTGGCAGAGCTAGTATACCTGAAGAGCCTTTCCTGCCAGCCTCCCTCACATACAAGTAGTTGGTTGTTGTTGCCATTAAGATGGAAAGATAAGGGGAAGCTGGCAGAGCCCAGGAATGCCGCTGTTCAGGAGACGCCTCCCATCATCTCAGCTCCCCAACTACCTTCCCTCTCAAGCATATCCAAAAAAAAATCATCTTTTCTGTACAAGAATTCCCTTTCGGACCTAAAGCTTTTCTTTACTCAGCAGGCGCTATTTTTAGCTTCTGTAAAGAAGTGCTGTAGTTTGCTTTGTCACCGCGACTGGTGTCCTTGTGCCTGTGCGGCAGAGAGCAGCATCCAGCCGCTTCTCCTCGCACTGTCAACAGGCACTCAGTTCATATAAAGCAACATTTTTTTTGCTAGAATCATTATGCAGCAAAGGGAACTCACATACAAGACATGGTAGGGGGCTCCTTGTGGTCTAAACTCTTGTAATTGTCAGCAATTCTTGTTAAGGCAAAACTGCAAACATTTAAATTCAATCTTCTGTCCTTTCCAGCTCCTGCAGAGCACTCCGATGTGTTTAAATCCCTCTTGGAGACTCTTATTAAGTATGAATGTGCTAAGATACAGAGCAGTTGTCATTGTGCACACTAAATGTTTGTATCGGTGTCATCACCTGTGGCCTCAACAAGGAAACTTCCCTCTCTCCAGAAGTAGGAGCAGAGATGGCCCTTACAAAGCCTGGCTCTGTTTAACATCAAAGTGGATGTTGCAAACTTCAGATGATTTCAGCAAGTTCTGAGGAGGTTCTCCTTCCTTCATCCTTTCAAAGTTCTCACCTTTGAAAAACCTTGTGTGGAGTTCAAGCCTTTTGGATGAGGATTCAGCGAGGGGCAATCCAGGGAGGGCAGCTGCGGCAGCCATGGGTCTGGGGAGAGCCTCTACCTGTGTTTGGCAGCTCAGCATCAGCACCGCTTTGGAGGAAAAGACTGGTCTGTGTGATGAAGGAGAAGAGAAGAGCAGACCAGGCACTAAACTTCATTGGGGATTATATGCCACATGCCAGGCACTTTGTGGGAATGGGGAAGTGCAGCAGCATCACCAGCATTGTCATACCCTGATGCTGGTGCCTAGCATTAATTAAAAGCAAGTTTAGGTAACAGAGCTGCCGTGATACTTGGATGAAAGCCACTTCTTTTTGGTCACAGCATCCTTCTACAGCAGCAACATTGCGTGTCATCAGGGCACGTGCATTGCAGACCACAACAGGCAGTGGAGAATCAAGGACCGCTGCTCCGTAAGACTGAGAAACAACAGGCTTTTTCTTTAAAGAAATGTGAAAGGTCTCAACAATGGGCACTTCCTCACCAGAAATATTTCTCTCCACTGTGTTTGCCTACAGGCACTGTGTAAGCCTTGGCTCAGGATCTTAGAGCCTCAGTCCCCATGTGACTTACCTAGAGCAACATTCAACATCCAAATGGAGTAGCTTATGTTTTTAAATCAAGCTTGATTTTTTTTTCATTATGCAGCTTTACAACTATGCCTTTCAAAAGAAATAAGAAAGCCAAAGTATGATCCTGAATGACTAAAGCTTCTAACAGGGCTAAACAATGGATGAGTTACGTAAAAAGAGGTGCCGGCTTCTTCTCCCAAGTGACAGAGGACAAGACAAAGGGGAATGGCCTCAAGCTGCACCAGAAGAGGTTCAGAATTGACAGGAAAAAAAAAATTCATGAAAAAGGTCATTGGGCACTGGAACAGGCTGACCAGGGAGGTGGTTGAGTCACCTTTCCTGGAGGTGTTTAAAGGCCAGGCTGATGAGGTGCTGAGGGGCATGGTTTAATGATTGATAGGAATGGTTGGGCTTGATGATCCTGTGGTTCTTTTCCAACCTAGTGATTCTGTTTTCTGGAAAGAAATGGTTTTCATAGACCATTCTGAAATTCTGATATTTCACATAAAACCTTGCTCCCTCTGCCTGTTAGAGGGCACAGAATCTCTTTCAATTGCCCATAGTGTTTTTCAATTACAGCAATTTCAACTGCAGTTAACCCACTAACTTTCAATACCTTTTAGATCCAAACAAATTACAAAGTCCAGTCACACGCTAAGATATTGCATTTTATCTGAAAACAGCCAATTAGTTCAGCTAATGTCATCTAGCTCTCTTGCTAACACAGCTTCACAAACTCATGTGAAACACATACTACTGTCAGTTCCATTTCATGGACTGAAAAACAGATGCAGGGAGGAGATAAGTGTTGTACTGGAGCCTGGAAATGGGGTGGCTCAGCCTTGCCCAGTTTTGTCTCCTTGTCCTTACAGTGACTCAGCCAAGCCTCCCCACACACGGTCTGGTTTCTGGATAGCTTCAGGGCCTCTGTGATTAGCTGTAAACCCCAGAATGTGTTTTGAAGGAAGAAAGAAGATTGAAAAGGTGTGCACAATAACTCTGATTACTTTGGAAATCACGGCCATTAGGTCAGATTATCATTAAATCAGATCAGCCTGAGGCCATCTATGAGGCCAGCCCTGGGATCCCCACCCAACAGCCCTGCTGGGCTTGGCCGAGGGGCTTTAGCGATTGCAGAAATGTTGGTTCTGCGCTGGAACACTCAAACCTGTGCTAAACTTTCCACTGAAGTACTAAACTTCCATGAAATAAGTAAATAAACATCTGTTGGCCACTGAGAGCTGAGACATGAAACATGGGATTAAGCAATTCATAATGTACATTTATCTGCTGGCACTTTTAGAAAATTACAGCTGCTAAGGAAGTGTAGTGATCTCATAAATTTCATTGAAGTCAGTGCCATGCTGAACTGTAGCGTTGACAAGGCCAGAAGCCAGTTTACATATGAGAATTACATCACTGTCCCTATCATCATCCCATCATTAGTCTCAAAAAACTATACATGAATGCCACTAAACCAAAACTAATCCAAGGCTTTACTCACACCGACTAAATCTCTTAAGACCTACAGGGTGTTCTGTGCTTGTAGCTTTTAGCTGTTTCAGATACTATATTGAAAGCATTGAAGTTATTGTGGAGCCCTGCTGCCTGTGTGGGGCTCAGGGCAGTGTGTGTGCAGTGTCCTCTCCCTCGGGTGGTGAGGTGGGGAAGTGAGCACCCGATCTGTAAGGACAGTGGGTGAAAGCAGAGGGGAGTCCCCAGCAAGCTACACTCCCCACTCCAGAAAAGGGGTGCTGTGGGGGGAGGCAGCAGGCTCTGCCCAAGTCTTTGGGGAGTGGACTGTGAGCAGACTGACATACGGACTCAGCTGGCCAGCTGTTCACCTAGGGGCTCCTTTGGATGATCTTTAATGAAGTGTTTTTATCCTGGGTTGCAACTTGCACATGGCCCTGTCAGAGAGGTGGAATAAAGTGACCTGCAGGAAGGCCTTTGCTGCTTATCTCGGGAATTATCTGATGTCCAAACACTGTCTAGGAGCAGCAGCACACAGATCATTTAGTTCCAGCTTTTTAGAAGTTGGTTCTCCAACCAGTAAAGGAATGACTATCCTCTACAGAGATGGAAATAGCAAAAGACATTAATCTGCAAGGCGAATAATTAGTATTAGTCCTTTAGTGAAATGATTGCCATAAAAGCAATCCTTCCTGAACCTCTCAAGAGGGATTTCTGCTTTAAGCACAGACCTGACTGATTATTAGATCTGCGACTGCTGTAACAGAGACCCCAAGAGGTAACGGAAACTCTGAGAGGTAAGGGAGAACCCAAGGATCTTAGGCTCACACAAGAACAGAAATACCAGGACCAGGAGGATCCCCATGAAATTGAGACCGTTCTATTAGACAACACCATGTTTCTATAGTAAATCCATGGTAGTCCTCTCACATTGACACTATCAGTTTTGGAAGTGAGAATCACTAAGCAGCTCCAGCCAAAGTGCATGAGATATTTTTTCCGTTGGACAATAAGATAACAGAAATCATCAGTTTTGCCTTGTTAATTCTTATGTCAATACATTCCTGTACTGCATCTAGAGAGTTGACCACCCAGGA
Source organism: Coccyzus lansbergi (assembly GCA_033558105.1). Classification (NCBI taxonomy): domain Eukaryota; kingdom Metazoa; phylum Chordata; class Aves; order Cuculiformes; family Coccyzidae; genus Coccyzus; species Coccyzus lansbergi. The sequence continues at coordinate 1,131,214 of JAUMJK010000655.1, forward strand.
CCAGCAGGGCTTTGCACTTCTCACTTCACAAGTGATTTATGAGGGCAAGAACGGAGTGCATCTACTAACCTGATATCAAAGCTCTACATGCCGATACAGGTTGCAGAAAAACATCTAACTTTATACTACAGCTATAGTTAAAACAAAGTTTAGGAGACAAAAGTGGCTTCACTTTAGGAAAGTGGAAAAGTGCCTCCTTGGAAATAGGGGTTAGCAGGGTATTTTGGCTGACTAAGTGAATTTGCATATAGATTCAGTTGTTTTAACAAGCAAAAGAAAAAAATTTTCATCCTTTTTGGCTGTTAAGTTTTCCAGAATTTGCCTGCCAGGGTGATTGTCTAGGATGGCAAATGATTAAGATCTGTTTTGCAAAGAGAAATATAATGAGGTTTTAATATCTGGTATTTCCACAGCAAAGCCCTAGAATCCCTGTAAGATAAAATACACAGTCAGGAAGAATAACAGGCATCTCCTGGGTTGCCACCACTGAAGTCTCTGGCTTCAGTGACTTTTGTGTGTTTTGTTTTTTTTTAAAAAAAGGATTGAGATATAAGATTATAATTATCCATGATGGCAATACAATGCTCCTAATGAGAAAACAATGCTCTTTGGACTTCAACCCAGGGCAGCACCCGCCCCTTCCTCTCCCCATCCCTCTGAGTAGCTGAATTAAAAATAAAATATGACCCAGAAGAACAGGCATGGTGCCCATTGGCAGAAGGAGCGTTCCCGGCAATGCTGTGCCAGCCCCCTGGTCCTGCTCCGGCATGAGCCATCCAAAGGCCTACCCACTGCAATAAAGTGCATTTTGGGTCCACACCAGCAGCCATCCAAGAAGGGTAGTGGATTAATTTTTAACTGTGACAACGGGAAGCCTGAGACAAGGCATTTCCCATTCACGTTCCAGCATCATACAAATGGCCTTTAAAAGTATTGTGGAGAAGTAAACACAAAGGAATGTCCCACAAAGGAATTGTTTTTAACAATGCCCCTGTTTTCTCCACATTCAGCTGCGCAGCTGGGCTGAGCATGCTCCTTCATAAGTCAGTGCAATTCTGCTCACATCATGGCATGGTGAACTTTTTCCTTGGTCCCCTCCTATTGATGTCACTAACCATGAGACCACTTGCACTCTCATCTGGTGATCCAAGACTCCCTTAGCACCTGGGGACATATTTCCAACAGTATGTTTGGATCCCGACGCATTTCTCCATGTGCTGCCCAGATCAAATGCTTAATGCTCACATTAGTCATGGAACGAGATCTTGAATATGCTCACGTCTCACTGCTGAGGTCCCATCACCTCCTAGATTTGGTTGAACAGATCTTCATTGTCTGACATCTGTGGAGAGATTCTCTCAACTCTGACCCTTCCTACCATTGCCCATTCCCTCCTCCTCCTTTTTCATCAGCTACCGAGTGGATGAGGTTTTGGCTTTGCATCTCAGGAAAAGAGGATCAGTTCAGAGACCAGGGCGAGGAGGGGAAAGTCCAGGGCTGGCATAGGTTAGCCCTGGATCATCTTATTGATAGTAACCTGCTCCTCAAGCAGCTGCCAAGGCTCTTTTCAGCTGGAGTCCTCTCCTGAGCAGGTCTCAGGTCTCTGGAGTTCTGTCTTGAGTATATCTCCAGTGTGTTGAAGGCCAATGCAGGGAAATAGCAAGCACTGGGACGGTCGGTGGAGCTGCTGGGTGGCCTTGTGATAGTTTCTTTTCATTATTTTGAATATTGATGATGTTTCTGCACTTATACAGTATAAAATAATACACAGGACTCCTGGCTGTCTCTGTGCACTGTCCATTAAACAGTGCTTTGCTATTTCATAAATAATCTCTTAAAATTCTTTTTTTTAAGTCTTCTAGCCTTTGAGTTGCTCTGTAAACATTGCTAGGGTGATTTTTGGAAAGAACCTTTAAATGATTCCAGAATTGCCTGAATTTTTCATAGGTCCTCTGCAGGGAGGTGATGTTCAACTGAACAATCATCTTTAATTTGTACCATACAGGAAATGGGACAAAGAAAAGTTAAATATTCTCCTCAGGGTCATGCAACAGACCAGTCAAGGGAGCAGTTTCTTGACCCTAGTCCCAGACCTGAACTCAAACCATATAGCAAGTAGATATCTATCTCTTTAGAAGGACTGCCATGCTGATCTCATCACTGACATCTCCCTCATCCTCTTTTTTAGCTCTAATTATGTACTAACATAATTATCCTTCATTACAGAGTACATGCTGTGCACACACATACAGGAAAATAAGCTATGTAGTGCAGCTGGGGCATGCTTTACTCTGTTAAAACTTAGCCACCATCATCAGGTTTTAACTACTGAATGTAACTTAAACCAGTTAGGGGAGTGAGTTTTCATGTCAGGATAGAATTGCCCTGGTGTAATGCTCAGTTCACCCATAAAGATATAAATAGTTTTCATTTCTTCTCACTTCTTTTCTACATTTTCTCCAACATTAAAGCATCTTCTAGAATAGATATGATAAAACTGCTATCGCTAAAGCTTTCTGCTTGGTTGAGGGCACTTTCCCATGTCATCTACCTGTATTTATTTCTCCTTTGTGAGCATATAAATAGACAAAAATATACTGCCTGAGGCAATCTGACAATGATAACTACTCCTTAAGTCACCAGATGGAAATCAGTCAGTGTTTTACTGAGCAAGAGTGAATAAAGATAAGGTTCACTGGACTGAAGCCTATCATCCACTGGGTGATCCATGAGTGAACTTCCAGAGAGGAAACTGCAAGTGAGACTTTGATATTTAGCTACACATCTGCCATTAACAGAAGCGGTGACTAATAGAGCAGTTCAGACAAGTTCACCAGTCCAATATTGCTATATTGACGTGGCAGTTGGTGGTGGCAACATGCCAGGTCTCTGGCTGATGCTTGCTGGCCACAGGTTCCTGTAGAGACTTCCCTGCTCTATTATTGCAGTATTTCTACCTGTAGCTTTCCTGATAGACTACACGCAATTAGTGCTTTTTGATCGAGTGAGGATTGCAGCCTTACAGTGGATTGGAAGAGCACTCACCTAGCAGTCTGAAGGAGAAGGCAGCCAAGGGCTGTGGTTTCTGGGTGCTCAGAGTTTCTCAGGTGGCACATTGTGCTTCCCACTTACAAACAACTCCAGCCTCTGATCCCAGTGGCCTTTCATTGGCATATGGCACCTTCAGATAACCAAGCCTTTTGATTACAGGAGTTTAGTTGTTCAAATCGGTCACAGGTCAGTGCTATAAATATTAACTTCTTTTAATATCTTGGTTCCTCCTTAATGTTTTCTCCTTTCATCTTCTTTATCAGAGTCAACCTGAGGAAGAAAGAGATGTTTCCTGGTGTAGTATAAATCTCTATTTTAACAGCTGAAGACCTGAACTTGTATATCTGATACCACCTTGGAAAGGAATTTCTCCTGTCAGGAGCTGGCTTTCCTAATTAATTCAGCTCTCCATCCTGCTGCCAAGAGAATGAGTGTCAGATTCCTCTGAATTTTCTTGGATGAATACTTAGACCGTGCTGGTTTGCAAGCAGCAAAGGAGGCAGGTCTGTGTTTTCATTTGCTTGTATTGTTTTAAGCAAGTTGATACATTCCACATATAAAAATATTCTTCGTGTGATGCGTAACAGTAAAAGAATTTGAGAGGCTGAGGTTGTAAAGAAAATCCATCAGTAATTCCCAAGTCTGTTTGTTAACCTGTGTCACCTCACCAGTAGTGAGGTACTTAGTGCATCATATTTTTATAGTGCTGTAGTTTGTGTGCTATATATCAGGTTTGGCAGAAACTAGTGAAACATGTTTGTGGGAGGCAGAATGGGAGGCAGACAGGAAGATGGCTCTACCCTGTCTTGGTGAAAGGAGTGAAAAATATCTCCCATCAAAAAAGAGATACTGCCAATTCACAGGAATGTAATAGATCCTGCCTGTGGCTCTGCCTCATACTGTGTTTAGAAACTTTAAAAACTCTTTTTTTCTTCTAGAATCAAGACAAGTTGTACAAAATTTACACTCCTCTTTAACAGATCAATGAGTGAGTCATCATGCTTATTGCACACTGTGGTCCCTAACAGCATCATCTGAGGCTCTGTGCAGCATCGCATTATTCAGAGTAGGACAGGAGATTCAGAACCAGGGCTGGCACTGGAGGACAAGAACTATGTCTGGTTGATGGGTAGTCATGATGCACACTTACACAAAAAATCCTGCCATAGTGGAGCCTGAACCTCTGAGTTACACTCCATTTTAAATTGGAGCGTATTCATTAAGATGTGGGGAGGGGACTGTGGTGCAGGTTTTGTTTTTAAAGAAAGTCTTGGGCAATAACCAAACAGCTTCAACTTGATCAGTCAATGTTTCTTTCAAGCTTTTCATCCCACTTGTAACTTGACTGGTAGTAAGTTGTACTCTGAAGACTATTTTAATCTGACACTTTACACTATTCCATGGATCAATGTCCTATTAGTTACTATACGGAGCAGAAAGAGCTGAAATACAGCACTGAAACTGGGTGTTGCTTTAGTCTGGAGTACTTCTCAGACACAGCTCAGCATTCAGCCCTGTCAGTGCACATTAAACCGAACTTTTGTTCCTATGCCTGCCTTCTCTGCAGATAATATCCACTGAAATTACTGTAACTTTATTGGGGTGGGGGAGCTAATGTCAACCAAAGAACAGGATATGTTCACATACGTTCACATGAGATAAATACCAGTCTTAGAGAGGATGCAAAGCATGCCACGTCCTTTCATAATGAGCTGTGACAGAGAAATAAAATGACTCATGTGATAATTCTGAATTTGGAAGGATCCAAGAGAGATTTCAGATAGGTCCCTGTGTTACCTCACTTAATGGTAATTACATTATTTTATAATTTTTTCATCCTAACAGAAAGTTTTATTATATTGATTATTTTTGAGTTATATATTGAGAGTGATGTTTCTGCTTTAACATTTGAGACCTTTCCTACCACTGTATTCCAAATATCCACTTGTCCACTGAGAGCCTTCCAACTCTGAGCCACGTTATGACTGTCAAGCAGCCATCTCAACATCTGGGTACTGTATCAGAGCTGCCTGTAACATGAAGTGTAAGCTTCTGGGGACAGAGACTGCAATACACATTCAGAGAGCAACCTGGCTAAAACAACATTAGAGATGAAAGTTGGTTTCCTTCAGCCCTCCTCCTCTGCTGAGCTTTACCTCTTACTTTTCCAGTAGAGCACTGTAGATCCTTACAGTCTCTTAATAAAGCAGGGCAGTACATTTTGGTTTGCCCCCTATATGATGTCTTAACACTTTTGGATTTATGAATTGAGGTAAGAAGTAAGCAAGTTGCTTTGACACAGATTCTCTCATGCATCTGATAACCAGGGAGAATCCTTTTCTTACATTGTCTCCCATGCACCATGTACCTCATGTTGGTGGTCTAGCAAGCTGTGATAATGTCCTTCCTGCAATATATCACAAGACAGAAATACAAAGTGAATGTTGCACAGAAACTTTGGCTAGATCTACATGCATTGCTTAGAAGTTTGTGACATGTAGCATGTGAAGAGCTTGTCGCTGCAATACTGTGGGATTTACACAGGGATTTACTTCTGGATTTATTACAAGCTCCTCTGCCTAGGCAGCACATCTCAGAGTTTGCCTTTACATCTACCACCTTACTAGTGATCAACACCACATTTGGAGCATAGATTTAGTTTCATGATCATCTATGAAAGCAGGATGATTCTTAGTACTGGGAAGAAGGAGGTTGTATTAGGGAGACTAACAAGATTATGTAACCAGTTCAGTAGGTCATTTCAGAAGGCCTCAGATGACTCCCCTGCTACAGCTGACAAGCACCATGCTGCAGATCTGAAAGGGCTGAATGCCCCTGACAAAGGAAAGACTTAAATTCCTGTTCCTCAGGTATGCACCTACTTCCATCTTGAATAAAGAAAAGAATGGACAATCTCATAATGGGCTCCAGAGAGACATCAGAAAGGCATACCAAATGATTACTATTTTACTCTTGACTCATCTCTTTATTCATTACTCCTTGAAATTCTCACTATCACAGTGGGATCTGTTAGTATGTGTAGGATGCAGGGCTGGGCACAGACTGCAGTCCCTACTCTAAATCTCCATCAACCATCATAATAGCAGCAATTATATCCTCTCCACTGCCTCTAGAGGGTAGAGCAATCATGAGTCTCTAACAGCGGGGGCAGGTTGAACAGTGCCATTTCAGTCTCCTAAGAGCTTTAGAATTTCCTTAGCCAGCGTGCACAAAAATTGCCAGTCAGTGCAGCCAGCCAGCAGAGCTGAGACTGGTGAGACAGCGGTTTTGCAGGGCTCTGCCAGATTCATCCCGCCCCAAACATATTGATAGCAGTCTCATGGAAGTCCCAGGACTGCTTTGGCAGCAATTGTGCAGGATAAATAAAGCTCCCATTGTTGCAGATGACTCTGCTTTCAATTGCATGGGAATCCAGGACAGCAGGGACCTCTGACTGATAAAGGTTAGCAAATTTGTACTTTTCTAGTAATGCAAGGCTTGAAGCGTGGCATTAAATTGCACCTTCTGGAGCTTATTTTTGGGCAGCTGTTTCCTAATGGCTTGCAGCACTTTTCTAAGCAGCCAGGCATTCACTACAAAGTTTAATTCTTGTATGCCCACACTCACTGCGCTGCTATTTGAATGGGCATGAGTTAAAATATTCGAGCCAAAGATACATCTGGTTCTTCACATAAATACAGAGGGAGTCTTTGCCTCAAAAATCTTTGGGGGAGGAGGGCATTATATTGTGGGAGCAAGTCTCTAGTCAAGGGTTTGTGTGATTTCCAAATTGTTGAGTGGAAGAAATAGTGCTCTTTTATTCTATGCTTTGATAGAATGTCTTTTTATAGTTACATAGCCCTGATCACAATCTTGTAAAGTATCTCTGAAATCACTTCAGATTTCACTAGCTATAAATATTCCTTCCACAGCACAGATTCAAAAGACCTGGTGCAGCTCCTTGCACACTACTGTAACATTACATTTATTTGTCTCTCCAGTAATCTGCCAAACTGAAGTTGCTGCTCCTGAATACACAGCACGTAGAGAACACAGACACAATCTCTTCAAAGACAAAAACCAGTCTATCTTCATTTGCTTAACTACATTCCTCCTAAAACACTTAAGAATCAGCATGCAACTTCCCTGAACTAGAAATTTCCCACCAGTAGGCACCTGAACAATTAAAAGTGTTACTGAAAATTTTATTCCAGCAATCTGGTGTGCCTGTACAGCACATTGTTTTTTGAGCGTAATCAGAGCTCAAAAGGCAGTTTATATAAATCAGCCTCAGGATGGTAATACGATAGCAGCCGTGCTTGTTTATAATGCAGCTTTCCACATGGTGCAAAGTCTGAGTTTGATTGTTTATAACAGGCAATGAAAAGGCATGCCTCTGCCTTGCCCTTTGATTGCTCGCCTGATCTGAACCATTGAAAGCTGAAAAAAAAATGTTGGTAGCCTTTTTTTTTCTAGATGTTTAATTAATTATGCTGCGGCCCACAGAATTCATAAAAACCCTGTAAGTAATAAAGTTAAGGCAGGCATTTTTTCAGAAGTTTAACCTCTCTCACATGGGCCAGAACAAGAGTATAAAAGCATGTGTCTCTTCATACCAGCATAGGGACTTAATTCACACTGAAGAGTCAGCCCTGTCCATTCAAGCCCAGCAGCACAACAGCAAGTTGCCTCCACGCTTGCAGCCACACACGCACCCAAGCTGATCTCCAAGAGGAGGCAAAAGTAGAACTGGGACTGTGAGAGTTGTTTGTGTTCCCACTTTTCCGGATGCTAGATGTCTCAGTCTGTCTGCAATTTGTGGAGGGAGAGATCCCCATGGGAGAAGGAGGGAAGGCAACAGAGGAAGCGGCTTCTTTTGCTCTCTCAGCATGGCAGCCCATTGAGAAATAAAGGAAGACAGACAAGAATCTTGTTAAAATATAGTCAATTATTGCTAAGAACCCTACAAAAGAAAGAAGGATTGCTCATAAACAATGTTCTACAAACAGCAGAAACAACAAGACTTTCTGCATCCTCTCTTGTGCAGATTCTCTGATGTCTGGTAGCACAGTTGTACTCTTGCAGACTTTATACTTGGGGAGAGGCAGTGGGTTTCTCCCCTGTGCAGCCCTCTAGCAGAATGATATGCAGAGCACTCCTTATTTATTCATTCGGGAGCTAATCTTCTTGTTTCTTTTGTGAAAAATGAAACGTGTAGGACACAGCCTGACCCTGACACAGACATGCTGAGGAGCAACACAGAGGGCACTTCCTCTCTGTTTAAAGCAGGTTGGCATGCTTGAGCTTTGTCCCAGGCAATCACAAGTACCACCACGTGTCCAACTTGGGGATCATCTTTGCTTTTATAAGCTAAACAGCAATCTTGCTCCTAATGGACTTCCCCTAGGCATTCTGCAGCCATGTAGAGCATGTATAGTTGGCCAGAGATGGCAGACAATCCTTCCTTGCACTTCTTATTCATCCTAAGCACCTCACATACAGGGAGCCCCACCCTCAAATCACCAAAATAATGGTCAGGTCTCCATCGACCTTAGTATAACTTGTCCTTTTAAAACTCTCAGTGAATGGATCATTCGCAAGTACGTAAAATATAAGGAAAACAGGAGTGGCCAGAACCTGCTTAACAATAAAGATGTCTGTTTTTCTTCTGTGCACGTGGCACGGACCAGCGATGCAGGCCCAGTTTATGGCCCTTGTAAAGGCTACATGGAAAGTCACCTGACACTGCTGTCTTAACATAACTGTGGTTTATGGTACATTGTTTTCCTCTTTATTGTGCTCCTCCAGGAACATGTTGCCGACTGAGATTTCTAAGACGTGTTCTGTGGTGCATCACAGCCCCCACTCCTCCAGTGGCCTGCAATGACATTCATGTATTGACTGTCCACTTTTACAGCAGTTGAGAATTTAGCTTGCATATTAACTATGTCATCTTTGTAATTTTGTTATAGAACTATCCTATAGGATATAAGATGAGCTGCTACTGGGGCATGGGCTGATACATGCTCCTCTCTGGGAAGTTGCTCCAGGACATTTAGAAGATATGCTGAAGTAGTTTTTTTTTTTTCCTTTCCTTTGGTCTCTTCCTTTAATCTTAATTTTATATTTATACTTCCAGTGACTATAACAACTACCTTTCCTTTTCTCTCCTAGCACTGCTGGGAGTCACAGTGTAGCTATACAGATGCATTGTCCTGGCTGGTGTACAGCAAAGATTTCAAATCCATAAAGAAAAGATAAACTTAGAATGGTTATTTTGGTGCCAACCTTTCCAATTAGAGTGGAATATAAATAACAGAACTCTTCATTTTCTTTACCTTGCTGCCCACTCTCGTCTCTTCTTGAATTAGCTGGTATCTCTTCAAGCCTATTATCAATGTGCTAAATGGTGATAACTCTCACAGGAAATTATTCTGGTAGTGGCAGTAGATAGTCTGAATTTGTGAATGTTCAATCCCAGATTTTGTGCAGATACTGTGCGGAACCATTTCGCCTTTCTGTTGCAGCTTTCCTCTGGGACAAGCTGAGATTACCTGCAGGTTACTTTTATCCTTTGGTGCTTCTTTCAAGTGAAGAACTTGAACTTTACCACTTTTTCTGCTTCCCTGATTCAACCATTAAGGCTACACTGTCTTTCAAGGAAAGATTAAAAATTCTTGATAGGGAAGCTATTGATATTGAAGCCTCCTGTTTCTTGGGAGCAGTTCCTCTGAGACATTTGCAATAGCTAAACACATTTTGGTTTTCAGTGTAAGTAAGCATTAAGGAACCACCCCAAGCAACAGAGGCAATACCAGGCTGCTGGCTACAAAACATTATGAGTGTCTTCCACTTCTAACATCCCTATTGAAATGCCTTTTGCACATCATTAGCATTTAGCAACAAATATAAGCCACAAGCATTTTATTTGTGTCATTGTTTGATATAAGAAATGTTATTCGCGAGCATCTAGTGATTTTTTAAAGATGTCACCAAGTATATTTTTTAAAAAAGAATTTTTGCATCTGGTAATGCAAACCAAGAGGACAGATTTACATGGGAAGACATGGTCTATATTCTTCCTACTCTAACAGCTGGCCTTCCTCTGTCTTCGTCTGTTTCCCTAATCTTATTTAATGTTAATTCTATGGTAATGTTTCTATACACAAACTCCCAATTACTACAATATGTGGGTGATTGGTTGTTGTTTCAGTTAAACATGTGGCTAAAGAATCTCTCCATAAATAAAGCAAGAAGAACCACACATCATCAATCCAGGAAAACAAAGGAAAATGAGATTTTTCTACATAAAGATTTGTAAAAATCCTTAATTCCCTTAGTTCCAAGAAAAGAGAGCGCAGTCCTGCTCTTCCCTGGTGCAAGCTGATGTTCCCAGAATGATCCTCCACTCCAGGGACTGTCAGATAGGCTCTTTGCTAGGCATTGGGAAACACAGGTTTGTTGTTTCATTGATCAATCCGCTTCACATTCTGTCTTTTGGAAATGGAAAGAGGTGGATTCAAAAATATCAGGGAAAGAATGAGGAAGCTCCTCTGGGCAGGAATCAGCAGAGAGCTGATGGAGCCATAAGAACTGAAAGAACAACAACATGAGGACCAATAGGCCTTCATGAAGGTTTTTGCTATTTTCTCTTCATTGGAGTCTCATGTTGCCAGAAATTATTCCTGAATCGACCTTGGCTGCACCCAGTTACCTCAGACTACATTTTCTGGTGGGAATTTTCAAAGTACTCTGAAGAATTAAGCTGACGATTATAAAATAGCTTTTTTTTTAATTTTCCAAAAGAGTGGGGTTTTTTCCCCAAAATAATGAGGAAAGAAAAGTAATGAATCTGTGTCTGGGTTGGCCTTAATATAGAGAACTGCAGCACTCCCAGGGCTCATCCACAAAAAGCTGTCCTTGCTTTTGAGGACAGTGGCACATGGCAAGAGGATCGGAAAGTTGACTAACAGTAGTGACATCTTTAAGCATACTGACCTTGACAATGGGACTTATCATTAAGCATAATGACCTTTACAATTTGTGGGACTGTGTGACATAAATTATTGTTTAGGAACACAGGAAATGAGGACACTGGACTGGAAAAAGTTTCCTCCTTCCTTGAAACTAGTGCCTACCTGTTGTATTGAGAGATGATCAGTAACACCTTGGAAATAGCCTTCTAAAAAATCCTATTTAGACATCAAGTTACCTTCATGTTTAATCAATACCTCCTCTATAAATAATGTTCAGTTCTCCATTACAGGATATAGAGAGGAAGAAATCAATTTCAATAGATTTTCAGGTCTGTAAATATGTATGTGAAAAGTTATGCATATGAGTATCCTCATTGAAAACCTGTGCATAAGCCTAAGGGTTTCACAACTCATCCTTTGGCAACCATAGCTGTGCTGTCTAAGGCAATTATTGCCTTCCTCAAGTTCTAAGTATCTGTGTAACCAGTACTTAAGTCCATTCTATCTGCTGATGCAGGATTACTTCCTTCCATTTTATCCTACTGTTTTAAACCCCTTAAGAGACAGGCTTCCAGTGACTGATGCGTGAAATTCACTTGATGTCACCAAGAAAGTATGTAAGAAACCTGACAATGAGTGTTTCCAAGGAAGTCAGCAATGACAGGTCCCATAAAAACCTCAGAACAGAGCTTTTTGTAGGAGGCTTCAAAACTATCCATTGCCACATGAACTCATAACCAACTGTGAAGAGTCTACCTTGAAGCAATTCAGTTTAGGTAAAACCTGTTGGCATTTTATATCAAGGAGCCTGACTGCTTGGATGTACTGCTTCCCATGGATATTGGGGAAGGTCAGTGCTCCAAGCTCTGGATTCTGACAGACTAAATCACCAAAGAAACATCAAATACAGTTGTCAGTTCTTCTTGACTTCCTGCTGTAGGACTTCCCAGATTTGAAATCCAGGTGAACATTACTCAAAAGCTTTTGCTTGTTCTGATCTGTGGCAAGAGGTAAAATATTTGCCTTGGTTAGAAAGCTTCTGACAAGACAGTTAAATATTCCAACCTCTTGGGGCTTGGTCTGTGTTGAACCACGGCTTTTTCTTCCTCAGCTTCTGCTGCAGAGGACCTCTGGGACTGATTTCCTTGAAGCCACACAGAAGCATGAAATCCTATTAATAAAGATTTATATCTCTCTTGTAATGTGACCAAATCATATAGATGAGTCCACAAGCTAACCCTTGGCAGTTACCTCCCTACCTCCAGTTTGATAGTAGGAGTTTATTTGGCCTATGGATGGAAATTGAGCATGTAGAAGCACCAGATTAATACTTCTGTAGAAGATACTGCATGTTAAGCTCTTAAAGAAAAACTATTTGCAAGTATCAATGCACTGTGAACATTGAGGCAAGAAGTACAATGAGTACCAACAACAGCAGGCTGCCTAAACACTGAAGTAGCCTCCAGAGAAGTCAGGGAAATCAAGTGTCAGAGCAGGTTCCTACATGCATCATAACACTCCAGGCACAGCTTTCAACACAGGCAAAGCAGTGATGATTCTCCAAGGATTTCTTATGCCAGGTACAGTCAGAAAGAAATAACAGGAGATATTAAATATATACACACAAATGTTTGATGGAGAGGGTAAACAATGACCATAGGAATCCTACTTTTTGGTTAATGCAGCAACTGCAGACATCAAGGATCAAACCAAAAAGTTATTGAAAAGTGTCATATACTAAGAATCCCAAATCAAGAAGCAAATTCTGACCAAAAGATATCTTTAAAAATTATCAGTTCCATGCACAGTATATCTGAAAAAATCAGAGTAAAAATTCTCTTCCCACCTACTACTACTACTGCCTGCACCATGCATCACAATATATCTAAAACTGCTGAAAAGATCTGCCCCCTCCAATTTTCTCAAAATAAATAAATGTTCTTTTTCTTGCTAAAAAACAAGCTCAGTCCAAATGTACTCTGATCGAAAGGCCACTTCACTTCCACTACAGTGGCCATAAGATGGGTTGCCTAGAGAGCAAGGCATGCTGAAATAATGATAGCCTGCTTTAAGCTGTGATGTTAGCATCAACTGAATATTTATGTAAGTTTCATATTTAAATAACAAAATGGCTTGTATTAAATATAATTAATATTAATTGATAAATATTGAGAACAATTAAAGGTAGTCAGATGCAATGTTTGTCTTTGACTTCCCCACTGTGGAAATGTTAATCCATGCTTTCATCTTGCCTCTCACACTCTATGTCAGTTCTCCTTCTATGTTCTTTAGAAGTCCAGCTTCCTTAATTCTTCCTACGAATTTAAACCACCGCTAATAATAGGAAGAAGTGCAATTTCATGATTCCACTGGCAAACAGTTCTACCAGTTTTAGTTCCATTTCATGATCCCAGTTAAATTCATCCTTCCTATTTTTAAGTCTTCAAATGCAATTGCCCCAGGGAGTCTTCCAGATGTTTGTCTCTGTGCTCCCAACCCTGCTCCAATTGGTATCTTCCTCCTCCCCACAATATTCTGCACAATTCTGGCACTGCCGTGGTGAGAAACTCCTCCTCCTCAGATCCCACAGATTCGAGCAGTTTTCTAATAATTAATTCTCAGTCTCTGCCCAAATATCTGTAGCAATCATTCCCACTCACATAAGCCTCTAAAAAGTATCTTAAAGAAGAGAGGAAAAAAATAAAGCATCACATTTGTTTCTTATGATGTTTCTGAAGAAAGGTTGAAGACACTCTTTTTATTCTGTCTTGGGTTTTTTGGCTTGCTTGCACTTTGACCTCTTCAGCTTTGCTAGCAGATAGCAGAGGAAAACCAGGAGGATGACAATGACAATAGGGCTGACATCTGAACAGTCAGGGGGCAATCTAGTCAAGCTACTTCTTCATCCTCTTACTGAACTCAAATTCCCAATAATACTTAGAAGACAACTTACTCTGGGAAAAATTCAGCAGTCACATCTTTGTCAAAAGCTAAAGGACTTTCACATCAGCAGTTTCTGTAGGAACAATAAAACTTCATAATTCTGATATTTCTTTCACACAAGCACACATAAAAATACTTCTGTTCATTTAACTGGGAATTTCTGACTTGAAATCAAAACTCAAGACATTGAAGGACAATGCATTAGTTTTTGAATCTGCCTGCACAGAGCTCCCTGCATGATCAGGGCTCTTATTTGAAAGTAATAGAGAGTCAAGTCTTCTAGTTTTATTCACTGAAAAGCAAACAGTATATCATCCTGAGCTGATCTTTAAAAAGTTTCTTTCTGTTATTAGTTTAACTTCTTTTAATGTATTCCCTCTCTAGCATCTTTTCTCTGCCACTCTAAACAAATGTATTAATTCAACAAATGTTGTAACATTCATTTGAAGTAAAAATGCCAATTGCAGATCTCAGTTGCCTTGTTTTGTTTTGTCATTTTGTGACCACAGATTTTGAGGTTTGCATGTTAAAGAGTTTACAAGGCTAATATCTAATACTGGAATCTGATCCATCTGTGCAGACTCCACTGACTTCATTGGGTTCACCCGCGATGATCAAATTGCAGGATCAGTTTTTCTGTCTGTACTGAACTCTGCCAGATTGTAAATGCCACCTTGAAAAGAAATAAAATCTACCCCTTAATTTATGATACATTATTCTAATATGATAAATAAAGATTTGATGCAGCCATAACATCTCCTATGCTTGTGCTGCCCCTGCACTGTTTTCACAGCTTCTTAAACTGCCAGGATAAAGTGGAGAACAGGGTGAAGAAGAATCAGTGGCAGAGAGGGCAATTATTAATGTAAATACATGAAAGAAGGAAAGGATTTGTGGAGCCACATTTTTCTTCTGTGGAAGGTAGGGGAAGGCGACGAGGAAATCGCAATGGATAGGATTGCACTGAAGGTCTCACTGGCCTGGGCTGCCATCAGCTTGATGGTACACAAAAGCTAACCTCAGCGTCCCAGTGGGGATTTGATGTGCAGCCAGTCAAAAGGAGATGATTTCAGGGAGGAGAAAAGGCTCAAATTTTGAAGTACTCAGATTTTTCATGTTATATTCTATGTTTCTTTTCACTTGAACATGATAGTTTGTGTAAACTTTTGCTTAGCAGCAGTAACACTTGGCAGACCTAAAAAACATCAGAAAATGCATTATTTAGCAGAGACAGTACTTGCCTACCTCTGTGACCCTTCCCAGTGACCAGACAACCGAAGAACTCCATTTGTGAATACACAACTAACTCCTCTAGTTAGCAAGACCCAGTTTAAATGCATGTTGCCACCTTCTGGATCAGCTACCAGGTGCTCACAGAGAGAGTCCATGTCTGGCAACGAGAATATTTTACCTACTTTTTGCACTGTAGTAGTATGGTCGTGGATATGGGATGAAGCAGAAAACCATAAGAGATCAAAAGAGGCTGCATGAGTGGGGAAAGCAGCCTGATATATCTGTGGGTTTGGTCTCACGATTGCAAACTTGATGTCCTGAGGAAACAGTGCTGGCAGAGGCATGTTTGCATTAATGTATATTCATCCAGAAGCACAGTAGAGTAAGTTACACAAGCAGCAATCCCAGTTTTGCTGGTTTAGTGCACCTACATTAAGGGTGTGAGCTAGTGTAATTGCCCTTCTGCCATTACATGGCTATACATTTCCCTAATTATAGACATGGCCACCTGTACGCATCATCAAGCACCGTAAGTTATGGTTGAACTCGATGTTCCAGTGGGTCTCTTCTAACCTGGCTATTCTATGACTCTATGATTCTAAGTGGTGCTGGAAATGTAAGAGACTGGCCAGGAGAGGACACATCTGAAGCTGAAACTAGGGAAGCAAATGAAGCTAAGCAGGAAGCAAGATTTCCTCAAGAAACTTCCTGAGGATCAGGAAGGAAATAAGCTAATTGGCAGAAATGCTGGTCTAGCTGATTCTGCCGTGGAGCACAGGATGGACTAGGCATCCTCCTTTATTCCTTTAGCTCAGTTTTCTGTGGTTCCCTCCTACAGCTTTCCCTGTGGTGGCCATTAGGCCCTGCAGAGTGGCCTTTGGGAGCAGTGTGGCACCAGCAGGGCAGAATGAGCTTCCCCACCTCCACCACGTTCAGTAGCTCTGACACAGAGGGCAGAAACACAAGTGGAGACGTGGTCTCGTTCTGGTTCCTAAAGGCTCAGCCTTACCCCCAGACAGGCAAACACTGGCTTGCGAGAGTTTTAAAAATAAACACCCTGACTTGGATTTATTTTTACATTTCAGGGTGTCTGGGGAGCAAGTCAGCCTCACAAAATGAAGCCCATTTCTTCAATGGCATTTTAAAGATGATAGCACCTCTTTAACTCCATCCTTCATTACCATGACTAATGTGGAGGGAATGCTGGGAAGCTGCAGCCAGTCACACAGCCCTATTGCCTTTGAAAGCAGGCAGTAAGGGATCTCCTGCACCTATTAATCCACCACCCGACCTGGAGGATGAAATCCTTTGCTTGGGCGCAGCTTCATCAGATTCCCTGGTGCTTTGTGTGGGCACAACGGCTAAGAGGGACAGGATTAGTTGACAGGATAGAGGCCTAAATTTAGACAAGATTCAGTAAGTGGGTGTAGGAAATGAAAGGAAGCAGTGGAAAAGGAAAGACAAGAATAAAAGTGATAGGAATGGATACATAGACTATCCATCATGTTCCCACTTGTGATCTTACCTTTCATATTTCAAGCACCAGATAAACTTGCTAGGGATTTGCCCAACTCTTCTGCACAAGGAATTTGTCATCAGAACTTCAGCACACAGGAATCACTTGTAGAGAGATATGGCTATAAAGGATGGGATGTGCAGTGCAAAACCAGATTTCCTAGGAAAATAGAAGGCATTTATGGAACAGCTGGATAAATAAATGCTTGGATGCCAGTGCTGGAGCAGAAGTTGGGTAAAAGCAGCAAGGATATGTCCAGGGGCTTATACGGAATGTGACCATTCTTTCCTTCAGAGGTCAGAGATTTTGCATCTTGTACTGGAGAAAGGTGAATGGCAAAAAAAGACTTTGAAGGGAGTGACAATGTACGGAAAACATTCAGCAGAAGTATTCTTCATGTAGTTGGGATAAAATGTTAGCATATGCTGAGATGTGGACTTCACCTCATGCTTGGTGCTTAAGAATTCTATTTCCTGTCTAGAAATGATCAAATCCCAGTGCTACAATCCCTGTTTGATGGTATAAAATGTCTACTATTTCATTATTTCAAAAATGCACTTGAGATGATTATATACACATATGAAACCAGTCTTTTTTAAATATAAGTCCTTTTGAAATATAAGTACCTTAAATATAAGCAAGTTTGGCAATAGATTTTGTTTTTACTCACAGCTATTTTCACACAATATAAATGGCACATTTTCACATATTTTTTTCCAAAACATTACAAGGTGCTTCAGTTCACATTGTAGCTGGATGGTGGAAAGATAAAGTTCACTTAAAACAGGAATATACAGAAACAGAGATGCTTGGTTGCAACGTACTGTCTTCACAAACCAATGTTACATCATTCCTGCACGTAGTTATTGACAGGAAACTTCCTGCCTCTCTCTTCCATACTGCCCTTTCCACAGCTAAGGATTCGTGCAGATGCATTTTGCATGATTTCCTCCAAGACAGTAGGAAAAGTCAACGATTTTGGAAAATTAGCTACTGTGACTTAAAATTAACTGAAGCTCAGAGGATTTTTCATATAAAAGAATGTTTTTAATGCTTATGATATCCTCAGCTTATGGTTGACTTCAGGGATTCACTCTTTGCAAAAGTGAAATTGTTTTCCATAGTTGTTCCTTGCCTATAGCCCTGGTGTCCATGGCTGAAGAATTTGGTACTAATCTGTAGCCACCTCATTGTTGTGACATACTGGTTCATCCTGTATTGGGGATCACTTCTGGAAGGTGAACAGAGGGATGAGTTTGAACCTGTGTATGATTTAGGAGGTTGGAATGGAAGTCATTAGGAAAGAGTGATCGTTCTGGGAGGTAATTATAAGGAAAGATTGGCAGTGGTGAATTCAAAGTTTAGGACATTAGGAAACTAATGATATATGCATCAATCTGGCAGGACCTCTGTCCTACCCCCTCCTCCTTTGCTGAGATATTGTAAACCCAATTTTAGAAGATTTTTGATGGCTTTGCCAGGGTCTGTTCCAGGTCAGCTTGCAGGTTTGTAAATAATTTTTCTTTAAACAGCTTTTGAGAACTGGGAGGAGCAACAGGGAAAGTTGGAATGTACCTTTTGGAAGGCAAACCGTCAAATTAACTGTTTTTAAAAACTCATTTTCCCCACTAATGTCCTAAATTTCCCTTTTTTTTTCCTCTTTCTAACCTTTTGATGTTTTACCGCTTAAGGCAGGGCTCCAGACTTGGAAATTATTTTCTTCTCCTGCCCACCCCTGCAGACTCCCTTGTTGCAGACAGCTGCAGTGGCCTCCCACCCCCCAGCCCCGGCTGGTTTTTATGAACTAAAAAAATAAATAAACTTTCAGATCACTTATTCCCTTGCAGTCAGACCAGCACTGTCTGCTCAGATACCTTTTCATTCTTTTCAGGAGGCCAAATGTCGCATGCTCCCATGCTGTTCCCTTCAGAGGCTATCCTGCTGCCTGTGTTTCCAGGACCATGAAGTAAAAACTGTGCTGTTTAGTCCAATTCTGCACAGCCTTCAAATTATACTTTCAAAGAATCATAGAATTATAGAATGGTTTGGGTTGCAAGGGCCTTTAAAGTCCATGTGGCTCAAAACCCCCTGTCATGGGCAGAGAGGTCTCCCACTGGACCACTGGCGGCTCAATGCCCTAACCTGGCTTTGAACATTTCCAGAGATGGGGCATCCACGACTTCTCTGGGCAACCTATACCACTGCCTCACCACACTCAAAGGAAAGCATTTTTTCCCTAAGCAAAGTTGCTTCCTCCCTTGCTCTAGCCCTGAACTGGACCAGTCAAGGTTATTTGTTCATCTGTACCCCTGCCTTCTCCTTCCATACTGCAACACAGACAGAACTCTTCCCCAGGCAGGACTATATCCTTCATCCAAGGCTCATGAGGAACAGTGCTATTTAGGCAAGGAACAATCTTCTTTACACCACATTTCTATCTTTCCACACGATACAAACATGTCCTTTACTTGCCTGCCTGTGCCCTGCAAGTGCAGCAGCTGGGATGCACCAAGCCCTGTCAGGGGCCAAGGGGTTGCCTTGTCCAGGGGGCTGTGTTGCCCTATTCAGGGGTTCAGGGGTTCCCTATCAGGGGATGGAGGTTCCCCGTTCGGTGGATAGGAGATGATCCATTAGGGGATGAGCGTTGCACTGTCACAGGATGGGGTGCCTTGTTCAAGGGGGTGTGGTTGCTTTATCAGAGGTTGATATGCCCTTTTCACAGGATGATGTTGCTCTGTCAGGGGATGGGATGTCCTTTTACGGGATGGGGTTGCTCTATCAGGGGTTGGGGGTTTCCCCCATTCAGGGAATGGGATTCTCCATTCAGGGGTTGAGATGCCCTGTTTAGGGGATTTATTTATGGGATTGCTCTGTCAGGGGTCAGGTTCCCTGTTCAGGGGTTGGGGTTCCCTGTTTAGGGCATGGGGTCCCTCTGCCAGGAGCTGGGGTTCCCTGTTCAGGGGATGGGGTCGCTCTGTCAGAGGCCAAGTGCTCCACTCAAGGGTTGGGGTTCCTTGTTTAGGACATGAGGTAGCTCTGCCAAAGGCTGGGGTGCCCCGTTCAGTGGTTGGGGTTGCTCCATTTTGGCACGGGGTTGCTCTGTCAGGGCTTGAGACTCACTGTGTAGGGTATGGGGTTCCCCGCTTAGGGGCTGAGGGTTCCTGCGCAGAACATGGGGTCGCTCTGCCAGAGGCTGGGTAACCCGATCAGGGGTTGAGGTACCCTGTTCAGGGCTTGCTCTGTAATGCGTCGGGTTCCCCGTTCAGGGGTTGGGGTTCCCTGTTCAGGGCATTGGGTCGCTCTGCCAGGGGCTGGGAACCCCGCTCAGGGGCTGGGGCTCCCTGTTCAGGGCATGAGGTCGCTCTGGCAAGCGCACGGAGAGCCTCACTCGGGGGTTGAGGTTCCCTACTCAGGGCAAGGGTCCCGCCTCCTTGCTCGGGCCCCGCCGCCGGAGCAGCCCCGCCCCCGGCCCCGCCCCCCGCTCCGGCTGCTGTTCCCGTCGCGGCCGCGGTGCTGCCTCCTCCTCGGCGGGTTGGGCTGCCCCTCATGCGGATGTGACATTTCACGGCGCTCGGCGCGGCCGCCATTTTGAGGCAGAGCGGGTCCGGCGGAGCGGCTGCAGCAGCGCTAGGACACGGGCAGCTGGGGCGGCCCGCGGGCCGGCAGCGGCGACCAGGGGGAGCTGGGGGGGGCGGGAGGGCTCGGGCGGGGCCCCGCGGCGCCTCCCCGAGTTCGCGGCGCCGGGGACAGCGACCCGGGGGAGGGGGAAGCGCCGGGCGCCGCCGGCGGGCCCTGACTCCAGCTCTCCCGTTCCCCCCCCCCCCCTTCCCTTTCCCTCCCCTTCCTTCCCTCTCTCCTCCCCGCCGGGGGAAAAGCCGCCGCCCCCGGCTGGTCCCTCCTCCCCGACCCTCTCCCTTCCCCCCCCTTCCCCTTCCCCCCCCGACCCCGAACCGGGTGCCGCCGCCGAGATTGGGCGAATAGCGAGCAAATACGTGCGCGTGTCGCTGCCCCCGCCGGCTGCCCGCTCCCTGCCCGCCGGAGCCCGGCCGCAGCCCCCCGAGGCGGGCGAGGAGCCCCGACCCCGCCGCCCCGCCGCCACCTCACCGTCCGCCGCAGCCCCGCCGTCCCCCGCGGGAAAGGGCCAGGCCGCTGCCGAGCCCCAGCCGCTGCCCGACATGAACCACCATCAGCAGCAGCAGCACCAGAAGCCCGGGGAGCAGCAGCTGAGCGAGCCCGAGGACATGGAGATGGAAGGTAAACGCGGAGAGTTGCTGCGGAGCGTGTTGTGTATATGTGTGTGTCCCCTGCCTCGCTGCCCGCCCCCTCGGGCAGCCCCGTCCTCGCCCCGTGGTTAACACGCGGCCGCCCCCCCCCGTTTTCTCTTCCGTCTCCCCCTGCCTCCGTCTCCCCCTTTGCCTCTCCTTCGTCCCCCCTCTCCCCCCGCAGGAGCTCCCCCTGCCAGGAGTGGGGCCCGTTGGCGGGCCCGGGGTCCCCGCGGGGGCAGCGCCGCTCCCGGAGCAGCCCCGGCCCCACGAAGTTGGGTCTTCTTCCTCCCGCGGGGTTGGAGGGGCTCCTGCCCGCTCGGGGCCGTGCGGCGCGGCCGCTCATTGTATGCAGGCAGCCACGCTGCTCGCCATTTTTAATTAACCCTCCTCCTCCTCGCAGCGTTATTTACAGGAGCCGGGCCTAGCGCGGGGTCGGCAGGCTGGCCATGTGTAGTGCCTGCTCATCCTGCACCGTCATGCCGTTCGTTGCTGGCGAGGAGCTTCCCCGCGCCCGCCCGGTGCGCTTTCCGCTGCTGCCTTTACCGGGTTTTAAAATTTTTTTTTCTTGCCTTGTTTTGTTTTTTTTTACCCTCCCTCCCCCTGTGGACACCACCTTCCGCCCGAATTCCACGGTACGGAATAAATCTGAGGAATTGTACGGCGGGATTTTGTTCCCTAAGGAGGGGTGACCTGCTCGTAGCGATGGTATTTGACTTGGAGGTCAAAACCAGCGGCGTTCAGAACTCCTGGCTGTGAAGATGCCGGTTCCGTTGCGATAGTTTTAATCGACAGCGACGTAAATATTCACCAACAGGAGATATTTGGCCTGGAAACATGACAGTTGACTTAGAAAACGAACCTTTCTACTAAATAATAGACAGTCAAACGAGGTGGAGCGAAGGTGCAAGTTTGTCATGGTGACTGTGAGGGTAAATTTTTAGATTAGAAGGTCATTACAGAAAGCCTGGCTTAAGCATAAATATATTTTCATAAAATAATAGCTAAAACTTGTTTGCTGTCAGAGCAACTGGTTATGATTTTGCTTTAGAAAAAAACTCCAAATGGGTGGTTTATATACTGTGTGACCAAAACGTAAAATGAGATGATTTAAAATGTACCTCAGACTTGGCTGTATGTATACAAATATTAACATCTTGTGGGTCATGTTTTCCAGCAGACTATTCGATAGACATTAGCAGTTTGCTTTTTCTCAACATCCTTTTCATGTCCTTTAGAGTATTGACTGTATTTAATGTTTTTATTTTGATTTTTTTATGGGCTTGATGATCTGCCATGCTGGGCACACTGTGAAATACTGAACGCTTTTATGCAGTTCAGGGTGTCCTGAACTTCTCTAGATTGCATCCCCTCTGGTAGTGGGGACGGAGGAGTCCAAAACACTCACTAGTTCCTTTGATTGTTGTGGAACTCTTAGGCTGGTGGCCACCTCCATTGGAGGGATAAGAAAAGACCCTCTACGTATATCGGCATAGTCACACTGAGAACACAGTGTTATCTTGGGGAGTTCTATTTGAGATTTATTAGGCCTCACCTGGCTGATTCCAGGTGATACTGCAAACTTGCTAATTTGTAAGAGTTTATAGGACTGTCCATTTATGCAAAACCAAAACAAGTTCAGCCTTTGGATATTTTTTTGGTAACTCTTCATTTTTCTTGAGAAATGTGTAGTTTACAAGTCATCATAGAGCTGACTTTTATTAAAAGTTGACATTATGAGTATACATTTACTGTGTGAAACAGTGTTCATCATAATGTATGGGTGTTTGTCTCTTCTTGAGAGAGGTGATTTCAAGCACTGAGGAAAATATTTAATAACAGATAGCTTAATTAACATGCACAGAACAGTGTCGGATGCCATTCTTCAGTGAGTGATCACGTTAGATTTAGGAGGTATGTGAAGAATGCAGTGGAAAATTGCACATCTTTCTTCTGAATTATCTGAAAGTTTACTTATTTTGTGTACAGCTGTACAGGATAGTCATAATAAAAGTATGGAATTAAACTTTTTAGGATTAAATCAGATATAGTGTTTGAGTGACTGCTCTCAAGTCCCTGTTTTTTCCCTTCCCGTTCCCTTATGACTAATTTACTCTTCCTTGATGACCTTACAGACACTGTGTAAATGAAAGTAGTACTAGACTGACTATTGGCCAGTCAGACTTTAGAATGGAGGAAGACATTCCTTTAGAAAGAAAAATTACTTAATCTTGGCATCCTGACAGAAAGAAGCAATGACAGCCTAGATTAGGGGCAGGTACCTGCTCAGTGGGACCAGATACGATGTAGTCTCACCTACTTGCAATGCTTTAGCTAGAATGCTATATCTTACAAATCACCTCATTGTGTATTTAGTTCTCTGTTGTCTGTGGATGTTGCTTGTAATCAGCTTTAGTCTTACTGAGGCTTGGTGGTAGTGATATGTGACCAGAGAAATGTTAAACTTGAGAGCTGTCAGAAGAAATTGTATTCCCTTGGTTTAAGGCAACCAATTCCTGAGCTGAGGATGAGGTTGGATGAGCAGAGCACTTGTTGCTGCTCCTTCTCACCTCATGTGCCATGCCAGTTATTGGGCTGGTGCATCTCCCTGTGTCTTTAAAGTGATCAAAATGGAAAAAGCGAAAAGTAGAGGTTTAAAATGTAGTTTAGGTTCTTAATTTGGTTTACCCTGCAGCCCGTTGTATGTGGTGAAGGTTTGTCACTGGAGTTGAAAGGAACAAGAAGGGCTGCTTTGAGGTGGCATGGGTGCTCACAGTGATCTGGCCAAATTCTGTTACCAGTCATGGGTTTTCTGTGCACCCCTTATCCATAGCTGCATAAAAGCACGTGATCTAGCTGATTTGGACCCAGAGTAGGAGAGTGCCTGTGAGCCATTGGTGCCCGAGTTCTAGATAAATGTAACAGTTTGGAGTGGTGATAAGTAAATTACCCTATAGAAATCCTGTCGAGTTTATTTGTACGCTAAATAAAGGTTGTGGGAAAAAAAAGGGGTTTTGTACTGTAAGTAGATTGTATGTAGATTGCTTCATCATGCAAAGAATTACAGCTGTTTAGTTGCTAGTGAGTTCCTCTATAAAGTGTAATTGAATCCAAGTCCTGATACTTTATATATGCTTCTTCCTTAACATCTTTACACAAATGTGCCTGGACTTTAAAGAACGTGGCTTAATAAAAATCTACAGTTACATATTTCATAAAATTCTTTAATGGAAAATCTTGTTTGCAGCTTAATAATTGTAAGTTTCCCTTGTTTATAGTTTGAGTCTGGTTTTTTTGTAGGTTCAAGCTTCTGCCTATAGTTACATACGCATGTGTGTTTTGCATTATGGGAGTTTCTTTTCTGAAGTAGCCAGCACAAGCTTATCAAGACAGTGTTACAGACCATGAACACGCAGCAGCTAGCAGCTCAGGTTGTATACTCGTGTTCTCCTTGTGTCAGCTCTGTGGCTTCTCAGGCAGTGCTATCTTTTAAGTTTTTCCCTAGTTAGGGCAATTTAATGGTGAGATTTGAATTCCAGGTAAGATGACGCAAGATACAAAGAACAAGAACAAAAAATACTTAACATGGAAGTACATGAAAAGTTTAAAATTGCCCTTCCCAGCAGTTTCCATGCAGTTGGAAATTTGTGTTTCTTGCTGGTCATTTCTGGTTTGCTCACCGCTGACAATTTACTAGATTTCTGACACACTCTGTGATACTACTCTCAAGCACGTATCTTTTTATTGCCTGTCTGCTGAATACTTAATTCCCTCACATATTTTGTCCTCAATTAGTATTCTCAATCCTTGGCAATTTAATATAATTTTTAATATCATCATGGTGTTTGATTCTTTGCCTGCTTCCATGCTTTTCTCTGAAAGACCTGTATCCTCCTTTCTCCCTGAACTCCTTTGCTGTCTTCTGTATTGCTTCCCAACAAGTGGTGATTAAAGTGAGGCATACATTTGAGAGAATATGCAGGTTAAGTTGATGATACAACTGTGGATATCTGCTTGTTTATATATTCTTACTGACCCTTCCCTTCTCCAGCCTTTACATTTTCACGTGATATAGATGGCCCTCAAGCGAGAGGAGATATAAACGCTGATGCAGCAGACAACAAACAAAATTAAGTTAATTCTGAGGTTATACATACAGTGAAGAACCAGGCCTGGCCTCTTAGTCCTGGCGACAGTAATGTTTAGTACCTCTGGAAACGGCACACTTGGCCTTGGGAAAAGATGTTCATTGCATCATTCTCAGGTAACTGCTTCACACCAACCGAGAAAGCAGCATCAGTGACTTTTGAAGAGTGCTAACTGTGCCCAGAGTTTCTTCTATGCATTCTTCATGAGTTGCATGTCCAATAGGTTATCAGGTTTAGTAAACTTTTTGTGAAAGAGGAACGGAAATAGCAAAATAGTGTAAAATGTGTGTGCAATTCAGAGGGAAGTGTAGCTAGCACTCTATTAACTGCAATATCAGACTTAAGTACTCCACTCCAGTTGTTCCATGTTATTGATGGGCTTCAAAAGAGAAGTAAAATCTGCTCCCATGTATTATTCAGTAGCTGTAGTAAGTAAAGCAAGTAAGTAAAAGTATTGTAACTTTAAAAAAGCAGGTGGTGATAGTTGTTTGAAACTACCTGAATCAGTTTCATTGCTGCAGAATAATTTATCACAAGAAAATCTAAACAATGCATTCAGCCTGCGGCAGTTAAACCAGTTTAACCAGTACATCTTGCATGACATCATTCAATATTTGGGATAAGGGTGAAAATGAACTGGTTTAGAGCTTGTGAAGCATCCAATTTTTCTGAAATGATAATAGATTTAAAATGGGGCATTGCTTTAGATTGTGCTTTGAGGTGTCTGAGGTCATTTGCTTTAATTTAATGTTGTGTCTTGTGGCTATGGAATGTTGATTATGAAGAAGAAAAATATTGGGTGGCTTGCAATACAAGGCATAGCAAGTGTACTTCTCCCCCTTGAATGCATATATGTACTAATACATATATATGCTATGAGCTAGGTCAACATTGCCAGCAGCAGTGTCTTGGCAAGTGGAATGAGCACTGGAGACTGGCTATCTTATTGTCAAGTTATTAAATGTGCTGTGCTGTTTTCTGAAACGTATTTTTTAATTGTTCACTTAGGATAATGTATTTCACTCCAATGGTTTTAGGATTTTAATTTGACACACTAGCAAAAAGAGGAGTGCTCCCAGTCAGTGGCAGTGGCTGTGTCATAATGTATCTGTGCATGGTATTGCAGGCTGAAACTTCACAGGTTTTAATATTTCAGCTAAACTTCTTTTCAGCTTGGCTTACTGATGGTAGTAAAACTAGCTCTGTAAGTTTGGAAACACTAAGTTGAATTTGAATGGCCTGCCAGCAGAGTGAAAAATGGTCAGGTTGGTAATAATGTTGTATTCTGACTTTTTTTTGCCTAGTTTCCCTGGAAGACTGAGATGTCAGCTAAAAATAATAAGCTTCTGGAAGTTAGTAGGCAGATTTTGAAAATACAGAAACTGCTGAATATTTGCAGTTTGGCGAAGGCGGGGTTATCTCTTACTGTAGCAGCTAGGAGCCTTCAGAATTCTCTACAGAATATAAAAAACACATTTGAAGACTGTTTTATATTGGACTTTAATAGGCATCAAGAATACACAGCTTGCTTGATCAGTATATCAGCATGCACTTGTTTAAGCAACATCTCTTAAGAAACGCAGAGACTAAAACCA
Source organism: Coccyzus lansbergi (assembly GCA_033558105.1). Taxonomy (NCBI): domain Eukaryota; kingdom Metazoa; phylum Chordata; class Aves; order Cuculiformes; family Coccyzidae; genus Coccyzus; species Coccyzus lansbergi. The sequence goes on from JAUMJK010000655.1 coordinate 1,157,938, forward strand.
AATGGTAAATTTTGATAAAACTAAAAATCTGTCACATAATCAATATAGCACATCTCAGTTTGTGGCTTTAATTGCTGTTTGGTAGCTGTTTTGAACGCTACCAAAACAAGTCATTCCTGACCCATTTAGCAGTGAAGATTTAAATAAAAATATCATGCTTTGTAGCATCAAATATCTTGGGAAAACAGGATGTTCGGTGTCTGCAAACCTGGATTTCTTCCTGCCTGCAGCTGTAAAACAAGCTCCACAGTGATGCCACTTGGCAAAGATGTGCCAGGAGCAATCCATTTAAATTGGAGGAGACATTGGTACCTCAGCTTGTTCTTGCATATGTGCTGGAACGTGAAGATAATCTTCCAGGTGCCCTGAACATCTTGGGATTTTCTGCATCAAAACCATCACCTCTGCTTGCATTACTAAGGATATTGCACACAGTACTGTGGTGTTTGCAGCATAGGAGAGGTGGTGAGGTTTTTGATGCTAGAAAACAGAACTTGAAACTTTTTTTTTTTGTATGTTGAGGGATCAAATGCTCTCCTGTAGAATTTGCTTTAAATACAGAAATGTGAAAAAAAGAAGATAATTTTCAGGGTTTCCCTTTTCCAAGTGGTGTAAACGGGAAAATAGCAAAGGATGCGTGGAGATGTCATTGGTATTCACTGTAGCTCTGAACTTGAATTTCGCAAGGTATATCTGTAAGGATGTTCTGAAAAGTACAACATCTCTAGCTGTGTGGGTGATTTTTTTTAGGACCTAAGGAAAATTTTGGTTTAGGGCTCTAGCAGTGATGTTAAACTAATGCAGCAATTGGATGAATATCTGTTGATCTGTGTTTAATAAAAAGGAATGGTTGTGTGTTTCAACAACAGAGCGTTTTCCTTCCTATGTATTTTAGTGAGTTATTTTCTAATGTTACTGATATTGTTCGGAAGACCTTTGAGGGTGCAGATGCCTTGGTGAAATTTTTAAATTCCACTGCACTGGAATGGTGGTGACAGTGGCAAGGGGCTGTGCCTTGTAGGAGTATGAGGATTCTGGTTTGTAGGTCTTGGGATCGGAAGCACTGGCCACCCTGGATCTGGGATCTGTGTTTTCCTGTCTCACTGCATGCATCACTGTTTTATCTGTCAGCTTTGACAGGGACGGTTGCTGATCTGGTCCTGCTAGGCTGCCTCAGCTACTGTATGACTAGAGGACTGTCTGAATTCAACTGTTGCACTTACTTAACACTGTACTGTTTTTCAGTAGTAACCTGTTGCAGTTTTTTGTCTTGATAGATTCTGATTACTGGAAAAGAATGAAGAGAGTAAAAGCGTATGGGGAATGATCAGTTTCCTTTTTTTCCGTTTTTTTTCCTCCCCTCACTTTAAAATATGTGTTCTGTTTAGGCAGTCAGAGTGCAGTTGGCCATCCCAGTATCAGCATGGTGGTTTCTGCATCATCTTTGTTCTTTACAAGAGCAGAAATCCCTTCATGTGGAGGTGAGGAAGAACCTGTATTCTCCCTTCCTGCTTGTAAAGCTGGGCAGCTCTCCTGATGCAGCTGACTCCTTGCCTGATACAGTGGTGGTGAAATACTTAACCGGTTCCATACTTCCAGAATATTTCTGGTAGCCACAATCAGGTAGCAGGTTTTAGAAATGAGTTTGCTTTCACAGCATATCTTGACTATGTTCCTTTTGGGTAATAGGTTGTTTTTCTTCTGTTACAGCTGTGAGAGCTGACTAGACCCCCAGATGCTGTTCATGGGTTTACAGGCTTCAAGTTGTAAGACAATGTGAGATGTACTTTTTTAAAAAAATGGAAACCTACTTAAGCTGAGGCTGTGTGAACACTCTTTTATTGTCATTAAATCAAGCTAAGGATAGTTAGATTTCTCTCTTCATTTGGAGGAGCGAGGGACTGATGTCTTCTAAAGGTGTTTTCAACTCATTGAATGTTGGTCGTTATTGAAGGGTGAACCTGATTTTTGGAGAACAGTAGATACTATTAGAAGTTTGAACACAAGTAACACAAACGTTTCTGCAAGTTTTATGAATTAAATAGTGGGTCACAATCCACAGGCAAACTCCTCCTTGCTGGCAGCAAGGAAAATGTTGAGAAAGTTGTGTAAAAATGGATCTCGTTTCACCTGTGTCACTTGGTGGTTCATAAGAAGTCCCGTTTAACTGTGGCTTTGTTCTGTCTCCTTTGCTTTCCTGGGGACTGGTAGTGAAACTGATGGCTTCTTGGGCACCTGCAGCTGAACAGAGAGCTGAGCTGCATCTTGAAAATTGCTGGGTGTAGAAACGCAAGTGAGCCTGGGGACTGGGCGTGTTGGCATTGCCACTGCAGAAATGCATGTGGAACTGCAAGCATCTATCTTCAGACTTTTAAAGCTAGGATAAAAACACTTCAGCTTTATTGGTTGGTGACCTTTCTTACTGGATTAAGGAAACACTCTACTTCTCTGAGACCTTCCGGCAGCCTTCAGTATAACAAATTGAGAGGTGTTAAACATTAGCACAGCAGGAGACCATGCCTCAAGTACTTCTCTTCAGCATGTTTGTGGACAAGCTTGAGAAGTAGGCCTATGTAGAACCTCACGGATTCAGCAAGGCCAAGCGCAAGGTTCTGCATCTGGGTCAGGGCAGCCCCTGGTATCTGAGCTGGCAATGTGCTCTTAAAACCAACTGTATCCTGGGCTGCATCAACAGAACTATGACCAGCAGGTCAAAGAAGGCGATTCTGCCCCTCTACTCTGCTCTCGTGAGAGCTCTCCTGGAGGCGTTGTGCATTCAGTGCTGGCGTCCTCAGCACAAGAAAGGCGTGATTGTTGGAGCAAGTCCAGAGGAGGCCCAGAAGATGGTCAAAGGGCTGGAACACTTCCCGTATGAGGACAGACTGAGAGACTTGGGCTTCTTCAATTTGAAGAGAAGGCTCTAGGGTGACCTTATAGCAAACTTCCAGTACTTAAAAGGGGGCTTTTAAGAAAGATGGGGACAATTTTTTTTAGCAGGGACTACAGTGACAGGACAAGGAGTAATTGTTTTAAACTAAGGGAAGGTAGATTTAGACCAGATAAAAGGAGAAATTTTTTTTTTTTTTTTTTACTGTGAAGGTGGTGAAACACTGGCACAGGTTGCCCAGAGAGGTGGTAGAAGCCCCATTCCTGGAAACATTCCAGGTCAGGTTGGACAGGCCTCTGAGCACGCTGATTGAGTTGAGGACATCTCTGCTTGCTGCAGGGAGCTTGGGTTAGATGGCTTTTTAAGTTCCCTTCCAACCCCAGTCACTCTGTGTTTCTATATCAGATCAATTATATGCTGCTGGGATCCAGGAGGAGTTTGTCTCTAGTTTGCTCTAGCACTACTACAGAGAAAAGGTATTTTTTGGAGCAGTTTGTTTTGACCTCTGCACCTCCTTTTTGCCTCCTCACTTGCACCACCATTGCTGTGTGGGAGCACATGGTGAATGAGATGAATGAAGAGAACTGAATTTAAAATGCCTAATGAATTCTGTGTTTATTTTTAGCCTAGCTTAGTTCACTTTTCTCCTTTATTGCTTGGCCCCACAAACAAGTGAGTTGGCTTGACTGAGGAGACAGGAGGGAAGAGAAAAATGAAACCATTAATAATTCCTGTAACTCTTCTTTGGTTTGATTGTTTGGTTTGGTTTTTAACTTTCCCAAGACCCTTTTTTGTACACATGGGCCTGTGTCCCCCAGGAAGTACATTAGGAGACAGTGCTGTAGCAAAGTTCCAAGGGTGAGTAGCAAATGAAGATTGCAGACGCCTTCGTGCAGAAACATGGTTTTACAATTATAAAAATTGGATGCTGTTCGGATGCAAACATTTCTGGCGATGAAGTCATTCCTATTGCAGGTCTGCTTCTGAATGTCTTCACTTCTGTTACTTTTCTTTAATTTTTTTTTTATTGGCACAAGGGTATTCCTTGTAGCTAAAAATAGTTTCTTGCGTTGTGCAGCTTGAAGATATATCTGGAGGATCTTCAGCTTTCTCACCTGTACTAAGAGGGTTAATGTTTTCTGATTTAGGTACCCACTGAAGTCTCAAGCAGTTACCTCAAATCACACTCTAAACATATTTGCGGTGCTTTTAACCTGCTGTCCAAACAAACTGTTCTTCTGATGTTCTCAGCACAGGCATAAAAATTTCCAGATCGCATTCAGACCAGGCATTGGTGCTCCCTGCAACTGTTCCATCAGCCAAACTGTCTGTCCAGTGTCAGGGTCCTAATTTAATGCAGAACGACTGGCTTCTGGAATGTGGTTGGATCATACAAGTTTTTTAGCAGGTTAACTCTGAAATTTCTTTTAATAGATGTATTTCCTTACCTGGAAATTTACAGGAGAAAATGCATGAAATTCACATATTTTTAAATTGAACTTAAAGCATACTGATGTTATGTTCACAGGTTAGACTTGAGAATATAAAACTGGCTTAGTGCTGACTGACTGAGTGCTAGACAGAGTGTAGTTAGTGTAGCTGGAGCAAAATATTGGTAGAGGTTAATGGGGCTAGTATGAATTTTTGATCTCTTATTTTTAATATACCTTGAAATGCACATTAACTACCTCAGGTGCATGCTTTAATAAATCAAAGGATAACTGAATAGTAGAAATATTTGAAATTTTGCAGGATACAACTTCATAAATGGAAAGATGTTTGTGTTTTCTGAAGTAAGATTTTTTTTTTAAGTGGAATTATTGAGTAATTTATGGATAATTTCTATCCTAAATATGGAGTTTTGTGTACTGTGAAAGGCTAGTTAACCTCTCGGTGTTATAAACCCATTTCTGGTGGCACTGTTGCACTTTTGATTTCTCTATCTTGTTCAGAAATTTGGTGAGGAGTTTTTAATTTGGTAACTTCCTTCTCCAGTGGGGATCCATCATGCCCCCATAACCATGTGGTGTACCAGGCCAGTTAAACTAGTCACTGTCTTGGTGCTCGCAGCACTTTTTCCTGGGGAGCAGTCTCCCAGCTGGGTGACCTGTTGCAGTAATGGCAGAAGCCTCCTTTATACCCCTGAGTTTCCTAGGGGAGGGTGTGCCAAAGGTAGAGGAGGGGGTGCTGTGGGAGAACAGGCTTTGAAAATAGGTCACTACTTCCCAAATAATTTTGCTTTGCCTACTGGTCCAGTTCAGAAGAGCATCTGGAGAAGTGGGCAGCTGAGTGCCTTATTCTTGGTTGCAGCCTTGTCTCAATGCTCTTTGGACCTGAGCAGGGTTGAGGCTGAAGGAGTATCTGCTTCTTTACTCTGCTGATGCTGTCTGTTAACTGCTTGCCAAGCAGCTGTGGTGCCAGCACCCAGGTGGATAACACAGCATTGCTAATGGTATCTGTTAACTTCAGAAGTTCAGCATCTGTTCTAGTCAAGTGTACAGCTATCCATTTTTATTGAGGTGGGCATGAACTTTCTGGCAGCTGTGATGCTTTCCTCAACCTAGAGTATTTCTCTCCTGTGTAAATTTGCTCACTGAGATCTAACTGTAACTCCTGTTGTGGCTGAATGGGGCCAGATGGGATTCACCCAAGGGTATTGAGGGAGCTGGTGGATGTGCTGGCCAAACCCCTTTCCATCATCTTCAAACACTCCTGGAAGACTGGGGAAGTTCCACTGGACTGGAGGCTGGCTGATGTGCCCATTTACAAGACGGGTCACAGGGAGGATCCAGAGAACTACAGGCCTGTCTGCCTGACTTCAGTGCCAGGGAAACTCATGGAACAGGTGATCTTGAGTGCTATCACGAAGCACATGCAAGAGAACTGGCTGATCAGGCCCAGCCAACATGGGTTCACAGAAGGCAGGTCTTGCCAAACTAACCTGATTGCCTTCTATGACAAAGTGACTCAGCTCCTGGACGAGGGAAAGGCTGTGGATGTGGCCTTCCTGGACTTCAGTAAAGCCTTTGACACAGTTTCTCACAGCATTCTGCTATGGAAACTGTCAGCCTCTGGCCTGGACAGGCACACACTCCTGGGTGGAAAACTGGTTGGACGGCCGGGCATAGAGAATGGTGGTAAATGGTGTTAAATCCAGCTGGAGACCAATGACAAGTGGGGTTCCCCAGGGCTCAGTGCTGGGTCCATCTCTGTTCATTGTCTTCATCAATGACCTGGATGAAGCCATTGAGTCTACCCTTAGCAAGTTTGCAGATGACACTAAGCTGGGTGGAAGTGTGGATCTCCTGGAGGGTAGGGAGGCTCTACAAAGGGACCTAAACAAGCTGGGCTGCTGGGCAGAGTCCAATGGGATGAGGTTTAACGTGGCCAAATGCTGGGTTTTGCACTTGGGGCACAACAACCCCATGCAGAGCTACAGACTAGGAGAAATCTGTCTAGAAAGCTGCGTGGAGGAGAAGGACCTGGAGGTGTTGGTTGATAGCCAACTGAACATGAGCCAGCAGTGTGCCCAGGTGGTCAAAAAGGCTAATGGCATCCTGGCTTGTATCAGAAATGGTGCGACCAGCAGGTCCAGGGAAGTTATTCTCCCTCTGTACTCAGCACTGGTGAGGCTACTCCTTGAATCCCGTGTTCAGTTCTGGGTCCTTACCACAGTAAGGATTTTGAGGCCCTGGAGCGAGTCCAGAGAAGAGCAACAAAGCTGTTGAAGGGTCTGGATAACAGGCCTTATGAGGAACGTCTGAGAGAGCTGGTGTTGTTTAGCCTGGAGAAGAGGAGGCTGAGAGGAGATCTCATTACTCTCTACAAGTACCTGAAAGAAGGTTGTGGAGAGGAAGGAGCTGGCCTCTTGGGCTCCCAAGTGACAGGGGACAGGACGAGACAATGGCCTCAAGCTCCGCCAGGCAAAGTTTAGGCTGGACATTAGGAAAAAGTTTTTCATGGAAAGGGTCATTGGGCACTGGCAGAGGCTACCCAGGGAGGTGGTTGAGTCACCTTCCTTGGAGGTGTTTAAGGCACGGGTAGACGAGGTCCTGAGGGGGACATGGTTTAGTGCTTGATAGGCATGGTTGGACTTGATGATCCGGTGGGTCTCTTCCAACCTGGTGATTCTATGATTCTGTGAATGTATGCAGCTGCCTCCTGGATAATACAGAGAAATTTTGACTGTCCGTGTGATAATCATCATCAGCAAAAGCTATTTTAAGATGATATTTTAATAGTAGTTCAGTAACTGAACATACCCAAATAGTTTAATATGTGGCCTACCCAGGTTATTTAACCACTTGCTGTGCCGTAAGATTTAGGAGAAAATATGAATTGCTGTAACTGTGCCATTTGTAGTGGTGAGAAATACCTTTTCCTTTCCACAGAGCTCTGCCAGCTATTTCAGGTGTAATTTCCAAACAATGATAACCAAATGTAAGGATTAGAGTTAAGTTGTTGGAGCTATATTGAAGTGCATATTAACATAATAAAATTTGTAAAGCACCAGTGCAGACTGTAGTGCACACTACTGTCAGGAACAACCCCTGTCTGTACGTTGTGTGCACCTCATGGTTCTTGCTGAACCTGTCTGTATCTCTAAACAATGCTCAAAATTGCAACCTAGTCTTAAAAATCCTTAATGACTCAGAATGCATGCTTTTTGTCTGCTTTTTTTTTTCTCTCTGCCTTAAGATAAAACATCATGAGGGTTATGAACCTGCACAAGTAGCAGTTCTGATTGTTGGATGTTGAGAAGCTGCATTACTGGAGCTTGGATTGGTGCTAGATAGATCTTGATCTGAAATCCAGCCAAACTAAGGACACCAGTGTGTGATTTCAGGTTGAGGGGTTGCTTCTTTGTTTCCAGTTAAAGTAGTCTTGTAAATTCACTAGTACAATAATAGGATCAATAGTAGTAAAACAATAATAAATACTGTAAATAATGCTAATACTGGTGTTTCTACTTCATTCCTCACTTGTAGAACAGAAAATGCTGTCATGTAACCCAGATTTGTCTCTTAAGGCAGGTTCCTAACTTCAGCTGTGGGGGATGCAGTAATTCTGCTGCAGTGCTTTGGGCATGAGCATCATGAGTTTTAGTCTGCAAGTGTGTGAATAGATGAGGACCATTTAGTGGAGGATCCGGAATAACTTTTCCCCAGTAGCTGGAGCTCAGCATTCAAGTTGATGTTCCGTGTACGGTGCAACGGGGTGAGTTTGGAATTGCTGCACTCGAGAAGGAAAGTTGCAGGCATCTGAAGTGTGCAGGGATACTGGATTGTATTAAGTGATAGGGAATAGGGACTGTTGGCATTGAAATTCTTGTGTTTATAGCCTTTCTGTCTGCTTGTGAAATTCATGGTGTTGGTTGGTAATAGCATTAGCAGAAAAGAATGAGAAGAAAATACTTACCCTTGCCCCCAAAACTGTAAAACCAAATTTGACTGTTAACACTGCAGCTGTGAGGCAAGTATGATGGGAAAAGCACTAGTAAAAGCTGAAACCAGCTGCCTGTAAGATTTACTGAAAGGTATTTTTCTTTGTTCTGGGGCTATTTATTCTGTGTCAATGCTTTGAAGTAAATATTTTAAGTTTCAAAGAGGAGAGGGTGGCAGTTGCAGTAGTTTGTGTAGTGAAGGAACACTTTTTTTTATCTTGGGTTGTGCAGCCTGACAGTAGTGGGTGTGGTATATCTCTTGTGTGTGCAGTCTGGTCCTTGCAGTGGGCTTCCTCTCCCCTGCCATACAGCTGCACCAGGGTCAAGTCCCAGGGCCTTGCCTGGAGAGGAAAGCATGGGGAGGTTCTGCAGCTTGATACAAATTTTTAGTGAAGTCCCAGAGGTCTCTAGCATCCCACAGATTGGCATCTGGATGTTAGTGAGGTCTCTGGTTTATCCAGGTTGTCCAAGATGAACTGAGACAGACATCCGCTCACCCAACCCTGTGTCTGTGTGTCTCTTCTTGGTCTCGTGGGGTTTCTTTAGTCTTTGTGTGCTGAAAGTGCATGAATAATAAAATATCCCCAGGGACATTAAAATACCTGAATTTGGCTGTATGAATTAGAGCAAATGAAAGCGTGTATGTTTATTTCTTAATTTTATCAGTTTTATAACCAAAGGATGTAATGGAGGGGGAGGGGAGAAGTTTATCTGCTAGGTAAAAGTCCAAACAGTGAAGTCTATCTGATGGGGTTTGTGACCAAACTTAAAGGCACAGACTCTTGTTACAGGTGCACAGATAATTTTTTTTGAAGCTTAGCTGTTAGAAGCTTGCCAGTGTTGTGTTACCATCCTGACAAACACAGCACATTGCCATTTACTTGTAGGCAGCTGTTTTTTGTAAGTGAAATAACTGAATATTGTCTCAGACGGTTGGTTTGGTTCTTCTGCTGGTCTGAGTGCTGTGTCACATAGTGCAGCATCTCCTCCCTGATATCATCTGGTGAAATAACGATTCTGATTTCACTCTTGATCTATTTTATATTTCTTATTACTTTTTATTGTAAAGGCATGGGAAAACTCTTCCTTTTTTTTCTTTTTTCTTGAAAGAAGGTTTCACCTTTAGAAAAAGGAAGGATATTCCTGTATGAATAACAGTTGTTGTTCAGTTATTACTATCTCTAGTAACTCTTAAATCCTGGTCTTATTCTGAGTTTGACCAGTAACATCTGGAGCTCATTTCAGGTTTGGGTCAGACTTGATGCAATGACATTTAAATTGGAGCTCTTCTATTCTGTATGTTTGAGGTGTTCAAAAATAGTGACTTCTAGATAAGAAACCTTCAAACAACGCACATTAAGTTGCAGATGTTTTTTGTATGTACTTTCTTTTCTTAAGCCATATTTCTTAACTTGTGTCCTTTCTGCCTCTGGAAGAAGAAACATCCAACTTTAATTTCTTGTGAAAAGGGTCCAGGGCTGAGGAAGGGACAGTTTGTGGCCTACCTGTGTTTGGTTTTATTTCTCTCTCTTCCCTTGTGATCTGCTGCCGTGCAGTGTCCCATGCTTGCCCCCTCCAAGGAAAGCTATTAGCAGTTAAAATAATGGAAAAGTAGTCCAGAAAAAGGGGCAGAAGTTAGCATCCAGTAGTGGAGTACTGAAAAGATCCTGTTCTGCATGATCCATGGGTGTAGTTAAAACCCTGAGAGCATCTGTGGGAGAAAAGTTACAGCAGGAAATGTGAATGGATTAGTTAGAGCAAGAAAGGCGTGAGCAGATCTGTCCTAGCTGTGGGTGAGTTTGTAGTGGCTGCTGATGATGCAGGGCACAAATGCTATTTTATTAGAGAGAAAAATAAAGGGTTGGGAGAAAACTGAAGTAGCTCATGGTTTTCATGAGACAAAGGATGAATCAATCATTGTCAACAGAATAAGGAATTTAGGGTACAGCTTAATTCAGTGGTAATGTTTATACCAGCTTCTAACTAGAGGCAAAGAAGGAAGGCAGAAACTAATTTTTGGAAGTCCTCAAAATTTGCTTCAGATGAATGCAGCAAAATTAGAAGTTGCTGGGAAGATTTGGCAGAGAGGATAGAGTATTGAGATTGGGAGTTCATTTGTGGAGTTAGGGTGTTTTGCAGAACATAAAGATGCAATTCACTGGGTGACTTGCAGTGGTCAGCTGTTATAAAACATATTTTCAAGTCTGTTTTATGTTCTAAGAATAGTTGACCAGAAAGCTACTGAAATATTGGCAGAGGATTTGGCTCATGAAGCAAAAACTGAAATGTAATACGTAATAAATAAGAAAATGAATACACAACAAACATGGGCGCAGTGAAGTACAACTTATCCCGAATCTATTTGTCCTCAAAAATGTGCTAGTTCTAAGGTGAGGTGACTGACCTTCCACAGGAGAAGTAGAAGACTTTCGACCACCTTATTGTCTCCTTTTCAGGGGAAAAGTACTTTGGGTGGTTATTTGGGGTGGTGACACACAAGGGCGTTAATGAGAGCACTGGAACATGCAAGGGGGGGTCAACATGTAACACCAACTCAATCCTAAGTGTCAGCCCTCCACCCTCTCCACATGGTTGCAAGGGCACAAGATCTCATTTCTTGAATGTCTCTTGAAATTCTGTTTCTAAAATAGTTGTTTGTACAGTTTATATAAACCATGTAGTTTTGAAGCTTGCAGCTGTGAATGTTACCCTGTGATGTAGAGGTTGGAGAAGCCATGTCTATGATAAAGAATTGTTTTAAAAAATTATTGCTGCTTGACAGGCTCCAGGGTTTATGAGTAGATTTCTTTTTTTAGCTGTGTTTGTATTTCACGTAGTTTAATGTTAGAGACCTGAATTTACCTATTCTGAGCTAATGCAGCTATGGACAAGCTCACCAGCTTCTTTGCCTCACTGATTTCAGTGCATTTGTTTTAGGTGTTGAAAGAGAAAGCAAGCCTTGAATGTTTTGTACAGTTGTGCCTTTTCTTGTATGTGTATTGTTTTCTCTAGAATACAGTGTATAACTTCTTTTCTAGTTGTGTTTGCTTAACTAATGTGCTGTCCTGGCTTCACGTCCCCTGGCAGCCTATTTGGAACCAAAGCAACTGGTTCGTGATATAACACTTGGAATAGTTAAACAGGAAAAGCTATTTTTTCATCACTTATTAAAGGTTTCCTTTTGTTTTCATTTAAAAAAGAAAAAAGGTAACATAAAATTGCTGACAGAAAAGTGGTGTGCTTAACTGAGGATCTACAGGATCTTCCCGATCTACATTCTTTTAAAAATTCCTTGATGAATACTGGGAGCTAACATTCGGGATTCCTTATGTTTTCTATATTAAAGTTTTTCAGCTCTGTTGTTTGAATAAAAGTTGTTCTTCATATAGACCATATCAAATAATTAACACTGATTAGCTCTGATTTTGGTGTCTGCTAACATTTGGATGTTTTCAGTACAGCAGCTTATATCTCCTGAGCAGTAAGGAGGAGCTGATCTTCCAAATATCTTACAATAACAATCAGATCACTCTCAGAGCTTAAATTTTCCTTGCATTAACACTTGAGGGTAGGAAGGTTGCTGTCAAGATAGAAAGGGAAAATAAAGGTCAAATCTTATTTAAAAGAGAATTCTGAGGAAATCCTAAACTACTTTGTGACCTGTTGTCAAGGCGCTTGGTTCAGTCCTTTGTTAAGGCTTTTTAAGTAACTTTGACTACTGGTGTTTATGCTGCAGAGTAGAACACAGTAGCCTCCTAGCAGGTGAATCAGTAACTTAAAGCTGACCAGAAATTTTATAACAGTGTTTTTTTGGGAGTGTCCAGATCCCAAAGTCTTCACTGAGACTTGAGTCAAAATGGGGGCACTTCTGATGCAGGGAAGGGGATTTTGGTGCCAACTGAGGGGTGGATGGGCAAACCACCGTGTAGGCTCTGCTCCTTGGGGCACCTACCTGGAGCCTCTTGCCTGTGCAAAGCCAAGACCAGCTCTCAGTCCCCTTTCCCAGCCACACACAACACCCAAATACAGTCGTTCCTCCTTGGTTCTCTTTGGCTCAGTGAAGTTTCTGTAGAACGTGGAATAATACTAATGGATGAGCCTGGAAAATTGAGCTTATTAAGTTGCAACCTCAAGAACTCCTGGGAATCATGTCTTCCAGGAATTTAGGAAACTGGTGGAGAATAGAAAACTCTGAATAGAAATAGAAAACTCTGAAATCTGTGTCTTAGAGAACAAAAAAGCCTTGTCATGCTCATTGTAAAGCTTCCCATTTGAAAGAGGCATGACTTTTGTTTTGCTCATTCTGCAGTTTTTAATTTCAGATGAGAGCATAATTACATCTTGTTAATTACAGTGAAAACAAATAGTAGAATAAACACGAAGTGCAGATTTTCTTCTGGTAGTAGGAATCTCTTAAAATCATAGTTTACCATTATGCTTGAAATGTATGTGTTAAACCGAAACACAGTGAAAAATGAATTTCAGTAGTAAACAATGATTTGCTAGCAGTACCCCTTTAAATCGCTGGGAGGAAACACTAAATGTCCCTCTGTTAGCAGGTCATGCACATTGTGTATGTATCACTTCACATTAAGAACTTCATAGGAGAAAAGAAAAAAAGCAACAACCCACAGCACCTGAATGGTTTAATAGTTGTTGTCCTTTTCCCTGCAGTTAATCTAGACTTGTAAAAGCGACCCTGACATGAGGTGACACTTTGATAGGAGTGGTTGGACTCGGTGATCCGATGGGTCTCTTCCAACCTGGTTGGTCTATGATTCTATGAGGTGAGGATGTATCAGTGCTGGGCAGATGCATGCTGACTGGTTCAGATCTGTGCTTCAGGTGACTGGCTTAGAGGAGGAGGAAACCCTCAGCATTGGGAGGCAAGTGTAGGGCTGGCTGTGGAAACCGTGGGCTGGTCCAGTCCCTGCCCCATACTATGTGGATGCTTCTTGGCAGCTAGGGTTGGTTTTGTTAGAAGTGGAAGAGAAGCATGACTTGGGTGCACTCTTATTTTGAATGCAAAGTGCTAAACACTTGTGTGATAAGCATTGTTTTTCTGCAGTGAAACTGCACTGTTTATAAACAGTGCAAAACTGTATTCTGAGTCAGGAATACTGCATTTTACTTTTTTTTAATTTTTTTAAACCTCAGACTGGTAACAGGTTTTTCAGTGAGGATGTTAAAAAGTTTCTTGTGGAAACCCCACACATTTGCTTAAGATTAGCCATCTCAGATTCAGCAAAAATTGTTTACTCTGGTGTCTTGTGTCTTGAGGTCTGTTGGCAGCAGATGCTTATGTTAAATGTTAGGGCAGGAGAGGTCTGAAGTTCCCTTCCCGATCTGCACACCCTGAGGGTGTCTGAGCCTGGCAGACTCCTGATGGAGTCTTCTCCATTCATTGCTTTGCCTTCAGAAGTAAGTGCAGGGTAATACATGCTTTGTGTAAATTCACTGCGCTTCTGCGTCTTGAACACTGAGTGCAGCCTGGTTAACAGCCTTGCTTTCTTCATCCATCTTAAAAAGGTAGGAGAAGTCAAGAAGTTACAGCAAGAAAAATAAAGATCATAAAAGCTACAAAATGGCCGCTGTAGCAGTAGTGACTAGGTAGACCAAGTAGTGTTTGTTCTGCGTAGTGTTGTGGATAACAGGAAAGTTGCGCAAACAGTGGAAGCACAAGTTGCAGGAGAGGGTGGAACAGAAGCTGTGTTAGACCCAGAGAACAGGGATTGTAACATCAGAGGGCAGGATTAAACCAGAAAGAACCACAGATTTGGAAATCCCAGAGCAGTGAGATGGGGGCCTGGGAAGGTACCTTATAGCAGTGTCCCTCCCCATTCCTGTTCCCCTCAGTCTTCATTGGCCAATGTCAAACCTGGTACTGTTCTTGGTGCACATTCTGTTTTGCACCAGTGCTGCTCTCTTTGAACCAGAGTGGGCTGGGAAGGTGTCTTAGCCTCCACAGCACCAATGGAGTTTCAGAAATCCATGTGCAGCGTGAAAAAGGATTTCATTTTTCCTTCAAACTCATGCTTTGGTAATTACATGTAAAGCCCCTTGTATTGCAAGTAGTAGAAAATAATTGTTCTCTGGTGGTTTCGTTTTCTTTGTTCCCCCCCCCCCTCCATCCCTGCTATTCAGGACATTGGTCTGTCATATCTCACATCCTCCTGTTTATCAGCTCCTCTCTAAAATGAGTAGATCCAATCTGTTTTCTCTGTCCTCGTCCTTAACCTGTTGGTGTGTTATATGAACAAGTCAAACTAGCACACACAGCAGGCTTTATTTACAAACTCCCTTACAAACAGTATCTTTCCATATTATAATTCAGATTGTTGCCATTAGAGCCCGTACTAGTAGTGCTTTCTAGAAACACCACTTCAAGAGCAATATGGTCAGATACTATGCTCAGGAAGTCCCAAGGTCTTCCAGTTGTGTGTCCTAACTGAGCTGTGTATGAATCATGACGTGGTGTAAATCAACTCTGTCCATCTACCCAAGGACATGATTGCATTGTTCTAGATTTGCCATAGGACTACCAGAACACATCGGTGGATGATATAGCTTGTGATTTCATGCTGCTTTGCTAGAAGAGTTACCTTTATAATGTGTTTAGTAGTTGCGTAGTTAGCCTAAAAGGAGTAATATCTTGTGAGTATGCTTGGCTTAGACTCTTTTACTGTTCAGCAAAGAAGCCTGGATTTAAGCTTCTTTTGTGCTGTCGCATGAGAGGGAAATACTGTCAAGTCTTTCATTTTCACAATTGTCTAACAGATTTTAAAGTTATTTTCCTGTATCTAATTTATTTGCCTTTCGCTCTTCTCACAGAAGCCTAATCTCAGCTACTAGCTACCCATAACCACTAAGTCAAATTCCAGTGAGCTAACTTTACCTGTTTATCCATTTCTCTGCACAGCAGAAAGCATAAGGAAGAAGAGGTAAAACAGCGTCAAAACTAGCAAATCTCGTGAATATAGGAAGACCTTTAAAAGCATTACTGAAAATAATGATTGTTAAATATTAGGTATGCATATTGCAGAGTTTTTCTAACTTGAAGTGATCTGTCCTGTTTAGAGGTAATTTCAGGTATGAGGCTAAAAGTTATTTGTTTTTTCTCATAATGTATGTACAATTAATTGCCATGCAAAATCTGTATTGTTATCAATTGTTGTTCTTTGCTTAGGAAGTTATTTTTGCACTTAAACTATAATGTGGACATATTAACTGTTTAAAAAATCATGTCAGTATTGGGGGAAAAAGGATTATTTCATATATTTGTGCTACCTTTCCATGCTACTTGTAGTGCGAACAAAGCTCAGCATACTTCAAAACTGACTTCAAGAGTCAGCAGTGCAATTGTCATTTGCTGTAAGTATGAATCCATTCTCAAACAGATTTCCAGAATCTGAAATAATGGTGAAGAATATGTTGAATTTGTAACAAAGTAACTGCACAGATTCAGTCTACGTGCAGAGCTGGTTGGGATGAGCCATAGGTGTAATCATATTACCCCATTTTTTCAGAGTAAGGCAACATGCGACATAACTGTTAAATGTGCAAAACCTTTCCGCTGTTTAGAGTATGTGTTCAGTCTGGTCCAGGTGGTGAAGGTGTGCATTTTTCTAGACTTTCAAAAGAAAGGAAGGAGATGCTAATGGGAGCATAATTGCCAGTCCCATAATGTACTCGTATTATTATCCAAATAAACTCATTTTAATTGCTATTTAATTGTCCTTTCTAAAACACTGGAGTGTGCTTGCAGCGCTGTAGCATGCTGAGTATAGTTTCAGGTATAAACATAACTGCACTGTGACACTCGGACTGCCCTGGCTCCAGTTGAGAGTGTATCCTTTTCTTCCCTGTGTCAGAAAATCATTTTTCTTTGAGACATTTTTCAGCCTTTGTAGTGATGATTGCCGAAGAGCTTAGTGTTTGTTTGTTGTTGTAAACTATACTGTGCTTTACTGAATAATAGACTTAAGACATAAAGAGGGGTGTGATACTGGAAAAACACATTGTTTAGGGTGTGTTCAGTAGGTTGGGACAGAGTGCCTTGTCTGTAGCGAAGATGTAATCATACTACCATCTCTGGAATGCACAGAGGCAAGTCGTAACGAGTTAGGGTAGTTGCTTCTATACCCTTACTGCTCTAGATAATGCACAGGGAAGGTAGTGCAAGTCCAGTAGATGTTGCCATAATGGGTCATGACACTTCTGATGTTTCAGTCTTTCCTTGCCATGGAAGAAAATAATTTGTCTTGTCAACAGTTCTATTTACTGGGTTTTTAGTATTACATGGGAGCCAGAAGCAGTCTTCCTTTTACTCCTGTTGCCTTTACTCCTCTGCTGATGGTTTTCTAGAAATGTAACCCAAGCTCATCAGACTAAGAAAAGGAGCTGTGAAAGGTTTTTCAGCAGGCCTTCTCTTGCCCTGATGACTGCCAGGGGGTTGTGCTTTGGAGTGGGTAAAGGAAGATTAGTGAGGCAGGCAGGTTGGGATCTTTCTGATAAGCAACATCACTGCACTGAAGGAAAACTCGTGCCTAGTGCTGCTGTGTACCCCAAGTTATTAAAGACCTGGAGCTTAAAAAGCATATCAAAAATATAAACCTAGAAGAAAGACTGTCTATACAAACTCCTTCAGCAAGAGTGTAAAGCTGTAAATATGATGGATAACTTTAAGTGTGGTGTTAGTGTCCGAACCGAACTCTGGTTTGTGCAGTGTTTCATTTAACATGGAGTTAAGTTTGTTTTGTGAAGTGCCATCAAACTGCTACTTGCTTCAAAGGTAATCAGATAAATGAGTTGCTGCAGCAAATGCCAACTTCACAGAGCAGGTTTCCTGAAGTCTATTTGTTCTCAACTGTTTTTCTGTCCACAAAGTTACATTGTATCTCCCTTTTCAAATGAAAATAACTTTCTTACTAGAATGAAGTTTCTGATACTGATTACCTTAGGGGCTGGTATCTTTCATGCATTTGGGGTTTTTGTGTGTTCAGGAGCTTCTTATGGTACAACTAGAATAGTCTAGAATAGTCATGCACCCTATTTACAAGAACTCTTTTTAATTCATTATGTTCATTAGTGCCAGGTCTTGCCCTCCCATGTTTTCTCAAAATCGTAGAATCATAGAACAACCAGCTTGGAAAAGACTGGATCATCAAGTCCAACCATTCTTATCAAACACTAAATCATGACCCTCAGCACCTCATCCACCCCTGCCTTAAACATGTCCAGGGAAGGTGAATCAACCACCTCCCTGGGTAGACTCTGTCAACGCCCAGTGACACTTTCCATTAAAAATTTTTTCCTAATGTCTAGCTCCCCTGGTGGAGCTTGAGGCCATTCCCTCTTGTCCCATGTCACTTGGGAGAAGAGGCCATTACCTTCCTCTCTATAACCTGCTTTCAGGTAGTTATAGAGAGCAATGAGGTCTCCTCTCAGCCTCCTCTTCTCCAGGCTAAACAACCCCACTCTCTCAGACGTTCCTCATAAGGCCTGTTATCCAGCCGCTTCAACAGCTTTGTTGCTCTTCTCTGGACTCGCTCCAGAGCCTCAACATCCTTCTCGTGGTGAGGGGCCCAGAACTGAACACAGGATTCAAGGAGCAGCCTCACCAGTGCCGAGTACAGAGGGAGAATAACTTCCCTGGACCTGCTGGTCACACCATTTCTGAGGCTGACAGTTTCCGCAGCAGAATGCTGTGAGAAACTGTGTCAAAGGCTTTACTGAAGTCCAGGAAGGCCACATCCACAGCCTTTCCCTCGTCCAGGAGCTGAGTCATTTTGTCATAGAAGGTGATCAGGTTAGTTTGGCAAGGCCTACTACCTTTTGTGAACCCATGTTGGCTGGGCCTGATCAGCCAGTTCTCTTGCATGTGCTTCATGATAGCACTCAAGATCACCTGTTCCATGACTTTCCCTGGCACTGAGGTCAAACAGACAGGCCTGTAGTTCTCTGGATCCTCCCTGTGACCCTTCTTGTAGATGGGCAGGACATCAGCCAGCCTCCAGTCCAGTGGAACTTCCCCAGTCTTCCAGGAGTGTTTGAAGATGATGGAAAGGGGTTTGGCCAGCACATCCACCAGCTCCCTCAATACCCTTGGGTGAATCCTGTCCCGCCCCACAGACTTGTGGGTGTCTAGTCGGGCTAGCAAGGCTCTGACCACCTCTGGACCATGGGAGCCTCATTTTGCTCCTCTAATTTTGGGGTTTGTACCCCGAGGGAACAACTTTCTTTACAATTAAAGACTGAGGCAAAGAAGGCATTAAGTACCTCCGCCTTTTTCTCATCCCCTGTCACTGTTGTTCTTTCTGTGTCCAGTAGGGATTGTATGGTCTCTTTTGGCAGACCTAATGATAGAAATACAAGGCAACAGCATCATAAAGATTTATCAGTTGTAGTAAGTGGTGTCTGCAGCGCTACTGTCTATCTAGTCATTGCTAAACGTTTTGTACACGCAGCAGAGATGATGACTGCTTTCAGGAAGTTGTCCCATCCCAGTAATTTTTTCTTCTTCGTTTACTGCCTTGTGTAGCATCATCTACTCCCGTGGGGGATTTGCAATTTACAGTCAATAATGCAGGAATCCTTTCAGATGATAATTAGAGGGCAAGAGACTTCTGTATAACACTGTTTCTCTTTTTTTTTTTAAGATCTGACATTGTCTACTTGCTCTTTAGTAGGTAAATGTCCTTTCTACTTTCTTTCTGAATTGTCTAAGGCAGACTTTGAAAGCATTGAAGACCTTTAAGCCTTGACTCCCTAGCTACAATTCATCTCACTTCCTATGTTCGTAGCCCCTGTGTCCTTTAATCTTAAGCTTGCCTCTTGCCTCCTGATACTTCTGTAGAAGACTTTTCCCCTTAATACTTAGTCCTTGTCCACCATAGCTTCCTAGTTGAGACCATTTACATTGCTAGATAGACATTTTAACACTGGATCAGGTAATGAAGTAGTGAACTGTGAAGATGAAAAAAAAGGTAATTAATGAAACAAAAGCAAATTACCCACCATTTTGCTGATGTGAAAATTCACTTTTAGCTGTATATGTGAATTACATGATTTTTACCAGTCATGGAAACATCTGTGGCAACAGCTGTCTACATCTTAGGGATTTATGTACTTTCTTTTCACTCCTTCCATTCTACTGGCCAAATTAATCTCAGTCTTTGTTACTCTTTCATACTTTAAAAGTATTTTAGGTAGATTGCTTTCTTTTTGATGCCTTCTGAAAGGCAGCCAAACTGCAGAAATTGGTTGATTCATTTTCAGATTTTCATTACAGCAACCTAGGACTGTCTTGAAAAAATGAAACTGTAGAATGCTTTTCATTTAATTCCTTTCCTCCCGAGTCCTTTTGTGCTGCCAGTGGTGTTTGTGTTCTAACTGCAGGTAGGGATTGAAGGCCAAACAGTTTCTCTTACTCCTGAAAGACTGAGTTTTTCCAGAGCAAAGCAAAAGGAAATCTTTGTATTAAACACGTCTAGTTGTTTAAAGATTGACTTTTGTAAGTTAATTTCATTCAGATCAGAGTTATGTTAGGCTTATCGTGGTAAGGAGTCAGTAATTTGTGTTTGTTTTTTAAACCCTTCCTCCTCATAGCAATACCTATTTATCTGGCTTTTGTAGGAAGTTTCCGGACTTCTAGAGAAGCACGTTACTGGAGCCCGCAGGTTTTCTTGTGATGTGAACTGTGACTGTACTCACATAAATACAGTTCTGCTGGTTGAACAGCCTACCTGCAGACTGCTTACATGTATGGTTTCATAGAATCGTAGAACAACCAGGTTGGAAGGGACCCATCGGATCTTCTAGTCCAACCATTCCTATCAAACACTAAACCAAGTCCCTCAAGACCTCATCCACCCATGCCTTAAACACCTCCAAGGAAGGTGAATCAACCACCTCCCTGGGCAGCCTATTCCATTCTATTTGGGGAGTCTTTGCTACACAGGGTTGTCAATAACCAGCTTACATTGGTTGGTTTTTTTGTTTGTTTTTCTGGTTAGAGGCCTGTATTTATTGTTCATCTTCTTCATATTGTTCTAAGTTCCTTGTTTGCATTCAAAAAGTAATAGCCATGCTTTAAGGCTTTCTGAATCCATGTCATCGGTGTCCTTTGTGCACCACCACAGTTTCCTAACAGCTTCAAGAGCACTGTTGGCTGCTTGCTTTAGGAATTTTGCAATTATGTATTTTAATGTGCTCCCCAACAGTTACAATAGCAGAAGTCAGTTTGGTGGTAAAAGATGTGATGTTTATTATAGCACTTGAAATGACTGAATGTTTCTTCATGGGAATTTCTAGCAATGGTGGCTGTTTTTTATTTAAATTTGTGGGGTATTACTTGTGTGAAATTGTTGTGTGGGAGAGAAAATCAGAAGAGTAAAACTGAGGGAAATTTGTGGGTTGAGATAAGGGCAGTTTAGCAGCTAAAGCAAAAGCTGTGAGTGCAAGCAAAGCAAAACATGGAATTCACTCACTGCTTCCCATTAAGGAGCAGGTATTTAGCTATCTCCAGGAAAGCAGGGCTCCATCACACCTAACAGTGATTTGGGAGGTGCCATATCACTCTCTTCCAACTTCACCCAACTACTGTGGTCTGGACTATCACTTTGATCAGTTGGGAGCGGCTCTCCTAGCTGTGTCCTCTCCCAGTCCCTCATGCACCCCCAGCCCGCTCGCAGGTGAGGTGCTGCGAGAGGCAGAAGGGTCCTTGAGGCTGTGTAAGTGCTGCCCGGTAGTGACTGAAATATCCCCATGTTACCAACACTGTTTCCAGCAAAAATCCAAAAGATAGCCCCGTATCGGCTACCATGGGGAAAATCAACTCTACCTTTGGCAAGACCAGCCCAACATTTACAAATACTTATTTTTGAAACTTTTATGAAGATATTATAGTATGTTCCAGGACTGAAGAGGAGTTATACAGTAAGTACTGAGGACCAGCAGCTCAGTGGGGCTGCACAGAGGGTCATAACAGGTTCCTCCACTTAGAGGCAGCCCATTGATTTCTGACAGTGGAGTGCAAAACTGGATCTGGGCTGACTTCAGCATCCGGTTGATATCCTTTGATGCTGATATAATTTGGCTGCTACAAGACTCGCCTTTTCTTATTTTTCATTGAGGTTTATATAGCTTGACTTTACTGTTATCTCCTACCACCTTATATTTTTGCTCAGTAAGTCCCCTTTCTCAGTGCTTACTGCAGCTTTACTCATCCATTGAAAGTCACGCTCCCCGCCCCCTAATTTGTCATACCTGTACATACAGTTCTGTAGCATCATGTAGAAGTACCCAGTACTGCTGATTTCTATCATGAGGCAGTTTTGCATGATAAAATGTAAGCACGTTTTTTAGTACTGCTATTACTACTTCGTTGTGGTCTCTTTAACCTCAAAGGGAACTGAAGTGTTTCATAACTTGCTAGAGAGGCTGCTTCAGTTTCTCCTCTGTGGCTGAGAGATACAAAAGCTAATGACAACGTTATTGAGTGTCTTTCAAAATTTGAATATTTGGTGTGATATGAGTCATGAGTGAAAACTAGCTTGCTGTCAGTTGTTAAAGTAGTAGCAGCATTCTGCCATAATGTCATTGCTGTGATAGTGGAGTCATTCTGTAGTTTTTGTCCACATGACTGCAGGTGTGTGTTTGCTTCTGAGCTATGTATCTTACATCTTGGAAACAAAGGTGAAATTCTGGAATACTTCTGTCTTGTTACAAGACTTACGTTGTACCAAAAGCTCCATGATCTTGACAAAACCTTCTCAGCTTTTTCATTAATAGGAAAAAGAAAATAGCAGGCTTTTGAGATTCCTTCCCTGTGGATTTGAAATATTGTGAACAGTTGAACAACAGAGCAATATCTATTTCAGTGACATTGAGTTCATCTTATTAAACCAGCTGAATCCATTTGAACAGCTTTTTTTGAGTACAGTCTTTTTTAATCATTGATGCTATTTTTGTTCTGATGACTTAACAGCGTGAGTATTTGAGCATGAGAGTGTTGAGGTCAGAGTCCATAACAATGGGATTTTTTAAAAATACTTTAGTAAGGTCTGACATCCCATTGCAAGATTGGAGTTTCAGAGAATTTCATCCTTTTTCCTTTTGCTTTTTTTTTTTTCCTTTTGGTCCTTTAGCATCCACTGCAATAACCATTTCGCTTTCAGGCTTTTATCTCAAACCACAGGCTTAGTTAATGACCCATGAGAAGTGTGTACCTGCAGAGTCACTTGGATATGATCCAGGAGTTTTATCCATGTAAGGTGACTGTCACTTCCCAAACTAATTGTCATGCAGCTGTTTCTTTCCAGTTTTTAGACCATATTTAATTTCAGCATTTGTGATCTTTCAGTAAATAAGGGAAACCTCTTGTACTCAAATTCCCTAATATCTGAAATGCCACTTGGAAGGTGTCTTAACCTCCAAACTGCCGACCCCCTTTAAATACTTAAAGCTGTAGTGTGTGTTTGTAATGCAGTGTGACATGGGTAGATGGAAAACTGTAGATAACTTTAAATGTGAAATGTTTCAGGAGAATTGGTCATCTCTGTTTATCCTGTTACCTTGAATTTCTTTTTGTGATGCAAGAACAGCTACAAACATTAGCCTTGCATTTTGAAGCAGTAGAAAACTGTTTCACTGTGTTTAACCAAACACTCTGACAGTGTCTAAAATTCTGGTATTGAAAACTGTATTTATTTAATATTTTGCAGTCGTGTATTTCATGAGTTAAAATAATTTTTTACTTATAAGGTCACTTCATGCTTTGACGTAATAGTTTTTTTTCATTTATGTGGCTTATGGTAACTTTTGGTTGATTAATAAACTGCATGTTTACTCCAGGGGTATGATTAAGACTGAGTATTCTGGTCTAGGAGGTGACAGGTTACATGGCTGGGGTGATGTTTACACACTGTGGTTTAAGGTGCTTTAAAGACAGCAGCATATTAAGTAGTATGTTTGGTAGAAAGGTTTTATTGGCAAGTGTGGATAGGTATTTTTTCATTTTCTTGGTCCTGTATTGTATAATTTGAATAAGTCTTTGGCATCTTTCTGCTTAGGTTGGAGGAAAATGTGGGTTTTTACATTAAATCTTGGTATAATTTGACAATCCTTTCCTATCAGCTTGTAAGGACAGTGGAGGAAAACATAAATAACCAGTTTTCCATGCTGTCCTTGAAAATAAATGTTGTCACACTGCTTGCTAGTAAATATGTTGAACAAGGACTGTTTTGTTTGTGTGAAGTATTAACTATAATAGTTTGATTGTATTAGAAGTTTAAAATTTCCTTTATGCACAGAAGCCCCAAACATTCACTACTGTTATCTAAGTTTCATATCTGAAAGCAACATTACAAAATGTGTGTCAAAATAAGTCAGAAAAAGCAACAGTGGCATACATCGTGACTCAGTTTATCCTGCCACCAACTAGTATCTCTTAGAAGTTGCCTGTCTTTTGTGTTGATTGCTTTTGCTGGGGTGTGTTCTGCTTGTTTCCCCTCCTCTGCTAAACATTCATACTTCGGAGAAACGTAGAGCAGTATCTCATAGAAAGCACTCTATTTTCTCTGTTAAGGATAGGTGGTTTTTTTCCCCATAAAATATGTTTTAAATCCTCTGTTAAAAGAATTTTTTGCATGAGCTCCGTGCGAGGGTGGGAGCTGGGCCTGTATGGGTGGTTCTGTCCAGGGTGCTGACAGACAGAGCTCAGCTGGTCAGCGCGGCTGAGCTGGGGCCTTTCCTTCCCACAGGACAGCTTACCCACATCCCTAGATACCCATGCAGTCAATAACTTGTCTGTAGCTTTTGGGTATAAGAGTGTTCTCAGGTACAGAAATCGGGCACTTTGAGGGGTTTGTGGTGTAGTAGAATATCTACTAGCAGGACTAGTACAACAGAGAGAAACATATCAGACTTTAGAGTATCTCTTAAGTAGTGCTTGCCCTTGACATGGTTGCAAAGAGTTATGTTTTACACATTGCTAAAAACCAATTTATTCAAGAATTTATTCATTTCCCTGTAATCATGCTGAAATGATCCATCAGTTTTTAATGCAAAAGCAATGGAAGGAGGTGTTCTTCAGTCCCTGGATAGATTGGAAAGGTGCTTGTTCAATCAAAGCAGTGCTTCTTTGAAGTAGTGGGGGTTTACTTCACAGAGTTGTATCATACTGCTTGTGTTAGTGGCGTTTATGTTTAAAACAGTTACTGTAGCAAAACTTGTCAGCAGGGATGGCTAAAAGGTAGAAAATGTTACCACCTAAAATGTTCCTGAGATGGTAAATGATTTCCTTTCCACTTATTCCCAAGTAAAATTTAAATAATACTGTTATATTTGATTAAATGTTAAGGTCTCTTTTAAAAAAAGAAAGAAAGGTAAAAAAGTGAAAGTGTTAAAGTAAGTTGTTAATTTAGAAAGTCTGCTGTGAGATACTTGTCTCAGTATAAATTCTGAACACCAGAACAAGTAAGTTAAAAGATAGCTTTTATTTAAAAATAAATAAATAAAGCTGTTGTGAGATGCTGGCTGTAAAGCCATTTGGAAACTTAAGAGTCAATTTATTGGTTTTGTGTTTTTATTCTGCATTAATGTGGACTTCTTAATCCGTGCATTGTTATCCGAGGAATTTTACAGTGAGACACATGGTGGTACAATTGTTGTGCTATAAGTTCATTACATACTGTTTTCAGGAAAAGTGTACTTTTTGAAACTTGGAAAAAATTATCTTTCTCATAAGCACTACCTGAGACAAGTGTTAATATAAGCTGGTTAATTTTTATGTATATCTTGTTTTCCTGCCTTAGCTGGAGATACAGATGATCCTCCAAGAATTACCCAAAATACTGTCATTAATGGGAATGTAGCGATGGCTGACGGACATAATAACACTGAAGAAGACATGGAAGATGGTAAGCAAATATTTGATTAAATGTGTCGCTTGCTGGCTTCTTTATGGTTTTTGAGGACAAAATGGGCGATGTCTTACCTGTGTCCTTTGAACTGTTGCAGTAGTGAGATGGTAGTATCCAAAGTTATTTGACACAAGGCTTGTGAAACCTTCTTTGTGGTAGCACTCATGTTTTTGTGGGTTTCCACTGCACTCATAAGCTTCGGTCCACTCTGCTGTGAGACATCTTCCAGGGTTAAATTTTGATTATTAAACAATTCTCTAATAGCTTCTCATTATCATATTTGAGTAAGGAGTGTCTGGCTGCGTCTTGGTGCCATGATACAGCTCTGCACTGACACAGATAGAAAATAGTGTTATTGCAAAATGCTATAATTGCAAAAACATTCCTGAGGACTTGCATCACGTAAATGGGTGATGCCTCTTTTCCGAGTCTTATAATTCATGTTAGTTGCTTGCTTTTGCATTACCTAAAAATCAGTGCAATTGCTCTCTTGATGTTTGTTCTCTTAACTATCCCAATGTGCAGCGTGACATACTGGTATAATGGACAGCTTGGAGTTTCAGAAGATGGGGAAAAATGAGGGGAGGGAGGCATTAGCCTGTTTGATAAACATGCTCTGTTTTTCGTTGCTGTTAGTCTTAGCAAGTGGGACTAATCCAAGCTGTTAAAGAATGGGTGAAAAAATATTCAGATATCTCTTCAGTGAAAACCTTTGGGTTTAATGGTTCCTGTGAAATGGGTTAAGAGTAGTATAAAAGGTTGATGCTTCCACCTGGATCACAGAAACCAGCTTTATGGTGAATTTCTGAGTGCCAGAAACTTTTGAGGTGATTTTGTTCTTCCTTCTTAGCACAAAAAGAAATGACTGATAAGAATATCAAGAAGTGCAGCTCTCATCCCCTTTGCTAGGCAACTAACCACAGGCGTTGTGAAAAACTCATGAGGGCAGCAGTGGACCACCAAACAGGACTTTCACCTAAGGCTGTGTTCCCCCAGGCAGTTTGACTGGAACCTGTTACTGCTATGTGTGATGTCTCAGCAGTTTCAAAGAACCAGCTGAAGGAATTTGCTATGCATTGTACAGAGAATGACCCAATGAAGCAAGCTTTGTGAGCTGGAATAAAAAAATAATAAAAATGAGGCTCTGGTCAGATTTTGTTTGCAAGTACATCAGTATTTGAAGCAGCACATAAGATAAATTCTTTTAGAAGTTCAAGTTCAAACAGAAGGACCCTGGCTAAACACAAACTCACTGCTTTGTAATTGCCTACTGAAGTCTTATTTCTGTGAAGAATTGCAGAGGCTAGGAGGCTTTCAGAAACATCAGTCTTAGCCATATGCTAGTATTGCATGCTCTATTTGGATCATTATTAAAATATTCGTAAAATATTCAGCCAGTTTCTCCATTAATAATTCAGGTTCAGAATATTGTAATAGCCTCAATGTGCTTTAAAGGTAACAACATTAACTAAAAGAATAAAGAAACCTGCTTTTCTCAAAGGTATAAACACTTAAAAATGTACTTCAGTCTTAAAATAGATCGCGTCTGTTTGGATTTCTGACTTGGAGGATCTTTGTGGTGTCAAGGTGCGAAGTGTGACATTCATCTTGTCAATGAAAAAAAGTCTTTTCCACAAAGTGAATATGATCTGTTGCGTGAAATTCCACAAGCGTTTTCAGCTGGATCTGTTCTTTTTACCTTGTGTTCAGGTTCTTGTGTCATATTTGTAGTTCAGGGATGTACTCTTTTACTTGCGATCACTTCTAATGATAATCCTTCTGCTCCCAATTGCAGTCTTTTATTGGGAACTGGTGGCTGTTTTTGGTGGCAAGAAAAGGTTTTATTTATTTACGTGCTCAGAATGCTCATCACACTTGCTACTTAGACTTTGTTTTTTAATGTAAGTCACATTTTAATCGATTACACTTGCTAAAAATAAAGACTTTCTGGAAGGAAAGGAACGTTGTTATTTTGAGAGCATGTGTTTTGTATTATTAAATAAACTTCTATTTTAGGGTTGACCTTTGTTATGAGGCTGCATTTATGTGGAGTAGTTACCAATGGTTGCTCAAATTTTTTACTGAGAAGAGCACCCTTCCCTGGTGAGCACAGGCTTTCCTGAAAAGACATCAAGAAACACAAGCAAACTTTTTCTGAAGCATCTGCAGATGCTGTGTGGGCTGCTTTTTTTAGCTGACGCTGTAGCAGTGCTGCTGCATCCTGCTACTGAAGTGCTCCGAAAACTGTATCAAAGGAGGCAGAAAGCAAACTTGGTCAGCTTGGTTTTCGGAAGCTTAGACTAAGCCCAGAATACTGATCTTGCTGTGACAGATATGGTGGAGTTACTGATCTGCCTAGGGAAACATGTGATGCAAGACTGATTTTTTTTAACTGACTGTGTTATAATTCTGCCTGTGAATCACGTTTGAGAGCATAAAGCTCTCTCGTCTATGGCCTGTCTAGCTCTTGGTTGTAGAAGACCAACTCTTGGCTCTGTCAGCAGGCAGAAAGTAGGGAAAATTGATAGAGAACAGTTGTTAGCTGGGTGATAGACTACTGATTAGCTACCCTTACATGTAAGGAGAAAGAGTAGAAAATAATAATAGTTTGGACTCTTCCATTGCAGAGGCAGTTGGCAGCACAGGTTAATGCGAAGATCATTGCAGATGAAGAGGGGAGGGGAAACCTGTTTCTGCTGTAGTACTGCTACTTCCAGGAGATGATTTGGAATGCTTCAGGCTGTCAGTTCATGCACAAAGATCAACTTTGTTGCCAAGATCAATTTCAGACATAGGATAGATTCTTAAAAAGAAAACTCTTTTTTAAGGGAGATGAACGAAGTCTATGGGGAGGGGCTCTTTATCAGGGTGTACAAGGACAGGACAAGGAGTAATGGTGTTAAGCTGGGAGAGGGGAGATTCAGATTAGATACTAGGAAGAAAATTTTTCCTGTGCCTAGAGTTGTTGATGCCCCATCTCTACACATGTTCAAGGCCAGGTTGGATGAGGCTTTGAGTGACCTGGTCAGTGGAAGGTGTACCTGCCCATGGCTGGGCAAGTGGAGCTGGATGGGCTTTGAGGTCCCTTGCAACCCAGGCCATTCTGTGATTCTGTGACAATGCTCCTTTGCAGCTGTGGACAAAATTTGTTCATTTTCTGTATGGAAGTGTGTAATCTTTAAGATGTTAAAACTCGTAATGGAGGGAGTTTAATTTATTTTCTTTTAAGTAAGCTAGCCACAAGGGCTCATGTGATTTTTCAAAAAACACCATTCAGAACTGTCTCTGATGCCACACAAAGCTTTCTGAGTGAATGACTGCTTCAAATGTACAGAAATAATACATTTGTTGTATACTGTGTGCCTCATTGTGTAATTCCATGATCAGTTTTCTGGCTTGGTGGTGTTTTACCTCAGTGCTTTTGGTTTTGGGTGTCACTTGAACATGTGACATCTCTGCTTCAGTTCTGTATCACCCATGGGTACTGTGAGAATAGTGGTCTGAGTATGGATGCTGTCTGCTGCCTGAAGCACTGCTTGGATCTCTTCAGCACAGTACCAAAACTTTCTATGTTACATAGGTGTCAAGTTGGAACCACAGAAAAAGAGAGGAGTGTCTTGTGCGTGCTCTGTACTTCGTCTCTGCTCTGTCAAATTGCTGGGTTAAGTTGCATGTTATTAATCTCTGCGTGCTATATGAGGCACGTTGTTATAGAGTGTCTTTTGCCTTCCTGAAGCTATCACAGTCTCCAGCACCTCGTGTGCCCAGAAGAACAGATTATGGTATCTGAAGAACTGGGGGTGTGGGAAGAAAGCAAAGCAAAATGAGTTTAATTGTGTATGTCAAAATAAGTGATATTAAAAAACCCCAGTCTTACTTAACTTTGGTTTAGACCTTTAAAAATCTTTACAACTTTCACCTACCACAAAGAGTCTTGGGCAAAGGGGTATGGAATGTTAAAAAATGAGCAAACCAACAACCAACCAGTGGGGTTCATCAGCATTGAAAAAATACTGTTGTAAGTGGGGGGAAAAAAACCAATAAATTGTGACTCGGTAGCATAGGACAGTTGAAGAGATTGTGGAAATCCTTTGCATGTGTTGGTTCTTGCAAGGAAGTTACTTTAACTGGCCTGTGGAGATGCTATACAACAAGATTTAGAGTGGGCTGTGATTTATGCTGTAAAGCATTTGCAGTCTCTGTCTTGCTGTCCCTGCTGCTCCATGAGAAATGCAAATGGTAGTATTCTAGTGCTAAAGAATTATTTAAGAAAATAGCATACAAAAGGAGTGGAACTCTCAGTGCTCTGTTTTCCTGAACGCTGTTAGTTTTTTTCAAAATGAAAAAATTTAAACCTCAGTTGCTAAGGAGTTCAGTGCCTCTCAGGATTTGGGGTTTGTTTTGTTGAGGGTTTTTTGGTTTTGTTTTGCTTTGTACTTTTTTTTTTTTTTTTTTTTTGCTGCTTCCAATATTCCACTGCAGAAAATGTGTTCACATTGCATGATTTTTGAAAACTATGTTTTGGAGTGAAGAACATCGGTTTTTTGAAATAGTTACGTGTGTGTGTGTTACAGATACAAGTTGGCGATCAGAAGCAACATTTCAGTTTACAGTTGAACGCTTCAACCGATTAAGCGAGTCAGTTCTCAGTCCTCCCTGCTTTGTACGAAACTTGCCATGGAAGATCATGGTTATGCCACGACTCTACCCGGACAGACCGCACCAAAAAAGCGTAGGATTTTTCCTTCAATGCAATGCTGAATCCGATTCCACGTAAGATCTTTTTAATTGTACAGGTCCTCTTTTGATAGAAGTTAATCTGTATTGCAAGAAATACAAATATCTACAAGAATTATTTTATCTAACTTTTTGTAAAAGGAGATAATTCTTCTAAATATTTGAGTCCCACCTTCCCTCACTGTTCCAAAATCCCAAAGCATAGGAGTAATCCTCTCTTTAGGAGGAGCTAAAAGTAGCTAGAAGTTTGTGGTAGAATTTAGATATGTTTCTGTTTGATTGCTGAAGGGGAAAGTCTTCGACAGTTTTCTTGGCTGGGGAAAAGTTCTGGGTTTATTTCAGATAGAAGTGATACTGGAGCTTCTCTAACCCTGCTGAGCTATAGTTCTTGCCCTGTGAAGTGCATAAGCATGTAACTGCTAGCAGTTGAGGGAGAGCAGTAGCTGAGGTTGTCTTCTCCTTAAATGGAGTTTGTCACTCATCAAGCGGGATAAGATCATGTACGTGTTCTTGGAGTCCTGCATGCGAATCAAAACTGGCAATCTTTGGCCACTTGTGAGTAAAATGGTGTTACTGCAGCTTATCCAGCTAGAGCTCAGACCCCTTGTCCCCCCACTTTTGCACCAGATCTCACAGAAAGCCCCAGAGTTTCATACCTTCAATAACAATTAACCAAATCATAACATCTATTAAGAAAAAAGAAAGTAATGTATAAAAATTCCCTAACAAAAACATGATTTTAATGTCTTAAAAAAAGCTTTGTTTTGTATGAATTTCAAATGTTTCTTCTTTACTTTTAGATCATGGTCTTGTCATGCACAAGCAGTTCTCAAGATAATAAACTACAAAGATGATGAAAAATCATTCAGTCGTCGTATTAGTCACTTATTCTTTCATAAGGAGAATGACTGGGGCTTTTCCAACTTCATGGCCTGGAGTGTAAGTAATGGGACATGTATTAGTCTCTTACTAGAGAAAAAGTTTTGAACTTTCAGTCCTGAATAGCAAGATACCTGTAGAAATGTTTTCCCCAAGCTATCATTTTTTTTTTCCTGTCATTGCAATAAATTGGTTTTCAATTTCTTATAAATTTCTGTACTTAATTGCGTTTAATTTGTTGCGATTTACATATTCCCTAGTTTTTTGCATTACTGAATACTTGTTTTCAGTGTATGGTAGTCAGTGTTGTTCTGAAGTAACATAGATGTCGTGTGTGTTTCTTTGCGTAGATATTTAATGCCCTGATAATGCCACCAAGGCTTATATTTAATTGAGGCAGCTTTTTAAACATTTTTCAGAGGTTGAGGCCTTAATTTTTCATCTATTTGGAATATTGTCCTGAAGAAGTAGAGCCTGTAATTGGTGACTCTTACCCACAGAAAATTGAAATAGTGCTGCAAAACTTACAAGCCAAGAACAGGTTTCCTGTGTTGAGACATTAAAAAAAGATTTAAATTGTATTAAGCTGAAAAACAGCATTTTTGGTGTCATGTAAACACCTCCAGGGAAGGTGAATCAACCACCTCCCTGGGTAGCCTGTTCCAATGCCCAGTGACCCTTTCTGTGAAAAATTTTTTTTCCTAATGTCCAACCAGAACCTCCCCTGGTGGAGTTTGAGGCCATTCCCTCTTGTCCTGTCCCCTGTCACTTGGGGGAAGAGGCCATCACCCTCCTGTCTACAACCTCCTTTCAGGTAGTTATAGAGAGCAATGAGGTTTCCCCTCAACCTCCTCTTCTCCAGGCTAAACGACCCCACCTCTCTCAGCCGTTCCTCATAAGGCCTGTTCTCCAGCCCCTTCACCAGCTTACCGGCTCTTCAGTCATGTTACTAGTCATGTTGCAGTCACATTGCAAGCTCCAGTTTTCATGTTCTTATTGGTTCTGTTTTTACAGGAAGTTACTGATCCTGAAAAAGGCTTTATAGAAGAGGACAAAGTTATTTTTGAAGTCTATGTTCAAGCAGATGCTCCACATGGAGTGGCGTAAGTGTTTTTGTTTAAAAATCAAATTCTTAATTTTAATGTTTTTATATTGCTTGAGATTGTTTTGTGTTAATATTTGTAGTTCCATTAGACATTCTTACTTCATCACCTGTAATTGACAAATCACAATCAGTGACATGGCAATGTTTTTCATGTCCACTTACAGATTTTTTTTGTATGTTCAAGTTCCATTTGTATTATTCAGCATAATGTTGTGGAACTTTAACTTCTGTCTGGATTGATTTGAGATTTAACACCACTGCAAATCTAAACCGTTTCTCATTTTACAGCTGGTAAGGATTTCCAGCTGAGTCATGTGGCTCTGCTATCTGACTTGTCATGGTTTACCATTGTTTTAAAACTGCCTCATCTGAGTCGTTCTACTTGATGTCACTTTTAAACAGAGTGCTTGTACTGAAATGCAGACTTGCCTTCAAATTTTAGCTCTGGGTTTGTAATAATTTTTCTGCCATATCTTCAAATAGAAAACCAAATAGTTTTGGTTGCAAACCTGAAGAAACAATGAAGAGTTGTCAATGCAAACCGCAGTGCTAGCTTTGAACAAATGCTCTTT
This sequence comes from Coccyzus lansbergi, assembly GCA_033558105.1. Classification (NCBI taxonomy): domain Eukaryota; kingdom Metazoa; phylum Chordata; class Aves; order Cuculiformes; family Coccyzidae; genus Coccyzus; species Coccyzus lansbergi. The sequence goes on from JAUMJK010000655.1 coordinate 1,190,483, forward strand.
ATTATATTTAATGCAAAACTGTCTTATTTTTAAACACTATTTTCTAGGTGGGATTCTAAGAAGCACACAGGATATGTTGGCTTAAAGAACCAGGGAGCAACTTGTTACATGAACAGTTTGTTACAGACTTTGTTTTTCACCAATCAGCTACGCAAGGTAATCTTTATGTGAAAGAAAATTAAATTGCTAACTGAAATCTGAAATACGTTTTATTTATGAGTGCTTCAAACCAGAGCTGTATGTTCCTTTTGCTTCCTTCATCCTTTCAGAGAAGCTATAACTTTCATGGGTGATGTACATCTTATTGAGGCTGAATGCTTCGTTTTTGTTGAACATAAGATTTTTTGGGCTTTGCAAAAGCAGGTGAAGTACCCAAGTTTAAGAGGTGTTTCATAGACTGTTGTGTGTTAATGTTGCAATAAATTGCTAAGAGAGGGGAAAGAAATCTACATCACAGGTTCCTTTTCTTGAAATAATTAAAATAGACAAGTTGGTTGTGACTTTTCAGCCCATAAACAATGTAGAAAATAAGCATATATAACCTTTTTTTCCATCTTTTAATTTATATTATGCAGTTGCATTTATTGTTATTATGATTAGCATCTTTGTAGTGATGGATGTGTTACAATTCCAGTAGTTTAAACAATGCTTATTCTATCTCTTAGTGAAAATGAACTGATCTGACTTACAATCTTATGTATACCAGTTGTTGTGTTTCAATGAAGCTTTCGTTTATCCAAAATTTTCCTTTTTCATGTACCTTCTTCCACTGCCTTGGGTTTTCCATCAGCCTATCATTATTTCTTTTGATGTGGACTCTTGAGTCTCCCAGTTGGGATTTCCTGTCCTCTTTTGTGATGTTCTATTTACTCTATTTAGTGTCACAAAACATAATGCATTGAACTCCAGTGGACTGCAGCTGAGATCTTAGCAATGCTATGTGCAAGAATATTTTACTTGCTTTATTTACGTGATGCATCTGTTTCCTTTTTGCAAGAGATTTAATATGCTCATTCAATTTATTATTCATTATAATGCCTGTTCTTTTTGCTCAGCACTTATAATGTTTGTGCATTTTCTGGTTTTGGAAGCTTCTCTTTGCTGATGAAAAAAAAATGTGTTTTTATAATAGCTACATCTAATCCAATTGAGTAGTTCCTTTGGAGACTGTCTTGTAGTCAGTAAATCAATATGTACCATGAAGTAATCTTGTTCTGTGAAGAAAGAATTCTTTTTGTGATACAGATTTGTTTCAACTGAGCTAATCTTTTCAGGCATTTCCTTGTACTTCTCTCTCAGCCTCTAAGTAAATGCCAGCTTTTAATATCTGGATAGTGACTGTATGAGAAAACTTGATTTACTAGTTGGTAACTGCTGCTTGCTTTATGAAAATGTTGTGGGACATGGAACTGTAATACCCAATTACTTGTTCATTTTTCAGGTTTTCAGAGCCCATACAGACAGAACAGACTGCAGTGGCAGTTCTGGACAGCTTTAATGTTCATTTGGCTCTATTACTGTTGTGGGGAAGTCAGTAGTTTTCTGATAAAAATAATTTCTACAATAATTTTGTTTTCACTTTGAGCAAACTTGTTCCTCTTAAACCTGCGTACAATAAAATGTGTGATATCCTCAGTCTGCTTATCACAAATTCTGTTATTTCTGTTAATCCTCCTTACTTTAGAAGAAATAATGATTTCTATTACTTAGACCTTTGTTTAAAGAGAAGTTGCTGTCATGAGTAGAGCTGGTAAAGCAATGAACAATAGCACAGGCAAACACATAGCTATTGCAAATCAGATTCTGGTCAAGTGTGGGTGAGGATTGATGGAGAGGTCCTTTCTTCTTTGCTGTTTCCAGACAACAGATAGGTGGTGCTTGGTGTTTGAAATTTGGAGTATTAGCAACCAGGTGGCTTCAGTGGTAGGGAAGAAAACAAAGGAACTCTCTCTTCAGAGCATGTCTTCTTTTTGTATGTTTGTGACTGGTAAATGCATACTTAGATATAATCTAGCTGGAGAGGGCGCAGGGGTAATTTCCAAAATGAGTCCAGGTTTGATTTTGAAGCGTGTTACATGAGATTTCCCTTGCCTGCTGTTAGCACCTCCAGCCAGTTGGCACTTGTAGCTGTATCCAGTCCATTTTAAAACTCTTTGCTGGTTCCCTTGAAATATTCCCTACAGTTCATGAGAACATTGAAGAATGGATGCTGAGATCAGTTCAGTTCTTCACTTGCACAAATATGTAATTCTCAGTTGTTTCACAGGCAAAAATTCAGATGGCATTTTTTCTGTTACTTAGCAGGTTATTTTCTTGCATCCTCTTTAATACTGGAGTCTTTATTCTTTTCATGTGTTCTTACCTAATCTCCTTCTAGACTTGTCTGTTTGCTTTTGATGTGCGTGCTTTCTAAATGAGCATCCTCCCTGTTGAATAACTTTTCTTTGCTCTTACTTTTTCACTAGACATTGGTGTGAACTTCATAAAAAATAAACCTGATTTCAGTACCTGTTGAACTCTTCTACTTCCTGTTTGGTCTATTTGTGTAATTTCTTTGATCTCAGTCCTTCCCAGGTCGGTGTGATCAGTGAATTGAATTGTTAAGCTGTGCATATGCTGGACAGCAATGACATTAAGTAAGAATTAATGTACTGGGGAACTGCAGAGCTTCCTCTATGTGGACCATTTCAGTTTTCATTTCTTCTTGTCCCTTGTGGTTTCATCCGGTTGATGTTATTGGTTTGGGGTGGTTTATCCCCCCCCATGCTGTAGGTGACAGTATTCATGGATAGGCAGGCTACAGCACAGAATTGAAGTTCTCCTCGAAAACCTAGACTATATTTATAGTAGATCGGTGTATCTGGTCCTACTGTGATGATTGTGTAGACTTAACCTTGATGTGCTAAGTTGTTTGAAGGTGTTGAAAGCTTTAGTGCATTTACCTTTGTAGGGTGGAATAAGAGAAATAGTTAGATAAAATAACTATGAATGGAATCTGTCGTTCACATCTTTCTAAACACTGGGTTCTAAGAAGACTCATTCCAGACAATAAATATTTTTACTCTACAGTGAAAGAGTTTTATTTAGACTCTTTTGGAGTGATGATTAAGTGGTGTTATATGAAGGAAGTCTCTGAAAAGACTGCATTAAACAACGTGAGCAATAAACTTTTCTTTTGATTCTAATTGAACTAAATGCTTTTTCAGGCTGTGTACATGATGCCTACAGAAGGAGATGATTCATCCAAAAGTGTTCCTTTAGCATTGCAAAGAGTGTTTTATGAGCTGCAACATAGTGACAAACCAGTTGGAACTAAAAAGTTAACAAAATCTTTTGGGTAAGTTTCAGGAACTTGAATTACTTGTTGGGCTATTAAAGGCTTCATAAAACTGTTATTTTAAAAGGTTTTATTTATATTAGGCTATATTTAGAGAGGTGCAGATAAGAGTTTATACTGCATTACATTCATTGCTAGCTTTTCTCAGTTCACTTGGGTAGATTTTAATGTACAGTCGATACTAAAGACAGCTGATCCAAAAGTGAGATTTGTCAGGCAGGGGAGTGGTACTCAAACACAGCTGTTAGTAGTGGGTTTATAATTTACCTGTTACTTGAAAACTGTGGTGCATATGACTTAAGTAAAATTCGAGGCAAGATATGTTGTTGAAACATGACAGTTTATGTATCGTTAATGTCTTTCTAAAATGTAAATCGGGTTTAAATTCAGAGCAATAGCAGTAATTTGCATTTCCATATTGTTAAGTTTTGCATTGATGGCTGTTGTAACGTTTTCTTATGACATTAGCAAAGTTCTATGTATCTTTGCCTATGCACAATTTAGAAGCATTTAATGCTGCATTCTCTTTTGTGATTGAAAGCTTAAGACAGGTTTCTGTTGTATGTGTTGGAGCACAGACAAAATAATTCTTTGCATTTTCTTCATCGCAGCACCCTCTTTTCTTCTATAAAATGCCTACAAAGAGGCTTGGGTTTATTTTTGCTTTTGGCTGTATCTTTGCCCATATCCAGTTCACTGCCCGGTATTTTTTCCAGTCTGGTGTAACAGGAAGTAATTTTAAATCTGGACAGGCTTAGACACAGGATTATATAATATAGCTCATTGAAGGTGTCAATATTTTTTTCCTAATGAGCTTGATGTTTCACTTGAGCACAAGTTAGAAGATTAAGATTAGCATAACCTTGACAAGTCTTCTATTCACACATCATGTATGCATGGAGAAGGTTTTTATCAAAACTGTTGTAAAGAATTGTGTTTTACTTTATCTTTTGACATTGTGTTTGTGGAATAGTCTTTAGTAGTAATATTGACAAGCAATTTTTATTTAAATAAATGTTATAAAGTTTGCATGATCTTGTTTATGTAGCTGTTCTAGTGTCCATCCCACATCTTCTGCTAAACCCTGTCCCATATTGCCCTGTCCCATTGAGACTCTTTGTAACCTTGCATCTTTTCACTTTTTGGGGGAATTTTAAAATGAAATTGGGAACCTCAGTGTTGTGTGCTTATCTGCTTATACACTCTTCCTACTAGCACTCCATATATTTAGATTATCAGTGATCCTACTGTGCTGTTACCCTGGAAAGACTTGTTGATATCGTAAATATTTCATCTTGAGTTAAGATCCTGGTTGTGTCATCTTTAGTAGCATAGAGAAACCTTTCCCCAGGGTATGGCAGATGCTTAAATTTGTATCTGAAAGCAAGGTTTTAAACCTGTCTTCATGCCTGCTTTCATTCTTGGGAAGGAATTTTTGAATATTTGAAGATTTAGTCTTTTCCCTCCATTATATTGGAGAGGAGTGTCTCATCTGTAAGACCTACCTGTATGCTGTGTAGAGCCTAATGTTTTTCTGGGTATTGTGAGTTTCTGAATTTGGCTTATTTCAGTAGAAAGTGATACTGTTGTCTAAAAGAGCTCTTTTTTACCCTAATACTAGAATATAACTTTTTTCGTTGATTTTTTTCTGTTAAGTGGCTAGTGTTTAAAGCCTGGGGAGTCAGGAGGTTATTTTCCATTCTTAATTATCCAGCCGATCACTTGATTCAGCCCGTTTAAGTTTAGACGTAACCCCCAGGTGTTTTGGCACACTTAATAGGAGTAGTATGTTGCTGTTTGACAGTGACAGCGAGTCTCAAGAAAAGAGCGCTTGAGAGGAAGATAAGGCTAGTATAGCTCCTCATCAGCCCTGAACTTGTGGCTTCAAGGGCCAAGGCTGAACCTTGTGCTGAAGCTAAAGCCTGCAGTAAACAGAGCTTGTTTCGTATGGTTGGGAGTGATGACTGTTGCAAACAGATGTCAGGATTAAAATTTAAAAAGCATCTTTGAGTCTGAGTTCATAGAAGAAAATAATTCTTTCTGAAACTAAAACTGCATTTTGATTCCTTTTTTGTTTTAGGCAGCAGTGCAGAACGCTTTGCAGTCTGCCGCCTTGTCTAGGAGGTGTTCTAGGGATGTTGCTTTCACCCCTCCTTTCACGTGGGTGTTTTTGCGCATGGACAGTACATCCTTGGAGTCACTATGAGTCCAGGATTAACTGTTTAGATGAGCACAAAGGAGCCAGTATTTCCTATAAATCTATTTACTTCCTTTGATGCACTGAAATAATCCCTGAATGCAACTTGACTGCACCTGAAGGGCCCTCAGAAGAAAAGCAGGCAGCTAGAAGCATGCTGCAGAAACTATTCTGACAGCAATGAATTGCTCCCAGGCTTTTTCTTAGGTGTTTTTTTGATGTGAATTGAAGCAAGGGTTGTAGACTGGAAGAATTCAACAGCCTGGGCCTGGCTTCTTTAGTTGGATCCAGGTGACTTCCCTGTCCCAAGATCTGCAGAGAAAAGGCAGGTGGGCACAGATTGGCTGCCAAAATGTCCCTCAAGTTTACGATTCCTTCTTCCTGCCAAGTGAATGCCACAGAACTCAAAAAATCCTGAGCGTCAGCTAGGACTAAATCTCTGGGCCTTTACATCTTGCCATCTATTAAATTCTTGACCTGCAAAGATATCACAAAAAGTATCTTTTAGCTGTAATTTTTCATCATAATATAGTAATTTTATATTAATTTGCCTTACTAAGGTGGGAGACTTTAGACAGCTTCATGCAACATGACGTCCAAGAATTATGTCGAGTGGTATGTTTTTACTATTTCTTACTGACCTGTGGTGCATAATGTTGTTGCTTGGTTTTGTGTATTTAGAATATATAGTAATACTCCTAGTAGTTGCACTGATTAATTTAAATTAGGCCTCTAAGACATGGAGGTTTTGCCTTAGTTTATTTTTCTCTTTAGGGATGGAATTGATCATGGCCTTTTGTAGGTGAGTCATTTGTAAAGGATAGGGAAGGTTGAAAATAAGTGGAACCTGTGTTAGTGATCCTTGTATAGCCATGGAGGGAAATGCAGTTTTGAGCATGTAATTGCATTGTTACACTTCTGACCTTTTCCAAGTTCAAAGCAACATTGCTTAGACTTCATTGCAGTTCTTAGGGGGAAGAGGATTTAAAGTACTAAAAAGGATATGCTAGTACAAATAGACTAACATTTCATTTTTATGTAAGTTATTTAGAGCTTTATCTATGAAGCAGTCATCTGTGTTTGATGAATAAATTCAAAACTTGCAAGTTAATCCCATGTAAAAACTAATTTCTCTTTCAGCTGCTCGATAATGTGGAAAATAAAATGAAAGGCACGTGTGTAGAAGGCACTATTCCTAAATTGTTCAGGGGAAAAATGGTGGTATGTATTTGATCTTTTTTGAAATTCATTTATTTAATTTTAGTGTTGCTTGTATGCATTTGAAATTCTGTGGTTTTTGTTCTTTGTTTACAGTCTTATATCCAATGCAAACATGTAGACTATCGATCTGAACGAATAGAAGATTATTATGACATCCAGCTAAGTATAAAGGGAAAGAAAAATAGTAAGTGATACATTGTGGTAGGTACCAGTCATATATTTCGTGTTGGAGACCTTTAGTGCCTGTTGATTTCAAATGGGTTTGTGCTCTGCACTTTGAAATATCCTTGCTTTAATTTCAAAGGAAAGTCTTTGACTCCTCATTGAAAATTCATGCTGCTGAAAAGAAGGGGAAAAAAGGTAACGTGATTACGTTACTTTTTTCCCATGTCCCATTTCCCATCCCTTCTCTTTCCTCCCTGATATCTTATAAAACAATAAATTCTAGGAGGTTTTTTGATGTTTTAAAAATGCATACCATGTCATGATGGTAACAGTAGTGTTGTCACAGCAGGTTATACTTTATATATGAAGATGAACTTATAGGAAACAGATTCTCATTTAGACCTGACCATAGCAATAATCCAATAAGAAGAGTGAACTAATTGAAGCAGCATAACAGTGGGCCCCTGTTATCAATTTACCATACAAGACATGGAAAAGGACATTTAAGGACATGTAAGAGTCCCAGAAACAGAATCACCTAGCTTGATACTTAACAGTTGGAAAGTGAGAAGGGGATGATTGGTGGACAGTTGGAACTAGGCAATTTAAAAATCTTTTGATATTCATATATACACCTCTACAGTTTGGTGCATTTCTGGATATATCTTAAGCAATATAAAACTTTTTTTAAAAATAAGGACAGATGTTCAAACAGAAAGCTCTCATGTCTTAATATTTTTTTTGATTAATGCATTGTTAAGCTCCCAGGATAGTGTAAACTTGTATTTTTCTTCCTCCTTCCCTGCAATTCCCTGATTTTTTTCATGTAGTTTTTGAGTCTTTCATTGACTACGTTGCAGTGGAACAGTTGGATGGTGATAACAAGTACGATGCAGGAGAACATGGCTTGCAGGTATTTTTATTCTTTTTAATTTGGGTTTAAAAGTTATTTCTTTACCCTTGATAAAATAACAATCTAACAGTGAGAAGATGTTGCAAAACCCATTCTGAATTGCGTCATCTGACTTTGATGGGGTTTTTTTCTTTTTAGACAATTTTTTGCATAACTCCTTCTGATTGCTGTTAGGTTTCTTGAAATGGAGCTTGGATTTTGGAAGTTTAATCAGTTTTGCTTTTATACTTCTAAGTGTTTTAGTGACTAGAGTGGTAAACATTCCTACTGATTTCAAGGCCAAAAGGTTCTTCCTCTAAAAGTAGTCTGTTCATCTAAGTGTCTAGTAAAAAATCTCTAAAACTGACTTTAAAGAAGTCATTTTTGTTTCATCAAACAAGAATGCCAAATGAACCTGAGGAACACTAAACATTTGTGTATGCACATTTCTGAGCTTTTCAAGTAACTTTGTAGCACCCACTGTAGGAATCTGAAGACTTTTAATTACCCTTGTTTTATTGAAGCTTATTTTTGCAGCTTCCATGTACCAGTTTTTGTAGGTAAAGTTCTATGTGTTCTTCAGCTGCTCTTAGGTAGGTGCAGTGTGATTGCCAAATATTTGTTGACAGAATACAATCAAATAAAAAATGAGATGTGTTTTTCTGCATTCTGTTTTACTTAGGTAACTTACTCATAACACAGAGAAATGTCCACATGTGCTTGTGAGAATGGACTAGATTTAAATGAACTGAGTTCTTGTTAAGTGTTATTGGAATATCCCATCGGAAGGCTCATGCAGTGTTGAGGCAGTTCATATTTAGAACTGGGGTGGAGGTTCTTTGGTGCGTCTTGTGTTGTCAAACCTATAAAATACAAGTCCATAGGAGGAGTGTCCACAAGAAACAAGTAATTTGAGTTGCCAAAAGTCTTGACATTTCAACTCTCCGTTTCCTTTAAAATGTCTAGGAAGCAGAGAAAGGCGTGAAGTTCCTAACGTTGCCACCAGTATTACACCTACAACTCATGAGGTTTATGTATGATCCTCAGACAGACCAAAACATCAAGATAAATGATAGGTAAGTTGTGGTTTTCTTTGTAGAATTTGGACCTATTAATGTGTTCTATCAAAAATAATTTACTAAGATCTTGGTTTTGAATCAATTCCAAGAGGAAGGTGTGTGCACTGATACGTTAAGAGATAGCAGAATGTGCACTGGTTGAGTATTAAGGTTCTTTGTGATAAACTGAATACTGAAATAATCCTTAGTAGCTATATGAAACAACTGAAGGGTGCCTTTTGGCACTTTGTACAACATGTTGTGTGTCATGTGTGGAAAACTGGTACGTTCTGATAAGCTACCACGAAAGTGAATAAGACATGTAAGTAGTCCTCTGTTTTCCCTCCATCGATTTCCATGCCTGCTCACTGTAAGCAGAGGCTGATAATTTCTTCAGGAGATACATTGTTGGCTGTAAACCAAATCTGTATTTGCAACAATATCAGTCTCACCTAGAAGGTAGGACTGCAGCAGCTGAAAGACGCTTCAGAATAATGTTACAGTCCCGCAACATGTAGACTAGAAAAGCTGTATTTGTGTACTAGAAAATAACAGGGTTTGAGATTTTCCCTTGGCATGGTGAATGTGAAGCAGCATTATTTCAATAAAGTGCTCTTATCCTTGTTACCAGGTGCATGTTTTCCTTGGGTGCTTCTGAAGATTATTTTTATTCCAAATTAAAACAGTATATGCAACTGTATGCAATATATCCTGGTGTTGTAACAATAACTTGTTCAGTTTTTGTAACATTCTTTGAGAATAAGTAAAGATGTACCGAATAGTAGTATGTGTCTGTCTTAACTACAAATACACCTGTTTTAATTCTTTTCAAAACTAGGTTTGAGTTTCCTGAACAGTTGCCACTAGATGAATTTTTGCAAAAAACAGATCCTAAAGATCCTGCCAATTACATTCTTCATGCAGTTCTAGTACACAGTGGAGATAACCACGGTGGACATTATGTTGTTTATCTAAATCCAAAGGGGGATGGTAAAGTGAGTATGGAAAAGCACCTAAATGTACTTGTGTTTTGCAAACATATACTGCAAGTTCCCGTAATTAGCTAATCTTTGGAGGTTTTGTTCCCTAACAGAAGAGCACGCTGGCACACTCACTCTGTCACACAGGGATTTGACTTTTCCGTGTAGTTCTTAGCTTGACACTTTTCCATTTGATGCCTATTCTAATGTATTTGGGAAACCTACTTTGCCCTCGTGTCTAGTTACTACTCTTTATGGAGGAGCCTGCATTTAGATGTATTAAAGGATTGCTTGCTCTCTTCTGAGAAGCGGCTTCATCTTTGTTGTTGGCTTCTGGCAAGACTTTGAACTAAGTTCAGTTGTGTGTGTATGTCGTGAATTTCTGCTGCAATCACATTTTGTCCAGCATTTTTTATACCGAATCAAACATGAATGTTTCAAATGTTTCAGTGAGTCAGAAATCCAATATCATTGTATGTCCCGCTGCTACATGTTTAGGTGACTTTGAATGGATTGGATTGGTCAGGTGCCCCTTCCCTTGAGGTGATTGGTTTTGTGTATACATGACTGCTCACAGTAAAACAAGTCAGATTCTGCTGTGAAAAGAATATTTTATTGTTTTAATTTAAAATTTACACTCTGTTACCTCAAGAGTAGAAATGATTACTAATTCTCTTGTGCATCACTGTTTTTTATTTAAATTTGCAACAAATAAGTCAGTTTTCTGAAATTCACATAGAAATACTAGATATTTGAATAACAGTCTTAAGAAAAAGTTCTTTGAGTAATTATTGAGCTTTTGATATTCAGTGTGGAAATGTTCAAATATTTCAGTGAAGGTTTGGTGTTTATGGACTTAAGCTGAACACAAATAGCAGATAGCTGAAATGATACTGAACAAGATGGGTTTTTTTTAAATTCATGCTGCTGGAAGAATAATTTTAGCTACTTCAAAGAACTGAAAGACGTGCCAGAAATAGGATTAATTTATCATTCAAGAACATATTTTTGTGTGTAGAATTTATTTATGTAGAATTTTCTTTCTAGTGGTGTAAATTTGACGATGATGTTGTATCGAGATGTACAAAGGAAGAAGCGATTGAACACAACTACGGGGGTCATGACGATGACTTATCTGTACGACACTGTACGAATGCGTACATGTTGGTTTACATCAGGGAATCCAAATTAAGTATGTATACTCTGCATTTGTTCCACATTAGACTTACATACAGGGATTTACTGCTATGTTTTACTTTAGAATTGTTAACAGTTGTTTTATATAAAGGGACTTTGCTAATTATAGTTGGAATCTATAGATTCTTCGGGATCAATGAGACTTTCTCTCACTTTTGGAAAGTATGTGCTGATCTACTGTTGTTTCTCTCAGTACAGTCAGGCAAGACTTGATTGTTTCATAGTATGGAAAAATTAGTGAACTGACTTGAGTGATGGAAACAAGGTCCAGTTGATTATAAATATGTAGATATATGCATACTAAACAAATTGAGGGGTGGTAAATCTTTATTTTCAAGGTTAAAAAAATATTTAATTCGAAATCTGGTGCAGTTTTCATGCAAGTAGTGCATTTTGGCTTGGGAAATAAAATGCTTCTTTTGGCAAAACATGATGATACCAAACCGTGGTTTAATTAAAAGATTTAAAAAAAACTTAGTTTGACTTCAAATCATAGCAAAGTCAGGTGTGTATGAAGAAAATAGTTCGATGTAAATCTTGAAATGACATCACAAAATCTGCTTTGTAGGTGAAGTTTTGCAGCCTGTCACGGACCATGATATTCCTCAACAACTTGTAGAAAGGCTACAAGAAGAGAAAAGGATAGAAGCTCAAAAGAGGAAGGAGAGACAGGAAGCTCACCTCTATATGCAAGTGCAGGTCAGCTTTTCAAGCAGATCAAGCTGCTATTACCTCATCATTAAAATTCAGAATGTTGAGTCACCCAAGACAAACCTTACTTTTTCTGGTTTTTGAATTCCTGTTTGGAAGTAGTGTTTGAAGTGAAATTAAAATTTTAATGCTTCTAAGTATATTCACACATGCAACAAACCCTAATGAAACAAACAGTACTGGATGTTAGACTTCTGTTTTCTCTAGAAGTCATGTGCTTGCAAGAGTAAATAGTAAGTTCAGGTGAAAGGAAGAGGATCAAGTTATTTCAAATGGCTGCCCTGCCACTGCACTTCTCTCTCTGTCAGGAATTATTTTCTAAAATTAGAATGTATCTAGCCATAGGCTGTAAGCCTGGACTACTGCCAAACTGAGCTCATCAAGGAGAAGGAGAGAGTGCTTATATTTGCAGTTATCTTTTTGGAAAAGACAGATGGACTAGATTGTCATGAATTGCCTTAAGGAACCCTGTTTATGGCTCTTTACAGAGCCCATCTGGCAGAAGAAAATAGAACGCATTTTCCACTTACCTCCATGTTTCCCTGCATCTTCTTTCTGGTGATCCTAAGTAGAGATACCAATGAAGTTTAGTTTGCTTTATGCTGCATTTTCACTAGAGCTGTTTTCTGTGGAGAGACTGACAGCAATGCAGCGTTTGTTTCTGTTAACAAAGAATGTACCAGAGGGCTGGGAGATAGAGGAAACATTTTACGCCAGCCTCCTTGTGTTGCAGCAGCAAAATAACTATGTAGCCCTTTTTTAAGTGCCAGGATTGTCAGAGCATGTTTCCAAGATTGGTATCTAAGCACAACTGGTTTTTGATTGTTTGGGATTTGTAAGAATTAGCGTATTTTAATTACTTACACTGATTTAACTGTCAATCACAATTTTTTAATCTAAGCAGTATGCTTTCAAAATTTTCTTCATGAGAACACAGTGTGTTAGCAGTGTGCCAGTGTACTGAGAGCCAGGGCCATGGTGCAGTAAAGCATCACTAGAAGGTATTACATAATGCCCATGAGTTAGTATGAATAGTAACCTTTACATTTAATTTTTCAGATAGTGGCAGAGGATCAGTTCTGTGGTCACCAAGGCAATGATATGTATGATGAAGAAAAAGTGAAATACACTGTTTTCAAAGTATTGAAAAACTCCACACTTACAGAATTTGTTCAAAATCTCTCTCAAACGATGGTAAGTTTTCTATAGCCTAATATCTTTATGTATTTAACTTATTATGTTATGGTTGCTTCATAGTTTTTACCTTCTCCATATGTTGGCAGCAGTCATAATTTAGACCTTTAAATATAGAGAATCTGCATTGGTTTAATAGAAATAACTTAGCCTTTTTTTGTTTCCTATCACAATTCTTATTTGATTTCAGGGGTTTCCCCAGGATCAAATCAGATTATGGCCAATGCAAGCTAGAAGTAACGGAACAAAAAGACCTGCTATGTTAGATAATGAAGCAGATGGCAATAAAACGGTAAATATTCATTGATAAGAGGACATTATCTCTGTGCATCAGCTATGATTTTTAGTTCTCTTTAAGAATTTAAGTTTGGGACATGAGGCTTTTCAGGGTTTTAATTTAACCCATATTTGTTACATTTTGATACGTGTGAAGACATGAGATTTAGTGAATCGGTTTGTACAGGAGAGGAGTGTCATGCATGATTTTTGTTCCATGAAAAAAGTACAATTGTGATTCTTATGTTAGATTTCAAACAGAAATGTTTTGAATCCTCCATTACTTGGGCAAAACCTCTGAATTTAATGAAGTACATTGCTTCACCCACTCACAGAACGTCATAAAGTTCTTGCATCTGATGAAAATGCAGGTATCTAGTTAAATTATGTTCTTCAGAGACTTTTTCTTTTCTTCCACATCTTTCTACATAGATGATTGAGCTGAGTGACAATGAAAATCCATGGACAATATTTTTGGAAACAGTAGATCCAGAGATGGCTGCTACTGGAGCAACATTACCCAAGTTTGATAAAGATCGTAAGCATATATGCTAAAATTTAAGTAAATACAAAATATTTCATTTTGGGTAAACCTCAGAAATCATTGTCCTCTGTTTCAGTGGTGATGTTGATGTACTAGTCAAACTACTGTGCTGAAATTACTTGTTCTAGTGCAGTTTTTCACTCTTTTGTCTTCAAGTTTAAGCCATTTTGCATTGTTTTAGAATCACTTACATAAAAAAGTCAAAGTTCAGTATTTAAAAATAAGTTTAGTAAAGTTCAGTATTTAAGAATCTTTTTGGGGCATCAATCAAATTAATAAATTAAAGACACATCTTTGTTACTTATAAAAGAGAAATATCTAGGAGATGCCCTCCCTGCCCCGACCTACTCAAATAAGCCTTAAGTAAAATCAAATCTTGTTTCTTAATTTGTAGATGATGTAATGTTGTTTCTCAAGATGTACGATCCGAAGACTCGGAGTTTGAATTATTGTGGACATATCTACACACCTATATCCTGTAAAATACGTGAGTTCTAAAATTAGATTCCATTGTTATAATTGAAATTTTTTAAAGATTAAAGATTGTTTGTATTTTTTGTCTTTTATTTTAATATTTGTTTTATCACTGAAGTCATAGGTAGCCCACAGAAAGAAGTTCTGATTTCTCCCTACACTTAATAGCTTTTTTTTCCCCCATGTTGTCAGTGAACCTTTATGCAGGGCTGAGAGCATTGCCTCAATGCACTGTTGGTTGCCAGTGGGTTCTTTTTGTTAGAGGCTTGATGTATTAGCCAGGTGTTTGTGAACATCCACAGCTCTTTCAGACTTGCTCTAGAACTTTGTGATTTGATACTGCTTCCCAGTTTATTTTTTTCCCTTCTGTTCCCCAAGTTTTTTATGGAATGAACTTCTTCAGTATCCTTTACAAGAACTCTGTTTAACTTCTCAATGTGGTAGCCTGAAACTAGCCTCTCAGACTGAATTTGGCTTGAAACTTGGTTTTCATATTGTGTCCATTGAAAGATTTCAATACGTATCCCCCAAGTAAAAATATTTGGATTTTGTCATTTTGAATGTCTCATTTTGACTTCAGATGGTTCCTGATTTTGTATTTTGACTGTCTTGATTTTTTTAAAAAGATACTACATTTTGTCTTCGGTGAAGGAGGAGCATTATTCCTTCTCTTTGATCTTGGATAACCTTGCACATGTTTTTGTTGGTGTAATTCAGATGAAGTGGAAGGAAACCGTAAAGTATGTCACTAAGGGAAGGTTCAACTTGGAAGGTTTACTTTCTTAGGCATTTAAAAACTGTTTATCCAGGGTAGAGAAATAAGTTCTCTTCTTTTGTCGGGAAGTCTTGTTAGCAGTTCAAGTGCAACACTTTCCACATTCCTTTTCTTTTCCAACAGGTGACTTGCTTCCAGTTATGTGTGAGAGAGCAGGATTTCCACAAGAAAGTAACCTTATCCTCTATGAGGTTTGGATTTGATAGACTTGTAACATTTTTGGTTTTTACATGCTATAACTAGAGAAAAAAAGGTTTTATTGGTTAAAAAGAGATTACTCTTAAAAATGGTAATTTATAGATTGTAAGCACTCTGTAACCTGCAGCTTTGAAGTCTACAGTGCTGCAGGAGCGTATCAGCAGTTATCTTCAAAACACATTTAAAAATAAACTACTAGAAGTGTGAGGTTTTAAAATGAAAAAAATCTCTATGCAGCTTTGCTGTGCTAATTCTGTGCACATCCTCTGAGTTGCAGTGGGAGAGGAGTTAATGGTGCTAACATTATTGACCGTTGGATTTATTTCCCCCTTTACACAGTGGAGTGGAGCAAATATTGCATCTTCTCCTTCTTTCCTAAAGTTAGAAGTCTGCAAACAAAATACTTTGTCTGCTAGCAGATTTCTACCCAAATACAGAAATAGTAAATCTTCAAAATTGCTATAGTTACTGAGTGCTGAAGGTGCATGTCTTGCCAAGGCAAAGTCCTTGCTATAGTAAGAACAAATAACAAGTTTTTTTAATTGTGGCTTTTATTAGTGATTGCGCTGCTCTCTCTGGTGGTTCCAGGGGAGCGAGCGCACACGCTACCATTCTGAAAAGCAGAACTGTCAGGTACTTCTAATCCATGTATGTCAAGGTTGCAGTTTGATTCCAGTTTGTTTAGACAGGTGCATTTATCCCAAGAGAACTTCCTATAAACATGTAATGTATGTATAGGTATTTTATAATATACACGTATTTAGTATGGCCTTGGGTCTGTTGTGGTTTTTTTTGTTGTTGTTTTTGGTTTATTTTTAAAGACAAGTTAATTGCTGTACTAAAGTTCTGCATTGTTAATATCAGTGAGCATGATCGGTGTTCTCCCAGCTTGCTGGAGGCTGCATCAGTAGGAAATAAATCTGAAGATAATGCTGAGAATTAATTGAGTGAGACAAGGTAAAAATGAGCAGCCAGCTTTATCAATGACAGTTGGATGTATGTGGACCTTAGCTGAGATTGCATTTAATTTACATAAATGTGTATACATTTGTTTCAGTTCAAAGAAGATAATGATTACTTAACCTGATGACTTCTTCACTATTGTAACATGCTATTGTAAAATTTTCTTTTGTTTATTCTGTGATCAACAGTTTTTGTTTTTTGTTGCAGGAAGTTAAACCCAATTTAACGGAAAGGATTCAAGACTATGATGTATCTCTTGATAAAGCTCTTGATGAACTCATGGATGGTGACATCATAGTGTTTCAGAAGTATGTATTTTAAGAGGCCAGCTTATCACTGCAATTAAATCACCTGGTTCACTTTGAAGCAGAATTTTCTATTACTTAGGATTTTTAACAAAAGCAGAGTTTCCAATGGTAGATATATTCTCAGCAGTTCTCATGTGTTTATTCAAAGGGGAAACAAAAAAATATTGGTAGTGTTTTAGTTACCACATGCCACATCATTTAAGGTAAAGAAGGTTTCATTCTAGTTTAGAAAACTCATAGCATAAAATAGGTCTTAATATTAACAAAGAGAGTGGTTCAGCATTGTGTCCTAGTTCTGCAGCTTTTTACTTGGAGCCACTGTAACTCGAACACTGAAGAGCCTACCAGCATTTCAGATTTTGGGCTCTGTACCATTACCGCTGTATGAGGTTCTTGGCTTGGAGCTCCTTTCAGCCTAGAACTAAATAAATTGTTTCCCCTTTTTTCCTTTTACTCACACTCACAGTAAGTTCTGTATTGGTCCACAGCGATGAGATGCTCCCAGTTTGCCTGAGCATATGCAACTCGTAGCTGTACTGGTGCTTCAGCTGGAGTTTTCTCCAAGGCAACAGGAGAACTCCTGCATCTTGTATCCATTAAAGGGATCTTTCATAAGCTTATCAGGGCTATAAATCAGCATTTCTATGCTCTCACTCCTGATGGTCACACCCAACTGTGTTGCTCTGTTTCTCTCCATGGGCTGACAGTGGGTGGAAGCCAGCTAGTCTATCTTCAGCACTCTTACCCCAGATTATGTGAGATGAATGTATTTCTCATGTCATGCCTTGGAGCTCGCATTCCCTGTTGACCCAGTTGGTGTTATGCACCTTTGGCTGGCTGCTGACTCCTGGGTAAGTGCACAGCTTGTACCCTGGTGCTATTTCTCTGCTGAGAAGATAGGGGTACCAGTCAGTAGTGACCCAGACCAGCGTCTGTGCCAACTGTTTCTTGCTTCTGTGGTAAAAGCAACTCTGTTATACATCTGGCCTCTGTGCAAAGCAGTTAACGGTGCTACAGCTTTCCACATACTCTGTGTTAATACAGACACACAGTGGTGCACCTGGGTGGGAGGGAGGGAAGACTACTGCTAGAATGTTACTGTGAAATGACTGGAATCAGAGTATCGCCAGATTGCCAAATGAGCAAGCACAGCGTGTGAGTGTCTGCCTTTGCACTGCACTGAAATACTCAGGGGTGTGGGTCACTACTGACTGCATTAGTTCTACTGTGTACAAGTGTTAGCTCTTTAATAAGATTTCTAAATTTTATTTCTATATCTCTCAACTGTCACTGACTTCTGTAGAACATGTTTTTAAAATCCTTAACTGTTCGTATTTATAACGATGTGATATGTAATGATGTTATCATTTGTTTCCTCTTGTAGGGATGACCCAGAAAATGACAGCACTGAGTTACCAACAGCTAAGGAGTACTTCAGAGACTTGTATCATCGTGTGGATGTCATTTTCTGTGATAAAACCATCCCCAATGACCCAGGCTTCGTTGTTACTTTATCCAATAGAATGAATTACTTTCAGGCATGTGTCCTATTTGTTCCTCTGCTTTTGTTTCCTTGTTCTGAAAGTGCCTGTTGGTTTGGTTCTCAAACACATTAGGTGTATTTTTAGAAAAACTGGGGCCTACAGGAATGCCGAGGAGAGGCTGTTTATCAAGGAGTACAGGGGTAGGATGAGGGTAATGGTTTTAAGCTTAAAGAAGGGAGATTTAGGTTAGATACTAGAAATAATTTTTTTTCCTGTGAAGTTTGTGAGGTATTGGAACAGATCATCCAGAGGTAGTAGATGCCCCGGCCATGAAAGAGCTCAAGGCCAAAGTTCGATCAGGCTTTAAGCAACTGGACCCAGTGGAAGATGTCCCTGCTTGTGGCAGAGTGGGGGGAAACCAGATTATCTTTAAGGTTGCTTCCAACCCAAGAAATTCTGTGATTAGAAAAGTAGATATGTTCTTGTACACTTTTTGGATTGTAGTAATGAAAAATTTAAGCCATTAATTCTTCTGAGATAAAAACATCAATTTTATCAATAATGAGTTATTTGACGATAGGATTCTTTCTTTATATGCCTTTCTGCTCTGTTAGGGAAATGATATTATAGTGAAATTATGTGTTTGCTTTCTAAGTGACATAAAACTTGCTCAACTTATTTAACTGTTGAAAGAAAAATACTTTGGGAATGTAGTGATACCTGCTTTTTGCTTGTAATATCACCAACAGTAATCATTTTGTAGGCCAAACTTGTTGCTTTCTTCACACAATACAGTTTAATACCCATGGCACTGACATATCAAAGCCATTGTATTCACAACGGGTGACCAAGGCATCAAAACCTCGATCTGCTGGAGGGTAGGGAGGCACTGCAAAGGGACCTAAACAGGCTGGACCGCTGGGCAGAGTCCAGTGGCATGAGGTTTAACACGGCCAAATGCCGGGTCCTGCACTTGGGGCACAACAACCCTATGCAGAGCTACAGACTGGGAGAAACCTGGCTGGAAAACTGCCAGGAGGAGAGGGACCTGGGGGTGTTGGTCGACAGCCGACTGAACATGAGCCAGCAGTGGCCCAGGTGACCAAGAAGGCCAATGGCATCCTGGCTTGGATCAGAAATGGTGTGACCAGCAGGTCCAGGGAGGTGATTCTCCCTCTGTACTCAGCACTGGTGAGGCTGCTCCTTGAATCCTGTGTTCAGTTGTGGGCCCCTCACCACAAGAAGGATGTTGAGGCTCTGGAACAAGTTCAGAGAAGAGCGACGAGGCTGGTGAAGGGGCTGGAGAACAGGCCTTATGAAGAGCGGCTGAGAGCGCTGGGGTTGTTCAGCCTGGAGAAGAGGAGGCTGAGAGGAGACCTCATTACTCTCTACAACTACCTGAAAGGAGGTTGTAGAGAGGAGGGAGCTGGGCTCTTCTCCCAAGTGACAGGGGACAGGACAAGAGCGAATGGCCTCAAGCTCCGCCAGGGGAGATTTAGGCTAGAGATTAGGAGGAAGTTTTTCACACAGAGGGTCATTGGGTATTCGAATACGCTGCCCAGGGAGGTGGTTGATTCCCCTTCCCTGGAGGTGTTTAAGGCACGGGTGGATGAGGTCTTGAGGGACTTGGTTTAGTGTTAGATAGGAATGGTTGGACTAGAAGATCCGATGGGTCCCTTCCAACCTGGTTGTTCTATGATTCTATGAAAAGAGGAAAACTGGACAATGAAACTTGTTGGGGATGGGGGGGAGTTTGGGGTGATCTGTTAAGAGCCTGAGTAGATTTAGCTCCCTGCAGTTGCTTTTGTCAGTGTCAAAAAGATCACATAAAACCAGGCAAGTTTATTTTCTGTCACCAAAGTCAGGAACTTTGAGCACATGCATACAAAGGGAAGTTGGAGATTACTTTTGCTACCCTGTTCTCATCATTTGCTTTTTGGCAACTTTCTTGCTCATATTTGGTTTTTCCTGAAGTGTAAGTTCTTTATAGCTTTTTTTGGTAAGGTTAAAAAGAAACAGAGGGTTCCTATGCTTTTTGTGAGGCAGCAACATGAAGTACACTGATGGGAATAATGTGGTAATACTACCCAGCAAGTTAACTTCCTTGGAGTGAATTCAACAACAGTGGGACTTTGCAAAGAGCAAGTCTTGCTTATTTCCCCAATGACAGTATATTTAAAAAAAAAAAAAAAAAAAAAGGCAGTCAAAAGAGGAGCAGAGCTATTGTAGAATTTTGCCTTTGGGTGACAGTGATTTATTGTAATAAAACAAACACTTCTCTCATTTTATTTCCAGCACAACTTATTCCATGTTAGCCATTCAGGAACTAAAGATAGCAGTTTATTTTACCTTGGGGGAGTAGATATAGTGGGTCTGTCTTAGAATTTTGGTAGCATAATGCTGTTGACATGTAATGAATGACTGTGATTGTAGCAGAATGTTATAATGGTCTGAAATAATTTAGAATTTGAAAAAAAATTTATTCACAGGTTGCAAAGACAGTTGCACAAAGACTCAATACAGATCCAATGCTATTACAGTTTTTCAAGTCCCAAGGGTAAGATTAATTTCCTTAGTGTTCTGTGTCTAAACTATTCTTTAACATACTTAGCACAAATATATGTAGTAGTTTCCAGGTTGTAAGCTAATGCTTTACCAGTAAAATGTTAGTTTTCTGGCATGCACAGCAAATTGCACAGACAGCTTTGTGTATTGCACTAGCAGGCTCTAGATCCTCAAAGCATTATATGTTTTAGAAGAGTTGTAGTAAATATTATTGAAAAAAAGATGCGCTTTAAAGGATTACTGTGTAAATTTCTAAAATAATTAATTCTATCTTTGCTGTATGGGGCAAATTACTAAGGCAATGCAAATGCTCTTTCAGTGAATTGAGATTTATGGAATGGAGGAGAGCAGAAAAAAGTGCATGTAAAAACCGAGGGTCGTGCTGGTTTTACAGGTTTAAATGCAGGAGTTGTTTCACTGACATTTTTTTCTCCATTTTCCCCCAAAATCTGCAAATGTTGTTTTACGAAGATGACAGTGATGATCTAACAAGTTCAGAGCTGCTGTTTCTGGTTAAAGTGGCATTCTTGGACACAGTTGTCTAAAACTGGATTTAAATCTGTATAAAACAATAGCCGAGAGCAGTTTATTAGAATCTGAATATATATGCTGCAAAAATAACAGACATCCAGAAATTATGTTGTCCTTTTGCATTCATGTAAATGTAGATTGCTCTTTATTAACCTGTAGGTATCTTCCTTCATCATCAATGAGTCTGTCATAATTTGAGTAGCTCTTTGTAGTTTACAGTGCTGTGGTCACTCTGGAATTTGCTGTGTCATGTAGCTCCATAAATTAACCTTTCACGACTCAGGGCACGTGCTGCTACACTAGTAATTTTAGAGGAATGTTAGTCTGCCACTGTGCAGCGTTGAACGTGAGCTTGTAAACATCCAAGGGAGTTAAACATGCATAACAAATGGTATTTCTGCTCCCACAGAATCACCTGTTATTAAAACCCACTAAATCCTTGACTATACTGCTGTTTAGGCTCTGCTTGTGTTATATGAAACCAGAAGCCAGAAATAAAAATGTACTCAGTACTTCAGTTTACCGAGCAATGATGTTTGTAAAGAGATATTTATGTTGTTCTTATACTTTCTGTAGTTACAGGGATGGCCCTGGTAATCCTCTTAGACATAATTATGAAGGTACTTTAAGAGATCTTCTGCAGTTCTTCAAACCTAGGCAACCTAAAAAACTTTACTATCAACAGGTAAGAGGCTTTTGTTTTTACTGATGTGAATTAAAAAAAAAAATCTGCCCTATACAAAGTTTGCCTAAAGTGTTTCTCTTTTCTTCCTTAAGCTCAAAATGAAAATAACTGATTTTGAAAACAGAAGAAGTTTTAAATGCATATGGCTAAATAGCCAGTTTAGGGAAGAGGTGAGTGAGGCTGTTTCTTTGCATGTTCTTGCTGTTTTTCCTCTGTTAGTGCTGGTATGGCTGTGATTGCAGTTCACACACTCTGGTGTAACTGAATAACACAAAATTAGAACAAACCTTATTGCATAAAAACACCAAACAAATAACAAAAAACAACCAAACCATCAAAAAAAAAAAAAACAAAACAAACCCCTAAAATCGTGTCAGTACTTTAATAAAAAATCTCAAGATAACACTAATGTTCACCTTGCTAATTGTTATCTTTCAAAGATAAATTTTTGATGAAGAGAAGAATCTTGTGTAATCTGTGCTTTAATATGATTGTTTCTTTTCAGACTTTCTGATTATTTTTCTGTTTCCATAGGAAATAACAGTATATCCAGATAAGCATGGGTGTGTGCGGGACCTGTTAGAAGAATGTAAAAAAGTTGTAGAACTCTCTGAAAGAGGTTCAGGGAAATTAAGGTAAAGCTTGAATATTTGGGTTTCTTTGATGTGATCGAGTGGACTTTATGCAGGAGAGTAACTGTAGAATTCAAAGTACTGTGGGAATTATTGTTATCATAGAATCACCAGGTTGGAAGAGACCCACCGGATCATCGAGTCCAACCATTCCTATCAAACACTAAACCATACCCCTCAGGACCTCATCTACCCATGCCTTAAACACCTCCAGGGAAGGGGAATCAACCACCTCCCTGGGCAGCCTGTTCAATGCCCAATGACCCTTTCTGTGAAGAACTTTTTCCTAATGTCTAACCTAAATCTCCCCTGGTGGAGCTTGAGGCCATTCCCTCTTGTCCTGTCCCCTGTCACTTGGGAGAAGAGACCAACTCCCTCCTCTCTACAACCTCCTTTCAGGTAGTTGTAGAGAGTAATGAGGTCTTCTCTCAGCCTCCTCTTCTCCAGGCTAAACAACCCCAGCTCTCAGCCGTTTCTCATAAGGCCTGTTTTCCAGCCCCTTCACCAGCTTTATCGCTCTTCTCTGGACTCGCTCCAGAGCCTCAACATCCTTCTTGTGGTGAGGGGCCCACAACTGAACACAGGATTCGAGGAGCGGTCTCACTAGTGCCGAGTACAGAGGGAGAATAACCTCCCTGGAATTGCTGGTCATACCGTTTCTGATGTAAGCCAGGATGCCACTGGCCTTCTTGGCCACCTGGGCTCATTGCTGGCTCATGCTCAGTCAGCTGTCAACCAACACCTCCAGATCCCTCTCCTCCTGGCAGCTTTCTAGACAGACTTCTAGTCTGTAGCTCTGCATAGGGTTGTTGTGCCCCAAGTGCAGGACCCGGCATTTGGCCGTGTTAAACCTCATGCTATTGGACTCCGCCCAGTGGTCCAGCCTGTTTAGGTCCCTTTGCAGAGCCTCCCTACCCTCCAGCAGATTGACGCTTCCACACAGCTTTGTGTCATCTGCAAACTTGCTAAGGGTACCCTTAATGCCTTCATCCAGGTCATTGATGAAGACATTGAACAGGGCTGGACCCAGCACTGAGTCCTGGGGAACAAATGAGGTCTGATAGTACGTTAAAAGTAAAAATGCTTGCAGATTCACATTGGACTTCTTACTAATTACAAATATAAATTTTGTATAATTATTTATTTTGTATTTCACAAAGTTACCTCCTTGAGATCAGAAATTTCATCAATTGCATTTATTAAACCAAAATTCAGTAATGTTTCCAATTGAAGTGTTTCATGCTGTTCACTACTTTGGAGTTAAAAGTGAGGTCATTTTAAGAAAGTTGAAAAAATATTTTGAATTAAAAACTTGTAGTTGCACATAGTAGCTAATTTTGCCTTTAGCCAGAAGTAATTTGACCTCTGGTAAGTTTACAGCTTAATTTTTACTGAAGTCTGAATTTTAACTTCTACGATTCTGCAATTCTTCTGTTTACATCTTGACTACGCTGATGCTTTCCAAGGTTTGAGAAAGAAATGCTGCATCGATTAATTTTTTTTTTTTTTAAATTTTATTTTATGTAATGCTTTTCCTGTTTGTTTGATTTTAAGGCTGCTAGAAATCGTAAGTTACAAAATAATCGGTGTCCATCAGGAAGATGAGCTGTTAGAATGTTTGTCTCCTGCAACAAGTCGAACGTTTCGAATAGAGGTAAATATTGCTTTCCTAAAAATACTTTGAAATTTGACTTTGAAAGAAGAAACTCTCTCAGGCGTTAATTCTTATCCTGAATTCTGATTTTCATGTACTGTAGTACTTGGAACAATCCAGGTAATGTGATCATATGTATATATATTTAAAGCTAATACTTCTAAAATTTTTCTTTTGTTCCATCTACTTTCCCTATAATGATTTCTTTCTTTGATTTTTCATGTATGTTTATTATAAGAGTACACAAAGACTTTGCAAGGGCTTGTCCTTTGGTATTTTACTGCCTTAGCAGTAATTCCAGTGTTTGATTGAGGACTCGGGATATAATTGTTTATGATTAGAAGTTACTTTCATACACTAAGCTTTACATATTCTAGAAGACTTTTTTTCCTTTTCTGCTAAACGTGAGCTTCTTGAGGCAAATTCTGATACTTGCTTCATTTTCCTAAACTTATCATCATTCAAATTTGTTTCTGGTCAGAAAATTTTTAAAAAAATTTGCCAGTGTAAACAGTAGTGAGGAGACAACAAAGGTCTGTGATATAGCTAACAGCTACTGTTGCAGGTGGTAGAAGATTTAATAACAAAAAAAAAGCCATTTTGGAAGCCAGGAGTAGTGGAAGTTGAAATGTTTGTAAAAAGACTGTCAAACAGCATGTTTCTTTTTAATTCTTTCTAAAATTGTCTCGTTTTACAGCAGTAACGGTACATCAATTACACTTCTTGTTACCTAATTTATTTTTTGGGGATGTTTTTAGCTGATTGCAGTCATAATTTTGTCTGGATCTAGGAAATACCTCTGGACCAGGTAGATATAGATAAAGAAAATGAGATGCTAATCACAGTGGCACATTTCCACAAAGAGGTTTTTGGGACATTTGGAATTCCTTTCTTGCTGAGGATACACCAGGTACAGTACTCCTCCCTTTTTCTCAAAATATTGTCAAATCTATTAGTATAAAAAATGCATAGGAAAGTACTGCTTCTGTATAAAGGTTCTGCCCCATATATGCCTTTTTTCAGTTAAATCATTTACCATCTCAGTTCACTTTTGCATGTACAGATTGTTTAGGTGTTCATCATCAACCAAGGACTTGTATTTTTACTTTGATAGTGTTTCTATCTTCATAACTTTTGTAATTTGATGTGCTGTATCTTCTAGGGCTGGAAGCTGCACTAGAGTGAAAGCTAATTTTGAAAAAAATTAAATTCTTAAGTTCTTATATGGTGCTACTCCAACTGAAAGTTACACTGATTCTTTTAATATCAGTGTATTTCTGAGGACAGTTAGCAATTTGCTTCTCAGCTTTTTGTTTCATGTATGTTAGTTTACGTGAAACTTACCTACTTTTTTTAATAGTTTTTGAATGAGAAATATGTCCACTTCTCTGCATTCCATAGACTTTTACTGTCTTTAAATACTTCTGATCGATGTAGAGAAAAACCTGGATGTTGATTTCTTGTGGAAACCATTTGTGCTGCATTTCCTGGGATTTTTTTTTTTACATTAAAATTCTTGTAATTATTAGGGTGAACACTTCAGAGAGGTTATGAAGCGGATTCAGACAATGCTGGACATACAAGAAAAAGAGTTTGAAAAGGTAACGGCAAGTTGGGAGAGTCTTTATTGCTGATTGCAAACCCTAAGTGAGTTTATTTGGAACACCACAGATTTGGCATAAGTAAAGCTCCCAATCCATTGAAGAGTTGCTTGATGTAAATAATGGGGTTAATTAAGTACGATGTGCAGTAGTAGTATTTCTGTCCTGCATCAAAAGCTACTTAGCAAAATGTTAAAGTAACCTAGAAAAGTTTAGACGATATATGACCTCTAGAAGCCACCAACTTCAGGTTCCTGTTCAGAGCAGAACTAGGTCCAAGTAAAGTCAGGTTGCTCAGGTTTTTACCTAGTCAGAATTTGAAAACTACCGAGGATGGGAATTCTACTACATTCTGGACACTATTTTAGTGCATCACTGCTATTGTAGTGCAATGATACATGCAGTCAGAATTTTTAATTTTGCAACTTATGATGTTTGCCTCTTGTCCTTTTGCTGTGCAGCTCTTTAAAAAGAGTCTGCTTCTGTGTAACACATTCAGTCGGTGGAAGACAAGATGCCCCTGTTAGCCTTTTTTCCTCTGGGCTAAAAACCTCATTTTTCTTAGCTTCTTATGTGTCATGGGCTCCAGCCTCTGAACTGTCTCACTGGACCACTGTTGGACTTGCTGTAGTTTGTTACTGTCTCTTTTTTACCCTGGACTAGAACTCCAGATACAGATTCATGATTTCTGAAGCATTAGTTTTATCCTGTTATCCCAGTTGCTGATGATTTTAAGCAGGATTGACCGTTACCAGACCCTGAAGAGAACTACTTAAAACTAGCTGCATGTTAGACTATGAAATTAGACTTGAAGCCATCATTTTAATGCAGTATCTTACTAGTTGGTTTTTTTGTTTTCCCTTCGCATAGTTTAAATTTGCAATTGTAATGATGGGCCGACACCAGTATCTCAATGAAGATGAGTATGAAGTGAACTTGAAAGATTTTGAGCCCCAACCTGGTGAGTTGTTAAGACAATTTGACTATTCTTTTGACCTGCTGAAGTTGCTTTGCAAGTTGTTCTGTGATTATCTTTAAGTCAGGATGCAGAGTTTGTTGTTGTATGTTAAATAGATTATATGTAGTAACTAAGCGAGCACACCTGTGTGCACACATTACAGTGTTAAGTGTATATGTTAGTCTGAGAATATTTCTTTTATAGGCATATAAGTAACTAAATCTGATTTCTTGCGAGTTATAAGTTTTGCATTTGAGTGACCAAATGGATCAAATGCCAGCACAATACACGTTACAGCAGTTACAACATCAGCTGCACCTTATGTGTGCACCATGTGTTTCCTTGTGCTTTGGATTCTCACGTGATTAATGGGAGTATATGCTTGTTTTATTCCTAAAAATTACTAAGGTTCATTCTCATAAGATTCTTATTTTAAGTGTGATGCATAGATCTGTTTGAATTCTGATATTCATGGAAGACACTTCGTGTTCATTCTTGGTATGTTCAAGGAATCTGAATACTCGACAAAGAATGTTGCATGTGTGAATAGGATGCTATTTAGTTTTTATTCTCCTAAGAGAAGATTCACCAAGCTACATATGCAGCTGTGTTCTGAATTTGTCTGTGGATGGTCTACCATCTTGTTTACTTGCCTGGTATTTAAATTTACACATAAGAGAAACCAGGGTAATCCTTCAGGAGTTCCGCCAGAGTTATCTTTTGAGAGTTTCTGTTGGGCATGGCAGCTTTGAATCTGCAGTCAGGACTCTGAAAGTCTTGAACTCATCAGTTTTTTTTCTCCTGGCTTAGCAGAGTGCTTTTCTTTGAGAACTGCTCTTTCTGGTAGAAACGAGATTGAGGACATCTTGGGCTCTGCAGTTGTGTTTTTCTGACAATTATGAGCTCTGCTCTTTGATAGCAGATTGTGCTAGGGCCAAGATGCTTTGATCTTTTTTCTGCTTTCTGAATTTATGTAACTGTTGTAGAGAAATCCTGTAACTGTCCATTTACCCAGAGAAAGTTAGACCTCTGCTATTATTGACTGCTTTGCAGGAAGCTAAGAAAATGTCCTCTTGTTGTAGTATGTTACATAGCCAGATTCCTCCCTGTGAATATGAGGGGAATTGCCCAAACTTGGAATGTCTGCATCTACCCGAGTCATCTGGGAGCAGAGGGTTACTGGAGAGACTGCTTTTTCTGCATTAGTTGAGGGGTCTCTGGATGATGAGCTCAGGGGTGGGTGTTTCTCCATGGACAGATAAACTCTCTTGTGTGCTCAGAGCAGGCAGAGTCTTGATTTTATTCTGTGAGTCGTCTTTCTGAGGGCACAGAGGGGAAGGCAGTAGTCTGAAATGAACTGTCAGACTTCGTGAGCAAAGGAGAAGCCACTATTGCCAAAACAGCGTGAAAAACTACCCAGGTAACTAGGTCAAAAGTACAGAACACAGCAGAAATTGGAAAAGGGAGAACTTGAACTGTTTGTAGCAGTTGTAGAGAATGTGAGATGAAGGGGCTTTAATGTGAGATTTCATGGCAAGTTGCCCCTTCGATATAATACGCTTTGACAGAATTCATTTCCCCCTGAAATTCTCCTATGAGGTGATAATGTGATGCTCTAATGCCTTCTTATCGAGGCTGTATTTCAAAGTGTGGGACTCGGGAGTTTCTACAAATACCAATTTAACTACACGCGGGACTGATTGAACCAGAGCTTTGGCATTGTCCAAGTTGATTTGTGCAGCTGCTGTCAATAGCATCTTGCTTTTACAGAGGTGCTTTCTAGCAATGATTGTGCTGGCGCTAATGGTGTAGGACTACATCTCTTTCTTTTAAGGACATCCAGGTGTTCTCTGCAAGATAGTCAGGTCTCAGTTTATTTTTTGGTATTGATCATTATGTCAAAAAATAAGAAATAATAATTTTGATTGAAGAAAATATATCCAGAAATGCAGGTGCAGGCAGCCAAAAAAGGTCAAGTGTTTTATGCTTAAGTGGTTGCAGTTGATGGCTTTCAGTGTAGGAGTGTGCTTTTCTTGCCGGGAGGCTATTTAGTTTCTGTCTTTATCATTTCACTCCAAAGAACATTTGATGCTGCACATTGAAGACATCTTAAAAGAGAATTTCTCCTATTTACAAGAAGTGTGTGGACTGTTTTTTCATGAAAACTAGCCGTAGATAAAACTATGCTGGGTTGAACATGTGAAAAAGTGTTTTCTTTACAATCTGAATATGATTACATTGTTTTCCTCAGAAAATAAAGAGGGGGTCAGCTCCATGATTTCTTAATTAACTGATTTTTTCCATTTTATGTTAATTTAACAGATATTCCCATGTAAACCAGATGATAAGAATAACAATACAGGAATACTATATCATGGCAAATCCTATAGGTTATCAAACTTAATGATAGATGCATTCTTGTTTCAGAGGCTCAGCACTTTTGTGAAGGCTGAGGTCACAAATTATACCAGTAGTTTTTCTTGCTTTAGCACGTACTTCACTGCTATAAACAACTGTGAGAAAAACCAGCTACCTGATCCACAAATAGCTGCGAAATGTATTATTGTAAGGAAAGCAGTGGTCAGAAAAGCTACTCTGTGGTCTGTAGGGCTGTTCTGCAGTCCTCTTCCATACCATGTGATTCCTAACAAACTGTGAAAAGGGCACACCGAAGTAGTTTGTGTAAAGGAAACTGCAATTTAGTCTTAAAACTTCATTATTTCTTTTCTCTTTTCTTTTCTAGGAAACATGTCTCATCCAAGGCCATGGCTAGGGCTTGACCATTTCAATAAAGCCCCAAAGAGAAGTCGCTACACTTACCTTGAAAAAGCTATTAAAATCCATAACTGACTTACTTAACCAGGTTGTCAAGGCAAGGGACAAAAATCAGTGTGTGTGTGCACCTTTTTAACAACTGTAGAACTTTGGTACACGTGCACTATATCTGAAGTCTTCAGCAAGAGGATTTGCTGCTGATGTTAATTTTATTTTGTTGAGGCTGTTCAGTTTGGCTTCTCTGTATCTATTGACTGCCCTTTTTGAGCAAAATGAAGGTGTTTTTATAAAGCTTGGATGCCAATGAGAGTTATTTTATGGTAAACGTAATGCAAGGCAATTGTCAGCATAATGAGGGAAGAGTTTAGTAGAACAGTTGACATTGGCAAAATATTTGTCTGTAGTACGTTTATAGATGGCATAAGCTGGCTGGCTGCCCTTCCTGGTGTACTG
This sequence comes from Coccyzus lansbergi, assembly GCA_033558105.1. NCBI lineage: Eukaryota > Metazoa > Chordata > Aves > Cuculiformes > Coccyzidae > Coccyzus > Coccyzus lansbergi. The sequence goes on from JAUMJK010000655.1 coordinate 1,220,311, forward strand.
TTCACCATCACTGCAGCTAGTAAGTCTTATGTTTAGACTCACATCAAATTTATTTCCTTCAGTTATACTTTAAATGACATTTTTGTGCATTTGTAAATGCAAAGAACTCACATCATCAATAAATAGCAATCTCTACTTCTTTGTGTACATTGTTGGCACTTATTCGGGATTTTTGTCTTCTCCAGCTGCCTAGGATCTTTGTTAATAAACTAGTTCTTGTTTGATTTAGTCACTACTTTGCATCCTATTTTGCTGAGTGGATGCCCTGAGTCCTAAAAAGAGATATTTGGGTCTTTTTGTTAAATTTTCAACCATGGATAAATACCATTGTGGTTTATTACAGCCATCTTCTGGCAAATAGAATGACACTCAAAAGTTGGCAGAAGCAAGTGAAAGGATTATAAATATCATTAATTTAGTTATCATGGGAAGAGATGGGGGAAAAACGAGAAATAGCCTTTTAGCACAGAGGGCATGCTCACTAGTGTTTAGTAAGCTGTTGACTTTGTATAAAAAGGAGGGGGGGAAGAAAAAGGAAAAAAAAGAAAAAATGAAATTGTATATTTAATGAATGAACATGTACAATTTAACACTTGGAGGTTAATTTTGTTGAGTGAGTCTGCAAGTGAATTTCACTGATGTTGATATTCATTGTGTGTAGTTTTATTTCAGTCCCCAGACTGCTTCCTTTTCATTTGGAGCTAATGCCAGCCGCGTGTCTAGTTTTGAGTGCAGTAAAGATAGAATCAGCGATTCACACTTAATTTTAACGTTCTTTTCCAGTATTTTATTTTGTTTCTGTAGCCGCAGTGTACAACAACTCTTCCTGTATATTGCCTTTTTTTGCTGGAAAATGTTGTATGTTGAATAAAATTTTCTATAAAATTTTTCTTCAGTGAGTGATGACATGGACGTTGAAGAAGATTTCTCCTTGGAAATAAGAGTTTTGGGAAGAGTTTCCATTTGTGAGGTTTTGCTAGCAGTGTGGGGTTTTTCTTAAGTGTTGACAATTGTATAACCTTTGTATTAGTTGTTTTGGGAAAGATTTGTGGGGTTTTCTGTTCTTTGTTTTGGGGTTTGGAATTTGTTGGGGTTTTTGGTTTTTTTGGGGTTTTTTTTTTGTTTTACTTCCTAAGTAGTCACATTTGAGGTTAACTAATAGAAGGTTTTCCAGGAAGGAACCATGTACAAATGAGACAAATGGAAAAAGTATTTTGCTAGTTTGTAAAGCTTGTAGTGGAGTCTTTGTGGTATCCATAACTCTGCCTGCCTGTACAAAATTTTGTGGTCCAGATTCTCAAGTCCTGTATTTTAAATGGCATAAAGTGGAATCTGGAGTCTCTAAAGGTAAGCTCTCTTAATAGAGTAATAGATTCCCACTGTAATGTGTTCCTTGTATTCATAAACCAAAACAAAGTGTTTAGAAGCTTCCCTTTCTCAGACCCATCAATAAACATTTAGTAGGGTTGTGTACATGTGATGGCCTTTATACTTTTTTCTGAGATAGAATCTGGTGATTGCTGAAAACACCAGCATGCAGTTTTAAATGAAATTTTAAGATCTAGTTCATTCTTTTAGCTTTAAAATTAATTGCTTAAGTTTGTGATATGTTTGGTTTTGGGGTTTTTTTTAAATTTTTAATGTATATCTCACAGTGGTTTTTAACTGTCTCTTATTTCCAATGGAGGCAAACTACTTGTTTACTCTGGGTTGGTTTTTTTCTTTTTTTCCATCTGAGCGTGTAGGTCACAAAGAAGTGCTTGAATGGCCTGCCTTGGGTGGATAAAGTTTTCCTTTGGTTTGTATTTGCTTCAAACTGGTGAGAATTAGAACACCATCTGAGTGGTGGTGTTACTCATCTCTACAGGCTTTCAATAAATGCCAGTATCTGTGTTAAAAATACTTCTGTAAAATCAGAGATTCTGGTGAGCAGTTGTAAGTCCTAATTGTATTTTATGAATTTAACATTATAGTACATTGATTTTAAAAATGAGCTTGTACCTGAATGTCACTAAGTTTTTAATTTATGGGATGTTGGCAGCTTTTAGGGAATATTTTAAGAAATCATTAAAATCACAGTATTTCAGAAAAAATATCACTAAATAAGTATATTTGGGGTGCCTTTTGACTTCTAGGTGGCTCGATTTTGTGTGCTTTGCTATTCGTGCTGTTTCCAGACTAGTTTTTGCAAAGGTTATACTTTAAAGGTATTCTGTATGCAGTTTTCAGTAACACATTTTTTATTACTTTTTTTTTTGGAGCATGAGTAGTTTGTTATTCAAATGTGGAAACACAGACCCCCTTATGAAGAGAAGAGGAAGACGGGAGGTTTTCTCAAGTGCAGTACGCTTCTTTAGAGTCTTTAACATTACAATGTTTTCCATTTCCTATTTAGATTTTGGAATTATCTGCATAATAGACAGTGAATGCATTAAATCAAGTTAACGATAATATAAATGATAAGCAATAAGGATGTAATTCCATGGTACACAGCATCAGAGCAACGTGATGTTAATGGCCCATCTGAATTCTTCCTACAAAAATAGCAAGCATTTTTCTTGTAGATTTACATAGTGCCTTTTATCCTAAAGGAGTCCAAAGCGCTCTGTGAAATGTAAGCAAACCACACCAGTGACATGGCATGGTTGTTGACTAGAGTGACAGCCAACAAAGCCACCCTGTGTACAAGAAGACTTGCTTCCCAACGCCAGGACAAATCCGTACTGCCGCAAGATGTGTTGGAGTGATTGGGCTGATGTCGTACGCAGGACGTGCAGAGTGTGCAGTGCCTCCCGCATACTGGATCTACCTCAGCTGTTACCCCTCCGGAGCTGGTGTGCCTGCATACTGCCCCAGCATCCCCCTGGAGCTTGGACCAGGCTGTCCTGCGGGCTGTGTGCTAGCTGCAGAAGATAGGGCCCAGATTTAAGCTACGCTCTGTTTTTGCTATTTAATACCTTTTGTGTTTTCTGTAGGAAATGTATATACTGTAAATAAAATAGACTGGTTTAAACACTGAATTGTCTATTCTTTTTTTTTTCCTTTAGGAAAGAGTGGGAGTGAAATCTAATGGGCTGCTCAGGAGACAGGGTGATTTTAGTTGGATTGATAAGATAAATTTTGCAAAATTAGGTCAAATTGTGCGTCGAGAATGTTACTCATAGTGTAGGGATAGCTGGCTTATCTGCTTATTTTCAGGTTCTGAACTCTTGTTTTCCTTAACAAGCATTTGACTACTGAGAGTATTGGTATGTGGTGTGTGAGCAGTCTCATGTCATTTATTGTTGGCTTTTAAAGCAGCCTGGTATTTAGGGTCAAAGAAAGAGGAAAAGATTCAGGTCTGATATGTCTGAATCTGCCTTCAGATCTGTGTTCAACTTAATTTCTGTCCCAGGTGATGTTGAAGTTAGCTGTGACCAATCATAGCAGGAAATTAAATTTGCCAGTCACCAGGCTGTGGCTGGAAGCCTTTATTTTTTATGAAACACTTGTATAAACTATTGTGTCTCCAAATATTGGTATGCAAATGGTGTCACTACTTCTGTTAAATTTCTCCTGCACATCCTATATCAGGTATGTAAGTTTTTCTTATGCATATGTTTATGCGGTTTGGGGCTTTGCACCTTTCATTCTAAATGTTACCAGCTTGATGTGTTTTTAACCCCTACTTAACAGTGAAGCCTGCTGTTTCACAGCCGTATTGAAAATGGAGAAAAACCTTAACGTTTTAAAAAACTTTTGAAAAGATACAAGACTTGTTGGGCTTACATCTGCATGGCTGCTTGTGGATGTGATTGTCATGGTGTTCTTTCTCATTAGATTCAAGTAGGTTGTGTCAGCAGAAGATGGAGAGTTCCTGATCTTGGTACCAAATGAGAGTTGGGGCAGCTGCTCTCAGAATTGATTCTGGATTGAGGAGGCTGGAAGGTTGAATTTCTAAATGTGTAGAATCTAAAAGTAATTCAAACAGATAGTGGACAGTTGTTTCCCAGAGGCTTGCTCCGGCCACCAGCTGTGTTCAGGTCCTGCAGAAGCAATGGATTATGGTACCAACATGGAAATATTTATGATGTTAAAACATTGAAATACAGGGTTTCCTCCTACTGCTCCTCTTTTTATTTTTCCAGTCAGCAAAAAGCGGCAACAGGTGCTGCTGGGTCAGTGTAGAGGATGGTCTGGGCACCTTCTGGGCAAGTAATTAATAGGGATTTGCTTTTACAATATGAGTGACTTCAGAGAAGAATGGTGGGAGACCAGCAAGTCCTGGTTTGGGAGGTACTGCACTGCTGTGGGAAGGCAGAGAGGTGAAATGAAGACCTCGTGTGGTAGTTTTGGTGGCTTCTTTGAAGCTCTGCTTGCTGCTTTTTCTTCTTTGTTTGGTTTTTGGTTTGTTAATGTGAACCACACGTCCTGGTCTGTATCTCTACTTTAGACACAATAGATCATGGAAGCAATGCAGACAGGAGATGTTTTGCCAGTATTGCTTATAATAACAGGTTTACTTTCCTACCTTATATATAACACAGTAAAGACAGTCTTATAACTTAATGTTTCATTAATAAATAATCAGTATGCTCTACCACCCACAGCCCTGCAGGGGTAGGTCCCATATGAAGAACAGTAGAGAGAAATGAAATCCCGACCAGTCAGTTGCAGTGCATAGAAGGTAAGTGCTTCTCTAAAATGTCCACATCCAAACCTTTCAGTTACTGGTTGGTTGAAAAGTTCAGATGAGTCTCTGACCCAGCTGGGCTGGACGTTTGAGAGTAGGAGGAGTAGTGCTGAAGTGCTCACTAGCCAGTCACTTTGCACCTCAGGATGGAGGTTCTAATGGAGCATAAATTCAAGTGACACTCGAAGTCTTTTAAGTCTTTTTGTTTTAAAGTTGGTCCAACCACACAATGGTAAACTGGATGGATTCACCAGCAAGGCTGCTGCAGAACCTAAGCCTGCTCCTGTATGTTTCCTAGCAGTAGTTGTAGAATCGTATGGCATTAGGAAACAGAGATTTGACATCATCTAGTTGTGTAAACTTTGTTTCTATAGCCTTTTGTATCTGTAAATGTGAAAATGGCAGTATGGGCAGTAATGGTCTGCATCCTTGAAGCTCCTTACAAAGAGAGGTACAAAGCAGCATCCAAAACAACACCTGCAGCCAAAGAGGAGAGGGACATGCATAGCATGATTTGCTGACTTCCATTTCTACTGGCTACATCTGTTCTTTCTCTGCCTTATTTTGTCTTCCTTTCCACTGCACAAATCCATTTCTTTCACAAAACTCTATCTTCTGAGAGATTAATCATCTTTGCTGCTAACATCTTATGCATTAGTCTGATTCTGAGCCTGGTTCTAAATTACGGTACAGAATTAGACTATGTTTTACTAGTTTTTGCTTGTCTTAAAAAAAGTAATAATGTACTTGGTTAAATTTAGAAAGTTTGCATTCCCTGTAGGCATGACTATCTAGTATGAACAGAATGACTCCTTATCAAGTAGAGGAAAAGGTGAACAGTCTATATAAGTGCTAGCTAGAATTTTATTTAACCTTATGCTGTGAAGAGTCCTGAAAGTATACATGAAAGCTTACCCAACCATACACAAGCTGGTGCACAGAAGGTAAGAGAGTCTGCCCAGTCTGTAGGTGACCTGTGTGGTGATGTGCTGGCGGCAGGAAGGGCATATTGTTGATGTTGGTTTGCTTGAGAAGATTCCTGCTAGGATGATTGGAGGCTGAGACACCAAGTAAACTGAGTTCAAGAGGAAATAAGCAGCAAAATGAGAAGCACAGAAATCCTTTTACAAGGTATAAAGTCTTCCTGGGAGAATTTAGATTATTAACATGGCTGACCTGGAGGCACCTACATTGCTATAATTGATTTCAAGTATACCCATGAGTACCATTGTACTGCTTGTGATGTGTATCCTGATATGCTGCTTCTAATCCATGCTGATATGTACTTGGATAAGGGCAGAGATGGCAAATTGCCTATGGGTTAATCTCCACAGTCAGGCAGTGCCTACCATGCACTCATCAATGCACTCTGACACTGAGAATTTATATTCTGATATTTGAAATAATATGACAATGCATGTTCTCCCTGAAGAGGAGATTTGAAGGTAATCAAAGGTGTTTCTGGATCAACTCATCAGTAATTCATCAAAGAACCTGAATTAGTCAGGTGCAGGTACTGTCCCCAGTTAGTAAAGCCTGTAGCTTCCCTCAGTCTTTTTTTAGTCTGGACCTGACTCTGTCATTATCCTTGAGGGGTGCGCTCCTTGTATGTACATTAAGAGTGTTTTTTGAGAAATAGTTTTGGTGAAAAATACCATTTTAAGCATCCTAAAACAAGTTTAGGGTATATTCACACTGTAGCCTGAAGCAAAACTTCAGGAGTGGGAAGGCATCACTTAGATAGGATGTAGCATTTCTGAGTTTAATTGCCTTCTGGTCTTAGAGATTTTAAAAAATGTACGTCTCCTTCTGTAAGAGATTTTACTTGACTGTTCTTTGAAGTCTTTCCTCAGTGCCCCTGTTGAGCCTCCCCATTTCCATAAAGGTGACCAGAACAGGAACAGCAAATTAAACTGGACTTGGAATAGTTTCTTCAGAAGTCCTACCTGGTTAAAAAAAAAAAAAAAAATAGTACTTCCTTGGGTTGGCAAATGCTGGAAAAACGAGCCTGAGCCTCTTGTCAAAGTTTGTCTTCCAGCATTTCTAGGGAAATTTTCCAGCCCCTGAGATTGTGTTTGAATCAGAAAACTCCATCTTCTCTGTTGATTTTTAAAACTAAACACATTTCTCTTTAGTATGTGGAACCACAAACATTGTCAGAAACACAGTCCCCTGGCACTTACCTGGTTGCTCAATGGTGGTTGTTTCTCGGCAGGAGTAAGGTGGGGGAGCAGGGAACTCGTAACCCCCTGTACATAGAAAAATGGGACAAAATATAAAAATGCTTGTGCCTCCCAAAAGCCCCGTTTGGTGTCTGATGAGAAGCTGCATGGTGGGTGCTTCACTGTGGAGGCCTCCTGTGACTCAGTGAAGTAGAAGACAGGAAAAAAATGCTATCAAATTGATTAATGGATTTTTAAAGCCAAAAGAGCCCATGGTGACTGGCTAGTCTCACTTTCTATATGAAATAAATTGAGAAATCAAATAGCTTTTTTCAACACAAAGGCAGTAACTGCATCTATCCCGGCATAACATTGTTATGAGAGTCTTAAGGACTCTCTTGGCAAAGGATCCACAATACCTCTAGCTACTTTAGTGATTATTGCCCTTACTATTAATATGTAGAGATTTTTGTCTAGTTTGAATTTTGTCCACTTTCTGCGGCCAATGAATTTCATATTCTTTGTTCTAGGAAAAAAAATAAAGGTATTTTCCCCTTTGTTGTGGATAAAGGAGAAGGGAAGGGAAGCTAGTGGCTAGAATACCTCATGCTTTTTCAGTTCTTTTGCTAATCTTAAAAACCAAGAATGCAATCAGCCTGCCTAAGCATGAAGTGAATAAATGTCTTTAAAATACTTTCATGAATACATTCAAAATGAATTAACATATAGAACTTTACAGCCAGTTTTCAAACTACCAGATTGGTCTGCAGCAGGGGGACAGTCACTGTGAGAAGTCTTGTTGAGTCAAGCCTCCAAAACATCAGAGAAGCCCTCAGTAAAGCAACCTTGATGTGGGAGCCTGCACCACTGAGCCTTTCAGAAATAATGTGAGTCGAACCAGGAAATAAGCCCACAGGGCAATGGGATACAAAACTGGGATTTTCCAGAGTGAGACAAAAGAGTATGAAATGTCTGAAAAATGTTAGGGATATTTCCTTGTGTGGCTTGCCAGAACGGGTGGAGATTTGCAATGGCTTTTGAGTAGTGTGTTGAGTTTTGTCAAGGGTGTTTTTTAGAGGTAGGGTTATTTGTGGAAAACCAAACTTGTAAAAAATTAAAAATTAAAGGATTTTTTTCTAATCTAGAAAAGGAATGTGCTTAGTACGAGTGAGTTATCACTCAATGTGGTTTTTGAAGGACTTTTCTCCCAAGCAAGGACAAGGCACTGCAGCTCAGTGTTAGACATCAGGTGCCTGTGTGAAGCAGCTCACAGGGAGTTGAGGCTTTTTCTCCCCAACTTCTTGCAAGTTCTTCTGAGTTTAGAAATAGTCCAGAAAGGTCTTTGAAGACAATGTTTACAGGAAGAGCTAATGAGAGTAAAATGCTCTGAAAATAAGGCCTAGTGCTGACACATCTGGCCTTATTTAATCACCTTCTGACCTCCCATTCTGTTTTCTGTTCCAGTTCTGTCTGGTGAGTGGAGGTTTTCTCAATAGTAGGAGGGTAACAAAGGTAAAACCGTGTGTTTCAATGACAGTGGGCTGAAACAGGCAGAAGACAAAGAAGTGTTTCGAGGTGCTTGTGGAGGCGTGAGAGCAATCCCCAGCTCATCAGAGAAGCAGCTGTGAGATGAATTGCCAGCGTCTCAGTTTCCTCATGAGACAGCAATGGGGGGAGGGGTTGTTCATCCCCATAGACAGAAATGACTCACGTAGGGAGGGCAGCTCAGGGCAGCAGGAGCACTTGGGAAAAGGCCACTCCTTTGGAAAACTACAGTTTAAGCAAGATACAGCCCATTCAGGTGCAAAGTTCTCTGGCTGAGAGAACTGTTTGCTTATTAGGAGTATGAAATTTTTGTAGAGAGAAAACTGCAGCTTCTTTTGCAACAAAGCACGTGTTGTTAGAAAAAATTATTAACTAAACCACCAAAAATATGTTGTGCCCTTTTAAGTTGTGTTTGCATTAGGAGACCCTACCAGCTCATCTATGCCGACCCTGGAGTTTATGTGCTGGCACAGTTGCTTTCTTAATCCCGTTGTGTCCTGGCAAAGCTGGGTCCCTTATAAATTGGCTCAGTTACACCCTGAAAACCAGCTGTCAGTGTCTGGTCCAGCCACCAATGGGGTGTTCTTCCCAAACCCCTCTGTCAAAGTCTGCTTACCCTCTTGGCTGCAGTACTCTGGTGCAGAGGGTTCTTGCCTGTAGGGTTCACAATGCGGTTCATACATAATCACAGGAATTTCCACAGGTCCCTTCTCGCTGGCCATCTCCACAGTTTGCCTGCCAAAAGCAGCACAGAGGAAAACGTACTGTAAGTGACTTGAGACGCCCTGTATTTGTCAATGCTTCTTTAATTCCTGGTTCTCATGCTTGGGTTTTACTTAGAGAAAAATTAGCAGTTCTCACATTCTGGCTCTTTTATAGACTAAAGAGCAATCAGTTCCTGTTACGTGAGGAAGATGGGAAGGGGAGCAGAAAATACCATCTTCATGTACTTTTTTTGTGCCGGAAAGCTGAAAACTTTGCCTGAGAAAACATTGTAATGAAAGTGTGTAAATTTGTGACTGAAAGCATTACCTTTGAAGAAAAGTTAATCTAGTTTTTGACCATGGATTGTCAAAATAATCAAGATGGGGAAAAGCACACTTGGGAGCACCTGTGGAAGACCTTCACGTGTCATTAAGTCAGAGCCCACAGCAATGCAACCAGTGGAAATTCAGATGTGTCTTTCATCGAACTGTTATGCAACCTTATCATCGTTGTTACCACGACCAGTTTTGTACCGTGAAACTATTGTCTCATCAGCAGTGTGACAGGCTGGTGTTGGGCAAGGTCATTATTAAATATGACTGCACTGCCTGAGGCTCTGAACAAGATCAGGCACAAAGGACATATGTTTTGTAGGTGTTAGCAGGAACTGTTCTTTGCAATAAAGGAGAGTGGGAGAATGAGCACGCAGCTATAGATGTGTTCTTGGATCACTGTTGTGAGAATGGTGTTAATTATTTCTAGCTGTCCCTTGAACCAGTATTAACTGGTTAATCCCCACTAACGTTAATTGTAAGAATTCTTTACAAAAATTACAGCCTTTCATGCAGGTTAATGAGTAAGGGCAGTTTTAGGGGGGAAAAGGAGCAAAGATGTTTGTGAGGAGTTGCTGAATTAGTCTGGTGCAGGTTTTCTGGCTGCTCAGGAAACTCCAGATAGCTTCTGGTAGTCCAGGTCCATGTGCTGTGTCACCATGCCCTGGTTTGGATCATAGAATCACCAGGTTGGAAAAGACCCATCGGATCATCGAGTCCAACCATTCCTATCAAATACTAAACCATGTCCCTCAGCACCTCGTCCACCCATACCTTAAACACCTCCAGGGAAGGTGACTCAACCACCTCCCTGAGCATAACCGGTGATGTGGAAACAAGGGGTTATATCTTAAAAGACACTCAGACTGAGAAATGTAACATTTGGCAAGTCTTGGCATGGGCTGCCTGAATACATGAGGTCAAATGAGTAGGATGGAAAATGCTGAATGAGGCAAGAGGGTCTCAATGGGTTTGTTTTCAGGGTGTGTTGGAGGGCAGTATGAATGGGGGAGGCCAAAATGGAGGGTGAATAAGTAGTACTGAGATGTAGGATTAGTCCTTCTAGGGAGGAAAATTTGAAAAGGAATTTGGAGGAATTTGAAAATATTACTGGGGAAGAAGTTAAGTAATTTTCACAAAGCTGGATGAAGGGCAAGTGATAGAGAAAATGGTACTAGATTAAATAGTAAAGGGAATAGGTAGGATGTTGTGGAGAAAAAAATCAGAAATACAGCATTGGTTATGGTTAGGCCAAAGATGCTGGAGATAATTGCTAATATATGGATTGTAGAGGAAGGATGAGGAAAGAGGCATCTTGGGATCTGCTGGAGGGTAAGGAGGCTCAGCAAAGGCATCTGAACAGGCTGGACCGCTGGGCACAGTCCAATGGCATGAGCTTTCACATGGCCAAATGCTGGGTCCTGCACTTGGGGCACAACAAACCCGTGCAGAGCTACAGACTGGGAGAAGTCTGGCTAGAAAGCTGCCAGGAGGAGAGGGACCTGGGGGTGTTGGTCGACAGCCGACTGAACATGAGCCAGCAGTGTGCCCAGGTGGCCAAGAAGGCCAATGGCATCTTGATCTGTATCAGAAATGGTGTGACCAGCAATTCCAGGGAGGTTCTTCTCCCTCTGTACTCAGCACTGGTGAGGCCACTTCTTGAATACTATGTTCAGTTCTGGGCCCCTCACCACAAGGAGGATGTTGAGGCTCTGGAGCAAGTCCAGAGAAGAGCAACGAGGCTGGTGAGAGGGCTGGAGAACAGACCTTATAAGGAATGTCTGAGAGAGCTGGGGTTGTTTAGCCTGGAGAAGAGGAGGCTGAGAGGAGACCTCATTACTCTCTACAACTACCTGAAAGGAGGTTGTAGAGAGGAGGGAGCTGGCCTCTTCTCCCAACTGACAGGGGACAGGACCAGGGGGAGTGGCCTCAAGCTTTGCCAGGGGAGATTTAGGCTAGAGATTAGGAGGAAGTTTTTCATGGAAAGGGTCATTGGGCATTGGAATAGGCTGCCCAGGAAGGTGGTTGACTTGCCTTCCCTGGAGGTATTTAAGGCACGGGTAGATGAGGTCCTGAGGGGCATGGTTTAGTGTTTGATAGGAATGGTTGGACTCGATGATCCGATGGGTCTCTTCCAACTTGGTTGTTCTATGATTCTAAATTAGCTAAAACAAATGACTGAACATGTCAGAAGAATTAATAAATCATTGATGAAGCTTTGTGAGGATCGTGATAAAAAAAGGGAAAAATAAAAGGTGAGAATCAAGAAAACTTGGGTAAGATGAAGCTGTGAGAGTCAAAGGGGATTAGTGATCTATAAAGAGGGAAGAGAGTGCATCAGTAGCAACTGCAGGTTCAGGAGTGTGATGGTAGGCTAATATTGTATTAGCCAATGTTGAGAAACCAGGACTGTTTCCTTGGGACTAGGATGAATGAGCAAAATTATAGGGAGTCTCTGCAAGTTTTTTGTTTTATTGTTATCTTAAACACTGTACATTAAATACTGGGTGGTGTCAGTGCTGGTGACATTTCTGCTCTATTGATCTCACTGTGATACAGGAAAAAGAGGAAAGGGCTTTTGAAAGTCATGCAGTGACTGTAGGCCTAGGAAAAAGGCCTGTCATGGGGCACAGAGGAGGAGGAAATAGTAATAGGTAACACAGTGAGATTGTTGCAAGTTAACAGCTGAATGCAAGCAAACACTGACTAATCCTTACTCTTTACAGTGAGTTATTAATATAATAGCACCAGTTAAACATATAGGACAAGAGATGCAGAGATGAGGCAGCAGCAGAGCCAGAAATAGCGTGGGAGTCTCACTGGATCCCAATTTTGTTTGATCTACTGGAGCCATCAAGCAGAGAAGCTGTGGGTTGTTGATAAAAGTTTGTGCCATGAATTTGCCATGCTTTCAGTGCTCTGTGATGTGCTTCTGATATTGCTGCCCTAGCTCTGTCTGTTGTGGTGGAGTTGCTGCCTCGAGCAGATGAGCTGAGGGAGCTGGCTGAGCAGCTGGACCCCAGCTTCTGCAGGAGCTGCTTCAAGAAAGTACCTGGGGGTAGATACCCCCTGGGCCTGAACACTGCAATCTGGAGGCCCAGAAAAGGCGTTCAGTAGGGCTTTTATGCCTCATAGACCCTTTCATTTGGCATGTAAGTGGTTACTCACAGCTCTTGCCTGTAACTGTGGCTGTAATGTCTGAGAGCATTTTGAGTCTTTGACCCCCAAACCTGTAAGTGTAATTGCCGTCGATTAGAGCTAGCGATCTTGCTCTCATCTCTCAGATGTGTTCATCTGCTGGAGAGGAATCATAGGATCACCAGGTTGGAAAATACCCACTAGATCGAGTCCAACCATTCCTATCAAACACTAAACCATGCCCCTCAGGACCTTGTCCACCCACGCCTTAAACACCTCCAGGGAAGACTCAACCACCTCCCTGGGCAGCCTGTTCCAATGCCCAATGACCCTTTCCATGGAAATTTTTTTCCTAATGTTCAGCCTGAACCTCCCCTGGTGGAGCTTGAGGCCATTCCCTCTTGTCCCCTGTCACTTGGGAGAAGAGCCCAGCTCCCTCCTCTCCACAACCTCCTTTCAGGTAGTTGTAGAGAGCAACCTCAGCCTCCTCTTCTCCAGGCAAAACAACCCCAGCTCTCTCAGCTGCTCTTATTGTTCTCCAGCCCCCTCACCAGCTTTGTCGCTCTTCTCTGGACTCACTCCAGAGCCTCAATATCCTTCTTGTGGTGAGGGGCCCAGAACTGAACACAGGATTTGAGGCGAGGTCTTACCAGTGCTGAGTCCAGAGGGAAGGTATGGGAGAAGACAGTGATAGTAGCCCTGTAGGAAAAAGTGCTAAGGAGAACTATTGGGCAGCAATTTCTGAAGAGCAGCAAACTGTCCTATGAACTCCCTTCCAGAAACCAGTAATATCTAGGAGGCCTGCACTTAATAGTTGAAGACTGTAGTTGCCTTCTCTGGAGTGACATCGAGTAAACAGAGCTCTCTGCAAGGGCAGAGAGACCAGTATGCACTCCTGAAGTAAGGGGCTTGGTTTGTCTGAAGCATTCAAGGCTGATTCAAACAAACTGGCTGATTTGAGGTGGAAATGTATAATCCAGGGACAACAAAACAAGTCTGTGCCTTCTCTCCCCTGAAGTCTTGGTCTTCTACTTATGGGTATAATCAGTTTGCACTGGAAAATAAAGCTCACTTTTAGTTCTGTGGAAATTAGTATTAGATAAAAAAAAAGAAAGAAAAAGCAAATCACACCCTGAGGTGTATGCACAAAGAGGCAATTTGGAGAAAGGAAGGTGGAAGTTACAAAGTCTTTGTTGTTCCAGGAAGGACGTATCCTAGGGGAGAATGGGCAGTGGCAGTTTCCATCATCTTCCCCTCCAGGGAAGGGGTTTGCTCCAGGCACTTGTGTTCTGGTGTGAAGAGCAGTCATCATGCAGCCAAGCAAAGCTGCTGAACTGTGAAATTTCCCAGCAGGGCCCCGCTCTCTGGCTCTTATCCGCAAGCAGCTCTGCACGCTCCCTCCTGTGCATCCATGATGGCTAAATAATCCTACAGATGAGAACAGTTCAACGACTGCTTGCGAAAAGGCACAGCAGCTGTCATTTGTGATTTATAAAGGGGAAACTGAGGCACACGGAGGATAAGCTCTTCAGGAGTCCTGACAGAGTTGCCATTTGCCCTCTCCTGTATGCTTCAAGTAGTTTCAAAGAGAACAATTACTTTCCTCCCTTCTTTGTGGTGTTTTTCAGGTGCTCGATATTTGCAGTGCTGGGCAGAGAGACAGTCCTGCCTATGCAAATTATTTTTGACCTTTCAGAAATACTTTTCCCAGTTCAATTTCATTGGAAATATGCTATTTCCCCACAAAACGCTTCTTCAAAGGTGATGTTATGGTATTTGAGATGAAAGAGTTCATGAACGTGGAGAACCCTGTCGTATATGTGTTGATTTTGATATGGGTAGAACTGAGCAGAACACAGTGAGAGCTACTCAGCAGTCATTTAGAAATCTCATTACTTGAGTGCTGATGTATCTTTTAGTTTTATGAGCCTGTGCCAATGGCATATTTACAATTTCCTGTGAAAACTGAAGTTTACTGCAATACTAATTCTCCATTAGAAATTATAGCTTGTAAAGGAGAGGAGGTAGACGGGAGGCAGATGCATGTGCATGAGTCCAGGTAACATGTCCCATACCTCGTTATTTTGTTCTTTTGCAGTTCTTTGGAAATAGATTGACCTAGTTAAGAAAATAATGTGATACTTCTATGCAAGCTGATCAAGATTTACTGATTTATTTATTTATTTATTACTTAACTGAGGCTTTTTGAGCAAGAAGGTTCATTGTTGGTCTTGTGCTGCAGACTCCAAATGAAGTTTCGAATGAGTTTTCATAATTGCTTGCCTCTGGCCTGTCTCTATTATGCTTGAAGCAGAGGAGCTGGTTGCAGGACCCAGGCACAGATGTAACAGCAGAAAATACCCAGCTCTTCTGGGAATGGAGGAGAAAATATAGGGACAACTTGGATATGTGAGAGAGGGACAGGGACTAAGGATCAAAGGGCTATTTATGTGGCCTGTCTCTGCTACAGCTGCAATAAAGGCTGGATCAGTATTGTGTTATCTGGCAGGGAGTCATCGTATTTCATTATCACATCACGTACCAGGAGAACCTTAGGCAGGACAGGAAGCTTTGACTTTATAAGAAAAGTGTTAAATCTCCATTCCAACTCCAGTTGATGGAGTGCGGGATTTGCCATTGACTTCAGGAAGAGCGGGTTCAGAGAGCAGGGAAAAGGGGGACATTAAGTGGTTTGGGTATTTGAAGAAGACAGGGCAATTTTGGAAGATTAATGCTAAAACATTATAGTAAGTGATCTTCAGATTTCATGGATGTATGGAGGCATAGTAGTTTTCCCCCAGTGATCTGTCGGTTCGTAGGATACTAGTTCAAAGGCTTTCAGTTTGCTGTAATGTGGTGTTCTCCTTTCATCATTGGTTTAATGCTTTCTTGGGCATTTAGCCCTTCCAGCTGCATTTATGAGAAAATTTCAGTTTCTGCTATTTAAAGAGTGACCGTTGCTGGCACACAATTGCATCTGTGGTTTGAACAATATTGAATGCCTCTGTTTTACTTTACTGAAGCAGTTAATTCTAGTTTTTGGCTAGCAGTGAAGCACTGAGTACCTAAATGGAGAGGTGTTTTGCCTTTAGCCCTGAGCTGGTAGTCTGTGGTAACATTCACACTGGGCTAAGGCTTTTCAGATGTTCAGAAGAAATAGTTTGAACTGTAATGCAGATAAACAAAGAGTTGGGGGACAGCATCCAGGTGTTTGTTTATTCTTATAGAAGCTAAAAGAGATGACCGCTGGCAGCAAATTAAAAGTTGGACATTAAAAAATATTCAGATTGTCCGAAGCAGACAGCCTTTTCAGTGAGATGAAGGATACTCTGCCAGTTCCTCATTCTTTGCTCTCAAATTTCCCTTTTGATCCTACAGTTATTCTGGCTTTTAAGCCTGTATCAGGGTAGCAGCTTCCTTTGTCAAATGGAGAGGATGTAGCTATGGGGGATTCAACTGAGTATGAGCCATATTTCTTGTTGCAAACTCTTCACTTGGTTCCATTGGCTTGTCAACTGCTTTGACTCACTAGCCAATACATAAGGTCACTGCTGGAGTGGTCAGTTCAAGTGAGTTGGTTGTTGTAGAATGCTTTTGGCATTGAACCAGGGAGCTGGGCAGAACCCAGAAAGTCGCTGTTGTAGATTCTGCTTCTCCATTTGTGTGGAAAGGAAGATATTTACATGTAATCCAAGTCCTATCTGGCTAACAAGGAAATTCAGCATAAAATGAGCACAATCATTGTTCACAAAATCAGGACATATTGAAACACGTACTGAAGAGTGGAATTCTGCTGAACAGAGCTCTGCTGAGAAAGAAAGAGCTCTTTACTCTTGCCATTTCAGAGAAAATGTTTTTCTCCTTCTTCATGGTATGGTAAATAGTGACAGAGAAGCAAAGAGATTTGGAAGCTTTGGGGGAATAGTTTTGTTTTATTTCATTTGAAGTGTGGCCCAGGGTTCTTTTGCTCTGATGTGTGCTCAGAGACCTGGTTGCCTGATTCCTGTGATTGCACAGGCAGCTGCAGTACTTGTGCAAGCCGATCAGCAGCCTTGCCCTGCTTATGTCAATTCACAAGGCTGCTGGATAAGCAGGAACTCCCTGGATTTTCCAGTCCTGTCTCAGGTCAGCCATTTATGTCAGGTTATTCCTTCATGACAGGACCTCCAGTGTATAATTTAGTACATTTACTACTCCTGTCGCTCTCACCTTTAAAGCAGTTTAAAATGCTGTGAACTTTCACAAGCCTTCTAGCCTAAAGGTATTCATGGTAGTTTATCCCTGTTTGTTATTATGCCAGCATCATGCTTTTATAGAAAAGCCTTCTCTGATTGAGACAGCTCTAAGAACATTCCCATCTCTCTGCATCCTTTCCGTCACAGGGCTAAACAAGTTTGTTGAGTCCTTCTCATTTCTGTGCAGTGAATTCATTCACCTTGGCCACGAGTGACCAGTGAGCTCTGTCCTCAGCCTAAACAATGATATGGATGTCATTTTAAATTGAATGGAAGTGCTGGCTTTAGAATAATACAATAGAGCTTTTCCCTTTCCCACAGCTATATCATGCTGATGGGGTTGTATCTATGTTGTCCTTATCCAGCAGTAGGTTTTCCTTTTTTCCATTACAATTTTTTCCCTTTTTTTCATTACAAATGAACTCCCAGCCTGTAGCTGAAATTCCTGGTATTATTTTCTGAATGCAATGCTTTGTAACATAACACACATGAGTTCTGTCACAGCAGTTCTCTGGGTTTCCTCATTCTGTCTAACAAATTTCTGACCTCCATACTTTGTTCCTTTATTCACAAATTTTAGTAACCAGTCCTAAATTTCCATCAAGGTTATTAATTATAGGACTGAATAACCTCAAACACTGGTTCCTATGTTAACCTTAAGTGCAAAACAAATGCATCTCTTAAATCTTGTTCCTTAGTTTACTGTTTGAGGTATAATCCCTTTCTTCCTCCAGATGACCAACTTCAATCACATTTAAAAGGTGCTTTTTCTGAAGGGTGAGCATGACTGGGCACTGGGATTGCATAAGGTGTTGCCTCTCCCTAATTACCATTCCAAAAATAGAGTAGGAACCACCAAAAGGAAGTATTGCCTGTGGTTTGTGCATTAACCTGGACTGGGGGTGGAAAAAAAGATGGGCTCAGTTCCTGTTCTGCAACAATGACAATGAGCAAATTAATTAGTCTTGGTTTTGCTTAGCTCTGTTGCATATGGAAACACTGTACTGAGGAGACACTGTGACCATTCAGCTATAATATGGTTTGCACTTGGTTATGCTTCATCTTAAAACTTGATAAACAACAGAACATAGGAAATACCAAGCTTAGATTCAGCCTTTGTCCTCTATTGATCTATCTTTGTCTTTTCTGTTCCCTTCTAGCCATCAGAATTGGGGGTACCCTTACACAATTTTTTCCAGCACTTCAGCATTACCTTAAAGTTTGATGTTTGCCATCTTTCCATTTGATTCTTTTATGGATTAAAATTCCCTTACAGATGGCGTAGAATCATAGGTAGCCAGCATTTCATACATACCCGTGTAAATATAGTCTCCATAATTTGTCCCTCAATTGAAAACTGATAGAACAGCTCAAGAAACATCTCATGAAGCGTCTGAATCTGGTTTAGCAACTGTTACGAAGTTTTCATGAATAAACATTCATCAAAGAAAGCAGGTGTGTACCCTGTTTTGTGTGAGCTAAGCCCTTTCCTATGGTGATTAGTTTGAGTTGCCATTCTTATTACTGCTCTCATCTTCACCTTATCAGAAGGCTAGTTTTCCTGTTTCTCATCTCTGATCTGTTCTAGGAGAAAGTTAAAACATCCTCAGAAAAATCTATGCCTCCAGATTTTAGGAACATAAGAGTGAGCTTGCAGATTTTAAACGCTTGACAATTTAATGCCAGAGAGTTAACATTTACAACCGAGAGCCACAGCTGTCATACTCCTCAAGCTTACCATCTCTTTTAACCTTTGCTGCCTCTCTTTCTCTACTTCCTAAGGAACAAAGGGCATTGATCCCCAGTATAGTAATTTGAAAGTTCTTACCTTTAGGTAGCTCTGGCAAGCCTGGGGAGCAAAAATGCTTCAAAGGTTGATCACTTTGTCTTTGCAATACAACTGTGTCTAGGAAAGAAAGTAGCACATATGACCAGTGACATGAGCTGCCGTCACGCGTCAGTAGCGTATCCAATTGAAGATGTGAGCGAATCAGGTTGGCAGGCACTATATAATTATTCCAGTTTGCCCACAGTCCCAGCCTACTGCTCATACTTGCTCTGCAGCAAAAGGAATGTTGTGCAACAAGCTTGCAACAGAGTTTTTTAATGCACAATTTTCTATTATCCCAGAAATTTTACTTTGTGCTAACCTGAAAGCCAGATGAAGACCACTAGAAGCAGCACAGGAATAACTTTAGGACACAGAGGGAAGTTTATCCTAACCCCTTATGCTCCTATACAAACCATCACAGAGAATGATGTTTTCAGTTGTATATGGGGCTCTGATATTTTATTTTAGAAGTCAATGATCACTGTAAATTTCTGATCATTTAAGCGTTTTTGCTTATATCAGCCCGGATATCTGTGTAGGCTGGTAATCCTTGACACTATAACTGGAATCTTCTTGGTAACTAGATTTATGACTGAACTGGATTTTTTTGTTAAATAGATGCTTTGTCTCTGTAGTGGGTTGACGTTGGCCAGACACTCACACAGCCGGTCATATTCTCTTCCTCATCAGGATAGGGGGATGAAAATAAGACAGAAGTGTTCTTCAGCTGAGATAAAGACAAGGAGATCACTTACCAATTACCATCTCAGGCAAAACAGACTCAAGTTGGGGAAAACTGAGTTTATTGGCAATTAAAATATATTTGGATAGTAAGAAACAAAGATAAAAATTAAAACACCTTCCTCGTACTTGGCATCTCCAAGTGTAGCAGTGACCTTGTGAACTTCTAAATAAGGATCGTTCTCGCTTCTTCCAAACCTACTGCAAGACTGTTTTGTGCCAAGACTGTTCTCCCCAACAGGACCTATCTGCAGTGCTCCTGATAAGGACAGAGCTTGGATAGATACCTGGCATAGACTGGGTTTTCTTTTCTTCATGTAAACACTTGATAAAGTAGGTTAAAGATATATTTTAGCATGGCTGTGGTTGCATGTCAAATTAATATTTGTTGTGGCAGGATATTCTGATACTTGATATTTATTATGAAACATGATCAGTCTGAACATATATTGGGTGTTCTGGAGGGCGCATACCCAGCCACCATTCCACTCTTCCATGTTGACATATAAAAATGTTAATTGAGTAATTATCCATATTCTCATTGATGTTGTAAAGATGGTAATCACTAACCCTGAAATTTCTCACTCCTTGCTTTCAGTGACTGTAGCACTGCAATCGGAGACACTACCATTAAAGCAGGAAATTAATCTGTGGGAGAAAGGGCCTGCTTCTTTGGGAAGGAGATGTCTCTTTTTAGCCCTGAAGAGCAAAGGAAAATAAGTGATAAAACTATGAGTGCATTGAAAAGTGCTCATGCACAGGAAGTTCTTACTGTGATGTGGGGTGGTTTAAGAGCTTAAGTATTTAGAACAGATTTAATATGCTTAACATTCTGCCAAGTTGATGCTCATGAAAGAACCTGAAGCTGTTTATGCTTTTAAGGCTGTTTATGGGCGTACAGGAGGCAGATGCTCACTTGACAGCTAGATCTGTTTCACCTGGCACGCGGTATGCACATGTTCTCAAATCTTCAGCCTTTATTATAGTTGAGGTAAGAGGATGCAAATATCCTCTTGCCTCCTGCCATAAACACTTCCCTCCTCACTGTGGTCACTCACCAGCTTCACTGGGATCTTCTAGGGGAAGCAAGTGATTTTAAGCATCTGTTTACATAGGTATCAGTGGCTTTCTTTTGCAATCTTAATTATGCTGTTTGCTCTAAGAGGAATAGCGTGATACTTAGAGAAGATTATATCAGTCACCTTGAATAATTATATCAATCTCCTGAATATCATGTATGCTATCAGAGACAAACAAGGGTGTAATAATCATCAGAGCTGATGCTTTTCCTATCTTCACATAAGACAGCCTCTTGTTGTGTGTATGAGCTACACTGACAATTATTTGGGGGCTTCTCTCCTGTTTGTCTTGTAAGATGGGACAATTGGATTCAGGATTTTTTTTTCTGTTTGTAGTCAATTGCCCTAGTTCTGACTGTGGATGTAACCATGGAGTTAAGATCAAAAGGATCGTTGTATATGACAGAGGCTGTAAAAACTCACCTAGGGATTCCTGCATAGCTGGTGGTGGAGCCAGAGCACTTCTGGATATTGAGCCCTACATAGGCCCATATATAAGACAGTGTGATGGGAAGCTGCCTCAGGAAAGCTCTGCTGACTTGTAGGTGGATGAAATTGTGCGATGTTTTTCTCCCTTTTAAATAGTTCATATATTCTTTGAAGCATGATCATCTCTTTCTTGCTGTCTTGTGTTCAGGGTCTAGCCAAATTGACTGAAACCTTTGTTAAAACAAGACAAAAAAAAATTGAATTGAGATCTTATTACAAGTAACTCATATTTTCATATAGCTTCTCTACTACTAGAAAACTAACAATGAATAAAGATTCTTTCCTAATAAAGCTTGGAGAAAAACCTGGACTATCCTCGTAGTTATAAAAACCAGAGACCTTATGCACACAATTCTCCTCCTTTTTATACCAGCACATATTTGTCTGCAGCCAGTGGTCTCTGGAGTTAGAAGTGTTTTGTAGCTCAAGATATCTCAATGTCTATGAATTATCCCTGCTATTGTCTACCATAAATATAGTACCTTATATGAAAAATACATTTTTTTAGAAATAAAAATCCTTTACCAATTAAAATGCCAGTTTATTATTGCTGAACATGCATCCTATTGACTGGGCACTTGCCTGTCCTGTTTCATGTCTCAATGCAACATATTTCTTAAAAAATTGATTACACAAGAAGGAATAAGAATGACTCAAATATGAGACATCATTCTTCTCAGATAAGATCTAGAGATTATGTTAATGTGCAAAATAAATATTTGAGTGACACGTGGCACATAGCTCAAAACAAAGCAGAAACCACTTGTGCGCTATGGTTTCCAAATGAAAAATTATCTCCACAACAAAAAAAAAATTATGCATAGGCTTTTTCTAGTAATTTGCCTTTTGAAATAAGATTCAGTAAAGAGAATCACCCACAGGCCACGCAGGAATCTGAAAAATCACCTTGTGCTCCGCAACTAATCTGATCTGAAACTCCAGCCTGCTGTAGCTGCATTGTGTGCCCAGCCCCAGTAGGGAACATTATTTAGTTTTGATGGTAGCACAGAAGTCATGATTTTCCTTTCTTTTCCCCTTTTTTTTCTTTATAGTATTACAGTTCTAAAAGCGCTAAGCCTGCTGTCAGAAGGGTGGTTTTAGCAGTCACACAGTCTTACTCATTGACAATATGAGACAGAAAAAGATTAACAGTTTCATTCAAAGTTAATCTCTGAATCACAGGAAAAATGGTGAGAATTTGCCTTGGCTTGCAGGGAATACCTTTGTGAAAAATGTTTTTAATCCCAGGTGTTAAAAAGCATCCACAATCCTAACCTTGTATTTGAAAATCATGTTCTTGAAACAGCACATGGAAAAAATCTGTGAGAATGTTTCAAAATTGATGGAGAACTTATTTAAGGTGTGTTGTTAATTTTTCACTTCTGTTGGCCAGCTTGGCCAGTAATGGTTTTCAAGAAGAGACTCTGCCTTGTTAGCTGAGAAGTCAAGTCCTCACCGTCACAACAAATTCTATTTTCATGTTAATATATCCCTGCTACCAACAATAATGCTTGTGCTTCCAACCTGGCACCACACAGTTTGGCTTGGACAAGGCAGGCAGGTCTCCAGAAATTCCACTAGAGACTGTGAGATTACTTCTGAGTTCTTCGTGCTTTGATATAATAGACCACAGCATGGAGCACAACAGAGAAATCCTGCTATAGGAATGAAATTGCATCTACTGGTTATTATCACACCTTAACAACTGCTGGAGACAGAACCATGAAGGAATTGACTGGAAAAAAATAAAGAATGGAGAAATTTCATGCAGAGAAGACAAAATCCATTCTGCTGGCATGACCATAATGTGACAGTTGGGCTGTGTATGGCATGTCTAAGAGTTCTAAAATTTTCAGGTTGAATTAATGAGCTTTCCAAGTTTTCTAGACAATGAAAATCATCTGGATTTCCATCTACATGATGCCTATACCAAAACCACCTTATAGATCACCATACTAATTTTGGGAGGAAGAGGGCTGGACCATTAGCCCTCAGGGTCATTTTGGAAAGTTTGTTATCCGCAGCCAAGTTACTTACCTTCAATATTAAGTGCTAAGATGCTGGAAAGAGCTGATTGCTAGAGCTGGCTTGCAAGCCAAAGAGGTTTCTAGTGTAAGAAAGTGTGTGGTCAGCTTACTGAATTATTGTCTAATAAAACAAACTCTGGTGCAGTCAGAAGAATAAATATCTCACTATTTCAGTTTTCCGTGGAGGAGGACAACTTATTTTTTAGTTATAAAAGTAGCAGTGTGGAAAGGAAATTGAACATAGTATAAATAGGCAAAAAAAAAAAAAAATCTGCTCCTTCGTACAGACTGTGCTGACTTGGTTTAGTGATTGATGGGAATGGTCGGATTTGATGATCCAGTGGGTCTTTTCCAACCTAGGGATTCTGTGACTTTGCATAGGCTTGACAAAAACTAGTTGTGAGTGCAATCAAAAGATTTTAGAGGTTGCTTCCCCCCATAGGGGGTACCTGGCAGGTACCACAAAGGAAAAGATTAAGAAAGGTCTAGATATACATACAGCATCCCATTGCTTGCTACCGCTCATGAAGAGAGGCTTCAGGTTGCTGCAGCCAGGAGGAGTCCGAGAGTAAGGGAGGTGCTGCAGGGTCCAGTGCCTGCCAGGGGAGGCTCTGGTGATCCCTGATCCCTGGTACTATAATTGCCCTTAATACCGGTGTGGAGCACTGCACTGACAAACACACCCTTTTGTTAATTTTGAGCATACATAGCTTATGAGCATGTGTGGATTTCTTCATTTTATTTTTTTTGTTTTATTATTTCACATCTCTGTTTCAGAAGTTCACTTTTAGGTAATTCTGCAAGTAGCAGGGAGTGGGATTCAATGATCCTTATGGGTCCCTTCCAATGTGAGATATTCTATGATTTTATGGTGCTAATGGTTTTAGCTTCTGGAAGCAAACAAAATTATCTGAATCTGTTTTTTTTTTTTTCTTCTTCTTTCTTTCCAATAGGACAACATAACTTTAAATTTTGAGCTCCTGGATCTTTCTTCAGTTTCTTCACTTGAAAGAAGCTGGTTTTAGAGCATCATATCAAAAAGAGAAAAGACAGAGTGAGATTGGTCCACTGTTCTGGAATACATAGGTTTTTCTGCAGAGCAAATGATTTGTTTCTCTTGTTCTGTTGTTGCTTTAGTGCTTTCATTGGCTTATGGTAAAATGGCTAGTGGTTTCCTGTAGGAATTAGACAGACCAGTGTGTTAAGCCCAGAAATATTACTCTTTTACTTTCTTTCTTTCTTTCTTTCCTCCTTTTCTTCCCTCACCTCTCAGCTGAGTGACACTTTCCCATCTGCCCCTGCAACCTGTCCCTGAATTGTCGTAACAGCGTTAATCAGCAGAATTGATAAAATGCAAACTGCATGACTGACAGCAGAGAAAGTCCTAGATGTTACCTCATTGGTGCTTTTGCAGGGGTTGATCTGCCACATTCTGCCTGATCTCATCTGCTCACTGCTCCACTCTTAACAAATGCTGTTCTTGCACTGGGGTGTAGTGCAGGGCTTTTGCTAGGGTAAAACAGCGTGTGGAGGGCCACAAGAAAGAGTGGCTGAGAAAATGATGTCAGGTTGTCAGATCCAGACAACCTACCATCAGATGTCTGAACTCGATGGTCCAGTGGGTCCTTTCCAACCTAGTGATTCTATGATCTCCCTTTACAGTTCAGGAAGGTGCTACTGGGTGTTTCAGTAGTTCTGTGAAGACACTCAAACAATCCAGACATGGGGAGTTCAGATTTGGATCCTCCCTCTCATTCTTTCATAAATAGAGACTGGAATGAGACCTGTTGGAAGGAGCTGTGTTCATAGCATTTGTCCATCTCTGCAACACACCTTTTGCAGTAAAACTAAAGCAGCATGTACTCAAACACACTAAGTCTGAAATATTCTATTCTTTCTAGTGAATGTGGAAGTACGGTTTACCTGTACCTGGTCCTGCTGGCATCCTTTGAGAGCAAAAGGCACTTTCAGAACAAAGCCAGGAAGTGTTGACTTGGACCTCTTACATGTTTTGCTGACAAAGTCACCACGATCATTAAAACAAAGCTGATGCAGGAGGAAAATGCCAAGATGGGAATCCTCTACACCATCCTGTTTCCCTTCCAAGCTAGCTTGGTGTGCCCCTTAACAGCAGCGGTCCTTTCCAGCTTAATTTGGAATAGGATGTAAAGTCTTTTGGAGTATTTTTTGAGTTACATCATTGCACTGTGATTTAGAGTCTGCAGCATCTAATTCTGTCTACCACTTGAATTTTATAAGAGTTTTAAGATGCTGCATCCTAATCATTGAGGGATGGCTTGTGTCTAGAACAGGCTACACCCAAAGACAAAGCTAAAAGCAAAAGGCAATTTTTAACAATGGTATATAGCAGATAATGTGTTTAGCCTTAATTGTGTTTACTGGTTTACTGTAAGTGGAGCCCTTGAGGAAAAATTAATATAAGCAGTTTCTCAGTCAAGAATGGAGCCACATGATTGGCGTGGTTTTTTTGAACAAAATTCACTGTCTACTAGTAAGCTTTTAAATCTTTCAGAAGGTAGGAACATGGTGTGTGATAGTTGCAGAGAAAATGTTTACCTTTTACGGTGATGCTGACTACAAAAGGCCTAACAATATGACACAGCATTGGCAGAAACAGAGACGTCCTGGCCTGGCAGCATCCCAGCTCTTGTGACTGGGTGTTCACTGAGCTCTGGGCTCTGGGACAGTGAATTTGCACTTGCTGACAATATCTTATTCTTTTCTGTTACCTTTGTAGTCCATAGTATCCCAAATATTCCATATTCCAATATCCCAAATAAAGAAACAGTCAGTAGTTCTCTGCTGACCTGGCATAGACTAGACATGTAGCAATGTGAGAAGCCCAAAAATAATACCAAGGCTGCTCCAGTGCAAGAGTGTTTTTCAGTCTCTGTGTAAAGAGGAGCCATGTAGTTAATAAAAAAGAGAGAAGGGGAGAGAGAGAAAAAAAGGCAAAGCTGTGAGCTGCTTTGTCAAAGAGACATCAGTCCTGTGCTCTCACTCTCCTTTTGCCCCACAGGAAAACCTGATTCTTTTACTACCTATGCCAAACTGGCTGCCCCCTGATCTTCTGCTCAAAAGACAGCACAGTATTTAAAAAGCAGAGCAATGTGTATAGCTAGAGAAGAGGGAAAAACTGCATCAATCCATGGCCTGGGATGCAAGGAGAGGGTGTTTCAGTTGTGCATTCATTTCTTCAGATGATGAGCTGTGAGATGGCTGATTCAAACCATTCTCCTATTTAAGATCTTCCTTCTGAGTTCTCCCACACGATAGTCTGAGAAGCTAGGACACAGACTGAATATCTCTATCAAATTAAGGAAGACAAGGAGAGTGAGTGCTGCAACCTGCAACTGTACAATGTTTCTGTTGATTCCTAGGCTAAAGAACAGGTGTTCCCTGGGATATCTAAATGCTGCCTGGTTTAAATATCTTTATTTGCAAGTCAGTTTTGTCAAAGCATTTTGCTTTGTTATGAAAGCCCCCAAGTAAATCATTGTGATCGTGAAAATGTAATTAATACCTGGGTTTTTAAAAATTCTTTCTTTTTGACATGAATAGATCGTGAATAACTTCAAACAAGAGTGAGATCTGAGACTGGACAATTTCTTCAGAAGAGTAACTGAGTCTGTAAATCATCACTGAGCAATTTGGTACCTGGCAACAGAGTGGTGAGGCTGAAGCGCTGGTTTTTCAATTGCATGGCCAAAGAGAAAAACTGAAAACAATTTCGCTTTGAATCAGCTCAAAACAAAACATGAGCTGAAAAATACAGATTGCACTGAAAGGAATGTTGTATTTGGCATAATGTATCTTTGCCATGATGCAGAATTTAAGACTTTCCCATGCTATTAATAATAATTAAACTAGGCTATCTGAACCTATTACTAAGGGGGTGTTGCCAGAGGCTGTCAAATGATAGCATTGGTGGAATTGCAGCAGATTTAACACTGGAGGGGGGGAATCACCTCATTGCTCACTGTAGTGACTTCAGTGAGCACTTCTTTCTGTGTCAGCCTTACAATTTTATTTTTTCATGCCTACCAAAGCATTTGTGTATCGCACTGCATACAAAGATTTATATGATTTATAAAAGCATCCTTCATGCAGGAAATTCTAGTTCATCAGTCTGGAATTTGAGGCTGCAGGTGGAGGATTAGTGAAAAACCATGAAGCTACTGTTCTTGATCTTGTTTCCAGTGTTCTTGTTTTGAAAAATTTCAAAAGAGACAAAGAAGAGCCCTGCATGACTACTGTCATCTGGGAACACCTCTGATACACAAAGAAACTCTAGAGAGGAACAGGAGCCCTCTTCTTTCTTTGGTGCTGCTGTTTATGTGTGACATTGATTATCCTGGTGGGAGCACCCCTATATACTTCAGCTGAAACTGGAGTAAGTGATGGGAACATCTATAATTGAATTGAAAACAGTATAATTCTGAAAAAATCAGAGCTGATGTTTCTGCTTCCCGCGTATTTTCTCTGCTTTCAAGAGGCTTGAGGGTGTAAAACACCTCTCAAAGCTGTCTTCATCATTAAAACATATAACACTGAGTATGTATGCCTATGGGGTTATTGTTCTTGAACATTATGATACAAGAGTGGCTACCTACAGACTTACTGTGAAATCTTTTCCAGACTGTCAAA
The DNA here is from genome assembly GCA_033558105.1 of Coccyzus lansbergi. NCBI lineage: Eukaryota > Metazoa > Chordata > Aves > Cuculiformes > Coccyzidae > Coccyzus > Coccyzus lansbergi. Next base: position 1,247,935 of record JAUMJK010000655.1, read on the forward strand.
AGATATTTAGAGATTAATGGAAAGGACTCAAATGCCTGAAGACAGCTAAGTGTCTGTAAAATCAAAGAGAAAGATGAGGTGGAAACTGACCTGATGAACTAGTCATAAGTGTTCAATTGATTGCCTTTGACAAAATATAATTTTATTCAAACAAAGTATCTTGGAATTTCTTATACTTTCCCAACAATTTCCACACACCCTGGAAGAATATGTCTGGTAGAAGGTAAGTTCAGAAAATTCCCTGATCACAGCACTCTTATCTTGGCCTTTGCCTTTCAGCTGCCATGGTGTAGGCATTAAAAAAAAGCAATAGTCCCTAAGAAATAAACAAAATGTCAGATTTCTGCACCACAGTTTCCAGCTCCCTGAAACCACAACCATTTTTAGGGTACCATCTCTGTGCAAAGATTCTACTTACACTCCCATTCTCTGCTTCTCCCATTTCTTGATGTCAAAGGAACCCAGACTGTCACTACAGAGAGAATAGCCATGAACCCTCTTTCTATGCTATGGGAAATGGCCACTAGCTAAAAGGAAAGAAAGGACAGAAGAGAAGCAGATGTTTTGAGTGCTTCTGGTTTAATCCTCTTCTTGCTCCTGCCCTTTCTCCCATCATGAGGATGGGAGGAGAGAGAACCAAGTGAGATCCTGAAGGCTCAAGGTGCCTGCGTAAGCGAAACCTGAACTTTTAAAGAAGCAATTTTCTTAAAAGGTTCTCTCCCAAAATAGACATAGGCGGGAAGTAGTGAAATGGATGGCAAAAGACTGGGAGCAAGTTAACTAAGTATTTCCTGTTTGCTTTGTCTATTCAGAACAAAAGGGTCAGAAAGTATTTCCTCTTGATGATGAGCTTACAGTCATTGTTGGGAAATGTGGTTTGTTTATCATCACAAGGGCCTTTCTGGCTAATCAGAGCCAAGAATAACTGTAACCAGCCCAGTCTGTTGCACGATATTCTAGTAGATCATGGGTGCTATTACAGCTTCTACAGAAAAAAAGTCATTCTAACACAGTGAAACTCAGTAACTACTGACATTAGCAGGCACCAGATGAGTTTCCTGGACAACCTACAGCACTTCCACAGTTGTTCTAGATCCTTCCCCCAGTAATGGCTATGAGGCAGTCTCAATACACATTCATCTAAATGAGATAGCACTGCCTGAAAATTTTACATGTTATTATTTGCTTGTGTACTTAATACATTTACTCCCATTCCCTTTCACATTTGTAGAGGAGACTTTTGACTTGTTCTTGCCTCCCCTCTCCCAACATTTTTGAGCAGTTTTTCCAATATTTGATCTCCTGATGACAATTCAAAATTAGATGAATGCTTTTTATTCCATTTTCTAATTGTCAAGTTCTTAGTCAGCATTTAGTCTTCTAGTGCACAAGCTTGCACAAGCAACATTGAATTCTTTGCATCAAGGTTTTTCATCTTTATCCTGTACCTCACGTGAATGTCTCTTCTGATACAAAATAAAGAAAATGAGCACATGTATACTCACACAGTGCAGTACCTGTGCAGTGCAGTATTCCCATGCATTCAACTAAATGTTGACTTACAAGATTAAATGGTTTGTGGTATTGGGACCCTCTTCAGGCAACGACTAGCAGGTTTTCCTCTAAGGTGGATGCAGCAGTAATTTAAATGGAGAATTACACAGTTATACAAAAATATGACTGCTGATGTCCCCATGCATTTTTCATCCCAATAAACTAATACGTACTTTCCGATCAGGCCTCTGATCTATAAAAGCACTTTCTGAGAACTGTACAATCATATTTAAGCATGTTCACCTTTATCAACTCATCTTGTTTATCTCCTCACAAGAAGATGACATCAGTTGTCACCCTCCTGGACTTTATCCAAAGGGCTGTGCAATAGTCTTCATTCTACAGCACTTTGAAATAGAGCGCAACTTCAGGTTTTTTCCTAGTCTCTGTTCTGTTGTGCAGTAGAGAAATATGAAGTGCCATAAAAAGAACCTGTGAACATTGTGGAAAACAAGCTTCTTTCATAAGGACAATTCGCAGTTTAAAAAACCAACAGCACTACTCTTTAATGAGTGGGTATAATAAGCCAGATCCATCCTGTTGCTCTGTAAGGAGAACTGTTTATCCTTGCAGACATCGTTCCCCTCCTTCTGCAAACCACAATTCTCACAAAATCTCTTTCGAACCTTTGAGTCATCACAGAATAAATCCCTTCCATTGTTTAGATGTAAGTATTGCATCATGATTTCAGTGTCAAATGCTCAAAATGTATAGAACTCTGGGCCCAATGGAAAGCTGTGCGAATGAACTATTACAATTAAACTAATATCTATGGGGCCCATAAGAGTAATACAAGGGTAGAGAGCACTATTATCTATTAATATTGCCATCCTCATAGCTCGTTACTCTAACTGCTGAATGCACTATGAGCCTTGCTTGGATCTCACTGGGAGACAATAGAAATTTTATTGTTGGCTTCAGTTAGAGCAAAATAATTTCCTAGGAACTATTCTCTGCAATAAAACATGTCATAAAACTCAACACTTCACCAAAGATATGGGAGAAGTGGGAATTAGTCCATTCTTATGGTTGAATTGATTTAAGCCTACATCTGGCATTAGATCTCTTGTGGATCCAAGTGGTCTTCAGTCTTGGAGCTCTTTGTTGATGCAGTTCCTTCTGCTGAGAATAAACCATTTTTTATCGATCCAGTTGTGAAGGAATTACAGGGGAATATTCTGGATGAGGAGAGTCTGGTACTCAAGACCCTCTTCAGGTGACTTATATAGTCTATTTGGCCAAGAAAGATCAGTTAAGAGACACTGAAGAACCACCTTATCTCCCTCAGAAATTGCCTTAGTTAAAGGTTCCCATATTCAGCTTGAGCGTCTTGTCCTTTCTGCTACTGAATAAGGGGAGATGCACCAACCCTCCTCTGGCTATTGTTTTGCAGAAAGGAACGGGATAAATACTTGGTTCCAGAAGGGAGGAAGGGCTAGGAATCCCAATCAGAGAAGAAGGAACATTTGCCTGAAAGTACTTAAATTCTTTTCAAAAGGTGACTTCAGACACTTTTCTGACTTTCTGTCACTTTTGTTTCTTACATCAGCCCATACATGCTCCGTGTAGCTCTAAAACAAATGGTGTAACTTGCTGGTTGGCCAAACATCTACTCTTACATGCACCCACTGCACAGTTTGTACATGCTAGTTCTGTAAGTAGATATCTAAGAGATGTTCTCCTGCATGTGTGAAATTTATATCTGTTCACTGCCTCCCAAGAAGGAATTTTGCCTATGTCAACTTTGGAAGTTTCCATTTCATTTAATTCTAAGTAAAAAAACCACTACCAACATAAAGGATATAAAGAAAAAGCTTTATAAAAGCCAATTTAATTGAAGGCAGTGTATTTGTTTTATGGCCTCAGTGTGCCTCTAGTGGAACAGGGCAGTGAATGCTGTCTTTCCTACTCATTTCCTAGCAAGTGTATGATGTGAGAAGCCTGTGTAGGTCTCCAACACCGCCTGATTGCACTTTCTGAGACTCTTCAGACTTGTATCTAAAAAAAGAATTGATTAGGAGGATGAATGCCATGTCTGATCATTAAATATTTAAACCTCGAAAGCTTTAAAGAGTGGTAGGCTTGCTAGCCTGTAAAAACACCCTTATTTCATTAGATCTAACTTGCCATTGTTAGTTTTCAGAAGACTTGTGGTAATGTGTACATGAGATTTTATATCTAGTGTTTTTTGAGAGAAAATAAGGACAGAGATGCAGACAAAGAGCATGCCTTTAATCATGTCTTGTAGATTGGAACATGTAAGTATCCATGAAGAAATGTAGCTTGGATAATGCATTTTCCTCTCCCTGGTGTGGGAGTGAATATGCTAGTGGGATCAATGCCCAGAATGAAACAAACACAACTATTCAAACCCATATATCACATTGATCGCAAACACAGGAAATAATACTATCTTGTTACATGGACTGTGAATGCAGTTTCTGCTATAAATTTCTGTATACAGCATTACAAAGAACCCTCTAGATGTTAGGATATTGGAGCCTTGTACTCATCTTTCTACATCATATTATTTTCTGTTTCTGTTGTCTCTTACTTAATAGTTCTAGCACCACGGGAATTTTTACCTAATCCTTTTTCCAAGAAAAAAAATCCATTCTTGACAAGTTTTTCTTGCTGTGCAGGATGTTGCATTTGCAAGTGTTTGGAAGAATCTAGCTGTCAATTCATACAGCCAGTAAGAGCCAGTCTTTTTCCAGAAGAGATAATCTCAGCCTTAGGGATGCAAAGATGTTTATACCAGTTCATTCACAGCTATCACAAAGCATCAACTGATAATGAAGAGAGCTCTTTGCGCAGGCCTATGTGTGCAGTTTGGGATCTAAACAGAACAGACAAACTGGGAAAAGAAGAGAATAATGCATATTCTGAAGATGGTCAGGTAGTGAGGGTATAGGAGACATCTTAAGATAAGCTCCTAGCAGCTGCAGCTGTTGTACGTTCAAGTTATGCTGCTGTCTATGCACTCGGTGCTTGTGGTTTTCCTCTGGGCAGTTGCTATCTATCCAGGCAGGTCATAAAAAGAACTCAGCCCACTTGTGAGACAGGATTGTTTTGTAGGCTCCTTTTCACAATAAAGACTTTGTTGTGTATTCATTCGGACAGAGCAGAGCTTCCATTTGGGGTTTTTTGCTATGATTAGCTACCAGCGTGTCATTGTGATGAATTACGTAATTATTATCATCATTATTCATTATTGTGAATTATGAATATTATCATCCAGTGTGTGGTAAACAAATGTATTCAAATGACTGCAGATAACTCAACATGATATATATGCTACAGTTGTCAAAGACTGGCTTAGTGTGACTGGTTAACTAGCAGCCAGCTTTTGATCATCACATCTGTCAGAACTAGTAAAATACAAATCAATTCGATCTCTGTTGGAAATCTGTGTAAAAGCCATAGTAATATGTTTGTTGAGGAGCTGCTTTTATATTTTTTATTCAAAAAAGTAGTTTCTTAATTCAATGTTATATGCTAGTGTGGTGAATATAGACTCATAGAATCACTAGGCTGGAAAAGACCCACTGGATCCAACCATTCCTATCTATCACTAAACCACATCCCTCAGCACCTGAGCTATGTTAGTGTCTCTAGTGATAAGCTATAGATTGTGCACTTGGAAGTAGTTAGCATATTTTGAAGGAGACTTACAACTTGTTCAGTGCTTAATGATTGCTTTGTGCCCTGCAATGCTCTTGTAGATTAACTTCTCATTAATGCACTAGCTGAAAGGAAATTTCAGCTGGGATGCTGCATCTCCTCTTCAAATGTTAATGACCTTTGCCTGTGAGTGCCTGGCCTGACCCTGCTGCATGCATAATGCAAAACCTGGTGCAAGCTCCTGTGGGGGTACCTGTAGGGAATGGGAATCAAGCTGGCTTCTTGACTTCTTACAGCAAGTTCATAGCAAACAAGCCTGGTGGTGAATGCAATACTAAGTCGAGTAGGGCATAAACCAAAAATACTGGTTTCAGGAAGGTTTCAGGGAGGGCAGAGGCTGAGGTGGCTTGGAGAGGTGAGTCTCCACAGAGCAGCTGGGCAAGCAGAGTGGCCAGTGAAGCAACTTGTGATAATGATTGAGAGTGAACATAGACAACAGGAGTAAGAGATATAAGTCACCCACTGAACGGGGAGCAAGGGACAATATCATATTTCTCACAAGTAGTCATTCTCTAAGAAATAAAAAGCAAATGGCAGTATAAACAATTCTGCTTTAAGGCCTTGTTTTTCTACTAGTGTGCAGTTTGGATTATTTTAAGGATGCCTATTGCTTGTGAAATAAAAAACATGAAGAAGACAAAAAAAACCCCACCACAATTGTGGTCTTAAAATGCCACAATTTCCCAGGAGATCAACTTGCTGAAAAGCTTAGCTTTTCTGTATTTCTGCTTCAGCACAATCCACCTACATTACTTCTCCTGAAGTAAAAAGCTGTATTCTTTTGACCATGAAGACAAGTGATCTGGAAGAACAGGGCTGAGAACTGAATATTAGGTGACTGCCTCAGGACCAAGAGATAGACAACCTGACTGACCCTGAGATATTTGGTAGCAGTGTTAGCTTCTGTCTGATTTCATGCATTAAAGGCTTCCTCTGCTCATGATAAACTAAATTTCATTGTCATGCAAATCATGGGAGGAAGAGCATAGAACTGTTTTAGTATAAGAGAAGGAAGAACATAAGAAGAGAAGCCTGCTCAAGGTCAGCTTATGCCAGCTCTCGCTGTTTCACTAGCCAGGTGAAACAGCCAACTGGCTGAATTAAGCATTAAGCAATACCTGTTTAGTAGGGTTTTCTTACACCTTCCAGGAGCGCAGAATGGGAGGTAATTACAACCTAGAGCTAACTTGCCCCTTGTCTGTGATGTAGCCTCCCAAGTTTGTTTGAGAGGGTCTGGAACTCATTTCTCACCCTGCTATTAAGAATGCTCTGCGTTTGATAACTAAGTCTGGGGGCTAAATCCTCTCGCTTAGGGAAAAGTGGAAAGATGTTTGACTAAGTTGTTGTTGAGAAGGTTGCGTTAATGCTACTTTTACTATAAGTGTTATTGATGACTATATGATGTTTTGGGACTTTATTTTCACTATTTCAAACCTCTCTAAAAGTATTTGCAAGGTTATTTGTCTGTGTAATTAGCATCTACCAATTTCTACACCCTAACCACAGCATAATTGTTTCTTTACAGGCATTTTTTACCCCGGTCTTGTTTCTATAATTGATATGAGAACAGCAAAGAAGTCTTCAATTTCTGCACTTTGCAAACTGAATAGAATTCATCTGATGCATGATTCACACTTTCAGATGATTAAGACAGTGAGAGCGCACAGCAACTTGTCAGATACCTGGTATGAAAAAATTGATCTTATAAAATAGAATTACTGAATTGTGTTGTATAGTAAACAGCTTTAAGTGAAAGGTGGATAGCACGTTTTCAGTTTGGCACATTGGTTGCATTGCTCAATTTCCAGTTGGCATTGCAGCTGGACACGAGAACATAAAGTGAAATGGAGCACTCTGGACTGAAGCATACTTAATATGACACATATTCAAGGAGCTGAGGGTATTTTTCCTCCTATTATTCTCTGCTACAGTCTCATTGCTCTAATCATTAGGAGCCCGCTTCTAATTTCCAGGCACAGTTCGTTCATGTCCAGACTATGCTTTTTGTGCTTGTGCCAACTATATCTTTTAGATTAAATAGTTCCAAAAACCAGTCCAAAAGCAGGAATTGGATATCAGGATTGCCTTTGCAATGTGTGGGGCTGCCCTAGACTAATGTGTGCCTTTCTCATGGAGGTGGACAGCACTCACCCTATGTTGAGTACCAGCACCCATCTAATTATTTAAGAGCTGTTCAAGCCACCTCATCCTTGCTGTTGCCCAGGGACGAATATCACCCACCTTTACTAATGAATCACACTAGCTGACAGATTTCCCCCTACACGCTCATTTCCTTGACTCAAATTGCACTTTGAATACTTGAAATGAATGAAAAGTGGTATAATGATGCTATGCTATCAAGAAATCCTTCTGTTTTTTTTCTTTGTCAGGACTGCTGAGGGGTGTGTTCAGTCCCTGCAACAGGTCAGAGCTGAGTAAGCAGGGAACCAGCCACCAGGAAAAGGGGAGAGGCAGGAGAGCCCTGCAGCTCTGGACCATCTTATGCTCTCCTAACTGTCAGGTGGCCCTTGCTGGCTTCATCCAACAGTACTGGCCCTGGGGAGCAATCCCAGCCCTGCCTGCATCCTGGGAAGGAGCAGACACCACCCTGCTGCCAGCCACTCCACAACACAAACAGAGGGAGCAAGGTAGGCACCTGTGCTGAAGGTGATTAACCGGTGATTACCAATTGTACTGAGGGAAAGGAGAAGGGGAGGGAGACAGCTTCGAGGCTCGGGGGGTAAGCTGGAACATCTTGTCTCCAGCAGCTGGTAAAAAAAGCAGCCAGCAAACCACCATTTCATAACTGTGGTAGCCAGGGACATACATACACACTCAAGCAGAGGGTCCCAAAAGCCCATGATGTAGTATTGAAAACCAGCCTCATGGCTGCGGATGTGCATTGCCATGTATCTTCCTTCTGTAGGTTATGTATCTCTGTTTGGGAAGAGGAGGGAGAGAGGGGAAAGGAAGAGGGATGACTCAGGAGTGCTGAACCTCTGAGGAATGCACAGCTGTAATCCCAGAGTGAGAGATCTGAACAGTGTTTTCTCTTTATCCTCCTCTGCCTTGACAAAATCAGTCAGTTTTGCTACACAAAGCAAAAGAGAAAAGATTTCCAGGAATAAAATGGATGTTTTGATCAAGAGAGGCCATCTGTACTATCGCTATATTTTATGTTTTGCAAAGAGGTAAGATCTGATGTGGAGCAGAACTTCTGCTGGACTTCTTCTCTTCTGGACAGAGAGGTAAGATACTTTAGAAGATGGCATGGTTGGCACGAGAAGCTGGTCACTTCATGTTGTGTGACCTCTTCTAGACCTAGAACACTTGTCTCAGGTCAAGCACTTTATGTTGTAGAACTTCTGTTTATTTTGACTCGTGAACAAAAGCCCTGCTAAAATCTGTTTGTCTTACCTGCAGTTACACATTACTGCTTCTTATGTGATATGGTTAGCTAAAATAATGTATACTTCTATCGCCTTATAAATCTTACCTTTGGAACTGTTGGGATAGGTCCAGAAGAGGGGTACAAAGACCATCCTGGGGCTGGAGGACCTCCCATAGGAGGACAGGCTAAGAGAGTTGAGGTTGTTCAGCCTGCAGAAGCGAAGGCTCCAAGGAGACCTTATAGGTACCTTCCAGTATCTGAAGGGGCTACAAGAAAGATAGAGGGGGACTGTTTACAAAGGCTTGGAGTGATAGGACAAGGGGGATTGGCTCTAACCTGGAGAGGGGCAGAGTTAGACTCGACATAAGGACGAATTTCCTCACAATGAGAGCGGTGAGGCCCTGATCCAGGTTTCCATGGGAAGCTGTGGCTGCCCCATCCCTTCTCGAAGACGCCTCTCGGCTTCCTCCGCGTACGGGGATTTCCAGCTCACGTGCTTCAGGCAGTTTCAAAGAGTTCGGTTACATAATTAGCTGAAACTTCTCCGGCCGCGGGGCCATCGCGGAGGATCCTGTTCCCCGCCCCGGGCCGTGTCTCCTCGCGGGGGGGGCCGCAGAGGCGAAGGGGTATGTCCGGGAGTACTTGACGTCGCGGAAGAACCTCTCGGTCCCGCGCGGGGTGCGCTGTGCCCCGCCAGGCGCTGGCTGCAGCGGGCGAAGGAGCGGCACAAGTCGCCAGGACTCTGCCACGCAGGGGCCCCGTCGCCCTCCATCTCCTCCGGGTGCGTTCCGCTATGCCCTTCCCACCGACCGCGGCACGTGGCTCCCGGCCTGGCTCCCCCGGTCGGGTTTAACACATTTTTTTTTTTTAAATTTTTTATGTAAACATAACATTTATTCCAAAACCGTACCGCTGCTAAGGATAAAACCACAGTGTTATCTAGAGTAACACTACACCTCATTTTTCTTATTGAACAAAATATTCCCAGGTCTGGAACAGTGAGACCGCCTCCCCCTGCCCAACTTGTTTGATTAGCGAATTACCCTCTGTTATCCATTACACAATATATATAAACCATATACTCATATATTACACTGTGTATATATCATATTTAGTATATATACTTTGGAATAGGCTGCCCAGGGAGATGGTTGATTCCCCTTCCCTGGAGGTGTTTAAGGCACGGGTGGATGAGGTCTTGCGGGACTTGGTTTAGTGTTTGATAGGAATGGTTGGACTAGATGATCCGATGGGTCCCTTCCAACCTGGTTGTTCTATGATTCTATATATAGTATATATACTGCTTTTGTACGATGCTTTTTACAGAAGGGCATCCAATTCAGCTCAGAGTTGTAAAATAAAACTTCGAAGCCTTTGCTTCGAAGACCTCGTCCTTGTCGCTCTTTTACCAGCGAATAAGCGTTTCTCGCACTGATTTCTAGGTTTAGATGCGGCGTTAGTGCGGATACCGCGTTCTGCAGCTCGGATGGGAGGACAACAATCTCTTTTTTTTTTTTTTTTTCCTGGCAGGGCGAATAAACCCCTCCAGGCAGGAAGCAGAGCAGCTCGGCGGGTTGGAAGTTCCCGTGGGGCCAGGCCGGGCCCGGGGCGGAGCAGGAGGAGGGGGCGGAGCCGCTCCCGGCTCGGAGCGGGGCTGTGCGCGGCAGCCGCGGCGCTGGCCAGGTGAGACGGGACGGGACGGGTAGGCTTTGTGGGGCCGGGTCGGCTTTGTGGGGCCGGGTCGGCTTTGTGGGGCCGGGTCGAGGGGCTCCCCTCCTCCGTGCCTCGGCGTTTGTTGCGCTTAAGATAGGGAAAAGGGCTTGGGAGCTGAGGATGTGGCGATGTTGAGGCTCTGGAGCAAGTCCAGAGAAGAGCAACAAGGCTGGTGAAGGGGCTGGAGAACAGGCCCTGTGAGGAGCGTCTGAGAGAGCTGGGGGTGTTTAGCCTGGAGAAGAGGAGGCTGAGAGGAGACCTCATTACTCTCTACAACTACCTGAAAGGAGGTTGTGGAGAGGAGGGAGCTGGGCTCTTCTGCCAAGTGCCAGGGGACAGGACGAGAGGGAATGGCCTCAAGCTCCACCAGGGGAGATTTAGGCTGGAGATTAGGAGGAGGTTTTTCACACAGAGGGTCATTGGGCATTGGAATAGGCTGCCTAGGGAGGTGGTTGAGTCACCTTCCTTGGAGGTGTTTAAGGCACGGGTGGATGAGGTCCTGAGGGACTTGGTTTAGTGTTGATAAGAATGGTTGGACTAGAAGATCCGATGGGTCCCTTCCAACCTGCTTGTTCTGTGATTCTGTGCTGTGATGTTCGGCTCGGAATCGCTGCTTTTGTAAATCGCGAGGACATAAAGCGTGCTAAGTGAGAGCTTAGGGAAGGAAAAGCCCAACTGCGCTGGGTGCTTCAAAACCTCTCGCCGAGTCCTGCTAGAGTGTGGTGAGGGGGCAGGGACGGTGTCTCCTCGCAGCCACCGCCTCCGGTCATCAAATCCAGTGAAAAATCCTTTATTCTGTGTTCCCTTTGCACGATGGATCGGGGATCCATGCTCTGGGGGAGAAGGCGCTGAGTTTTTGGCTCGGCGCCTCTGCATTTGGCTTTTAGGGAGGGGAGTTGAAGTTCTTTTCTGACGCTGTTTTTGCTGGAACTCTGGAGCTACTTCTGAGAAATGTTTGCAAAACCTTCTGTGGTGCCAGATTCACCTTCTTGGAGAGCCTGAGAAAATTTTCAGGTTGCTTTGACGTGACCCTCCTGATCATTACTTTCTCTGAGCTAGAGAAGAGGGATTTTTTGTGACTGCTATTCTTAACCTTTGACTTCTGATTATTATATTACGGTTTGCAAACATATTTAGTTTCCTTCTGTTGCATATTAATAGTGTAAGATAGCAAGTCCCACTGAATAGCTACAGCGGGCTTGTAGTCTCACCAATGCAGATTAGTATCTAATTAAATCTAAAGAGGCTTAACTAACATGTAGTAAGGATAATTGTTTTTTCAAAATTACGTGTATACGAAGACTTTGTGTGCTTACGGAAAAAAATGTGTAGACCAGTGGAAATGTAGGAAAGATGTGACTGATCTGGCAGTTGGGGATGTTTTCATATGCTATGTGAGAATCTAAAAGGAGAAAAAACCCCAACTTTCTCACAAGTTTGCAGAGGCAGAGCTGAGGCTGGAGCTCACCCCACAGCCCCTCACACTTGGGACATGACCAGTGACACAGCTCTGCTGCCTCTGTCACTCCCACCATGTTCTGCACTCTAGATTGTGGCCACAGCTACCCTCTCCACTGCCCTGAGCGTCTGTCACTGGGCTTCACCTGTGGTTGTAAATGTTTTGGCCAGCATCATCCCCTGCTTTATTTGCATCCTTGTGTACACAGAAATATTTACATACGGGTCATTTGAAAGTCCCCAGATAGGCCAGGTGATGCTGGTGTCTGTGTTCTGCCTTTTGCGTAGTGGTGTGCTTTTGGTGAATTCAGTCTTTATATACACTTTAAGAATTAAATGCACCGTGATTATGAATGTATCTAGTGCTGATAGAGCTCCCTTACAGCAAAATGCCACCCTGTGTTGGCACTATACATGCAAAATGCGGGGGGGATTTGCATGAAATGTGGTTCTTTGCATGAAATGTGGTGTGTAGAGTTATTCTAGGTGACAGGGCCAACAGCTAATGGCAAAGGTTGTTGGTGCTAAGCCTGGACGTGGCAGGTGTAAAGAAACCTTCCCATTTCTGTTACACAGTAAGAGGGGTGTGGGGTATAGAAGCACATGGGACCCACTGGTCGTGACTAGGGTAGCTTCAGGGTGAAGGCTGTTACTGATTACCTTTACGCTGTTACTGTTACCTTTTCACTCATGTTTGTTTCAAGTTTCTATCAAGAACCATTTTGGGATCACTGCCTGTGCAGTAGACTCAGCACGGATGAATACTTGGAGGAAGACTGTTGAGGATTGTCATTAGTAAAACGTAATGAGATTTCAGTTGTTCAAGTCTACATTGGTGAAAATTCTGGATGTTGGCGGGAAGAGTTGATGGTTAATCTGTCCCTTGTCTGGAGAATTTCTGACAGGAACTAAAGAAAGGAATTGGGTTTGAAAAGTGCAAATCCCATTAACTTCCGCCTTGGAACAGGGATGGGGAACAAGTCAGCGTGAGCTGGGATTCCATCTCTTCCCTGAGTCTCGGAGCTACCTTCTCCTGGGGCCATGGTTTCTGGGAACAGCACTCTGCACTGCAGAGGGGTGGTGATATTCAAGAAGGAAAAATGGAATGAAATGACATGGTTTGGGGGAGGTTCTTTTTTCGCAACAGTTTAAAAAAAAAAAAAAAAAAAGCTAAACTAGAACTCTGCTTCTTGCAACAGGCTGATGTGAAACCAAACAAAAAGAAACAGTTGAAACGCTGTAGAAAAAGGAGTGATACAGTGATGATTTCAGTTTGCATGATGTGTTTCTCCCCAGCACAGTCCAGATAAAACAAAAAATAGAAAGCATTCATCTGGCTGGCTGCTTTCTCTTTTCTCTCAGGACAGGGTAGAAACAGTTGTTTTGCTTCCTTCAGTCTCAGTCTGATTTCATCTCTTCCTCCTGTCTAGGCAGATCCCCCTGGACACATGGGCAATATTCATTTCCTCTGCCTCCCACACCGATGTCCATGCATTTCTGTTCATCTCAGGGGCTGCACAGGGTAACTTGGAGTCTGGGTGAAGCAGCATAGCCCTGTGTTGCTCTCTCGGTTCTCTAATTTTGTTCCTCTGAGCCGACCTCTCCTTGCTACGTACTTTGTTCAGGGGTTTTCTTTGTGTCTGTTCTCCTTTCTCATGACGTGTGTGTGGATATAGCTTGTGTGATATAACCTGTGTTACCAGGAAGAGCCCCAAGCGAGACAGTGAATGGTGTTTTTACAGTTTGACACACAACATCGAGCCCTCCCTGTTGCAGCACAGTCTCCCTTTTCTGAGATTAAACAGCTGCCTCTTGTTTTTTTGTAAACAGGCACAAGCAAGATTGCTTTGGAGAAAGGCTTAGCTTTTTCCCCTCTCAGCTAATTACCAAGAAAAAAAGAGATTAAAGATCAGAAGATGCAGTGGTGGGAACTGCTCTGTCATGAGGTGGCACAGTCCCCACCTCAGTGGCAGCTGGCATTGTGTCTAGGAAAGGAACTCAACTGATGCTTTCTTTGTGTGTGTGGTGCAAAACAAAAGACTCTTAGCTTTCATTTGTGTCATTTTTTGGGCCACGTGGAATACACTAAAGTGGTGCTTCTGTTGTTTGCTTTCCCCCAGGGAAGCTGTAGAATAACATGGGAGTCAAGTTGCATGTTCTCAGGCTTGGCTGTAGGGCTTACGGGTAAATGGGTTGTAGATTCTGTCCGGGGAGCCTGACCTCACACTAATGAATAGGGCTTCAACAGCCTGGAAAACCCCCTTCTGTTTCAGTTAAATCAGGTTTCGTTTGTGTGATTCCTCCAGTGCTACAGTCACTGATGTATTTCAGAGGTTTGCTAGTTCTTTATTTGCTGTTGGTTTGAGACTGTTGCACAGCTGCTTTTCTCATTGAGTAGATTTAAAATACGGATAAACCTAAGAGATCCTTTTAAAATAACCATTGAGTAACTTCAGGGTAACAATACTCGCACTAAGAGGTTGCTGCATTATTAATGCAATTTTGAAACTGAACAGTAATCTAGAGGAAATGAACATTAAATTTTCAATCCATTATCCACAGTGTGAGTGTTAGGCTCTGCAGGCCAATCTAACACTTGCCTTGAATTTTGCACTTCTCCAGGGAGGAGTTGGACATAGGGTGGAAGTCTCAACAAATGTTTAAATACCAGGGTGTTTCAAGGACAGCAACTGTGAATTTGGCCTTTGGGTTCTTGCTGGACTGTTCTGTAATAGTTCTGTTTGGTGCCCTGTGACCACACATTTCACCTTGCAACGGGGTCTGGGAAGGTAAGCTTGGGTTTGAGCTGCTGCTTTCCCTTGAAAGATGATCAGATAGTGGAGGGATAGAGGCACAGATTAAATAAAATAACTAGCAGTAAAATGCCTGAGTGGCTTTCCACTTCAAGCAGCCCTGCAGGGAAGGGCTCTGTTACAGTTTTCTGGAAAAAGCAGGTAAGCCTTTGTGCGCCAGTGTGTGTTCCTCACTGTGATGGCTCCGTGCCTGATCTGATCAAAGTGCTTTATGTGGGCTGAAGGAAGACAGAGAACCTTGACCTGATAGTTTCTCTTGAATATTAAACAACACTGGTACTTTGCCATGCCTCATGTGCAGCATATGCCTTTGGACGTGGCAGAGCATTAAGAGCTAGGGCTGATTCCAAGAGGGGAAGGAAAGCAAAGTATGTGTTGGTGCTGCTTTGAGTGGGAGCTTGTGAGCTAACTTGCTGGGGACTGCTGTGAAACTGAGGTGTGAGGCCAAGCTGCGTTGAGCATTGATAGTGCTGCAGCCATGAGGCGCAAGCGAAGCGTGGTCAGCGTGATGAGTGCTCCCACATTGTGCAGTAGGAGCCTCTGGCAGTAGGTCTTTGCCTTGCTTAAGCTGCATGGAGCGTGCTGCATGTCACATCAACAGAGGTGTTTGCACCCTGCAGTGGAGCTAGTTGGTGTGCAGATGCAGCTGCCTGCTGCAATTGCAGCTTTTTGATGACTAACAGTAAAAATAAATGTATATTTCTGAGAATCAGAGTCTGAAGCTCTGCTTCCAAAAGGCTGTTTATGCAGCTGACTGTTGGGATGATGAGTAGAGAGGTTTGTAGCCAACCCAGCATCCGATGTTCACCTTGCCTTCCCAGTTGCCTTCCACTGGGAGGCACACTGCTTTCTTTCAGGCACAACTCTGCATCTTAAACATTTCCAGGAGCTCTGCTTTTCCCAGGCTTTCAAATTCTTTACCAGTTGCTGTTTAAGAAACTGTCCAGACAGAGAGTAGTCTGTGCCCAGGAAGAAAAACATTTAATCTTGCCTGTCCAGTTGTGGAGGAATTTTCGTTTTATGTTAGTACTCATTTACCGTTTGGCTTGTTTACATTGTGCAACCACTCAGGTTAACCAAGGCACTCCAGGTGATATGGACTATATTATTTTATGAGCTCCTGTCTTCTCAGTGATTCTTCTTTGGAGACTTTCTTTTCATGGTATGATTTCAGAGGGCTTGTCAAAGGCATTTGGGTTTTTTTTCAGTTACGTGATTAAGCCATTGTCATTATTGTGACTTCTTGACAGTTACTGAAATAGTAAATGAAACTGCCAAAAAGCAACTTGAAAGAATTTCCTGTTTACAAAATTTACACCTGTTACTGAGGTGTAAATAAATGGCGTGGATTTTTTTTCACCCTGCTCAGCAAGTCAGTGCTTGTCTGTGCAGTGGCACATCCAGACCAGGAGTTCTGATGACAGCAGCCAGGAAAGGCAGAATTTACTCAGCTGTGTAGATTGTGACTCTGTTTCTTTCTATTTACAGAAAATCTAGCAATGGAAATTAGGAAACATGGTGATAATCTGTTTTATAGAGCCGCTTACTGATGGAGACTGGTAGAAGAAGTTCTTAAAGTATTTCAAAGCATTTCATGTGGTGGGTTTTTCGTTTTCCTGGTAAGGGAGAGATTACAGTGAATATTTGTATTGACTTTCTGCTTTACGGTGTTAGTGAAAGTGTGACTGAAAAGCAATCTTACACAGGTCTTGGTTTCTGAATAAACACACATTTTGTTTCCCTGCAGAAAGGCTGCTTTTCCCTGTCCCAGGAACTCTGTCAGTGTCCTAAAATTATTCTCTCCTATGGTTAGAACACAGGTTCTAGAGGAGAGGGAGGCTCTCTGTGAGCAAATCTGGAAAATGTCGACTTCTTAAGGTCATGCAACTTTTGGCACATGGCCAAACAGTTAAACTGAGTCAAAATAATTGTTCATAAAGGCACTTACCACTGTGTGTGGTGTTTGCTTTGCTTGTGTGTCCCATTCCCTGTATTTGCAATTGAAGTAGACATAGTTTTTCAAGGTAGTGACTGCTGTAATGCAATCCTTTGTACATTTTCTATTAAACATGTGCTTCTATACACATTATTTAGTTTTGTATCTGAAGAAAATACATGCCTCAAGACTTGTTTGCATTTTTTTTCAGCTGTAACAGTTGATTTTTACCTTCCCTGAAAAGCTTAAGTTGCCTGTTCCCTTGCTTTGGTCTCTGTTTGTGTTTTGAGCATTAACACAGTAGAAATAAATAATAGCAACAACCTCTGTGATTCTGGACAGCTCTGTCCTTTTCTCTGCACTTCCAGCAGATCGCTGGAGCCGCTGATCTCAAAATCACAGCGTGGTAAATAGTTTTGTTGTTGTGTAAGTAGGCACAAAATCCAGCCTCGCACACATGCCTGTGCTGGCACTGCGATTTTGTAGGCTGTAACACACAATACGGCTCCTTTTGCCATTTAACTGGCTCTGAACGCAGAGAGTGGATGTGCTGAGCAAGAAGTTTGTGCACACATGGTAGGTAATTGGGGAAAGCAATCAAACTCCCTGTAGGTCCATCTTCTCGTCAGTTGGCTAGGAACAATGTGTCGCCTACAGTAGACTCAACCAACTGCTGATATCGTAAGCCATTTTTTGAAATGAAAAAGAATTTTGTAAATTGAGGTCTAAAGTGTATTATCGGTGGTGTTTTCCAAGCTGGAAAACGGGCCAAAGAGATGTGATGGAAGATTTGTATAACGTATAGTTTCCACAGGGTTCACGGTGTCTATTGAAGTGGCTGCTGTCCCTGAAGCAGGGCTGGAGGCTGTCGGCTGGGTGTGTGCTTTGGTTCTGTTGTTATTCATGCAATCACATATTTGATTACACCACGTTGGGAATATCTGTTTGGGAGTGCAGGGAACTACGTGGATCTGTCTAAAGTAGCAGCTCACCCTGGTGGATAGTTGCCAGGACTGAGCTGAGGGGAGGTCAAACAAAATGTAAGGTAAAATGGTAATATTTTCTGTTTTACAAGTAGTTTATTTATCTAAGAAACAGAGTTGTTCAATGTGTATATTTACATAGTTCTTGTCCTGTAGACTTTAGCCAGACAAGTTAAGACAATTTCAGCTTAAGAGTCAAGAACTAAGCATTAATTTTATAGTGTTGATGAAGCTCTTTCCTCTCAGCAGTGTGAATATGACTTTAGCTTTTGAACAGTGTTTGTGAATGCAGGGTGTGAAGGTCCATTGCCTCGGTCTTCTTTTCCCCAAAAGGAGAATTGAAGTTCTAACGGGAGGTTATTTGATTTTGGCAGGGAATGGAGGCTGGCTGTAGTCAGCCTGATGAACCCCTGTGCCTCAGTTAGGTACTGTACCCAAAGGTACATGCTGGTTCTCACTGTGCTGCTGCAGAGGAGATTGCTATCTCTGCTGTAGAGCTTAGGAAATAAGGACACTGAGGGAGATCCGAGGGTCACAAGCACAAGATTTTGTACAGCATGGTGAGATACACTGTAAATTGGGTTAATAAACATGGCAGAGGGAAAAAGAAAACCAGAAATGTGATTGTTAAATGGGCTGGTGATCTCCAAGTGCATATATATACACATACACACATATATATGTATACATAATATATATTAACTCTATCTATTAAAATTTAGCTCTGTCATCCCATCTCCTCTCTGAAGTGTGTGTGTGTAAAAATGTTCCCTTTCGTTTGATTGTAACGGATCGTGCATTTCTACATCTGAGTCCTCTGTCAGTTACCCTAGGCTGAAAATGCATTTCATCAAGCTGTCTTTGTTGAAGTTATGAAGCCAGTCTCCAGCATCTCATGCACATGGAATGAAGTTTTAAAACTTCGTTGTGGTAGAGAAACATCCTGTGGGTGCAGCAGGTTGTGTAGGAAGCAGTTGTGCTGCTGGAACCTGGGAAGTATGATGCAGGTAGGAAACTGGGACAGGAGGAGGAATGTTTAATGGGAAACAAGAGCATTTCTTTGTTGCTGAACAGAAAGTGAGAATTTTCTTTAATAGTGTCAAATATCAGGGATTTTCTGTTTCTTGAAGTAGTTAAGTAAATTGTGTATCTGTTGGTCATTAATTGATATTGTTGCAGGTTCCTAATGACATCTCCATCACAAACCTTTTGTCTGATTGATTTCTGAGAGATCTAATTGAAATATACTCATGTTATTAGACTAGGATTCATTAAAATATGTACAGGAGGTGTTGGACAGTGAGACTGGCCCATGCATTGGGACAGCCAGAATATAGAGCTAGACCTGGAAAAAAGAAATCTGGGGTCATGGTACTGGTGTGAGGATCAAATTATTTGTGAGTGTTTCCTGACTCTCTGCCCTGCCATCTGCCTCTTGCTGTAATGCTGGCAGATGAAGTATCCTCAGAGCATTATTTTTAACTTTGCCAATACTCGTATGCCTCATAAATTTCCATGGTTATAGATTTCCATAGTGTGAACTATTTTCCCCTATTGAAAGAGTTGATTAGAGAGGAAAACCAGTGAAGTTAGTGTTCTGAGTAACACTTGAGCCACATAAATATTTCAAGGGATTTCAGTAGTCTTAAAAGGCTTCAAGTTGCACATGAAAAAACCCATAATTGTGGCTGAAATTTTGTGATGTGAGAGGAAGCTGAAAAAGGGAGAACTTTTCAAACATGCCGAGGTATTTACATATGTATAACTATTCTATATAGTAGTATGACACTGGGAAGTCCATTTGACTTGCAGATGAGCTCTAAGTCACTTAGACACAAGACACGAGGTATTTCTCATGTTTTGATATAAATATTTTGTGCCAAAATGAAATAAATCCTGGAATCAATCCACATAGGATGTGCCAGCAAGGAAGTAATGGCAGAGGGAGAGCTTCAGACTTGCAAAAGCACTGGAGGAACAGCTGAGTTGTGGAGCTGGAGAGCAGGTGCTGGAAGGGATAACTTGTTCCCTGTTCAGCCGTATATTACACTTCATCTGGGAGATAGGTAGGCTTACTGCGATTGAGTCTTTAGCAAGAAATGGATGAGGGATATTAAATGTTGCCTCTGCTATCCAAGGACAGGGTTCCCAGGGTTGGCTAATGGAGGCATGATGAAGGGATCAGGATTCTCTCTGGAGTGATCAGTATAGCGGTTCTGAGCTGGAGACCATAAAACATCGAATAGATAATACTTGGTTTCTGGCCAAAACCAGCTAACTTGTGACAAGCTAAATCTTTAGAAATATTTGGGGTTTATTGTCTCAGAACGAGTAATGGCAGATGTTTAAGTAGCAAATCAGGGTAGTGACTGAGAAATACCAAGACGTGTTTTAAAAAGGCATAAGGTTTTTCTTTTGTACTTAGAAGTTTAAAACAGAGGGAGAGGCACAACAGAAAGAATCCTGTAGCTCCTATTGCTCTCTATTCCATTTATGTCACTGGTGGAAAAATTAAGATTTCATTTATGAATAAGCCTGCACCCATCCCTATGTGCTGCACTGAGTTAATGCTTCTTCCCCCCAACATGGTCTCTTCCATGTTATGCCCTTTTCTTTCTTTTTCTTACCTTAATATGCTTTACTTTGTCCTTTGATCTTGCTGCCCTTTCTGAGTGTCTCTGTTAAAAGGGCTACTCCTTGCTGTCCAGTAAAGGAAGATAATTTTTGCTGATGATGGTTAAGTTGTGGGACTCCATGCCACAGATATCTGTTGGTGTTCAAAGCTTATATGAGCTCAGGAAGGGCATGAAAACACTTGTAGGAAGTATTTAAAAACCACTATGCAACCTTTGTTTGGCACTTATTTTAACTGTGCATCCAGGATGCTGGGAAGATGTTGAGGGTAAGCACCACTGTATACTTATGCTACACTTAACTCTGACCTAGACAGCCACGTCTGGCTACCAGCATTGGACTGAGTAAAGTTAGCCTGATTTTCCCTTATTTCACTCAAAAGTCTTTTTGTGGTCTCCCTTCACACTTCCCCATCACTTATTACAGCCTGTCTGGGATGTGTGAAGACTAGCTTGGATCTGGGGAAAATAAAACCTGTTGCTTGAGGTGATGTGTTGTGTACTTGGCTCCAAGGAAAGAGTGCTTGGAGCAGGGCCTTGAGAGTTGGCATTTGTGCTTCTGCTCCTGGTTCTGGCAGTGTGGGTGTTGCTGGCAGTGATTTTGCAAGCAGCTGGGCAGCGCTGTGCCACAACATCACTGTGCAGCTACAGAAACAACCAGTTTTGTAGAGTGACAGTGGATGCAGAAAGCAGCTGGAGACTGAAAGCAAGGCAAGATGCTGGGCATCACACCCCACGCGTGTGCTGGCTCAGAATAGTGACCTGATTAGTACAGGAGTGAGGATTCACGACTTGCCTGCAGCCGTGCCTTGGGCCGACTCAGGTTTGGTCCATTAGCCACCTCTGCAGCACATGAATGGTTACAACAGCTCTTCCCCATTGTGGTGACTCCCACTTAGTCCCCCCATACTAGGTTGTTGAGAGGCTGCTGTGTCCTTCCCAGGGGCAGGCAGTGCAGGGGCTGATGTGCACAGTCTTGCATCAAGCACGATGCTTTGTAACCTGTGGACTTGCATGAGCAAGGAAATGAAGCTCTATGCATATTCTTTAGACCTTCCATGGGGTTACATTTCAGGTAAGGTTACATCTCCACTGTATGATGTGGCTCAGTGCTGGAGATACCCGCACTCACTCCGTGGGAGTGGGCTTCATTGCACAGGACAAGCTAATGCTGCACAGACAGCAGCTCTGGTGCTTGGTCTGTTCCAGCCTTAGCTTTGGTGATGCCATGGGCCCACTCTTCACAGCACCGCAGACTTTTCTCCCCACTGATAAGGCAGATTTTCCTGGAACTACTGTAACAGCACTTTTCCCTTGCTGTTTCCATGCCCTTCTCATACTGTTCTCATGCCCATGTGACTGCAGCCATGGTAGCATTGGCATGGTGGGTGCTAATGAATCCACCCTCCTCCTGCTGTTCCTGCCTTGTTGTGGACTTCTTGGTGTGTAGGAGAGATAACCAAGTAAAGTGAACGGCATTGCAGGTGACAGACTTGATGACATTAGCCAATAATGTATATGCACTAGAACTTAAGTGGTTGGGCAACATTAGCACTTGATTAGCATGCACTAATTATCACCATCATCTTCAGCCACCATCTTTGTTTTGGAAGAGACCCTGGGGAATGATGCTTGCCTGAGACCTGTCCTTGCTTGTCCAAGCTAACATTGATTTTTTCAACAAGAGAGGATCTTGGTTCCTCTGTATTTCTGATTGAATGAACTGCAGGGTATCACCCTGTATCTTCAGTATAACCGTAAACCAGTTGAAACACGTATCTAATCTTACTACCCACTCTGTTCCTTAACCTAAATGCATTTTTTTTAAATGCTCCTGTCAGCTTACATGAACAGTGGAAAATACTGGACTGATCTTTATCAATATACTTTATAGGCTGTTGTTAACTTAGTTCTCCCCACACCCCTTTCTGTGGTCTCTGCTGTGCGAGGCTGGTTTCTGCTGCCCAGGGAGCAGTACTTTCAGACACAGCAAATTGCTTGCTAGAGAAGCAGAAGGTCAGACACAGCATCTGGGGAAAAGGTATTCACTACTGAGAATGTTTGACAATTGCTGTTGCTGCTTAGACTCAGCCATATTTTAATCCAAATTATGTATGTACAGACAAGCAATAGGGGTTTTCCTTATTGTAGTTTGCTTACTTTATAATTAGGCTTTTATTGGACATGGGGACAGTTGGGCCATGTCCTGGTCTCCATTAATTGCCAAATCACTGCAGTACGTGAGCACTCCCCTGAAGTCATTGGGTGTAATGTTTATACTATAATCCTTTGTGTTGACACATCACTTGTGTGTTGCAACTCCTGAGTTCCACTGCTAATTGAAATACCAGTATTAATTGCTGAAAGTTAAGACATGCAAAGTAAGCTGGAAGAGGAAGCTTTTTGAACCAGCTGTTTCATTATTTTGTGTGTTTTGTGCGTGCTTAACTCTGTGGTGCAGGAGGAGTGCTGTTATGCTCTGAGGTGCTGGCGTCCTGCATGCACTGGAGCCCAAGTGCCAGACGGTGCTTTGGAGAGAAACTGTGGGTGGAAGCAGTACTGTGGCGTGGTGCTCAACGTGAGAAGGTGTTCAGGTGCCTTGGAGAGGTGCTGGGAGCTGCTTTAGAAGAACTGAGGAACCAAGCACCACCAGTTCCTCTCCATCTGGGCAAGGTAATGCTAGGAGCAGGGGGTCCTGTGCCTTCACTTTTTCAGTAGATGACAGCAAGGGACATATGGTTGTGAAAGGTTGCTCTGGAGCAGCATCAGTCTCTGTAGTGCTCATTGTGTGCCATTGAGCCATGTTTTTCTCTTGCTGAGAAGAGCTTGTAGCTGTCAGCAAAGGACCAAGTAAAGCTCAGGGGCCGATCTGCAAGGCTTCCTTGGAGACGAAAAGAAATGGAGCTGTGTAGCATACATTTGGACGCTAGGACAGTCAAAAGTGAGGCACCGAAAGAGTTGTTGATGTTATTTCTAAATGCAAGAAGAACCCAAAAAGCAAACACGTTTTTGGATGTCCACATTCCTCTTAGGGAATGAAATGAAAGAGATGCCTTCCAGCAAAACCCAGCTGGAAGTACCAGGGGTACAGAAATCTCACTGTCTCTTTGAGGGGATGCCTGGTTTTCCAGGCATGCCTGACCAGTGCTGTCCTGTTCATGGATCATCGTGGTACCTTCTGACAGCAGCACCTCCAGACAGTGTTGTGACCAGGCTAAGGATGTTAGAAAGCTTTTTCTCTGTGCTGGAGCATAGAAGGACACAGAGCAATGCTTCCTGGGAATGAGCTCTGTGCCTGCTGGAGCTGGTGCAATGTCTGTTGTGTGAAAAAGAAATATGGATAGAATGGGAGATTTCCTGGAGTCTGTCACCTTGACCTGTCTGCTTTGACTTCTTCCCAGGCATTTCCTTTAAAAGTGAGGCTGGATTTCCATGGTAGTATTGTGCTGATCAGAATGGATAATTTTTAAAGTATTTTAAGAGATGTGGGGTGAACTTAATGATCAATACAAAAACAATGTATAGCTATGTAGAGAAATGACGGTGGCACTTAGACACTCCCAATCTTAATTACTACAGCGGGGGGGAGGGGGTTTGTTGGTATTTTATGGGGAATTTCAGAAATTTCGCCTTAACATATTGCATTCTGTGCTTTGTGTGTCACCTGTTAGAACCACCTTGTGTCACGTTGTATTCATTCTGTAAATACCCAAAAGCATGTATTTTGCTGTCTCAAGTAAAATATGCTGTCTGTATTGTCCTTCATCGCTGTCATAGCTGGAACCTCATGCTGACTGGGTTTTTTGTAGCTGTGATTTTTTGTATCTCTGAAGGAGGGCTGCCTTCACAAGGCACAGCAAGCAGGATGCTGATGGGGAGCTGGGGCAAGGTGCTTGTTAGCCCTGTCTGGGGTTCCTGGGATGCTCTGCTTGCCTCAGGAGCGTGGAGAGAGGCAGCTGGGCTGCAGGTAAATGGAAAAATGTAATGGAAGCAGGGTGGAAGGTGGTGGGCTGGCGAGAGATGTAGGCAAGTAGGTATGCTCACAGAGAAAGGTACATTTTTGAGATTGCTGAGGACAGGCTGGTAAGCAACTGTCTGAGTCCCAAGAGTGGCTCTTGGTTTGCAGAGGGTCAGTTCAGCATCCAGGATAACATCTGAAGAGTATTTATGAAGACTGCCAGTAATTGCATTTGACAGGCAAAACTTCTGTGAAAAAAGGATGGGGAGGGCTGGGGTGTGGGGTTTCGATTTGAATGTTTGCTGTTGGTTTCCTGCATTAATAGTGCACAGTCCTGGAGTGTCTCCAGCTCTGCATGAGAGTGGGGATAGTGTTCCTGCTCCTTTGTGGTGCTGGGGATGGAAATGAGTTAATCCTTGCATGAATAGTGTCAAGACAGTGGCCACACTGCAACAAAGTGAAATAGTTGAATTCCACCTTTGTCTTCAAAAAGGTTCAGACGAAGTTGTCTTCTCTGAGCAAGCTGAGCGGAGTTTGTAGGAGGCAGGAGCTGCTGTCATGCAGCGCATGTGGCAAAATTTGGCAATTCGGTGTCTGATCCTTTTCATTGTGTCCAATTTTTATGGCTGTTGTATAAGCCCAAGAGGTGAACGAATGTGCCCTGTACATGCAGTTACATAACATACATGCCAATATAGACTGTTGCTGTGCTGTGGCATAGCCATTGGCTTTCTGTTGCTGCTTGTTTGCATCCCATCCTCTTCTGAGCTTTACCTGCTTGCTGCAGCAGGTGAGAAGTCGAGCATAGCTGCACCTGGCAATCTCCAGTGGTGTGGTTTTGTATATCAGCTTGCACCGAGCTCTGATGACAATTTAGGACTTGTGTAGCAGAAATTCTGAGAGTCGAGGCCATTCGTCTACTTTGGCTGTGGGCAGAGAACAAAAAAGGTATTTGTAAAGCAAAATGGCACTGAATGTTCTATTTTATGTCTTATTTTATGTTTACAGAGCAGAAGGCACAGAAATGACATAAATGGGAACAATAACATATGTTAGCACACTTCTAACTTAATTTAGCCTTCGTTGGTTGTAAATGTTTTTGTGGCTCATCTGTGTTTTAAAGGAAGGAGAGAAACTTCTCCTGCCTCTCTACCTTTGTTTGAGGAAGGGGGCGGGCAGTACTTTGTGGTTGGCTCTTCTGTATTGCTGTGGATAAATGAATAGCTCTGCATTTTGCTTGCCACCTGACCAGCTGGGTTATATTTAGATTAAGAGAGAAAGCATGTGGTTCTGAAAGCTGTGTTTTCACTTGTGTACGGGCCAGATTGTATGTGCTGAGTTATCAGAATGAGGTTTTTATTGTTTGCTCTTATTTCTCTCATGACTTATTAGAGTTACAGTCTTGCCATGTCAAACATACATTCCTTGAAAGCAAAGCACCTATCATGGAGATCTTTCAAAATATGAGGAGACTTCTTCCGTACCAGCCAGCGCAGCAGGTCTCTTTGGAGGATGAGGAGGTTTGTTGTTACCATAGAATCATAGAATCACCAGGTTGGAAAAAAACCGCCGGATCATTGAGTCCAAGCATTCCTATCAATGTCCCTGAGTACCTCATCTACCCGTCCCTTAAACCCCTCCAGGGAAGGTGACTCGACCACCGCCCGGGGCAGCCTTTCCAGTACCTAGTGACACTTTCTGTGAACATTTTTTTCCTAATGTTCCACCTACCATTTTGGTCTCAGCTGAACACAGTGCCCTGACACTGGGCAAGATGTTTTGTCATGGATGGCAAACACCATGGTATGTGAAATACCATCCATATGCTGTGGTTTACTTTTCAATTAGATTGTTACTCTTAAAAAAAGTGTCGAAAGATTAAGCTGGCAGAGGAGGGAACATGACTATCCACATCTACCTTCTCAGCAGTCTGAGCGATTAAACACAAAAGCCTTTGTTCCCTGGTGACTTCATTCTTAAGAGACCTTTTTAATTTTAGTCCTTAGTTTTGGGAAGAAATAATGGGAATTTGTCATTGACAAGGAGATGGCATCTCTCAAATATCATGTGAAGGATCCACTCCATAATTCATGGGCTAAGGAGTGTGGGTGTCAAAAGGAGGGTGCATAATGGATATGAGTGATTTCAGGTCAATGAAACTATTGGTCTTAAAGGCAGCTTTTCTTGCCTTCATTATGTTTTCTTGACCACACATTCTGCAAATTCACCCAGATACTTAGATATTTTAAGATTTTCTTAAGTAAATTTGGCAATTTATTGATTATTTTCCTACAGTTTATTCCCCTTCCAGTGTGGGTGGGGACTCACACAGAAACAGCAGAGCAGTGCTGATGGGTTTGTTTTATTTCTGTCACTACTGCACCTGTAAGCCCTGCGTTCGTTTATATAGAATTGCTGCTGTTTCTTCCCAGTCTTTCTCTTTCCATGGGCTCTGTGAGTCCTTGTTGTGGGATGAGACACGTGTTGCTGTTGGTGTACTGAGAAAGGGACTTTCTCCCTCCTCTGCTGTAGGATGTGAAGAAGAGCAAATCTGACTTGGGCTGCTGGCGTTCTGAATGCAAATGTAGACTGTTGGCTTCCTGGCTGGTGGAAGGTTGTAGCAGACTCAGAATTACTGAAGGGGACCTCAGGACCTGCCAGATCTCTACCTGCCAGATCTCTCACCTCCTCGTGGTCATCCTCTGCCTCCTGGCTTTGTTCCTGCTCCTGTTCTTGGCAGAGAAAACTGACTCTGAAGTAAATTTTAAGGAGCATGCATATTATTTCCTTCTTGCAGTCAAGCTGAAGGTGTTTATGAGTTCTGATAGAGCTGTGCGAATAGCTGAGCAGCAGCAATGAAGTTGGTATCAGTCACTGCACAGTGAAGCAATTCGGTGGAGATTCCTTGTACAGCTTACAAAAGCAGTGTAATTTAAAAGTAAATAAACTTTAAAAAAATGAAATCACTGAGAGAACAGGAGCTTTTGGTGCAATTGTGTCCACATGTACATCTGCAGGAAGTGAGTCATATTCTTACAAAATCATCAGCTGAAGAATTTGTGACTTTTATGACCATTCCCATTTTTTTGAGCTAAGTCACATCTCTTCCTCTCTCTAGGTTTTTCTCAGACGTTAGGGATGTCTTCTGAGCCCACTTCATCCACATCACAGCAGTCCCCTGCCTCTCCACCCTCCCCCAGTTCTCTTCATCTCCCTGAAAACCGCAGGCCAAGAGATCGTTCACCGTCGCCCATGAGAGGGTACCTCATCCCCAGTCCGCTGCCCACCCGACGGACCAGGACATTTTCAGCGTGAGTACTGAGAAACCTTCATTTCATAGACATAACCAAATAATTGCCTTTGGGCAGAATGATCTGCCCCTACCAAGGTGAAGGGAGTTGGGGGTGGGGGAGGATTGTTGTAACTGGAAAGTGCTTTATTATTTTACTGTTATCTCTTCTCGAATTATGATGCCAGTAGACTTTTAGTCCAAATTGCCTGTAGTTTTTCCATGCTTTGTTTGCTTAAAGAATGTTCAAAATCTTTTCCACTCTTCAGAGTTTTACAGGGAGGGAAAAATACACTGAGAATTTTCAAAACAGAGTTTCTTATCTGAAGCTTTGCTTTACTTCAGACTCAGGGTTATGGGCACTTGGGAGCAGTTCCTGTTGGCATTTCTTCATCAGCTCCACCTTTTCCTTTGGCACAACCTCTCTTCTCATTGCCCCTGAAGCACTGGACCAGACCTCACTGGAAGTTTTAGTTGTTTTTCTCTGGACACCTGTACTGCCATCAGCCAGGATGCGTTTTAGGGATGGTCCATGACCCTGTCAGTTTTTGGAGGACTTGTTTCCTCTTCCTGTTCAGCTTTCATATCTCCATTTTAAGACTACTGAAATAGACCTGTAAAAGAACATATTGGTTTTCAAGGTGTGAACTCTGCTGTCTTTGATTCTTGTAAGATTATATGAGGTTTTCTTTAAAAGGAGATGAGGTTTGTTGATATTTATAATTATTTGCACTCGTGATCCTATAGCAGCGGGACTGTTTCATTTTGGTTCGTTGCAAGTGTAGGGCCTTATCCTCCACAGTGCTTTATCTCCTTGAAAGATGCAGTTGAACTTTAATGGCTTATTTAGGGAACTGCGTGCTTTTCTGTGGAACCAGCACTTGCAGGGTCAGGCATGTCAACAACTTTATAGAGCTGGATATGAAATGATTTAATCATAGAATCATAGAAGGTTTCTTCTTTGTTTAACACTTTCAAGTGTATTTTTTTTAGTGTTACTTTGACATAACAAACAGAACTGTTACCACGGTTTTTAATGATTTTATTTAGACTTCAGTAAAGTTTAAACATTTGGGAAATAAAGGTTAAAATTGCCATGATGCATGTAACCAAATGGCCAAATAGCCACTTGGAAAACCTGGAAATAACATACTGGATGGCATGAGAAGTATCTGAGTAGTAATTCTTCTGTGTAAAACCTGCAAGATGTCTAAACCAATGTTTGAGTGAGTCTAGGTCCCTGGAGATTCAACATATTTGTTGGGGAAAAGGATTTAATCACTCAGTTTTCAGGATGGGTCATAGTTCATGCAAGTTGTTTGTCTTGAGAGCAGTAAGTCATCCTGGAGGTTTTTCTTAAAATCTGTCGCATACAGGTTGCATAACAGTGGAGGAGATCAGTCTTGAACCCTGGTGTTATGCATACCAGCTGGGCTTTGCAACCTGCTAGAGTCATTTGGAGGCAAAATATTTGCTTTGCTGGATGCTAGTCTGGCAGGATAATGATAAACGTGTGTGCAGAAGGCGTGTGTATATGTGCATATACATACACATGTGCATGTTTATAGATGCTTTCATGCACTGCATTCTCTCAATACTGCATGCACACATTTGCAGTTAAATTTGTAAAAGTACATAAGACACCTGGGTGCATATTGGTATTCCCAAATTCGTGAAAGCTGTAAGATGCTTGAGCAGATGGCAACTGATGGATTATAATGCTAGCAAACATCGTCATCATCTTTATCTCACTTAAAAAGGCTACAGGTGGAGCATGTACAGGGTATGAAACTTGTTATTAAGCAGTTGCTACAGAGGATTATACTTGCTGGGAATGAGTATTTGAACCATTTGCTTAGTGTGCTCTGGCTGACAGGCCTGGAAACTCACATCCATGCTCTTTTTGCGCTTTCTTTTGCAGAACTGTGAGAGCATCAGAGGGTCCCATCTACAAAGGTGTCTGTAAATGCTTCTGTCGTTCCAAAGGCCATGGCTTCATTACCCCTGCAGATGGAGGGCCCGACATCTTCGTACACATCTCTGAGTAAGTTGTCTGGGTGGCTGAGGAAGGCTGGAGCTTGGCTTTGCCTTAGTTAGTGAATGCTTTTGATGTTTCAGGGTCAAGGATGCTTTATAATCTGTCACCCTTACCTCAGCAAAGAGGAGTTACGCAAATGTTATTGGCAGCAGTAGATTATGCTCTTCCTTTCCTGCATTGCTATAAATTGACTGAGTTAAAAAACAGAAGATGATCCTGTCAGATCTTTTAGAGCAAGCTTTGCAGTTTCACCCTGACTCTGAAACTTGCATTTACCTGAAGCAAATCAACTGCGCAGTATCCATTTTTGACTTAAAGACTTATAACACTGAGAATTCACTACTTTTGCTTTGCACTGTTTGTACTGTTGTTAAACGAAAAGTTAATTACCTCTACTGTTAAGAAAAGTTATACTTTATTACTTCCTTAAATTTACTTAGCTTTGGTTTCAAGCAGTTTATGGCTAAAGCTTTCTCTTTTAAAGAGTTCTTTAGGTACCTCCACTTTTTTGCCTCGAGCGCACTGAGAGCCATCATCTCTGAATCTATCTCTTTGTCAACTAAACAGATTAAGCTTTTCAAGTCCCTTTCTGGAAGTTTTTTCTCCAGCCTGCAACAGTCTTTCCGGTCTCTTTTCTAAATGCGCTCTAGAACTCCCATATAATTTTTAAACAATGTGTTCTACACATACTTCATTATAGAGATAAAAATCACCTCCAGACTCATGCTCTGTTTCTTTCTGTATACCCTGTAATCACATTGGCCCTCTCGTCCCTAGTCTTTTGCTGAGTTGCTTATCTGCTCCTCTGCATCCTTTGCAGTGTCAGATTTGATGCAATCCCAGACAGTCTGGCATCCCAGTGGTGTTTCCATTCCTTGTTCCTAGATGTAGGACTTTTTATTTGGTTGGACTGCAGCACATCTTATTTGAACAGAACCTGCCTGCTGAGAGATCCAGTCACGCTCTGTGACTACACTGTCATTGTTATTTATTGCCTGGCTAAGCTACAAGGTTTAGTAGACAATTTTGTATTCATTTCTAGAATAAGATGTTGACCAGCGTGGAGGCAAAAACAGATCTCTAAGGGCATGTATTAAGATTACTCAATGTTTATTCTCCAATAACTTCTTTTAGGTTTGCCAACAATTTTTAGTCTTGTTATTTGCAGTGTTGAAGGTGTATAATCCTTATTTGTTGTTTGGACTGGTTAACCAGTGGTAAGTCAACAAAAACCTTACTAAAGTTATTCACGTTGCCCCAGCTACCTTTCCTGCTCGTGTGCATAGCATGAACCCTTGGAGAAGGAGCACATTTGCCTTCTTTCAGTTTTCTGAAACAGATTAGAAAGGTTAGTTCATATCAATTTTGTACGACGAAAGGGTGTGCTTTATACATTTTTTTTCTAGGCTCAATTCTGCTTCTCATAAGCCAACATGATTTTTTTTTTTTTTTTTTTACCTATTGAACCAGGACTGGGCTGCTGTTTAAAATGTTTCTTATGTAGGTACTGTCTCAGAACTTAAAGTCAAAAATAGCTATGTTTCTGCCTCAATCTGTTAGTAAAAGAAGTGCTATTATTGAAATACTGAAGGTTTCAGCACACTGCGTTCTTTAATTACTCTGAGGTTATTTGAATTGTTTGGAACAGCTTTTAGTGCTAGAGGGTGATGGTATCACTGCCTTAATTCTGATGCAAGAAAGCACTGGAAAGACAAATTAATGCCTTTCATTTTAGTTTATTTCACAGTGAATTAGAGATATTGCTCTTTATTAATGGGAATTGCTTATTGCAGCAGCATGCTGTGAGTATCACAGGGGACTCCAGTGCCCCTGGTTTGTGTAGTGTGAGCTTTGAGATACTCCTTATGTTGATCATACAGTTCTTTTCCACATATTTTACTCAGTTAAACCTGAAAGTAAGAGAGACATGAAAGAGACATGAATTTCTTCACTGTCGCACCTACTTATGAAATGAAAAAGGATTGTTTCTCCTGAATCAGTTCTTCCTGAAACTGGGATTTCAGGAACATGGATAAAATGGCACACCAGTTTGGAGTCAGCAAGATAGACTGTTCCTCTGTGTTCAACACTAAGCTGTGATGATTAATGAAGATTTTGCACGTTGGGACCAGCTGCCTATCTTGCAGATTAATGATTTTAAACCTAAAAATTTAATTTGAGGAATTAAGTTTTTTCCTCCCCTAAGCTTTGGGGAGCTGTAAGGTAATGGTTGAATGAAAATGTCTTCTGTAAAATGAGATGTCTGTTTTCCATAGCTTTCCATTTATTTTTGTAAGATAGTAAGACTTAGTGTGGTGCTTCCATTTTCATATGTGAGTATTAGCCAAAATATTAAGTCAAATATATGTGACATTCAAAAGTTTCTTCATTTGGCATCTACACAATTTTCACTTTCAATATTTGCAAGAATTTAAGGTGAATGTGGGCACGTTTTATCAGTGGAACTTGGAGCCAAGCTGCATTACCTGTCAGGTGTGGGTAGATATACAATATAAGAAATTATAGTTCAAAATGCAGATTCTTCCTAGCAGTGACTGTAAAACCCGTGCTGACAAGCATGGGAAAGGAGGAGTTGGTGAGAAGGTAATTCTAGATAATGGCTCTGGAAAGCTGAAAGCAAAGGCAAATCCATTTGCCTGGAGTGTTTTTTTTTTTAACAGGCCTTAATTACATTTTTAATAGTGACATGTACTGTTAATGTTTTCATTTCCACCAACATCTATCACGATTCACCATCACAAAATCGATGGTGGCAGTGCAGCATCAGTGCTGAGAACTGTATCCTCCTCAATATCTCAGCTTTTCTGCTGTTGTTTCATAGCAGGAGTAAGTCAGCTGCCACAAATACAAGCCAGCTTGGTTGTTACTGAAATCGAAATGGCTCTGGGGTCTTCAGTTTTACTCTCTTGCCACTCTTCCTATAGTCAAGGCATGTTTCTGGCGAGCAGATGGTGAATCCGTGCAGTGATGTCTGTTGGGATTTGTCCCCCTTGTGCTGGGGGTACCTGTACAGACAAGTTCCTATCAGCTTGTCTTCCAGATGGAATCCTGAGGGTATGGACCAAGGGGAATGGGGGTGGTGGGATGTGGGTGCCTGTAGCAGAAGATCAAATTGTGTGCTTTAGAGGACTGTGTAAGAATTCCACTCTTCTGCTTTCCCAGGGTATTTGTGAGTAGGCACATGGTGGATATTTGTACGCCCTCTGGGCTTTTGTATTTGCTGGAGATTTGGCGTGAAGCCTGGGTACCTGCAAGGGCAAGACAAGGAGAGAGTTCAGCAGAGACCTGTAATGAATGAGTGACCACAGTCATCTTTTTAAAAGATTTTATTTTGTAAAGGCAGCTGATTTAATGGAACAGAAAAAAATATGTGCAGTGCTTGTGGGTTTTCTGCAGTTGGCTCTGGAGAGGAAAATGCTGCATTGCAGAGGCCCCTGGGCTATTCTTCAGGCTGGGTTCCTGACCCCACACTTAACAATGGCTTTGGAGAACTGATGCCCTCCTGGGGCACTGACACACAGCACTCTTGGGTCCCTGGAGAGATCCTGTGTTCGCTTTGCTTTGCTTGTGCATCGCATTGTGATCTCAGGAGATTATGCATATAGTGCCTGTAGCTCAGGAGTACTGAACAGAACAGCAGTGGTCTCTCAGTGGGCTCCCATGTGGGGATACAGTCCCATTCTGCTGTTCAGCTCAGTTTCTGGTTCTGCTGGAGATGTATCATCAGTCGCAGCTTCCTTTAGGGAGCAACCCAGGTGCATCTCTGCCTCTGTCCTGCTGCACTGAGGAGTTAGCTTTGAGCTTTGTGTAACCTTGGAGGGATCATCTTTTTGTGCTTCTTTCTTTCCTCTGATTTTCTGCCAGATCACCGTGCTTAAGTGCAGTGCATTAATACCACATCTTCGTCTGGCTCTTCTGTGATGCTGTTCTCCATTACAATAAAGGTTGGAAATGAACTCATAATTATAAACAAACTGAGAGCTGAATCTGAGCTGAGAGAATGAACCTTTCCCACCTCTCTACTGTTTATGTGAACTTACAGCAAAACAGTTTCTGCTGGCTGCAACTGACTTCTTGGGGGCTGCTGGGAAGCAAAATCTGAGCCTTTTGACTTCCTCCAAAATACTTACAGGACCTGCCTGCTTTGTGCTGCATGCTTCCTTCCTGATGTGCTCCCTTTCCGGTGCCTTGCTGTATCTATTAAGTGTCTGAAATAAGTAGATTATCAGGAGAGGGGAGGTGAGGCAGCAGAATACCGTATCTTACATGTGAGGGATTTGGAAAAGAATAGAACATGGATAGCCTTTTCCTGAGAGCTACACACACCCCTCCCGGTTGGCTAAAAAAAGCTCACATTGCACTGGTTCGTGCAGGATAGCCAGCTTGCTGTGACTGTAGCAAAACCTTCCCAGAATCTCCACCTAAATTATATAAACTGCAATAGGTTAAAGCCAAGACTTATGCTCTACTTGCAAGCCAGATATTGAAGGTGACTGTGAACACCTAAGGGTGGAGGCTCTTTGGAGTTAGTGAGCACAGAACATAATTGCCCTTGGTTTCCAGATGGAAACAGTGGAATCCGAGTTGGGTGCTTTCAGGAATGGGCATCTTCTGTAACCTCCGACTGAGTCCACACAGGCTTCCTTGGAAAACTCTGCCTCTTGTGGTCACCAGTTTCTTCCTCATGGTGCATAGCATGCTGCCCCGTGTTGAACAAGCTACTGAAAGTTAGGTATAACTATCTCTACACATGGATCCAAAACCCGTGATGGGAGATCTTAGTAGAGAACTGGACAAGAGGGTGATACATCTACTGTACTGGGAGAGCCATGCAGCTTCTGTCCTAGACAAAGCAGGTCCTTGGGAAGGTCTCTGCAATGGCATGAAGACCAGGGCAAGCCCATAGCAGAGACCGTGGATATTAATAGCTGGGAATTCTTTGCTATTTGGCCCTCTTTTACACTTGTATGTCCCAGTTACGAGTGTGACTAGTGGGTGAGGGGCAGCCCTACTTCTGCTTTACCTGCCTGGCTTGATACGGTTAGCACTGGCTTTGCTGATGAATGCTGAACCAGCTTGGCAGGCTGGTTGGCCAGCGAAGCTCTGAACTCACTGAAAACTCTTGTTCAGAAGTGTTGCCATGTGACTTAGTCTTTGTCCCAAGAGGTTTAACTGGAGCCCTGGAATATGAATAGCAGCTGTGAGAAAGAAGAACTAGAACATTCCTTATTCAAGTTATTTCCCTATAACCTCGCAGTTCCTTAAAAATAGTGCAGGATAAACTGCTCTGCTGTACCAGACTGGTGCTGAGCTGGGAAATGGGAGTTACTGGATAATCTAAAACTCACTTTACTGTGTCTCACTCTGACACTATCATGAAAGCGTTTACTATTTTTAGCTGAATATGTTGAAGTGTTTTAAAGTCCCTGGGTACACAGAGAGACGGTATTCTGAATAGAACTTACATACCAATCTCTTAAATAGGCATGGAAATCTTCACCTTCCACTAGACTAACATTTAATATATAGTTAAGGTAAAAGTAAAAATACAGATCTAAAAGTATTTAATCAATGTTTAACGTCAAAAATGTCCATGTGTAACTTCCTCTGCCAAATTAACTTATTTTGCATATAGAGTGGCTGTTGCAGGCTGGATCTGTTGTTCCAAGATCTCGTTTTGCTTTCTCTGATCTTTTCCATTTGAGCTTGTGTGGTCACAACCTTTTTATGCAGCTGTGCAAAGGCCTGGTCCTGGTGAGGTAAGGTCACCTCGAACAAGCAATGAAAGAAATAACACAAACTAGGGGACGAGGACAAGATATGTGGGGATTGTAGAAAGTTTTATTGCAAGCTTCAGTCTCTTGTAGTGTCAGTTTGGATAAGGAAAGAAACAAAGAGAGGATCTGATGCTGTCGGTATAGTACTCTGTCTTGTAGGAAGTGGTTCAGGCTGTGCAGATCTGGGGGCTAACAGTCTGTTTAGTAGAAGCAATAGGAATAATTATCCGCATGATGATTCAAGCATAAGAAATTTGAGTCAGCAAAATTTTTCTTTGTTTATGTTTTGTTTTCCCTGTGCGGACCAGTACTGCAGAAGGTCATCTAAGAGGTGCTGAGGGATGCAGGGGCTCTCAGTGATAGCTGAGAGTTTGTCCTTCACTCTGGGCTAGTCCCTTTGCTTCTCCTCTCCCTTACTGCAGCCTGTCAGACATTAGACATACCATTTCTGTGTACATACTGTTTCACTTGTTCTTAATTCCTTGGAAAAACAGGCCTGCTTTGGTTGCCAGTTCACCTAAAACCCTTCCTTACCAGAATCCACTTTGGTATGTATTCATATTTCAATTTTAAATCAAATTTGCCCCAACAAAACACCCATCTTTTTTAGCACTTGAGCTATGGTTCTTCCTCATTTGAATTTGAATATTCAGATCTAATTTATCTGTCTTTTTTGGGAGCTTAAAACCCTTCCCTTCTGTATTGGCATGTCTTCGGTGCTACAGGAGACAGTGTGAATCCACTTTCCTTTTACATACATTAACCATACCTGCTGATACCTTTTGCAGATTTCAAATATGGTTTGGGGGTTTGGTTTTTTTGTTTGTTTGGGCTTGGGGTTTTTTGGTTTTTTTTTTTTTTGCTGATTGCATCTCATCCTGTTTTACAGGAGCTTTTAAAGAACATGTAAGGTTCCTGTTCACTAAAAAGCTTTTCAGCCAGACATGAGATCCCTTCCTGGGCAGGGTGTCCGTTTCATTTGATGCCTGCAAAGTGGTGACTGCGAGCTCACCGTTCGCTGTGTGTGTTCATCCTCTGTGCAGGAATCAAAGGCAATACCTGGGGTTGTGGAGTGGATGGCTGTAGTTTTAAGAGGAGATGCTGCTTTAGTTTCAGCCCCACATAACTGCTCTCCCTCTGCTTCGTGAAACATGGTCCGCAGCTCGTCCCAATGCTTGAGGCCACATTAAGAAACACGTTTCATTATGGTTTGTTTCAGTGGCTCAGATGTACTTAGGTCAGTGTAGACTTTCCGCTTTGGCTCATATAGTCTATATTCATCACATCTGAGCTGTTAAATGTGCCTGCTCACTGTCGTGTTCCTTTGTACAGACTGAATGTCTGTGCTGTATGGAAGCATGTCACATCATCAGGCTGGTAGGAGTGAGTGGCTCTTGGAAGTCTTCCTGAATGTTGGATGCTGGAGGAGAATTTCTGTGGTGTGACACCAGGGTCACAGAACTGGTCAAAGAACAGTTTTTTTCACAGCAAGTAATTTTGGAGTATTCCACACTGTCTTCCTTGGGTTCTTTTTTTCTTTCATACCTCAAACAATGTTATAGTGGAGCAACCTACAGGTAAAATTGGTGACTGACATAGTACAATCCTTCTTCTAAAAAAGAAAGAGAAGTGGAGGGGGGATGAACTTCAGAAACTGGAGAGGAGGAAAATAAATCAGCTTTTTAAGTGTACAAAACTAAAGTCCCCAAAAGAAAGTGCCAAGCAGTGTCAACTCTGCCCTCTAGTGCTGCCAGCAATGTTGCTCAAAGCCATGCCCGTCTAGTTATTTTTTTAGGCATATTAGAGTGTGGAGTTTCTGTGCTTGTTTTTATGTTTGTTTGTTGTGATTCTTAGGGTGATGATTATAGTGTTTTCATAGGGTTTTTTTTTTTTTGCTGTGAGACACCTGAAATCAACCTCAAGGTTTGGTGGAGGAAGGGCTCTGTAAAACAACCCTGACGTATGCTGAGCACCAGATATAATCATTATGATATTAATTTCTGTAAGCTGCAAGAGTCAGAGTGTTTGTCATTAATAAGTAACCAAAGCTTCCTCTTCACAGTATTGAAGGCGAGTATGTTCCTGTGGCGGGTGACGAGGTCACCTACAAGATGTGCAGCATCCCTCCAAAGAACGAGAAGCTTCAGGCAGTGGAGGTGGTGATCACTCACCTGGCTCCTGGAACCAAGCATGAGACCTGGTCAGGGCACGTCATCAGCTCCTGAGGCACCGTGGTGGGTGCATGGCTGCTGCCTGCATGGTCACTGCTCAACAACTGCCTGCAGGGGGACCTGTCCTAAGAATATTCTAGGTATTGTGTGGGAGGAAATACTACATTGTCAATAAAGCAGAAGTAGGCCAAAATTACCATTCGGGGGTGGGGGGGGGGAAAGGCAATTCAGATCTTAATGAAACAAAAGCTATTGTAATATGT
Source organism: Coccyzus lansbergi (assembly GCA_033558105.1). NCBI lineage: Eukaryota > Metazoa > Chordata > Aves > Cuculiformes > Coccyzidae > Coccyzus > Coccyzus lansbergi. Next base: position 1,285,617 of record JAUMJK010000655.1, read on the forward strand.
TTACAACAGATCTATTTTAAAGACACCTAGTTTGTGTGCTTGGTGGAGGAGGAGAAAAGACTTGGTTTTATATTTATCTTGTGAACTGATTCCAGTCAATGGCCAGGGGAGTCGGGGAGAGGTGTGGGGAGAGCTCTTCTAGTGCAGACAGCCACAACTCTGAGGCCCTGGAGGTGCACGAGCCACCCTTCCCTAAGGGTTGGAGTACACCTACTGCTGGTAATGGTGTGAGTGCCTGAGAGAGATGGGGTTGGGGGGGGTTTCATTGCTGCAGTTTGTTTTCTTCATGGAAGGAAGTTTGCAAATGGAGCAGCTGCCGTGGGGTGGAAAATCTCTATCTGGTAATGCTCCACTGGCCAGGGCTCAGCGCCCTTCGGGTGCCCTGTTTGCAAATGGCACATCTGCATGTGCGTGGAATATTGTTTTAAAACCTGGATTGTTAATGAATTTACTTTGGTGCCTTGATGGTCGATTATCAACAGAAGTTATAGGCTAGTATTAAAAAAAAAAAAAACCACAAAAACTCCAACCCAAACAACACATTTTTTTTTAGATTGCCTCAAGGTTAGGGGTAGAAAGCTGTGGCGTTGTGGATGCTTTGTAGCCTCTGACTGTGTTTGCATTTAGACAGAGCTGAAGATGTCCACCTTACGGCATATAGGTGACTGTCTGCTAGGGTTTCACTGGGCAGCCAGAACTATAGTCTGAAAAGCAAGCTGTGTGCTCTTCAGCTGTGTATAAAATACTGTGTGGATTACAGTAGTAGTAATAGGCTCAGCTGTCCAATTCTGCAGCTGTTTCCCTGGAAAACTTGCTCGGTAGGATATAAGGTCACCCTTGCCCTGACTCTTCTCTGCCTGCAAGACTTCATGTAGTTGTGGTGCAACTCTTTAAGTTCTGTTCCTATTTGCCTTCTGCATCCTTTTTTCAAATGAAGCATTTGTCTTTATTATGTTCTGAACAGTGGATTTTTATTGTCTTTGCAAATAAAAATAAAAAAGAAGGCATGATAACTTTTCTGTCAGTGGTGTGAAACAGTGTAACCTCAGTTGCCTGTTGCAGTTTCAAGGATCAGCACTAGCTGTAGGGAAATGCTCCAAGACTCTTCCACAGTGGACAATCTCTGCTGAGGTCTGACCTGGGGGAAGTGTGCATCTGTGGTCAGGAACTGCTGGGATGGCTTCTTGTACCTCAGCTGTCCCTCCGTGACAGTCACGTATGGTAAGAACCAGCCAGGACTTTGAGGGTTGGTTTGTGTTTTAATTAACCGTAAGACTGAATAGTAGTGGATTTAACACTGTCCAGTTTCTTGGCATATCACATGCTGCTTCCTTTACAATAAACACAACCTTTGTCATGTTTTAACCTGTCTTCAGTCTGCTCTCTGCCTAGCTGGGGTGGGAGATGATTAGCATTTTCCCTCCCCTCAGAGAGAGAAGTGTTTGTGTCTCGCCTGTTGGCAGTAGCCCTGGAAGATGAGCCTTAGCTATTGGCAGGGGCTGTGCATGGCTGACTGGCAAGCTTTGAAGATGCAAAATATGCAGGTATGTACACAGATGGTGTTGGAGGCTGAAAACAGGTCTGGATTTGGTCCTGTACAGAATATTTTGCACAGTTAACTTTCTGTAAATTCAGGAAAAAATGATGCAGTAACCAGATACATCCCCTGTGCAAACACAAAGCAGCAGCTCTTGAAGTCTGGTCATCTTTAAGAAGTCATCCTGCACTACCAGTGATTCTGGTCCAAAGTCTGCTTCCATAAAAATGACTTGAGGCTGAACTACGCTCTGGAAGCAGGCACAGGAGAAAGGTGTTGAAAGGCGATATAGTTCTGATGCAGGAGGGCATCACAGCTCCCCCTCCTTTTTAAGCCATTTTAGATTCTATACAGAGATGTACAAAAACTCTACAAAATTCTTCCCTTTTTTATGGTGTATCACATAAACTTGGAAGTGGGAGGATTCAAGTCAATCACTTCCGTGTACACACAACAAATATCAACAGTTACACTGATTGAAATGCTTTAACTTGAATTTTCATAGATACATAGCTGAGGTGATTTTTCTTAGCATTAAAATCTCATCTACCTGTAATGTCTTATCAGGAAAATCAGAAATATAATTGGTGACAAATACATTTACTACTGTGATTGAGTTGTGTTAATTTTGACACATTTTATTTTTGAGATTTAAAAAGTGTCTGTGAACAGCCTAGTTGCCATGAGCTGTGCTAGGCACTGCACCACAGCTGTACGGAGGAGGTGACTGCTGCATTGGTTGGTCCAGTCTTCCCACTGTGGCAGACTCGATGCTCCTTGAGACCACGCACTGGAACACGTGTGAGGTCAGAGCTGTCTGGCTCAGTTCCACCTTCCCACCTCCCAAAAAGAAATAAAAATTGTCTCTCTTACCCATCTTCCAGTTTCATGCAATAAAATCCCAACTGTCCTAGAATTCATGTCTCTATAGCACAAGGTAGTCTTTTTTTTTTTTAAAAAAAAGACTCTAAAATGTTAATCTCTTAAATAGCAGCTTCATGATCAAAACTGGGGATAAAGTCCTGCATGCCAATTTTGAGACCATAAATCAACTATAGGCAGATTATTCCCCCCTAAAACTTAATTAATTAGCTAAGGAAGTTTAGTGATGTGTTAAAATCCAATAAAAAAAGAACCAACCCAAACCCCACAACCATTCAAAAAGAAACAAAGTACTTGGGCAAATGACAATGGGGAAAGGGCGATGCTGAAAAAGCAAAGTTCTCTTCAATTAATGCATTTCCCTTCAGTAATGACTGACCTAAAAAGCACTTGCTATTGATGACCAATTACAAACCCAAACAAAATAACGGGAGATGTTTTGAGTTATTAAGCTGCCTTAACCATTTTGTAATAATCTTATTTAAAAAACAGCTCTTCGCAGATTCTTCTGGTATCCTGTGGGGATGTGACACTGTAGCCTTTTGTTCTGGAGTCCATGAATATTTCATAGTCATTCCCTCCCTGAAAACGGAAGACAGGGGTGGGAAAAGCATAAAAGGATTTCATTTTACTTAATGGTATAGTCACAGGCTTGGGATGGAAAAGGGACAAGATAAAGGAAATTATGGACAGAAGGGACATAACAGAGTCATGTCAGAGATGTCTTCCAGAGAACTAAAAACGTGCAGCCCACTGAGATTTTGATTAATGTATTTACAGCACCACCTGTGCTGAAACTTCTGCTGAACATCACAAACACTTGCAGGCAAACTTCCTGACCTGCATGTTAGAATTGTAATGAGAGGGCAGAACTTGCCTTATAAGTTTAGTCATACTTTTAGATTCGTATAACAACCTAGTACTGAGTTTTTTTTAATGGCTTGCTTATTAGAATTAAACTGTAAAGCTTGTCACAGAACACTATACCAGCACATGGTATTTGTAACTTATCCTTTTCTTTCCAGCTTGGTATCCTTCCCTTTTATTTAAATCACTGTTGACAACTGTTGATCCCTTGCTCTCACAGTGGTGTTTTAGGCTTGCTAGCTCCTGGTCTGATGTGATATTTATGACTGGTTTCTCATCACAGGAGTGATGCAACCTCCTTTCACAGCTGGCTTGGAAAACAATAGTGCTGCCATCTGCATGAGCAGAGCTCCCTGAAAGCCACAGCTCCCTGCACCACAGGAGACATTTCCTCATTCATCACACCACAGCAGCAGCAACTCCCATTTCTTCAAAACCCTGAAAATGCTGCCCTGCCAGTTCCGGGGTTTAAAATCCATAAACTCTGCACCAGAGTCTCTGCTCACTGTTTTCAGAAGTCTCAAGCACCCTACAGTTGTTTTGCTCTCTCCCATGACTAGGGACAGGGATTATATGTTAAGTTCAGTTCCTTAGTATGAAGACAGACAGAGTGGTTAGCAGGGAAGCAGTATTAAATTCAATGTAGAATAAATGTGTTTAATAATCACCAGCCAACAAGACACATCTATCTATTATACAATAACCAAACAGGATGATTATACAGCCATGTCACCTAGGTTTTTAACATAATTATAGAAGTTAAATTTCAAAATACATTTAGTATTAAGTCTGTCCTGATGCTGCATTCACTTTGAGAAACAGAGGGAGAATCTCTGCTCATGGCGGTCTACTGGCATTGTGCTGACCAGTACTGCACAACATATGTTCATGTTTATTTTCTGACAGCAGTTCCTTGTCAGCTATAAGGCAATTGGTTAGAGACTACAGTGCTTGTGCTTTAAAACAATAGCTCTGAAACGTATATAGGAAACAATCTACTCACTGGCATTGTCTTATCTCCAAAGAAATAAATAGTCTTGAACCCATCATCGGCAACGATTCCTAAGCAGTACCTCTTATCCCAGCCATCTGGGAACACATCGAAGCTTATTTGGCCTCCTAGGATAGACACAAACCAAGCAAACTGTGTTTTAATATAAGAACACTTCTCTGAGGGAAGAGTAAGTGAAGAAAACTGAACTGGGTAATGCTTTTGGTAGAGGGAGCTTTGCAGAGGTGAGAGAAATGTTATGAGATCCTGGAGTTATGTCTTACAAGTACAGAAAGTTTTTATAGGCTACGTGTTACTATAGTTGTGATTTACAGATTATTACTTACTCATTAAACAAATATGAAAGTCTCAGCATGTTCCCTGACTGCTCTCCCAAAAATCTTTGACTGCTCTCCCAAAAAGTGAATCAGTCTGACCTCAGTGCCAGGGAAAGTCATGGAACAGGTGATCTTGAGTGCTATCATGAAGCACATACAAGAGAACCCGGTGATCAGGCCCAGTCAACATGGCTTCACAAAAGGCAGGTCCTGCCAAACCAACCTGATCGCCTTCTATGACAAAGTCACTCGGCTGCTGGATAAGGGAAAGACTGTGGATGTGTTCTTTCTGGACTTCAGTAAAGCCTTTGACACAGTTTCTCACAGCATTCTGCTACAGAAACTGTCAGCCTCTGGCCTGGACAGACGTACACTCTCCTGGGTAGAAAACTGGCTGGATGGCCGGGCCCAGAGAGTGGTGGGAAATGGTGTTAACTCCAGCTGGAGGCCAGTGACAAGTGGGGTTCCCCAGGGCTCAGTGCTGGGTCCATCCCTGTTCAATGTCTTCATCAATGACCTGGAGGAAGGCATTGAGGGTACCCTTAGCAAGTTTGCAGATGACACAAAGCTGTGTGGAAGTGTTGATCTGCTGGAGGGTAAGGAGGCTCTGCAAAGGGACCTAAACAGGCTGGACCACTGGGCAGTGTCCAGTGGCATGAGGTTTAACACGGCCAAATGCCGGGTCCTGCACTTGGGGCACAACAACCCTATGCAGAGCTACAGACTGGGAGAAACCTGGCTGGAAAACTGCCAGGAGGAGAGGGACCTGGGGGTGTTGGTCGACAGCCGACTGAACATGAGCCAGCAGTGTGCCCAGGTGGCCAAGAAGGCCAATGGCATCCTGGCTTGTATCAGAAATGGTGTGACCAGCAGGTCCAGGGAGGTTATTCTGTACTCAGCACTGGTGAGGCGGCTCCTTGAATACTGTGTACAGTTCTGGGCCCCTCAGCACAAGAAGGATGTTGAGGCTCTGGAGCAAGTCCAGAGAAGAGTGACGAAGCTGGTGAAGGGGCTGGAGAACAGACCCTATGAGGAGCGGCTGAGAGAGCTGGGGTTGTTTAGCCTGGAGAAGAGGAGGCTGAGAGGAGACCTCATTACTCTCTACAACTACCTGAAAGGAGGTTGTAGAGAGGAGGGAGCTGGCCTCTTCTCCCAAGTGACAGGGGACAGGACAAGAGGGAATGGCCTCAAGCTCCGCCAGGGGAGATTTAGGCTAGAGATTAGGAGGAAGTTTTTCACAGAAAGGGTCATTGGGCATTGGAATAGGCCGCCCAGGGTGGTGGTTGAGTCACCTTCCCTGGAGGTGTTTAAGGCACGGGTGGATGAGGTCTTGCAGGACTTGGTTTAGTGTTGATAGGAATGGTTGGACTAGAAGATCCGATGGGTCCCTTCCAACCTGGTTGTTCTATGATTCTATGAAATCAATCCAGCCATTGGTGCACGTACAGCCCGAAAGTCTCATGCAAAAGATTTTTTTAAAGCTTTCAAGACAGAAAAAGGAGGAAATCTGCTTTTTTAACACAGTCTAACAGGGCGACAACTGTTCCAGTTCCGAATCGCTGGACTTTACCAGGACACAAAAGCATGACTCCCAGTTGAAGGTGTCAAAAACATAACTCTGATGTGATTTAGGAGAGCTATACTGCTGTTCATTTCTGCCTTACTGTTTCCATACTAGTGTTCTAATGGCAACTGTACTTTTTTATAGCTTTGAAAAGTAATAAAAGGCAAGAACATGACAATATATTGGGAAGGTTAAAAAAAAAAAAAAAAAAGAAAAATTGCATGGAAAATTAATTCCCCCCGTATTATTACTTTTCTCTTTAAGTTTCCAACTGCATTTGGATTTTCTTTCCTCTCCTTCCTCCCACACAATGTAGCAACAGAACTGAAGAACCTACTTAAGGGCTACTGAACAGTACTGACGTAGTGTTTCTCATCAAAACTGATGTGCAGAAACACCTCTGACTATCAAAAGCATATAATATCTTTCAAAACGAGCAGAATCAGTCATACAGCTGACATTAAAAGACAATGAACTGATGACAAGAAATCTAGTTCTCTTTGATGGATTTCAATTAATATGTATCAAATGAAAGCCTAAGAGGAAAAAGCAGCTTAGTCTTGCATGCAATGCCTGCAACCACCCCTAGAGATATAAATGTCACACAACCGGATAGGATATGTCATATGTGTAAGAGGATACGATTTAAGTGAAATTTAAGTTAATTTAAGTTTTAAATGAAATTACTTTAAATGTCATACCTATAGAAAATGTCAGGCCTTTTCCTGCAAATTCTCTTTGCAAATCAGCTACAAATTTCTCTCTTATGTGTTCCTTCTGTTTAAGGGAAAAGAAGTAAAACAAAACCAAACATCAGTTACATGCTGTGTTATTTCACCAACAAAGATAACCAAAAACCCACCATACTCCAAGGTCTGAGCACCCAGACTAGTGCGACAGAGCTATATTTTTGTTATTACTGAAAGCATGCAGAGAATATTTCAACATTAATCTGTTACCAACTTGTTAAAAAAAAAAAATAAGAGCAAAACTTCACATGCATGCTGTATTGTCTGCTTTTCTATCTGTAAATCTTAGAATACTCAGTAGTACGTTTCAACTCACAGTAAAATTCAGTTTGATAAATAGGGAGACTGAAGAGTCCTAAAACAGCTACTAGTCTTCTGATACCAGAAAATCCTAAAAGGGTATTTTTCAGAATGGCTTAGGCTTAGAAATCTTCCAGTAGCCACTGAGTTGGAGGCAAAGACTGCTTTTGAGGAACTAGATTTCACTTTTTGTATCAGGTCAGAAACAGTTGTTAAAGCGGGGAACGGAACTCTGGTATCATGGCTCATATTCAGTTCAGCCTGCACATTTAGCTGTGTCCAGGGAAAATAAATGATGAATAGTTTTATGTCAGCTTTTAAATTTTGCTTTAAAAAACTTAAAAGAGTTGACAAGAAAAGTAACATCTGTAAGTAATGCAACAAAATACCAATTGCAGATTTCCTGGAGTCTGAACTGAGTTAAACTACATGGAAAGTATTAAAATGAAAAACACTGCACAAAGTATAAAAGCTTTTTAAAAATCATAACCTGTCCATAACTGCCTCTTCCAGGAGAGCTGGATATTTTTCAAGAGTTGTAACTCACTTTATCAAGTTCATAGAACTCAACTCGTTCTTCCTGGCTGCAGCTCCTTCCAATGGGGGATACGTTTAACATCCCATTTCGGAACTCAATAAAAGTGCCCCTAAAAATAATTGATTAATGAGACAGAAAATAGATTAAAATTGCTCAAAATACTGAATACCACATGGAACTTTCATTTAATTCTGCAAAGAACAGGAATCTGATGTCTCCTTCAGCCTCTCATTGTCATAAAAACATCTAGGAACAAATCAAGGAGTCTTTTGGACTTTCATTTGAACCTGGCAATCTCACCATCATCCTTACTGACTTTTAACAACATGATTTGGTCTTATAAATACGACTGGGGCATCCTGTCAGCCCAATTCTCGGACCCTGCCAGGTCAGCCTGTCAGCTCCAGAGCAAGGCAGCAAAATCTACAGCAATCCTGGCAGTGTTTCTAGTGAGCCTCGCATATGGTATGGATCGACGTCTCAAGCCAACTGCTCTCTCGTATCACACAGAACCATTCTTACTGCATGCTTCTCAACTCTGGTAAATATTATGCTCCTGAATCTTAAACATACCAATGAAACACTCTTATTTCAAAACTGAACCTCCTTCCCTCTTAAATAAAAATGCTCCATCAGTATTTCAAACCCTGTGCTCCAGCTGGGACCTTGTCTTTGCATGCATTGGTTGAGCTCCGTTTCACAGATACAGCGTTCCTAAAACAGAAATTATTCATTTTTTGCTGAGCAGCCTGCATTACATATTGATGCTCAACACTGTAACATGGAGATTATGGTGCCACTGAAATGTGTGTATACACATACCTTTTCTTTGGGAGTTTAATCTTTGCAATGTAACTCAGGCAGTAGTTTATCAGGTCTTGAAGTATGTCCTCCCCAAGGTGACCCTGTATGCTCTAACAAAATAAATACTATTCAACCAAAGGTCCAGAACTTCAGATTCCAAAGAAAGTCACTTGGAAAACAGACATTGGATAATCAGGCATGGTTAATACTGCAAAGAAACATGCCTTCAATGGCTGTCAGTTGATGCACATGTGGTACCAACTAATGACTCTCATTTCATGTTTGCTTTTTTAAACCATAATACCAAACTCTCATTTAATAAGCTCCCTACTAGCACCTGCTTTAGAAGGAAATGCTGTGGGCCAAAGACAGCAGGCCTAACAAAAAGTTGCCATTAATGTCTACTGTGGCCAAACGTGAAAAAATAGAACCTGGAAACCACGTTTCAGCCAGGATCTCTTTTAAATTTTTTCTGTTACTTACCTTGAACTGATGAAGGTGATTAGTACATCTAGAATCAGTTGTACATTATATTCATTTAGAGTATTTACCTTCTAGCTCATGCAACATTTGAGAAAGTGCACTCTGAATTAATACTACAAAGCAGCTACAAGAAATTTTCTGAACCCTAAGGCCCAACAGACATAGGCTGTGAGATGCCACATTCATAGGACGTCTAGGAGTGGAGGGCTTGGCCACGTTTCCGATGGATTAGCTGAGGAAAAGGCTGTTTCAGGACTTTCACTGTTCTTATTTGGTCAGACGCTCCAGACTGCAATAGCTATTGGTTTTGAGAATACCCTAAAGAATAAAGCTTCAGGTCATTATGGTCATTATGTGAATCAGAATGCCAAATGGACAACCTGTTCCAGAACTAACACACAAAAATGGCAGGAAATTTGGCTGTAGTTAGAAGGGTGATTATAGAAAGCCGCACTGCAGCAACAAAGTAAAATCTTGTTTAGAAAATCTCTTTTTCACATTACTGGAAGCATCAAGCTCACCTGCTTGCTCAAGAATTTTCCATCTTTGAATGCTACCAGACCATTTTCTGGAAAAACGTAGTCAAATTTTTCAATCACTACAACCAAACAAAAACACAGTAAATTTATAATTTTCCTTGTATGGTTAATGCAGAATTGTCTTACACATTAAGTACGTTAAAATATAGCAAATATTACATCATAAAGCATGAAAGATTCAGCAGCATAACACTGAGCACAAAATGAAAGCCACTCTCATCTCTCTCCAAGATTAACACACACTCCAAATCACACGAAGTCTTTCAGTGAAGTTACCTGTATTTTTGCTTAAAGGCTCCCCCTCTCCTGCAAACACATCTCTGCATTAAATGTAAGGAAGTGACTGAGCACCTCAAACACTGCAAAAAGCCTGGCACACACCCTGGCTAGGGAGAAAATTAAGTAGTATCATTTTAGCTTTGATTTCTCAGTGTTACTAGTCCATAGCAGATGTCTGAGAGTTGTAAGCCAAATGGATTCTGGGTTATCTGGTTATTACAAAAGGAGATCAGTGGTGCCAATTAAGTAAAGACTATTAAAGATAGCCTTTTATACAGAAAAGGAAATGCCTATCAAAAGACAAAAGCAAGAGTCATGTCTGCATCTTAACAGCAGTTAACAATATCAGATCCCTCAGGGATGAACCAGACAGCTGAGCACCCTGCACATGTCATTGGGTTGTTTAGCCTTGAGAAGAGGAGGCTGAGGGGAGAATTTATTGCTCTCTACAATTACCTGAAAGGAGGTTGTAGAGAGGCGGGAGCTGGCCTCTTCTCCCAAGTCACAGGTGACAGGACAAGGGGAAACAGCCTCAACCTGCACCAGGGGAGGTTCAGACTGGACATGAGGAAAAATTTTTTCACAGAAAGGGTTATCGGGTACTGGAACAAGCTGCCCAGAGAGGTGGTTGAGTTACCATCCCTGAAGGTGTTTAAAAGACGGGTAGACGAGGTGCTGTGGGACAATGGTTTAGTGGCAGATAGGAATTGTTGGACTCAATGATCTAAGAGGTCTTTTCCAACCCAGTGATTCTATGATTCTATGTCTATGCCTTGTGCTCAATTCTATTTTAAAAAGATAACATTAAAACACCTGCCTCAGGTCCTGTCCCAAAGTCAGGATTTCACTACTAGTAACAACCCCTTCATAAGACACCAACATATGTCTAAAATGCAAATGCAGGCTGCAATTTCTTAAAGCCCATAAGTAGCTTTTAACAGACTCAGCGTCACTCACCATAATCATGGAAAGTTAAAAGCAAAGATGGTGAATGAACAGGGCATAGCCCAGTTCACTTTTACCATTTCCCTGCAAGCAGTTCAGTGCAAGGGACCGCACACCCCGCCATCCTCACCGTCATCACCCAGCTGCTCCTTCAGCTTCTCCAAATCCGAGCCACCCACCACTCCCACCTTCACCTTCTGGCGCAGCTGCTGCAGGAACATGGCCATCTCCACTGTGATTTTCTAGTTTTAAAGTATGAGAATTACACTTGTCAGTATTCTTATCATGACACCAGCATCTCTGTTTCTCAATTAAACCTAGCAGCGCTGTTCAGGGCTTGTAGAAAAAGTAAGCAGGATTTTTTTTGCCTTAAACAGCAAATTAAGCCTGCACAGCACAGGAATGGCTGCAGAGCACATCCTGATGCCTCAGCTAACACCTTTCCTTGAATTTCACATCTGTTCAGTGACAAACACTCTCGTGCCAAGGTGCGCAACACCAACTTCCATGATACCAAAAATGATGGTAAATAAACTCACTAAGACTCAGTTTGGGGTTTTAGAAAGCAAGCATTGTTTAATCAGGCCTGAGCAACACGAAGAAGCAATCTCCATCAGTCGTGTGCAGCGAGGCAAGAGCTGGGGACATAATATATGTCCCACTTATATGCATATAGATAATTTTTCCCAGAAACATGCATTTCCTATTACTTCCCAAGTTTTAATTTTAATGTTATTATGAAATTCACAACAGTACAATCTCTTGCTAATTTGGAGCAGCCCCATCTCTGCCTGACCTTGCATTTGAGATACGGAAAGGCTGCAAGCAGAGGGGATTACACAAGAGACACCTTTCAGGGCAGCTCACACTGAACATGAGAATTTATCACCTCCAAAGAATGAACAGTGTCTAGAAAAACACTGCTGGAAGGAGAACATCATATCAATGGGACATTCTGTCTAACTTTAAAAACAAGACAATTACTGAGCTGAGACTTAGCTCTAGTTTAGCTTAAATCAAGAACATTCCAATTTTTCTGCTAGGAATCACTTCTCGTATCACCCGGGCCTGTGCACGGCCCAGACCCTCAAGCAGCCCCAGCACTGGCATAGCTGCCACCGGCCCTGGCCCTGGCCCCCAGCCCCAAGCCCCAGGCGCCAAGCCCCAGGCCCCAGGCCCCAGGCCCCAGGCCCCAGGCCCCAGGCCCCAGGCCCCTGGGCCCAAGCCCCAGGCCCCAGGCCCCAGGCCCCAAGCCCGGCTCGCCTGGCGCGGGACGGTGAGAGTCCCATCCACGTCGAATAGACAGAGCTCCATGGCCCTACGGCGCTGGGGATGCCGGGAGGCAGCCGCTTCCGCCCTGCGCGGGGCCCTAGTGGGCGGGGCCGAGATCGTAGCGGGCGTGGCTTGGGCTACGGCATGACGTGTGTTAGCTCACTGTGGGCGCGGCCAAGGGTGCGATTGGGCGTGACTTAGGCAACGGTGGCCTAAGGGCGTGCGTTACCGTGCGGTGGGTGGGGCCCAGTGCGCAGTGGACAGGGCTTCGCCTGTAGCGGGCGGCACGGCGGCCATGGTGAGCAGGGTGGGGTTGATTAACGGCCTCTGCGGAGGGTTCGTTCCAGTTTCCCTTCTCGGGCCTCGCGTGGCTGGGGCGAGAAAGCGAAGGTCCCTTTGTCCCCTCTTGCCCTACGGTGCTGTCACTATGCTTCCCCTCGTGCCGCGGGGCCCGCGGTGTTTCCTTCCCGTCGCTGCCTGGCTTCTCGCTGCCGGCAGCCCCTGGCGCTTTCCCTCCCTCGAGTGTCGCTTGGAGGAAGAGAGAGAGAGGCAGGGAACGCGGTGAGGTCGGCGATGCTATCGGGTCCAATGGCATGAGGTTTAACAAGGCCAAATGCCGAGTCCTGCACTTGGAACGCAACAACCCTGTGCAGCTACAGACTAGAAGTCTGTCTGGAAAGCTGCCTGGAGGAGAAGGACCTGGGGGTGTTGGTTGACATGAACCAGCAGTGGCCCAGGTGGCCAAGAAGGCTAGTGGTATCAGAAACAGCGTGGCCAGCAGGTCTAGGGAGGTTATTCTCCCTCTGTACTCAGCACTGGTGAGACCACTCCTTGAATACTGTGTTCAGTTCTGGGCCCTGCACCACAAGAAGGATGTTGAGGCTCTGGAGCGAGTCCAGAGAAGAGCAATGAGGCTGGTGAGGGGGCTGGAGAACAGACCTTATGAGGAACGTCTGAGAGAGCTGGGGTTGTTTAGCCTGGAGGAGGCTGAGGGGAGGCTTCATTGCTCTCTGCAACTACCTAAAAAGAGGTTGTGGAGAGAGAGCTGGCCTCTGCTCCCAGGTGACAGGGGACAGGACAAGAGGGAGTAGTTTCACGCTGCACTAGGGGAGGTTTAGGCTGAACATTAGGAAAATTTTTTTCACAGAAGGGGTCATTGGGCATTGGAACCGGCTACCCAGGGATGTGGTTGATTCCCCTTCCCTGGAGGTGCTGAAGGACATGGTTTAGTGATTGATAGGAATGGTTGGACTTGATGATCCGGTGGGTCTCTTCCAACCTGGTGATTCTATGATTTTTTCCCTCCTCACCCACAGGAAGGAATGCAAGCACAAGCGCCAGTTCCCAACAGCACATTTTCAGTGTAAGATTGGGACGGGCTGGGCGGGCAGGCTCACACTTGCTTGTCTTCAGGTGACTGGGGAGCAGCTGCTGAGCTAAATGTGATTTGCTTGTAAAGAAAACTCAATGGATGACTTGTGGGTCCGTTTCCTTCTAGGCTGGGCTCTGCAGAATTGGGACTAAAGTCTGTATGGCACCACGTTTTGGGAGATGCCTGCAAAATGAGCTCTGGACAAGGTCATGGAGAAAGGAAGATGCTCGCCTACCGTGGTTTTGTGGCACACAGGAGTGTCTGCAATCACAGAACTGGCGAGTTAGTGGTGTTAATTATCCTGGAAGACAGCGAGAGCCATCTGTGTGTCTGTGCCGTTCAGCCCCTGCTGCTGTGGCCCGACAAAAGGCTGAGAAAACAGAGGAGTTCAGACTGGTCTACAGGTTTCCGGGGATTAAGTACTGCAGGATCCTGTCCAGGCTGAAGCTGTTGCAAACTGCCACCACTGTGGCCACACTGCCACCCATCTGCTACCTCTATCTGCAAGAACAGGTCTCTCAGAACATCCTCTTGTATACAACTGGCATTGTGCTTTTTGCTGGTGCAATGTTGTATAGCATGAGCTACTTTTTCAGACGAATTATTGGATTAATCTACTTAAGTGAAACTGGCCGTACTGTCAAAGTGGCCCACCTGACATTCTGGGGAAAACGCAATGACATTTACTGTCCCATAGAGACAGTGATGACTTTGGATGAAGCTGGAGAAAGCAAGGGGGAGCTACTTCTCCAGTTCAGACGGTATAATAGTGAAGATATTTTATATTTTACAATTAGGTTTGGCCAGATTGTAGACAGACAGAAGTTTATTCACATATTTGGAGAATTTGAGTGATAGAACAGCTCATTTCCAGTAGATTACCCTTTTTTTTGCATTTTCATTTTGCTTTTTCGTCCTTGAAGTTTAGTTTAACAAACTAACATAGTTCTGTCATTGTACTTTGCAAAACCTGCTGGTGAGTGCACTCAGTGTAGAAAGTAGAAATGGTAAAAAAATCCACTCGATTAAATGTCTTTGCAGCTGTGTGTCTCTTCACAAGGTCTTCCAGGATGTGAACATAACTGGACAAAACAAGGGCATTGCCAGACACACTTACAGTTCAGCTGTAAGGCTAAGCTAAAGATGGGACAGCATTTCAGGAACCTCTCGTGTAAGCTGCTTTCACATTGGAATAAAGGAAAAACATACCTAAGCCCAGTGCTGTGAATCACAGGGACACTCTGTGAGCCTTTGTACAGCTGGGATCCTACTGATCACCTGAAAATTTAGAACTACTTATTCTTCTCTGCATATATGTTCATTTGTGCTTGTTTTGTATGTGAAGCTTACCAAATAGCCTGGGGAACAAGTCCTCTGTAGCCCTTGATGTGTTTACTGATTTGGGCATATTTTAACATCAGAAACTATGTTGCCAAATACACTTTCCATTTCCTGCTCCTCAACTCTTAGCTTACCTAAAACGAAAAGAGGTAAGAAAGACACCTAAAAACTGTGTTGAATTAGGGCTGAAAATATGTGCACTTTATATTCTGGTGAACTTGCAGGGTTGATCACTTTGGCAGCTGTGTCTCTGAGGAACAGTGGTCTCACTCAGTGGCATTAGTATGATTCCTCCTTTACCAAAACCTCAGTAGGAAGGAGGAGCAGGATGTAAACCCCAGAAAGCATCAAACCCGGTCACTTGTAAAATTTTTTTTTGAATTTTTAGAAGCAAGTTGACTCCAGCTTTGCAGGCTGCTGTGTCATTTGAAACAAGGGAAAATAATCTGACCCTTATAAGTCTCTTGGAGAAATCTGGACCATTCTTTTCCTGGTTCCTTCTTTATGTCTATAGAAACCTTTGTCTCTTGGTGGATCGGCAGATGCAGATAAGTAAAATTGCCATTTAAGTGTATGGAGTAACCTTGATTTACTGTTTATTCGTGTTGGATTTTCCTAATGGGAACACCATTATTTTAAATTTTGGTTGATCCTGTGTGGTACAGCAGTATCACAAAAGGAAGAGAGAAACGTTTCTTGACTTAAGACACCATGGCAGCAAAATGCAGTGGATGGTATGCATGAAGTATGAAGATACACCTCCAAACCCATAAAAATATATTTAATATTCACTAATGATTCAGTTCAGGCATGTACCAAGTGTAAAATTAAAAGCCCTGGAGAAGTTCAATTATAAATATTTTATTTAAGAATATTGATTACACAAGATGTCATTTTTTTATGGACTGGTGTACAGTTACTAGTTACACCATGAAGTGTAGATAAGTATTTGTTTAAACATTTATTTGGCACTGTTGACAGTATGCTGTAAACAATATTAATTTTATATGCTTCAGCTGCAGTGCTTTCTATGTATTTTCTAACAGGATTTCATCAACATGTTGTACACAATTATATGGTTACTGTGTGTCAGTAAAAATTATAAAAACATCTAAGGTATTCATAGTAAAAGTGAAGACCTGGTAAGACTTCAAATTACTGGACCCTTGATTCTGTAAAAGTACAAGACTTGCTAGAGACATTTACTAAAACTACGGCACTGATATGTTGAACAAACTAATTCCCAGACTGCTGTCAAATACAGTTCTCTGTTTGACTTTCCTTTTGCTGATAATATGCTTAATAAGGGCAGCAATAATGATGAGGTTTTGAACACCAGTCCCTCTCCCAGATTTCTGCAACCTCTGGTCAAAAACCTGCACAGGTTCTGACCAGCTGGTACCAGACCTCTGGTTTCTGCTGAGAGGTTTACAGAAATCCCATTATTTTTAAGCTAGCAGAAGTGAGTGTGCTTGAGTTTTCCAGTACCAGCACTCAAAATATAAAATGGGAAAACCCTGATGAACATTTCTCAAAGCAGGTAAGAAGCCTTTCACATTTTTGTATGTGCATTAAACCTGTAAATCTTTTAACTGCTCTGACCCAGTTATGTACTTAAAAATCATGATCAGATCATGACAGGGCACTGTAAAATCCACTGTGGTCCCTTGTTTTTGGTGCACAACAGAAAGTTAAACTTAATAAGCAAAATCCAGATGCTTGCTAACCAAGTAAAAAAAAAAGGCACCAGACCCAGTTCAAGTCAGCCTTAAGCAACGAGTACAGAGTAAAAAGGTGTTCAAAACAGTTTTCTGAAGATAAATAAACTAATGAATCACGATTCTTTTTGATCCTGTGGCTTTCTAGAAGATTGCTGATGTATGAATGACTTAGAATTAACTATGAGAGCAAAAATAATTGCTTTGCATTATAAACGTGCAATTAGTACTAGGCCTTCACTGTAGAGTTTCTGATGTCAGGTAATGGCTAAAGTCAAGCAATTCCGTTGCAGTTTTACAAAATACGTCAAGTAGTCATAGCTTGTTATAGATAAATGATTGGCTATTGTGTGTTATTAGCAAATGGTAAAATAATCTCAAATCATTCTAGATTGCTGACAGAGGTGGAAATAATGTGCTTCGTATGAGTCTCTAAGCCTTGTAAAGTTGCATCCTTCAGGTTATGGTCTTCTCTGTACAAATCTGATTGTAAGAGAGGTTAAAAGCTTTAAAATCTAGCATGAGGAAAAGAAGTACATCAGTTCCACCTACAGGGCCGAGTGCATTAGTGCCTCAGGAGCAGTGCATGTAGGCTGTGCATGGAGCAGCTGGTAACATCCTCATCCAGCTGGTGTGGCAGACGTTTGTTTTCAGGGGGATAAAGCTGGACATTATTCTGTAAAATACTGTGCTTGGCAGTGGTGGAAAGCAGAGCATTCCTTGAAACACCTATTTTATTCCAGCTGCCATTAGAGATTGGCACTTTCTGTATGGCAGGCATGTGGTGTTGAGTGAACACCATGCTTGTTACAGCTTCTGGACCCAAGAGTAAATCTACTGGGATTACTTGTGAAGGTGAATGGTACCAGGTCATATTTAGACAAATAGTCAGGGCCATGAATGCAGAGAGGCTCTGCAACTAATACAACCCAAGCCAGAAGATGGAGGGCCACAGCTTCTACAAGTGCACAGAGTGGGACTACTGTGTGTACCTGCTGGTGACCAGTACCAATGCTCTGCCTGGGCTGAGTTTGCATGGAGCAGTTTGCCTCAGAGAGGATTACAGACAGAACATGAACCTTATTTTATTACTTTACACTTATCTTGTAAGTAGAGAAGACATAAATTAATGCAAACTAATTTCATGATCAGCTGTTCAGTGTGAGGGAAGTACTTCTTACTTGAAGTTTGCCAAGATGTCACTGAAAATGTTCAGGAAGAGGTGTGCATGATGATCCTTGAAGATCAGTGTAGGACGAAAACGAATCGATCTGTCACCACAACCTCCTAGCACAACACCTAAAACAACAATAGAGTAGTCATTTCTATCTTTGCAAGATATTGAGAAAATACAGGTCTCAGAAGGATGTTCACATCACTGTATAAGGCCAACAGAAGCTCTTCCAATCCCTGCTAAACCCACAAGGACACAGCATGTGTTGAAGAACACTGTGGGTATCTGTAGCTGTTCTGTAGAACGCTTGGAACGTTGTGACAAATCCAGCACAGAGCTCAAACAGCACCTGAGACTTCAAAACAGCAATACTCTACTGGTTTATGCACCTTGATGCTGGAACAAGACACAGTAAGAGTTTTTGCGATTTTTTTTTAAACTACTCTGGTTTTAATTACAAAAAGTTAAAACATATCAGTGTTGGCAAACCTCTTCTTGCAGTACTTTAAAGGCGTACTTAAAAGTACTTTAAAGGTTTAAACCCCAAAACCAATTAATTCTTTGAAATGTTTGTGGGCAAGAAATCCGTGCCACTGATCTGAGCTTACATTGCCTCTAAGCATAGCCTTGGTTTACCATGAAACAAACCACATGGCTTTTCTCCCTGATGGCTTAGTTTCCAAGAATTAAAAAAACCCCAAACCATCCAATATCTTACACTCTAAAATTTTTGGTTCAAGTAGTCTAGATGGAATCATAGAATCATAGACTAACCAGGTTGGAAGACACCCACCGGACCATTGAGTCCAACCATTCCTATCAATCACTAAATCGTGCACCTTAGCACCTCGTCCATCTGTGCCTTAAACACTTCCAGGGAAGGTGACTCAACCACCTCCCTGGGCAGCCTGTTCCAGTGCCAATCACCCTGTCTGTGAAAATTTTTTTCCTAATGTTCAGCCTAAACCTCCCCTGGTGCAGCTTGAGGCCATTCCCTCTTGTCCTGTCACTTGGGAGAAGAGCCCAGCTCCCTCCTCTCCACAACCTCCTTTTAGGTAGTTGCAGAGAGCAATGAGATCTCCCCTCAGCCTCCTCTTCTCCAGGCTAAACACCCCCAGCTCTCTCAGCCATTCCTCACAAGGCCTGTTCTCCAGCCCCTTCATCAGCTTCATTACTCTTCTCGGGATTTGCTCCAGAGCCTCAACATCCTTTTTGTGGTGTGGGGCCCAGAACTGAACACAGTATTCAAGGAATGGTCTCACCAGTGCTGAGTACAGAGGGAGAATAACCTCCCTGGACCTGCTGGTCACACTGTTTGTGATACAGATACACCATCCCTGCTTCTTTCAAAAGATGCGAGAAACAGGAAAAAGTGACAGAAGCAAACCCAGGCCCCTTGTTCCTAGGTTAAATTCAAAGTGAATGTTTGGCTTTGGATCATGAGGTTTCCCTCCCGATACCTGGACTTGTCTACAGCTGGGTAAGAATTTTATAACAGAAGAGAGATGTAGTTGTAGATCTGTGCCCCCTATTAGGCAACTCATTATTAGCTATCCCATAAAATTCATAGTTTTTTTCCCTGTGTTTTCCTGAGTGACAGTCACATTAACTTTTATCTAATTTTCCTGACCTGTTTCTAGAGTCACCTTCCCTGGAGATGTTTAAGGGATGAGTGAATCAGATACTGAGGGGCATGGTTTAGTATTTGATAGGAATGGTTGGACTGGATGACCCGATGGGTCTTTTCCAAGCTGGTGATTCTATGATTCTAGTAGTAAGCCCTGCCTCAGTGCACCTAAGGTCACTGCAGAGCAATAAGAGAGTGAAATCACAAAAATGCATGCCCCATGTAGGTCTCTTCTAGTAATGCAGGACCTATAGAGGAAGATAAATATACACATCACACAATGGACTGGTCTGACATCTCTGAAAACACAAGTATTTCAAGAAAAGTCTAAACACAGCTTTGTTGATAATTTCACTTTTGTCCTCTGATACTATAATACACAGACACCATCCAAAAAGGGACAATTTAAAGCATCATATATGCTGCTGTTTGCTAATTCACACACAAACCTTCTTACCTTTGTTTCTGGCTATTGTAATTAACTTGTTTCTAGTTGCATCATTTGGAGTGTCAAATGAACAGAATGTTCCTCTTCCTCTCACTCTGCTGATAAGATGGGGGTAACGAGCCTGCAAAGAGAGGTCAGGAATGATCCAGGGCACCTGGTGGCAGTCTCTGCTCCGCTAGGCATTGTGCCACAGAGAAACTCTACTGCCTCCTCCGCTCAGGTGCAGCGAGCGATTGCACAGGATAGATTTATCATGTAACTGTGTTCTGTTTGGCCCCTTCTGACAGCAGCCTAGGTAGCCAGCAGCTGTAGAGGCTGACAGCAGGAAGTTTGAAATGGGGCAGAGTTATTCAGGCTTGCACTGAAGTACCTGAACCAGCACGTTGTTATAATGTTAACTAGTTCCCAGCTGGAGTGGTCAGTCCAAGTGTTTAAACTAGATTAGGTCAGATCCTAACTGATCAGCAAATGTCTCTTTATCTATAATCCTTCCAGGTGTTTACCTGTAAATCCAGCAGCCCAGTCAGTAATGCTTTCCCAGCATGGGTTGCGTTGTTTAGGAGGTCTTCTGTTTTTATAACCTTAATGACTTCAGCAAGCATGAGGCTCTTGGATGGATCTCCAAGCCAGGTATTAAAAATCCGATAGGGCTTGGGAAAGGGTGGAGAGAGAGTTATGGAACATGTTAACAGGCAAATCACTATAATATCTGGTGTATGAAGAAGCATGCACTAATCTCGCCAATCCCCTTTTTTTTTGTTACAAGATACAGCTGCCCCACTGAGTAGAAACAAACTACTCTATGCCACAAATTTAGTGCATTCTATCTTGCTGCTCTGACATCTCATGAAACATGGCTACAGATAATATGGAAATCAGCATCATCTATATGGGTTTTACATTCAAGCTTTGTGTTCTCCCTCTTTAATTTCTTTTTTTCCCCCCACATTTATTACATCTAAAATGTCATTAATGAAAAAAAGAAATCTTGCTGATTGAATCCTACTACTGACATACAGACTTTGAAGATATCATGTTGCTCTGTGGATAAAGGTGTCAGTTTGTAGCTGAAAGGTTAAATTTATTAGGCTAAACCCAGTTCTCCATCTTTATGACCTTTCTGACTGACTGCAAATGGAATAAAAGTGAAGAACTGCTGATAACTTTCGTGTAAGCACAAAGCAAATATCTATGAAACAGCAGCTCCATCTAGCTGAACCTGCATTGCTGAAGGAATGCTGCTCTTTCTGTGGACATCACAGTTACTCATAAAGGGGCCACCAACAGAGTTCAAGTTTCATTGAAAATCTTACAGCATTTGGCCTGAACTCCTCCTTGTGGAAAAAACCTCCTATCATCATCTTCTTGCTGAATGTTACCACGTCAGCTGGGTCATCCAGGCCCCAGTGCTCATGTGCCCAGAATTTTCCTGTGCAGCCACCTCCCGTCTGTACCTCATCCACCAAGAACGCACAGCCATGCTGCGAAGACAGATGTAAAAAGCAGGGAATGAGTGTCCACATTCCCAAAAGAGACATAGCTAGTGAATAGATAAATACAAGCAAATAACATGAAACATCACTTCTCCTATCTCTCTTCACCATTCCAAAGCTCCCCTCCTCAAATCCCACACCAGTGCCACTCACTGTGCATTGGGTTTCACAATTAAAAAATCAGCTATTTTTTTCAGAAAGGCATTAGAATCATATTTTCTACCTAAATTCACAAAGTACACATTTTTAGATAATCTATGCCTTTTTCATTTGGTCTAGGAGACCCCTGAAAACATCTGGGAAGAGTCTGGGTAGCATTTTCAAAGCCTCCAAGGGAAGTAGAACATCATTTCATTTATAGTTTTCTTTGTTTTAAGTAAGACGTCTCTGCCTCCAGTCCGAGTCAGGCATTTTGTAGCACAAAGGCAATACCAGCAGCATGACCTGTTTAGTCTGGGGGCCTAAAGTGATCCTGGAAAAGCTGCCTTTTCAGCCAGTCTGCTGAAAGGGCTATTCATTTTAGCTGCTAACATGTTTTGTTGATGCGAGGGACTATTTTCTTGAAACTTTGGGACAGGGAGATCAAGCTATATCATGCTATTGTGATTAAAAATAATCGGTAAGTACTTCTGACAGCATCTCAGTTAACACAAGTCAAACCTTTTAATTTTATCTTTTTTAATGTTATCATCCTTACACAAGCAGTTAATAATGGGAAAGGCTGCTTTTTCACATGACAGAACAGAATTTTATAGATGTCACCTATGCTTTTCTCTGTAAGCACATAAATCTTTTCAGGGTGAATAAAGCATGCAGTAAGCCTTACTGAGGGCCATTACTCTCAGACAGGTAACTCTACATTCAGATTATCAAGACGTCCTTTTCATTGTTTTGTTGGAACATCAGCACTTACAGTTGCCCTCAATTTGTGTTTCAGCTTTTCTGGCAATTAATAAAAGTCTGTCAACATAAAATAACCCTTTTCCAAACCTGTGTCTTCTGAATTTGTTGACTCCCTTCAACAAACTTGCATTATCATTTAAAGAACACTACTATGAAATCTATAGTTCTCTCACTTAAGACACTGGAATAAAATATATTGGATAGAGGAAACCACTAGGTATGAATCAAATGCAAGAGACTGTGCCAAGGAGGGATAGCTTGTATCTGAATACACATGGTACACACCTGCCCCAACTGCTACAAAGGAGGCCTGTGAAGCTCTTGAAATGCCTGGGGCAGGGGGAATGCCCCTAGAGACACCAAGAAGCATTTGCATGTGTAGCTACTGATTTGGGGCTAGAGGAAGTACTAACCATTGTTTAGCAGATCCAGATAAAAACAAAGAAAGGACTAACACTTCAGGGTAAACAGAATAGTAATAATTTAGCAAAGCAACTGACACTTGAAGGATAGCAGAATAGAAACTTCTCACACTTAAAGAATACACAGGACGACAGTTGTTTACCTAAAGCAACATATTTCTATAAGCCTATGCTAGAAATTATTTCTATAAGGCATGCACATTGTTTTGGAGAAATAATTCTCCCGTGCATCTCAGTGCTGAATAAACATACCTAATTTATAACTTTATAAGTTACAGAGTCTTGATTCCACGTGTCACTACCACTGAGTGAGCTGTGAAATATTTGATTACCTTTCTGGCGATATCTCGTAGCTTTCTGAAGAAGTCATCTGAAGCATGGTTGTCACCACCCTCTGACTGTATTGGTTCTATAATGATTCCAGCCACAATCTTCTTCTTTTTTCTGTACTTTACAATAAGGTCTTCCACCTGCATATCAAACATTTATGGTACACTTGCATATTGCCTCCCAGCAAGATTAAATCTCAGCAACAGAACTTCAACTTTTTCAACTTTTCATATACATTCCTGGCTATAAATGTATTGGGAAGCATAAGGAATTAACAAGTAGTTCCTCCAGGATTTAACACTGCTCTCTTGTTCCTGAATAATGCTTAAGTTCAAATAATATCTTAAACTCATTGTAACTAGTTGCAAATTTCTCTGCAATGGTGTGAAAGCTCTAGCAGATTTCAGCTGACAGCAGGGTGGAAATCACTGGAGCTTGCTATGCCAGCCACCTAAGCAATGCAGAAGAAAACAGATATTGTGTCAGAAAACAAAACTCAGCTAATGTATTAAAGATGGTAATCTGGTGAATGTGCTTTTTCTAGTCACCCACTTCAGACACTTTAAAATTAATCAGATTAAAGAGTGTAGAAATCCTGTTGCTGATAGGGGGCTTATAGTTGTAAGGGCCATTATACAAAGAAAAGTAAGAATGTAAGGGCCACTATGACAGGATGTAAGGGGGAAATTGACTCAGTCTCAAAGAAAAGGCGGGAACATGATAGCCATCACGACCAGATGTAGGGGGGCTGGACAGAGCTAGTTCATGCCTGACACCTCCTGGAATGAGAAATCACATTCTAGAGCAAAACCAATGTATGGATAGGAGACTGATTGCTGCATATAGAATCATAGAGTCACCAGGTTGGAAGAGACCCACCAGATCATTGAGTCTAACCATTCCCACCAATCTCTAAACCACACCCCTCAGTACCTCATCCACCTGCACCTTAAACACCTCCAGGGAAGGCAAGTCAACCACCTCCCTGGGCAGCCTGTTCCAGTGCCTAACAACCCTTTCTGTGAAGAATTTTTTCCTTATGTCAAGCCAGAACCTCCCCTGGCAGAGCTTGAGGCTATTGCCTCTTGTCCTGTCCTCTGTCACTTGGGAGAAGAGGCCATCACCCTCCTCTCCACAACCTCCCTTTCAGGTAGTTGTAAGGAGCAATGAGGTCTCCCCTCAGCCTTCTCTTCTCCAGACTAAACAACCCCAGCTCTCTCAGTCGCTCCTCGTAAGACTTTTCTCCAGCCCCCTAACCAGATCTGTTACTCTTCTCTGGACACGTTCCAGAGCCTCGACATCCTTCTTGTAGTGAGGGGCCCAGAACTGAACACAGGATTTGAGTTGCGGTCTCACCAGTGCTGAGTACAGAGGAAGAATAACCTCCCTGGACCGGCTGGTCACGCCATTTCTGATACAGGCCAAGATACCATTGGCCTTCTTGGCCATCTGGGCCACTGCTGGCTCATGTATGCAGCATGGAATCTATCAGAATGTAACGTGAACTGTAAATACACTGAATGTACCCCTAGACCAGCCAATGAGATTGCAACTAATATTTTTGTCTATACCTGCTTTTACTATAAATGTAACCCCACAGATGCAACCAGGGTTGCTCTCCTGTGTAAGGCAATCCTGGCCAGCCAGTCTGTTTTTTAACCTCTTGCGCAAGAAAATAAATTTTGCACTTTGGTTTTTTACCCACTTGCCATGCCCATGTCATTCTTAGATTCTGGACCCTCTACAATAGTAAGTTTTAATTAATCTTGCAGTGCTGGTTGCTGCGATTAGTAGTATGATTTGTACTTGAGATACCACTTGCAGCTTTCAAGACCCACGACACCTGTAGGCTCTACAAAGGGATGGTTTCCAAAGGGTGTCAGTAAGGCAATTTGCAGATTTTCAAAGAAAGTGTTTGAGTTATTACTCTGTTTTTTAAAATATCGGCTTGAGTCTGTGGATTATTTTTTGCATCACAATTTCTCCTCCCCAAGCCTTTGTGCAGCAAACATAGGGAAGCAATTTGCTATGCTTTCTGTTTTCTCTGAAGTTAGGCAGGTCTGAATAAGAAGTCTCTTTGATCCAGGCCTGCACAGCCACCCCAGTGCTGCTGCTCCCTGCATCACAGCCCCCTCCTCTGCAGTTGCTTACGATGCTCCAGATCGTGCACAACTGTAGTTCCAAACATGGGGCACATTGTGCCTTGTTCCACATTACCACCTCCCAGGAGCTCTTCCAAGGGACAAATCTTGGATCCCTGTGGGCCCAACAAGGAATTCTATGGTTCTGGTACCTAGAGATGGTTTGCCACTCTTGCTCTGTTCTGCCCATCTTTCCTTTTTCCTGTACCAGGGAAGACACAGCATCCCTGCTGCTGTAGGTAGCTTTATGCCAGACTACCATGGAAAAGCTGAAACCCAAGACATTGTTACAGGTTTTCTCTGCAGAAGATTATACACACGGTGCTCTCTCTTAGCCTCTGTCTCTTTACAAGATCTGACAGATAAGGTTATTGGGTTATAATGGACTTATGCATGCAAAATTTCACTTTGGTATGATTCACATAGACCTCTGTAATTCACAGTACACTGGCTGTTCTTCTGAAAAGTAGGTACAAACTTCTGACTGTAAACAACAGTGAATGCTGCTTTAATCACATGCTGTTCTAATCCCTGAAAACATTCCCTTAGTGAAAAACAGCTAAACCTAACACTTTTTCTTATTTCAAAACAAAAACCTAGAAAGCCGGCAGTCAGTTTTTTACCTCCTCTAAACAACGGGCTTCTTCCTGTTGATTCTCTTTCACAAAGTCTTCCAGGGGATACTTTAGCCTTGGAAATGGAGCAATAGGCCAGTCCAGTGATGGAATGTCCAATTTGTGAATTGCTTTAGAGTGAGTCGTAGCTAAGCATCCTAAACCCAGAAAACCAAAAATTAAAATAATACCTGACTAGGAACAACACAGGAAAAAAGCTACCAAGAGGTGAAAAATTGCTTGACAACAGGACTGTAGAATTCTCTTAATTGCTCTATGCTTTTACTTTATTTTCTGAAATACTGAGTAATTGGATTTAGTCAAGCGTAAGTGGATTGCTCTAGCTTTTAAGCATCAGTTTCCACATGCACTGTTCCAGAACAGGAGAACCTCTGAGCAACCTATTTGGATTCAGGCAAGATGGGTTTCATTGTCCAAAGACAACTGGTTGCAAGGCTCAGAATTATACTCTCAGGTAATGAGTTTAGAACACAGACTGAGCCAGTATAAAATGGTAAAAAAGAGAGTGACATCTTGTTTTCATATTGTGGTAACTGTACCCCAGGACATAGATTTTTACTAGTATGGACAGAAAACCTTGGATTCAGAATGAAAGTAAGGGATCTTCTGAAAATAAATTTAAAAAATATATAAAATCAATTCCCACTGTCACTCTCATACTCAGTTTCAGCGGGGCTTCCAAGGCAAACCTTCCATAAACCTACAGCATCTCCATTGCTACTGTTTGTCTAAGGGAAAGCCACTTTTCAGAAACCATGGTGAGATGACAGCTTAGGAAAGGGAGTGCCACGAACACTTTGCTTACCCATGGTCCTTCCGTGGAAGCTGCCCATGAAGGAGAGCATGGCGTAGTCGGGGCAGCCAGGGGGCTACAAGCAGAGCAGACAGGTGGGCAGTCAGTGTGCAGTGCCGCTGGCAGGTGGCCCTGCAGCAACCCAGACACAAACCCATGGCCAGAGTCCAGCAGGAGGGCTGGATGCAGGCTGCTAACTGGTTCCTTTTTCAACCATCAGGCACCACAAATGCTTATATATACCTATTTCAACAAATACATTTCACTAAGCCTCTGCCCCCTCTAAAAATACAAATTCTCTTTACCTCTCTGTTATCCTGCAAGTGAAAGGATTGTCATCGCTTACACACAACCATTACATCTTTAGCCTTGTACCCCATATTCAGCAACAGGGTCAAGGCTCCAGTATTTGTAACTGGATTCTGAAGTATCTCCCCCAAAAGGGGAATAGAGTTGCCCTCTCAAATATATCCCTTCGCTCAACTGTAAAGAGAACTCGGACAATTAGCTCAAAGAGCAATCCTAATGTTCAGATAGCTAAACTAACACAAAAAGTGATCATTAGTTTCACAAGTCTTTGGTCATCTTATAAAAGTCTTGTTCCTTCCAGTCATGATGTGCCATCCTCTTATTTGTATTGGCACAGCCATGTCTGACCATTCTGTAACCAACATCACAGAACTGAAAAAAATAATTCTGAAGACAAACAAAACAAAACAAACCAGAACAAAACCCTAAAAGAACTCTCCTCATTTTCAAAGCCAAATAAGTTCCCTAATCCCATCTGAATAAACTGAAGGCTCATCAGTGCCAAAGATCAGGCTAAGACCAGCAGGGTACTCATTTCTAACCTGTTTATCTCAAAGACATTAAGTATTTTGTTTTCTGCTATTGTTGAATGTTCAGATTCATGACTGGCAAGAGCAAGACCAGCCTTATTGGCTGCAAGTCCGTTCCCTAATCCTGCCAGTTCTTAACATATAGTCAGTCAAATTTTAACCAACCCTTTGATCAGTTTTAAACCATAAAATCACAACTTCTGAAAACAATTAGAAGGTCTGTTGTTATTATTTATAAACTTTTGCATGTATTAATTATCTGCAAGGACCAATCCATCATGCGGTGCCCTCTCTAGCAAATGATAAAGGAGGATCTTCCCAAGATTCACAACTGGGAAAGTTGTAAAGGAATACAAGCAGCAGGTTTTGGTATTTGTTGGGAGCAGTTTGTATTTCACCATTTCCTAAATTTACAAAACAGAAACTACACTTCAGAGACAGTAAACCCAAACTTCCTCTCACTTTTCATTTATTAACCCAAGCCAATGGTACATCTGTAGGTGTGGTAAGGAACAGATGTTACCTGGTTAATCATGCAAGATTCCAGTTCTTCTTTTGTGACATTATTGTGGCCCCTCTCCTTGTTCTGAAAAACAAAAACAAAATCCAAAGCAACAGATAGTCTTCTTTTAGTTGTAACCAAGGCATTTATGGCTGAACCATAAATTAGTAATGCCGCCATTCCAAACTAGAGCCAATGACTGTGGCTCGTACATACTGACTGCTATCTGCATGTTCTTTTCTACATAACTTCTAAAGTTGTGCTGATATAAAGTGAAAGCTTAAATGAAGACTTTCTAATAAAAATTTTATACCAAGCTAAATATAAACATCAAGAACAAGACAACCTCCAAGTCTCACTTTGTTTTACAGTAAGAGTTCTGATGACAAATAAATACAAATTTCCATGTTGGAACATAAAAAAAAAATCTTATTATTTTACTCACTCTGTACCACATAAATATTGCTTTAAAGGCATTTTCATTAGAGCAAGATCCACAAGACATGGTGATCACTTGTGGCAGGCCTTTAGGAGCCACCTGTCAATAAAGAGGGGAAATTACTCGAAAATATTAAGCACAAATATAGTGCAAAGTAATGACCATACTGATCAGTCCTTAACATCAGGAGCTTCAGTATAACAGGAGACCAACTGTGCCTACAGTGAGGAAAGCCAATTTCGACTGCAGCTTAGAGGGCTCAACTCAGTTTCAGTCCTAAATTTAAATCAAGACAAACAGAAGCAAATTATTCCACCATCTCTTATGAAAGCACAGCAAACAGAAGTTAGCGAAAATGTGTTCTCAGAATGGAAGAGGCAGTATCTATGCTGAGCAGACATGTCACCTGCTCACATTCAGCTGTAAAGTTAGGGGCAACGGTTCAGTCTCATTCCTCACACTGTGAAGGCAGGTGAACAAAAAGCCACTCTGCCACGTTTCCTATTAAAATCTGTAACATCTCTTGATAAACCTGTGTCCACAGCCCATACACAGCATGATAATTTGTCACTGCTATCTCAAACTTACTGATAACAAAGATTCCTTCAGGTTTTCTGCAAAGTTCTCTGGAGGCAATATCCCTAGGGCAGGTCTGTTGATAAAAGTACTCTACAAAGACAAAGAGAAATTGTTAGGCTTTACTGTCACATGAAAAATATTGTGAAGACATCAATGCAGTTACATTTTATTTTAACTAAAAATGTCAGTCAGAAATTTGTAGTCATGGCACAAGGAATTTTAAAACCAGGGAATAATATTCATGTCTTAGAATATGTTTTTCTAACTCTTAATCCATTACTCTTGTAAGACACCTTAGAAAAGGTGTATGTTAACTGATAATTGACATTTCCTCTTCAATACTGCCATTTTAGTTGCTAAATCCCAATCTTCCTTATACAGGAAAAATATACTTTAAATTCTTAATTACTTGCCTTCAGTTTGAGTAGCTAAATCTAGATTCAATTAGGATAGAAGCACTTCCTTACTGCGCTTCAGGACAGACCATTTCAGAACACTGTGGTTATCAGCATCCTCCAGATACTGTTACAATGGGATTTGAGTGAACAAAGCAAAGATACAGTTAAAGGATAGGAGCTACAACTGAGAAAGATAACACATTCAAGGATCAGCAACAACACTACAATAAAATAGATTCCTGACAAATAACGTGCACACAGGCATGCTGTCTCCCTTCTAAACTCTGCTGGCACATACAGAAATGGGCATAGTAGTGAGGAGATGGGCAACAAGTTACCCTGCATGTTATTACTCACTACTCAGCAACATGTGTTTAACCAAGCTCCAGAACATTGACCATGACATAACCAGGCATGTTGGTGAAATTCCTTTTCAGCTGTGTACTGTTTTCCTATTTCCTATTCTCTGTTTGCACAGCTGCCCTTCTCAGGGCCTCAGCATTAATTATAGGTACATTCTTGACTGAGTATGACAACAACAGGTTTCTTCTTCCTAGTTTTCTCCTTTCCATTTTGTGATTAAGGTCCAGGACCAGGACCCACTCATACTGAAATAGTCTCCATAGATGCAATGTGATCTTTCCTAACTGTGGATTTCCACAACCTACTGGAAAACTACCCAGCCAAACTCCTGCCTGCTTCCCAGAATTCTTTTCTCCAACCCCTCTGGTTCTATGTCTGTCAGCAGAACTGAATCTGGGTTGCTGCAAGAGCCTTCACAATCACAGAAGTGACTACAGGAACACAGCCTTCCCATATCTATGTGGAAGTTACTCAGAAAATGAAGCCAGGCTTCAGGCTCTTCAGCTGCAAGATGAGAAGAAATAGGCATAAATTAAAACATAAGAGGTACTGATTAAAGTATAAGGAGAAGCTTTTTCACCAAGATAAAAGTGAAGCAGTCGAACAGGTTGCTCAAAGAGGTTGTGCAGTCTCCCTCCTTGGGGGTTAGGAAGACCCCAGACAAAGCCCTGGACAACCTGGTCTGATCTCCCAGCTGGCTTTCTTTGAGCAGAAGGTTGGGCAAGAGACCACCTGAGGCCCCTTCCGACTTGAATGGTCCCGTTGGTCCTACAAAGTGGCCTTCTTTGAGAAGGTTAATTCTGGTGTCAGTGAGCAGCAGCTGGTGGGAAAGCTGAGCCTGCTGCCCACATAGATGTTTGTAAAGAGCAGCTCTGGAGAAAACCCTCCTGGTCCTTCCAGTCTACTAACAGATGAATTTATCACATGCAATTAATTCAAATTAAGTGTCATGGATTAAAATAGATTCAGCATTGCTCTTAGTCTTTGCAAGTAATCTTATTTGATTCACAATAAACTACTTTTCATTTTAAATCTAATTTAAAAAGGACAGACTCAATAAATTTGCCAACTGCAAAGCAGTATTATTTGCCATTTTGTTTGTTCACTGTTTCTGTTGTTGTAACAAGCCATTTAATGTCATGTTGACATTAAAGGCTGAGCTGCCATGACTTAAGTCTTTATGGGTCTCCAGAGGAGACAGACTGCTTCCCTCAAAACATTCATACTTTCAGTGCAACTTAAGCTTGCACATTTATCAGCAATCTTTAATCTTTTCTCTCAGTGCTCATTTACTCAGATGTGTGGACCACAGTAAGAGGTGTAAGTTGTCTCACTGTACCTATAAGAACAAGCCATCAGAATTCTTAGGGAAAATCAAATATATGGGATACAACAGAGTATGACCTAGAATTTTGTAACTCGTACAAGTGTGTTTCTACAAAAACAACATTTGTTTCAACAGACTCAAGCTTAAAAAAAACTAAGCAAGGATGTTACTGACAGATTAACACAAAGTTTTTGTTTATTACATATGAGAAATCTTACTTGACTCCTTCTGTCAGTTTAGAACTACATTTTCATATGAAGTTAAAGGTATGAGATGATAAATTTGTTCTGAATTTGATTGTGGGCTGTCATAGTCAATAGACAACATAGGCCATTAAGCAGAAAAGTGTATTTTTCTCATATTATTAATGAGATGCTCAGTACTGAGAAAAACAGAACATTGACATCAAGCTGATATGGTCTCAAATGAACAGATGCATATTCTGTTCTTTATAGCTGCCTATAAAAAGGTACATGGAACATTACAAACAAACCAAACAAAAATTCCCAACAATAAAACACCAGTCCCCTCATTAATATTAAACAAGGGCCCTACCTCTGTGTCTAAGACCCTCAGCGTGCAGCCCAGCGCAGGCTGACTGCTTCAGTGCATCCCTTCCACTGAATTAGTGCAGGTTTTGGAAAGCAGAACAGGGTACCAATAACAACTTCAATGCTCATGTGAGGGAGGGACGGACGCTGGGTGCACTGTTCATTTTGGACTTTTTGGGCTTTCACTGCAGGCTTCTAGCACTGCAGTCTGTTCACCTCCCTTCTCCAGTGGACAAATGAGCAACTGCTAGCAGGCAACAGGATTTTTGGTGGGGTCTGGCTTGGAGTCTGGGTTTTTTTTTAAAACCTGATTTTTCAGGCTCAAAAATTTTCACTCAAGAACATTGCTAAAACATTTAATTGGAAAAAACTGCTCTTGAACTATGACTTAAACCTGGCTGCAAATGTATCAAGTGCTTGCATCACCCAAATGTTTACTTCTTGTAAAGCTTCACAGAGGTTTTGGTGTTTTCTTAAACACTACCCAAACTCTTTTAATGTAGTGAGAATCAAAGAAATCTCAACTTTATATTGAGACATCAAGCACTCGCTATCAGTTTAAGAAAAAAATAAGAAAGACTGCCACAAGGAGGAAGAAGACTCTCTCAAATACTTAATGTTTTAATTCACTTACCAGGTTTTGTGGCTGCTGTAGAAGCTTTATCAGAGAGGGATGGCTGTAACCTAATTAAAAAGAACACAGAAAGAAAACAGTTCTTTCTATCAGACTGCAAAAACTAGCATAAAGAATAACCCAGAGAATAACCTTATTCTAACACTTAACTGTTTCTGTAACCTGGGTATGTTTTTATTCTGTGTAATAGAATGTTTCCAAGTAGGACAAACCTCTGCTTTTACAAAATGTTATTATCTGGAACTCTGAAACAGATTTGGTATCAGGCAATAGCAGAATATATTTTAGTAATGAAAGGTAAAAACTGAACACAAAAAAGAGAAATGAACATGAATGGATCTTTTGCCTGATAAGGCCTGATTGAAACATCATAGTTTCTACCAAGTATCGTGGGCCTGATATTATAGTAGATGGCTTCTTGCTCTCCTTGCTACGTTTCCCAAGGTGTATTTGGTTTCTCTATAGTACAGCATGTGAACCTCTCCTCCTCCTCAACGAAGAATAGAAATCCCTTTCTGCCAAAGTAGCCCACAAGCCGTTGTTTCTGTTACTCTGAATTTAGCTGTGGTACAGAGGCATCTCCAGTTTCTTCCGCCTGAAGCAGGCTGCTTATCTTTCTTCACTGTAACCCAAATATGTTCTCACCAAGCACTGACCGCTCCACATGCATTTCAGGAATGGCTTCTGACACTCTGAACCCCTGAGGCAAACTCCCCATGCAGTTATGTCCATTCACAGTAGCTAGTGCTGCACTCCTCATCTCATGGCAATTTTTATCCTCCTTGAATATCAGACTGATTATTCCCAGCACAATAACACACCAACACATTGTTGTCTCATATTAAAGAAGGAGATTCTGTACTTTTCACTTTCTTTTCCTTACTTTGACAAACTTGTAACTGGAAAAAGATTGTTCTTTTTACCCAGAAACATCAAGGTACTAAGGATGCTTCAGGTTTAACAGAACAAAAGTGCTTAACTTACAGACATGAATGTTCTGTGAGATAACTTGCTTGGTTACAGGTAAAAAGAAATATTCACCAAAGGAGCCCAGAAAATTTCATTTTAAGCCTGATTTCTAATGTATGAAATGCCAAAGCCAGGGATTAACATCATCTTTCACGTTTTCTCATAGAAACAGTTGGAAACCTCATCTTCTCTACTGCTCAAGAAGTCAGACCGCTCTAATTTTATTACAAAAGCTTATGTGCTCTGAACTCCTCATTCTAGTTGAATGACAATAGCCCTTATTATCCTGTCTGCATAATGGAGCATTAGACTACTACATTAATAAATCAATTATAAATTCCATTTTGAATATTTTAGTTCAAAACAAGGAAATATCCAGATTGTTTTAACCACATCATGCTGCGAAGAATCTGTTAAAATTATGAAGATAATACAAGCGGTTATTTGGGACACAGACAGCTAAATCTGCATTGCATCCACTGTCAGGGTAAGAACTTGTTAGGCTAGAGGGAATGACAGTTGAAAGCTGTGTCACTGAGAGCTGTAGCTGTGGCTATTGCTGAAAGCACCTTTGAGAGTATGCCTATCTAAATTGCTATAAATTGCTGCCATTGCTTAGGAAGCTTAACCATTAACTTTTGTATCACTTCTAAAAATGTGTAATTCTGTTGCTGGTTTCAAGATGTATGAAGAACGTGGAGATCTTTGCATCTTCTCTTGTATAACACAAATTCAAGGCTTCTGAGGCACTGGAATATCCAGTTATGGTTGCCCCATCCCTGGAGGTGTCCAAGGCCAGGTTGGATGAGGCCATGAGCAACCTGATCCAGTGGGAGGTGTCCCAGCCCATGGTAGAGGAGTTGGAACTGGATGGGCTTTAAGGTCTCTTCCAACCCAAACCATTCTGTGATTCTATGATAATTTATCCTTTCCCACCCACATAAAACATCTTTCCCTTTCTCTTCTCTTCTCTTCAGGCTGAGTGGTCTTGTCTTCCTCCCCACATTCCCTATTCCACTGGTGCATCTTCAAACAGGCCCTAGTGAAATAAAAGAGAATCCTTAAAGTCTGACTCTTTCTGAAAGTGCAGGTGGGCACACAGAGAGATGTTGAACTGGTACATGAGTTCATAAGTTCATTAAGATAAGGAAGAACCAAATGTTTAAATAAGTAAGGTAGACAGTCAAAAAGCTCTAGGCAGAGACAGTAGACAGACAGTAACTTGTTTCATTGCCAGAACCAATGCAATGGTTTGCAGCTTTACAACTCCATTTCAAATATATTCCTGTAAGCAGCACCAGAGCTGGCTCTTTAAGAGAAGGGCACCCGCTTCATCACTCTTGCTGTGTGCCTTGATCGGTGCGACAGGACAGTACATGTCCTCCAGGCTCAAGATGTCTGCAAAAGGATCAAAACTGCAGGCTGCTTAAACAGTGAGATGGAGAAAGCCAAAAGAATCCATCTGAACTGAGCAGCAGGCTGTCAAAAATATCAAACTACACCTCTCCGCATCTCCCCAAACAAACACAGACCTTCTCAGCACTGAACTGATTGTGGTATTTGCAGTTCCAGGATGTCTTCTAGTAAATACATTGATATAATCCTCTCTTGCTTTTGGCTCCATGGGGTTTCTACCTCTATTAGGCAGATTAGATACAGGTTTAAAGAAGTATGTTGTGCTACAGCCTCCCAAAAAATACGTGGTAAAAAACTGTTTTCCTTTCAGCAAGAAGCAACCCAGAATATCTTTACCTAGAGTTTTTTTATACTTTAGTTCTTATCTCTCTGCACAGGCACTTATTACCTCTCGGCCACTGCTGACAAATATATTCTAGTGTAGCAGATGATTATTAAATCTTGGGGAGTCCAGACAGATTCATAAAAGGTTTTATAGGATTTACTTGCAGAGACATAAGCACAGATGACTAGGAAGCATCTGGTGATCTTGTTTTGGTGATCCAGTGGGAAAACTAACTCTGTCACCAAGAGGGACATTATTAGCCACCTCTGCAGCTTGAGATAGTCAGTCTTGTCATTCAGAACAACTTACAAAAATAAATTAATGCTCTGTGTTCGGTTAGATTTAGGTCAGCCTGTACGTATTAAATTTCTATTTACTTCTTGTTGCTACACATCAAAGAGCCATTATCTGAGAAGCTGTATGAAGCACTGCACTGCAGTTCCTTCATGACTGAGTAACATGCCCTCTAGGACAAAAAAACTCAGCTTATCCTCGAGACACCATTGCCCCACATGAAGAAGGAACTAGATGGCTTAGCTGAGGATTGGTTATAGGTACCATTATGCTAAAAAAGGTCAGAAAAAGTTATATGGTATCTTTGATGTGTAAACACTGAAGTTTAGCTGTTAAAAAATAGGTGAACACATATATTAAGAATTTCTGCCTGTTAAGGAAATACTTCCTCCCTACACCTAAATATTTTATACACAAAAACTATATTAAAAGAGGTGTGTTTGCACCATCAATCATTGGAAGGTCAGAAAGCCTCAGCATCTGTATAACTTTAATTCATCCTTTTGGAGTATGCACTTATTTTCTCTTGACTACGTGATGCACCGTTTCTCTAAATCAGCATTTCTTGTGTGAAGAGTAGGAGGTCTTGAACACCAAAAGCAATTCCTTTCCTAGAAACCTAAAATTTAATCCCATTAGGTGAGCATTGGCATATAAGAATTGTGCTCCTTTGTCTCACCCCTATTTCCACATTAGCTGTGACAAAGTTATGTCAGAGGAGCCTCTAAAAGATAAGTAGCACTTGCATGGATGAAAATAAGCTATAAACATGTAACAGATCTGGAATGACTACTCATTTACCAAGGTGCTACAAGAGAGAAAAAAATACTAACTGTCTGCAAAGATTGGGAAAACTGAAAACACACTGTAGTCACAAGGTCTTAGATGCCAAAAATTTGGTAATGACCTGAACATCACTAAATTCTGAACATCACTGAATACGAGAGGCCCGTAGGAACAATTTTGAGTCATCATTGTTTCTATACATAGTGCAACATCTACCTTTTAAGTTACTCTAGCAATTCTATTCTTTTTGCTTCTACAGAGATGTATTTTAAGCAATTGAGAGGAACTATGGAACAAACTATTTGAGCACCTACTGAAACCTATATTCCTTGCAGTTGGGGCTTAGGTCTCTGCCTTGATCCTTTTCCTTCTTGAAATGCTTCAAAAAAATCATCTGCCTTTCCTAAGCTCTGGTGAGGCGCATTGTTCAGTCCCTCCGCCCAACTGACCTGCAACCTTTCCTTTCACTCAGCATCACAGTTCAGTCTTATTTCATCCTACTGGAGTCCACATGGCTAACATCTTTTTCATAGTTCTTTTGAGACTGAAATGTTAACTAAAGCACATACTTATTAAAACATTTAAGTTATGTTTGCTAATGTTTAATACAGTAACAGTACACAAATCCAAGCAAAGACAAACAAAACAGGGGAATTTGTGAGGTCTAAGTATAGGATTTCCAGTTTCTTCAGGTATTCAAAAACATCCCTACATAATACACAGCAATGAAGCGTATGCAAGTTGCAACAAGGCATACAATATGTCAGCTTTGGTTCTTTGGTAAATCAAACAGCTTCTCTGGTACTGGCTGAGATAAGAAAACGACAGCTTGAGAACAAAGCAAAAAGTTTAAGTAAAACTCTCTCCTACCAATTGGGATTGAAGAAATCTGAGAGTAGAGATCCAGCATGCGATTGCCATCTACATCTACTAGGTAGTTCCCTCGGCTCTCTTCATAGTTGCAAAAAAAGTGTACAGCTTCTGCGTTCTTTAATGAAAAAGCAAACAATTAATGCTTTAAAAAGTAGCAGTGTATAGGAAGGTGCAACTAACAGTTACAGAGAAAAAACTGATCAAAATATCTAATGATGAGATACAAAGACACACTGCCTAGAGAGGTGTTCGATATCCTATCCCTGGAAACATTCAGGTTCAGGGTGCATGGGACTCTGATAAATCTGACTGAGTTGAAGGTGGTGGTCACCCTGGACTAGGTGGCCTTTAAAGTACTTTTAAATTCAAAGCATTCCATGATTCTGTGATTATATTCATTGCATAGGAATTAACTGTAGAGCTATTTTTATAAAGAAAGACTGTTGAAAGGGCAAATATGCACTTTTTCTACAGAAATTAAACAGACTTCGACGGATTGCTCATCTCGGAAAGGCAATATGCACTGAGGCTAACATATTTTTAAGTTCAAATATACCTGTGTTTTCACTGGACACTTCGTAACAACTCAAAAGGCACATACAGTGCTTAAAGAAAAATCACTGATCCTAGCAAAATAATTCTGCACTACTCAAAATATAATAAAAAGATTTTATTCAAATGCACATATATACCATACATAGTACACTCAGCATGTAAACTAAGAGTCAGTATTTCATCTTTTTTGTTTGGTATGGAATTAAACATACAAACCAGGACTTTAAAGGAAGTTCTGAAATCACAGTATTAACACTCCCCAAACTGAAAAAACTTGACAAATTACCTGAATTCCATTTAGCTGCTTCATTAATTCCTATAGAAAAACAAACATCAAAGAGTCTCAGTTATATAATTACCAAATACTTAAGAAGAATATATGTTTCTTTGTTATGATCATGTAAGTCGTATGCAAAAGTTGCAGAACTACGTGCTTACCAGGCTACTCTATTGGCCACATGAACTTTCATGTGCGTTTAGCAAATAGGACAGCCAAAACTATTAACTGTGGCAGGCAAAGCTACATGGGCTGTATAAAGAGTTTAAGTGTAAATCCCTCCTCTTCTACATAAATCAACTGAACTGAGAAAACAAGAGAGAAATCAGAAAATAAGAGAAGCCAGAGACACACAGAAGGGATACTGGCACATTTGCTCTAGAAAGACAGCTCTTTTTCTTAAATAAACTCCCAAATCCTACAACTAATACCACACACACATAAATACTGACTCTAATAGAGTAAAATAATATCCAGCAAATTGAAACATGTTTTATTTCAAAACCAACACATTATTTCACATCATAAAAAGCCAACAAAGTTTCTGTTTCAGCAGGAACACAGATAAACAACTTCTAATGTTACATCAAACTGATACTCTTGTTTTCAATTGCTTCATGTAGGAAGTTGACAGTTGAGATTCAGATCACTCTCTGAGAGAGGGGCATTTTATTCCTGAGGTTTTCATTTTCACCATCTTGATGAAAGTGGGCATAGACTGGTGAACTGATGTTTATTCATATCAAATTTAAGGTTTAAAATGAGATTTGATTTCTAGCATGTTGAGCACAGCTAAAGGAAATAATTACAAGCTACGATACTTTGCGAACTTACTCTAGATCGTGGCCCAGGAACTTCAGTCTTCATTAGAGGTCCATCATAATCAAAATCCACATCAATTTTAGCTGCAGCCTGACTGATATATCTATGTCCTGTAAGAAATAAAGAAACCCTGAGTATAGATCATACTTTCTGTGCTCTCCTCTCAGAATAAATATATTTACCTGACTTAAAAGACTTGACAGATGAGACCAATTACCTTGTACTGTCTGAAGTGAACTAAATATCTCACCTTTGACAAGTGTTAAAATAAAACTAATGCCAATGAGTTGGCTTTAAGAAAATTCAAGTGAAATGACAAGGCAATCCTAGCAACCCTGAAGCAAACCCTTCTGTAAAGAACAGGAGGACTAAGAGCTCATCTGTTTCCAGCTCTGTTATTGAGTCTGTCCATTATGCCTTCAGCAATCCACTCCTACCTAGAGTTGGTTTCGTTTGCTCTCAGTAATAACTGAAAAACCAGATGGGATTCCACAGGTAAAAACCCCACTTTGATATTCTGCAACAACTCAAAGAACACTACTTGGAAAAAAATTCTGTCTCAGACAGGTTAACAGCCCAGTTTAAAATAAATACAAAATCTCACGTGAATCCAGCATCTTGCTGTACAGCTCTGAAATCTGTGTCAAAACCAATGACATTTTCTCCTCTGGTCCTGCTTCTGACCTTGCTGCTCTTTATCCACATGTGTTATTGGGGAATTGTAATAAACTTGACATCTTAATGAAACCAAAAGGCAAAAATCTTCTGTGCTTCATCAATAACAGGCTCTGCTTTCACTTCTGACATAACTGTTTCCAAATACAGGCTTTAGGCGTATTTCATATGACAGAGACGGTTTTGCTACGCATATATGCCAAATATATATATATTTCATTAGGGGGACTACAGGATAAGATGGGAATTGTACTTTTGCAACCATGGAAGTACAGACACAAAAGCTCTACCAAAGGCACCCACAAGAGGCTATAAGCTTGCTCTGTACACTATGGTTAAGTGTTGAACTAAACTATTTTGCTTAACCATTACATTTTTGTCATGGAGCACCTGCAAGCCTCTACCCAGCATGATATATCATCAATAAATTAATATTAGTATGCTTAATTTAGAAGTATTGCACTTGGAGCTGATCAACATCCGAATGATGAGGGCATGACTTATATTTTAGTCTGCAATAGGCATTTTTAAGTTGGTGCGATCTGGAGAGCCTGAAATGAAGATCCTTAGCTCTCCTCCTCATCAGTGGAAGGCCAAGCTGCAGTTCAGGTGATGCCAGCTGGTGGATGTGGAGCCACACCACCTGAAGCTGCCACACACCAGTATCACCCTGCGCCAGCACTGCCAGATGATACAACGCAAACCAGTCCAGGAATGGTGCAGAAAGGGAGGCGCAGGCAGGCAGGCACTGGGGTGCAGCACCTCCTCTGCATTTCCATGCATAACCACCCATCTCTGTCACAGTTTTATTTCAGAAATGCAATAAACCCACTTTTTTTCTTAGAAACAACAGTTTGCAAATAAAACAAATATTTATCAAGGGAAACAGAAAGTATACAATGATACTACTTGGCAGTGTTTTCAACACAGCTGTTTGGTTAAAAGTTCCAACAAAAATTAGAGATGTCTGACTCAGTTTGTGCCAGTCCAAGGTGAGATGTCTCAAGCAAGCCTGGTTTTGAGAAACTTTATCTAAAGAAATCACAGCTCTTTGAAGGAATCTAACTGCATACTTAAATATGTTGCTCATTTTGGGAAGACTTAGTTTGCAAAGATGATTATTCTCCTCAGCTTTAATTCGAAGTGTTATATTTGAGATGCGTCAGTGTCTATTAATAGGTTTTGTTATAACAACACCACTTCATTTTTGTGTCATTCTGTTTGGCGTTCATGTAAATTGGGAACCACATGACAACTGCTCCACCGGAAAAAAAATAATCTACTGCATAAAAAAAAAAACAAAGCGATCATAGTCAATAAAGCTGCAGTTAGAAGACATGCAATGAAGTCTAAAAGGGGATGTGTCCAAACTAACCCTTTTGTGCACCCTATTCCTTGCCCCAATGAAGAATGCAGCAAATGATCATGGTCAAGAAAGCCAATGGTGTCTTGGGGTACATCAAGAAGAGGGTGGCCAGCAGGCTGAAGGAGGTTCTCTTCCTCCTCTGCTCTGCCCTACTGAAGCCCCATCTGGAGTCCTGTGTCCAGTTCTGGGCTCTGGCTCGGTTAAAGAGAAACAAGGCCCTACTGAAGAGAGGTCAGTAGAGACCACAGACGTAATGAGGGGACTGAAGGGGGACAGGCTTACGAGGAGAGGCTGAGTAAGCTCAGTCTGAAAAAGACAAGTCTGAACAGGAATCTCAATACTTATAAATATCTAAGGGGCGGGTGTCAAAAGGACGAAGCCAGACTCTTCTCAATAGTGTCCAGTGACACTACAAGGGGCAATAGGCACAAACCAGAGCACAGGAACAGGCTGTCCAGAGAGGTTGTGGAGTCTCCTCTGTTGTCCTAATTTGTTTAACACTACAAGTCAAGATGGTTGCTTCCACCAGCCAGGCTGTGTAGCAGAAAAAAAACCCAACCGGTCAGCCTGCTTTGTAGATCATCATTTTTTGCTACTGTTTATGCCACAGCCTCTTTTGCATGGGCATGCTAAACTAGATACTTGCTAAGTGCGCATATGGGTGATTAAAAATGAGCAGTACATTGCTGAGCAGTGCACTAATTCACACTGGCACAGCTTGTGTCTGTTAACAGACAGGTTTTCATACACCACAAAGCAAAAGCAAAAGTAAAACATGCAGGTCTTTCCAGAATAAGTGTTGATTTAAAGATCATTTTAACCAAAATAGTAATGTTAGTAAATTTGCATGATGTTATTTTTTTAAACAACAGCTTCAGGAGCAGCTTACACAAACAATTCTCCAGTGAAGCAGAGCCATCTAAAAATTGCCCAACACAAGTGACAGGTTTCCCTCCACTTGCTTCTTACTTCCTAAAGCATGCTACACATCATCAGGCTCTACTAGCAAGTGTTTTCTGATCATTGACTTACTGTTTTAAATTTCATTTTTGTATACTTGGTTTTAGGAGCTCACAGAGTATCGCACTTTATCAAAAACAGTGTAATGGCAGCTATACGATTTACTGGTGTTCACACTTGACAAAGTGTTGTCCCACCTCATAGCTCAGGGAAACACTATGGTTTTAATCTGAAAGTGTCATCACATTCTCCTAATGATGTGAGTAAATGTAAGTAAATCAGACTGCTCATCATTGTGTGTTGTCCTCAAGAAAACTACAGTGTGCTCTGCTTGGCTGGCACTTCTGTCTTAAAGGAACTCTATGTACTTTACAACTTAGCCCAAGTTATTCCTGTTCAACTTTTTAACATCAACTTACCCTGCGCTAGAAACCCTGAAGTCACCCCATAACTCAGACTGCTCCAATTTGATAATTACGAGTTTAGATGTTTGCATGCCAGGTCTGTGCTTTGAAGGCTGCACTTTGCCTCTTCGAACAACAGTAGTGATGTGATAGATAAAAACTGAGGTTCTTATTATGCCCAAGCATGGTTGAATTCAGAATCCCTGGTGGCTGGCCTTTCAGTGAACTAACAGCATTACCTTTGTAATGAAAGATCTAGAACACAGAAAATGCCACAAAGGCTAATTGATAGTTGTATTTCCCCCAGTGGGGGATCTGAAACTCTCCAACAAATCTGCATGGTGTTTATGTTTAATATGACTTTGTCACTGATGCCCTGACAGCATATGCATGTGATATGCTGTCACTGTTGATACTGATGTACCTGTACTGCTCCAGTTCCTCTATGCAGGCAGCCTTATGGCTGTGTGGCCGTCATATTTTAAAATATCTTCAAAAGAAAAGGTAGAAACCCAACAAAAACTGTATTATTGGCCTAAACACCCTCGCAGGCTTTATTATGTTAATAGTCTTACATTTACATTACACTACAATTTGTAGGTAAATTAGTACCTAGATGTTTAATTAAAGTTATGCCCTTGAGCCAACGGATCAAGTCAATCCACTCACTTTCTGTCGAGGTCTATGATCAAGCTACAATAGGAAAGTGGTTTCTTATTTTATATTTGCTTAACTTAAGAACAGGATCAAATAACATGAGTTCAGCTCATATTAAAAGTTAGTGCTACAGAGAAAGTCTACGGTAGGGCCTATCTCTAAAGAAGCTCTAGGTGAGCTCTTAAATTAGATTTATGAGTGAGAAGAGCACCCTTTTTTTCCCCGGTAAGCAAACCTATCTCATCACATCAAGGCAAAAGTCAAAATCCAAATGTTACGTACTATTAATCGACCTAATTATCAGAGAGCATATAGGCTGAATGATTTGCAGGGAATTTTCTACCCATGCCATTTAAAAATGGTGGGCAGAGTAAGTTAAATTCTACTTTTCTCACTTCTTACAGACTTCTCAAAGCTCCATACAACACACATCATCTTTATGAACACTTGAGTAACATCAGCAAATCATCCCA
Source organism: Coccyzus lansbergi (assembly GCA_033558105.1). Lineage (NCBI taxonomy): Eukaryota > Metazoa > Chordata > Aves > Cuculiformes > Coccyzidae > Coccyzus > Coccyzus lansbergi. The sequence continues at coordinate 1,328,586 of JAUMJK010000655.1, forward strand.
TCCTTCCCTTTCTAACTCATGGGATGTCATCATTTGCCAGCAGACAAGCTCATTTTCCAACTTTTCTATGCTACCTTCGTCACTCCCCAGGTGCCTCACTCAACAGTTTTAACGAAGTACGAAAGTGCCCCATTGCTATAGCAACACATTTAATATAAGTGCACCCACCTAACATTTTGTGATGTCGGTAGTTATGAAGAGTGCTACTGTTATTAGCAGGTCTCCGTGCTAGGTAGTGATCTCTGCTAACAAGAGCCTAGAACGTGCTTAAACTTCTACTATGTTAGATCACAAAGAACACTCATATAATCACAGTTCCTGAGTGTACAACAGCTGGATATTACCTGAGAGAAACACCATGGAGGCATCAAAATTACATCAGTGTAATTAAGAGAAGGAACTATCCCAAGGAGAAAAAGAAAATAAGATAGGTGAAAATAAACAATGGCATACTAGATCTCTATGTTTTGCTCTGGAAGAGCACAGAGTGAAGAGCACAGAGTGAAAGCTGCCCAGTCCTCAGGGTGGTAGGTGACATGTGCCACACCACTTCTGCCCTGTATAGGTGCAGAAAGGCCATCTCCCATGTACGCCTGCAGCTTCCATTCCACTGTGTCTATCAAACCACCTTCCAGGCAGAATTTTTTTAGAGTGCGGAGGCCCTGACAGCCAGAAGTAGGAGGACTGAGATTTTCCCCAAGTCCTCTTTTGGGTGTTGCAAGTAGAATCTGTTACTAACAGATCTTGAAATGGAATGGCAAAAGGCCAGGCTAGCTAGAGATGTTTGGAGAATCAACATTGCTATTGCATAATATTGTGAAAACTAAGATTGCTATTTACAGAGTGCTTATGCTGTAAGATCAGAAGCTGTCCCGCTTGAGATTGTATTTCAGTACTCCCACATACACATTGGAGATTTTATCAGAACAGGATTATCCAAAGAGGAAGAAAAAAATCCAGTAACAAACAGGCTATAGAGAAGTTGGAGCTCCCATAAGAAAGAGTAAGGACAGTTCCCCCTCCCCATCACAGAATAATCCCAAATCAGATATTCAGAAAGTTACAGGACTTGAATCAGTCACAGCATCCTTCCTCATCTGCAGCACAAGAGGCCAGAATAACAGCTACTAGACCTCTTCAGAGCACCTCTACAGATGAACAGCCACAAGGAACTCCCAGGTGGGAAAACACAGCCAACATTGCCACAGCCTCCCTCTGTGCACAGAAAGAACAAGAATAATTAGACAGGAATGTCAAAAGCCTTACATTCACTCAAAGAATTGAGAACCAAAGTCCAAACTTAGCCTTCTAGCCTTCCAATAACAGGTTTTTATAAGAACATTTTTATACGTCTCAACCTTTTGTGGAAATATTTGATCAGACAGAAAAATAAAGATCTCTCAGACCAGCGAGAGAGGTTGCACTCCAGAGTCATCAATGGCCAATTCCCAGAGCATCAGCTGAAGCTGACACCTCAAGTCCATGTTCTCTAAAATCCAGAGAAGGGAATTCACCCCGGCTTCTCCCACACATCCCTCACATAAATCCAGGCTGTTCTTTCTGTTTTCCTAGGAAAGTTACTAATGTATAAACTGAATAAAAAAAATAAAAACTCTTAGCAAGGATTAATACCAGAGACAAAAGTAGGACTGAGGGTAAATCTTTCTTATGGCTTTCCAGCCTCTTTCAATAATACTGCAGTGGACAAGTCAATAATGAATATGAACATCTCTCAGACCTTACTGCAGCACACCTGTGAGACAAAACATTCCTATCCTCTGTAGAGAGACAGGAAACAGAGATAGGTGAGGTACAGCCTCAACTACAGCCAGTTCATTCAGGGTACTGCAATAAAAATGCAGAGAATCTGGAGGAGATAAATGACCTACTAGGAGAGACTGGAACTGTATTTAGACCAGTTGAAGAAAAAAAAGTACAAGGTCTTGGGGTAGGTAATAGGTTTCAAATACGCAAAAGGCTGCTGCAAAGTAAAAATAAAAAATACTCCAAGATCCTCTAAAGGCAGGACAAATAGTAAGGATTTGATGTTCTTTCCCCTCTTTTGAAACTTAGGTTAAATATTAGAAAAACGTTTTAAAGGTAAGGCCAGTTCAGCAACACAGCAGATTTTCTGGGGAGGCTGCACCGCTGGGGGCCTTTAAGAACAGGTCAGCATCCTAGAAAGGTACAAGCATGCACTAATGATGATGTTACCTTAGGGAAAAAGACTAACCTTCTGGCATGCTTTCCAATGCAAGATTCAAAGATGAATTCCACCCCTTGGGGTAATCAGTAGGAAACTGAACCTAGATCTCTGGTGTCCCAGTCTGTCCTCATAACTATGATACTACCCTACCAGCTACTTAGCAACTGCACCTTCATCTCCGGAGCATGGAACTTTTCTACTACTGTGGCACAGCTGACAAAACCAGAGCTCGCACAGAAGCAGAATAAACGTTCACGTTCAGACTATGGGTTGTGATCACTTTGTAGCACACAGGAACTAACAGAACTCAACTCACTCCCATAAACAGCAACACATCTTGTGCTAAAACCTAATACTTTTCCAATAGTTACAAGACCAGACTTTATGTTCTTGAACCAAAGGTCAGTTAGTTGCTCCCCAAACTGTACCATTTAAAAGGAAATCAATCATATTTAAATTTGAGTCAATGGAAGGGTTCTGCGTTTGCCTGTAAGGGCAGAAGGAGCACAGTGGGGCTGCAGAAGAAGAGAAGGAGGCGAGAAGGAGTTTAGCATTTACTCAAGTCACAGAAACAGCAACTCAGGTATATTGTATTCAGCGTAAGAGCACCTGAAATGGATGTTAGATCTTACATTGTACATTGCTTTGTCCAACAAAGCCACTAAAAATTTGGTTTCTTTATCTATTACACAGAGATTTCAGGTTTAATTATACACATGCACATACTGAATTACAAGCTGGGGCCAAGCACGAACATGTGCCACTATGCACTCAGGAGAAAGTAGTTTGATGTTGTGTAGTAGCTTTTTATTTCACAGCAGAGCTAACTGCATGTAGAAAAACACATTCCCAGTGCAGAACACCTCTTCACATCCATCACACAAAACATCCCCACAAGGGAAGGTGGGCAGGGTCACACTGCAAAGCATAAAGACAAAAAAGTCTGATTTTGACGGATGGTTGTTTCACCTCTGCACATCATAGCATCAAGAAGTAGCTCTGTAATAGTGGAGTTCCACAAGGATGAAGAGCTTCATTTCAGCTAGCTCACTCACAGCACATAACTAAGTACTTGTTTGCAGAATAAAAAAAAAAAAAATCCCCCAAAACCACAACAACAGCAAAAAAACCCCAAAAACCACAGCACCTTTCTTGGTCATTCCTGGACTACAACTGCATCAGTATTTAAGATGCAGAACACTGTATTATTCAAGTTTTGAAGAATTCAACACCACTAGAAAAACCCCAGCAAAGTTCTTGTCAGAATTTTCTCCATCAGCATCAAGTGACTACTTACCAAATACAAACCAAGAAAACATTAAAAAAATTACTTACCAAATATAAGCGGCCTGGAGTTCTGCTGCAGGCAGCAGGCCAGCTGTCGACTAAGCAACATTGACGCCATTTTATCTTTTCTTTACTCAAAAACACTCAATCTTGAGAAATTTTTTTCTGGCTGATGTTCTGGGGAAAAAAAAAAAAAAGAAAAGCAAACACTTATTCATGTCCCTGTGGCTGCAGCTACTATTACTGTGCCATTCATTTCAATTTCCCCTTTCACTAATTTCAATCCAAAGAAACTGATAGCACACTTTGATGGATTACTGCTGATGTTCTGAGTAGTCTCAGGATTGAGCAGACTTCTAGGCTAAATCTGTACCTCCTCAGCTTTACCAGGGCCAGAGGGTAAAGATCATTATCTATTTTCCCTTGCTTTTCTCTACTTTCTCTATGTATGTGGACTACATTGAACTTTAAAAAAAATTGTTTCCAATCAGTCAGTTTCTCAAGTCAACCTGTTATTTTGATTTGACCTGAATTTATGAGAAAAATCTCATCTAATACAAAAAGACAGTAGGGCAAGCATTAGCAAATGAAGGAAAAATCAATCCTCTGGAAAAAACAGTTTCTACTGGTTAATCACATCTCTATGAACAGAGGTTGTGATAGCAGGGATTGTTCAGCCTGAAGAAGTCTCAGGTTACATCCCATCAATATGTAATAAATACCCGAAGGGAAGTAGTAAAGAAGGGGTCAGGGTCTTCTCAGTGGTGTCCAGTGACTGGATAAAAGGCTATGGGCACACACTGCAATAGGGCAAGCTCCATCTAAACACAGGAAAACTCTGGATAGGTCACCCAGAGAAGGTGTGGAGTCCCACGCTTGGAGATAGTCAAAACCCACCAGGCACAGTGCTGAGCAGCCCACTTTAGGTGACCCTGCTTGAGCAGAGAGTTTGACCAGACAAACTAGAGATCCCTCCCAATCTCAGCTACTCTGTGATTCTACCTCACCTAGTTAAATATAAATGAACTTGCAAAGTCAAGTAGCATGAACGATAATACGATTCCTTTTTAACTCTGAATCACCTGTGCAGACAGCCGGGCTTGAAGTCATAAACAGATAAACCAGGTCATTGAATTATTATCCAGAATACAGGTTAAAGTCAAACTTGACAATTCAAAGCGTGGTACTCTGGGTGGAGGTCTCTGTTGCCTGTACAGAGACTAATTTTTCAACTCACTGGATGTTCCTCTGCCCCCAGTAGGTTGTAGACCATCCAGTGGCAGTGGACAGAGGCTTACAGTCCAAGCGTAATGTCTCTATTACCTGTAAACCTCCTGACAAGAACTCTATTTAACAAATACACCTCAAGAATGGAACTGATCCTCCAGCAGAAAGAGATCACAGCTTAGAGCTTACATCATTTGTATGCCATCGAAAAAATTTTGCAAACAGATGTTGAGGACTACATGGAGGGAAGCAGATGAATTACTGCTGTCATGATAGGAAGCATAACATCTCTTACTTAGCACTAATACATCAGAAATTGAATTTCTATATTTTCTTTAAGCCAAGATACCATTTGATTTCCTCCACACATGAGCTTTTTCAAAATTGACAAAAAGAAAAACATAAAGCTCCTTGGCTATGGAGATGTATTATCTCAAGGACCTATTAATACTCAGGTACAAAGGAAACTGCCGGTGCCTTCCCAGACAATTGACAGACAATATCACTTGGTTTCAGTTAGTTTACTCTGATCTGTATTTAAAATTCAAGGTATTGTGAAATCTGCCAAGTTAAGCACACAGTTGCACAACACACTGGAAAAGCTAGATTAGCTTCCTAAGGTTTTGGGTCAGAAGTGTAGAGAGAAATAAGTAACGTATTTCAGAAAAGAGTATCTTCACCTATAAGACACGATTGATTTAATTCATTATTTTTTTCACTCTCACTTTTGCAGAATCAATGCGTACAGAAATATCTCACTGCTATACATTTCGTATCTCATGACCATCCTCTAACGAAAACCCAACACAATTCTAACTCAGACTACCACTGTAGGACAAAGTACTTAAAGAGTGAATCAGCCCACCGCCTCTTACAAAGATTAACTGCTCTGATTGATGTCCTCTGCTCAGAGTTATTTATCTGGTCTGTACTTCTGCAACCTACAGCTCCCTCCGTAAGTTTGCTCTGCAAAACATTACTTTTTAAAAAGTCTCTTGGAGCCTGTTAAAAGTTAATGTGAACACAGTTATGCAGGAACTATCATACAGGGCAGTACAAACATATCTGTGGTAGCAGGGTAGGACAACCCACTGAGGCTCACTCTGTCATTTTAGTCCTCCTCAGTCACCTCCTGTGGGTGTTTTCCTGCAAACTGACTGATTTACCTTCCCCAACAACAAGGTGCCTCCTCACATACAAATCAAACAAACCTTCCAGTCACACAACATGGTCATACCCATCAGTGTTCAGGTTTTCCTGCAGAGGAACCTATTCCTCCTCCTCTAGGCAAACCACTCCTACAGTTTTGCTCCCACAGTATTATTTTATCTTTTACCTGTATTTGCTGCGTATCTCGAGTGCCTCAATGGATAAAATACAACATTCATAAAAGGTTCAAAAATACATTTGGAAATGGTATTGGCATTTTGAAATGCTAATAGAAAAAATTATTGCAAGAATTTTAAAATAAAGTAGTTTAGTCCTAATTTTCCTTGACAGTTGTTATATAAAAAGTTTTATCATTTTCTAGTCCAGAGTCAGAATAAATCATGTAATATTATATTTGAGGATAACAAAAATCAACTTATTTTCCATCTCGATCATGCACACAAATTCTCACAGGAGATCAGTTGGTGTGCTTGGTATATTTGTCCAAGCACGTTATTTGGTTATCACAATAACCAATTGAATTTTGCCTCTATAATCCTTTGATCAATTCCCACCAGCTTAGCTCGTTCTAGCACAGCAAGCAGCAGCAGCATAGTTTGCAAGCCAGCAGGAATCAGCTCTCATGCACACGTCCAAATTGCAGCAAAGCTATGCTCCATCACCACAGCTGCTTTGGTGCAACTGCATAGTTTCAGATTCCTTAAAATCTAGGAAAAAATATATCCACCAATTTCAGATATCAGACCATGAAGGGGATTTGAATGACAATGTCTGGATTAGATTTGTGATAAAATGCTATCTGCCTTAGAACCTGAAAAAGTGAGACTCTGTCAGGAAAATTACTCATAAAAGTATTTTCTAAATATTTTTCCTCTAATGACAACTGGCTGAGCAAGCAAAGGCTGTAATTACAGCAGTCTGTACAAACCAGCTGTTCTGGAGTGAATGTTCGGTACATTAATATCGGAGAAACTTTTGCAGATGTATTTGTGATATTTGTGCATGTAATTTTGTATTATGTAAACCTATGTGCTGACAAAGATAAGTTACAGTCACGTTCTTTTAGTAAGAACAATTATTTTCAAAGAGGAAGCTCAGTACAGTTTACTGAGTGCATGAAACAAGGACACGTGGATTTTTAAAATGCATGCTATGTGAAATTGGATGTATTTTTTTAAACAGCAGCTCTTGAAATTCTGTACTGAGTGACAGCAGCAGTGGCCTGTGGTGCACATATAAAGATGCATTGCTTCTGAGAGCTAACAAGATTGTGTTTCCTAGGGAGAACCCCTGAAAAAATAAAACAAAAATGAGAGGGACCCCAGCATTCAGGGGGGCTTAATGCAAATGCAAGAGCAAAAATATAGAAACTAGGAGTTCATGTAACATTCTTGCTTGCTATCAGAGAAGCTAATGCAGATGACAGCATCGTCTCAGACTGCAGCTTGCAAAATCCTGCCTCTGAAAGCATCCTTGGGATGGATGCAAAGATAAGGGGTGAAACGGAGGCACTGCAAGACATGGAGGAGAAGTCAGTGCTGCAGAATTCCATGTCTGTCTTGTAACTCATGGCAAAGGCACAGAAGCCTGTTTTAAATTCACGGAGGAACATTCATCTGTCCTTCAGCTTCTCCAAACCCATTTAACCAGAACAATTAAGTGGTTTAGAAGCAGCAGCACAAGCTGCACACTGCAATTACTCCACAAGTGTTCACAACGTACTTGGGGGGCAGGGCAGCAGGGAAGCAAAGGTAAATTAATTCCTTCTTTTCTGTTTTCCTTTGCTCGACTTTTCCTTGGCTTCACAAGACAGCAAGTCCAACTACTGTAACAAAGGCCCACAATGTGACAAAGTGTTAGTGGTCTAGTGTTTTGTGTTGTTTATCCTTCATGAGCTCTTCTCTCTCCTTTCTTAATCTCCACAGACCTTCAATACCTAAACATAAGGGTTCTTCACACAGCTTTTCTGGAAAAGAATCAGACTAGAATACATCAGAAGAAGCTGGAAAGAGTTTGGACAACAGGGACAGGACACGGGTACTAAGAACAGGGAGTTACAGACCCTGTCATATAACCAGTGACTGTTGTATGGTAAGTCAGAGATGAGATAAGCAGTCCTGAAAAGACAGAAAGCCTGCCCAAAGCAGAGCTGGATGGGACTGCAGCTTCTAAGTCAAACATGGACAACCTTACCAGCCTCATTGGTGCTACCCAAACCCTATCATCTGTTTTTCCACAACAGCGTGACAAATTAAAATGAAAAAAACTGCACTCATTTGACATTTGCATGCCATAAACTCCTGAAAATCCCTTGGTACTAATTTACCATTATTTCAATCTACTTTTGACAAACAGTATTCTTTGTCTGGGGCCCAGAAAACAGAGTTGAAGGGCCCCATCTCAAAAAATAATGAAAATCCAAGGGTGTTCATTAAAGAAAGGCAAGTTTCCTGGTTTGCAGTGTTCATGAACAAGCATCTTTCATTACTTTGGTGGTGCAGCTTGAGTGTTTTACTTCTAAAAACAGGTCAAGGACATCCTAGAGTCTGGAATATCCTTGCAATTTCACAAAGAAGTGGAAGTGAAGTGGAAGAAAGTCGAGGCTGTCATCCATTAAAACAACTATGACCTTCCTTAGACTGGATTTGAGGAAGAATAGGGCAACCTAATGGCATCACAGCACCAACATAAAAAGATTCAATATATGTAGCATTTGCTTTTTGAAAACGTACTGCAATTATTAAGTACCCTCCAATACCCTCCCTCGAGGAGACAGGGAATGCCCAAATCCAATAGATCAAAGCAGGAAAAACTGAATGACTTAACCAGTTGTTACTGAAAAGGTGCAGGATGACATCAGAAATCCTGTCTTACTGCTTCAGCAAATTAAATGTAGTAAATAACACAGTAAATAAATAAATTCGCCTGCTGATGTATTTAACTGCAATGAACTGAGTCCCAGAAGCAGAGTTAAGAATTCAATATAGACTATGGAGTTATGAAAGCCTGAGTGCACACAGTGATGCACAACAGGTCCTTGCAGTTCAACAGGTTTTTTTCAAAGGTACGTTTCTGAAAAATAGTTGAATTCACTTACAACAGCATTTGCAAGAGAGGTTTGTTAGCACAACACCAAGAACTTCTAGTGATGGCTAGACTAAGGCTATCTCAAATCATCACAGGCATAGGAAAGTCCTGTTAAGATGCTTACTACCTTGCATCTATAGAAACAGAGCTGAAACCCTTGACTTGAGGAAGAACAGTACCTGCACCATCCTCAGGAGACAGTGCAGAAAAGACAAACAAGTTGCTCCTCTCCCTCCTTGATTAACCAAAGGTCACAGCCTTGCACTTCAAAAGCAAAAGCACCTCACAACATCAGGCAGCAGCTGAAAAAGTCAGCACAGAGTGACTCTAACCAAGGAATGGCAAATCTGTCCGTGGAGAGCAGAGTTCACTGAAGCATTTCCCACTGAGTAACACTGACTACAAACCAAGCTACAGCTATCTATAAACGGAAACAGGTATCTACCACCAAAATGGATTTTGCCAGAAAACACTTGACAAGCTCACAGTTGTTTTTGCTGTTTATGCCTCTAATAACTTTAATGGCTTTGTGTAGAACAGGATGTAATTGGAAACTGCATGATTGTACTTAAGTTGTCAGGGACACAGTTGTCATAGCTACAACTAAAGCTCAAGTGTCTGTTATTCATGGTTTCTTATTTATTTATTTATTGACACCAACAGGACCAAACACTCTCACTACTGCTCAGAAGAAGAGAAAAGAGGGGATTGGTTTTGTTCTTCAAGTCTTGATACCACAGTAAGTATTGCACATGACAGTATAAGGCTTCCTGAATAAATCAGCTTTTTGCACTGCTCTCTTCTCTCACTCCATGTTCAGCTGGCATTCAAGTAAGCCTGTACTGAAAACTGCTACAAAAGCCCAAAGCAAGATTCACTGTACAAGACAAAACCCGTGCCTTTGTAGCTTTAAAGCACTGTGTAGTACCCATCCTGGGATAGTAATACCTACCTGCCTAATGAGACCAACCACTAGGTATGAGCCAAACCAGCAGCGAAGCTACAACAGAAACCTCCAGTCCTTTCAGCAAGTTATAAAAACCATCTAGAGTCAGAAGAGTAATCACATCCACATGTCCAGGTTCCCTTCCCTAGATGCCTTCTAAGCAGGGTCTGCAGGTTGGATAGGAATACATAGTTTTTAATCATATTTTTTTTTTTTGTAAAGCCCTGAACTTTCTACCTTTGTCTTCCCAACCTTCCCCCTCCTCCAACAAACACCGCACCAAGAAGAGACTCCTAGTCCAAAGTCCAATGGAAAAGAACAGTTGGGGAGATTGTGATTATGATACACTAGGATTCAGGTGACCTACTAAACTTTTGATTCCATAACTACTGGAACAGCCAAGCTGGGATATGCCTACATCTTCCCTGTGAAAGAAATGCATTGCCTCAGGAAGAGAAAAGGTGGGGGTGGGGGGGTCTAAAAAGCATCAGTTAGAAATTGGGCAAGTTTCAGATCAACAGCTAAAAATAAATGGCACCACTGTACATAAAAGTTGATGAAAAACAAGTATAACTATAAAATTACATTAGTGGAAAATTGTATAGTTTTTTTAGTTTGTCATTCCTTAGTAGCTCCCACCAAAAATAAATTGCACTTTGATATTTCGGTGAGCTTGACCACTCATAAGAACCTCTCTTCTAGCCTTCCTATTTTGTATCCATTATTTTAAATGCAAACAGCAACAACATATCAAAAGTGTGCCTGCTGATTTCACACATTTCCGACACCAAACCAGTCCAGCTCTCAAGGAGTTAAACAGCTTAAATTATGACACAGCCCTGCTTTTCAGATTAGTTGCTCCACAGGCATCCTGCAGTTTTGGAAAAAATTAAGTACTGCAAATTACCCTCAAGTGGTGCTTTCTCCAAGGAAATGCATTTATATTCCTTGTAAGATGTTATTCCTCAGCATCCTACTGCTGCCTCCTCAGAGGTCATGAAAATAGGTAAGAAGCATCAAATAAAATGCACTGTAAAAACACAATTTATTTTTCTTCCTGAAGTCATACAGCAGCTCACTTGGAGGCAGCCTGCACCAAACCCAGGGAAACATCTTAAGTGGGAGCAAGCGCTCCAGTTTCTCAAGGTGACCCCCATTTCAGCTGAAAACACAGAAAACTAGATGCATTTCTTTCACAAGGGGTCCAGCAAACAACCCAAGGAAGTTACCCATGCATATCCACGACTGGAACATTAAAGCATCACCCTGCACATCCACAGAGACACCCATCCAGCTCCGAAGGGAAAGCAGCCCTTGCAGGCACCACAGGAGCCTATGCTGACCCCCATCGCGCACAGACACAAGGCAAAAGCACTTACACCACTTGGATGAAAACAACTCCCCACAGCCGGCTCCAGGTGAAAATGCCACTCTCTCCCTCACTTCAGCATAAGCTACTGCCTGTGGCGTCTGTGAGAAATGCCATTGCTGCCAGCTCTCCCTGGTAGCTGCTGGCAACTGCTGGCAGCGAGGATAGGCATCACCCAGAGGAAAGCCTGAGCTGCAGCCCTGCAGCGTAGCTGACAGGAATGCCCCAGTAAATGAAGGTTAATGAAACCAGCTCCCGCAAGCTCTACTATGCGCTCAGTCAAACCCAGCGGAGAGGAATACCCAACTCCCTTCAAACCTAGACCATCTGGCTCTGCCCAGTGCTACTCCAGTACCTTGGTCACCTGAGAGTAGCCCACCAGCTCAGTGCTGCCCACCAGCTCAGTGCTCCCCACCACCCTGTGCTCACCTGAATTCCTTCTTGGGAGGTTTCTGAAAACAAATTCCTGTGATGCAGAGCCAGAATTAAATGGTCCCTTGGTTTCCAAGAATTGCAGAAGGTGAAGAACAGATTTTGTCCTTAAAACCCTTAATCTTTGCAAATATTCCAAGAGTGACACCCGGGTGTACCACTGTTATAAAATAACCTTGTCTGAGTTCAGTTCCTTCAGGTCATGCACAGGCGCAGGCAGTACAGCAGCCAGCACACATCCTAACGCCACCTCCTGCTGCGCACTGCTTGAGACGGGGAATGTCAGACACACGGATAATGTGCACAGGGAACAACAACAGCAGCTCGGCCACAGCATTCCCTTCAGGCCTCAGGACGCAGGGAATGCAAGCACAGGGCGCCATCTCTGAGGAAAGATGCCATCACCAGGTTGCCACGGTGCTGAGGGTCAAAAAGGAAGATGTGCCAGAGCACAGGAAAAGGCTGAGCTGCTTCAGATTTAAATCCCCATGACAGCGTTTCAGTCGAGCCATTGCACGGTTGCTGTGGCAACCGTCAAGTGAAAAATCACAGAGGAAATATGTAATTATCACAAGCGAAATGGTGACTTAACCACTTCAGTAATCAGGGCATTAAAGTAAATGGAGCAGAGGAGAGGGTGATCCGCGCTCCCCATCAGGAAGGGCTGCACTGCTGCAGGGAGCTAGGGGCGGGATCCCAGCTGTGGGACCTGCTTTACACCCTGCTTCCTGCAGGCTCCAGCTGTGGGATGCGATGTTTTGGCAGGATGCTTTCGTAAGTGCAGGGTCTGCAGCTGCTCAAGAGGCTGCAATCGATGTGCCTGCACCCACGTGCTGCAAGAAGCGAGATGAAGGAGTAGCCTGGTCCTCAGGGAATGAGAGCAAGCCCAAGACTTGTGCTCCCTGGCGCAGCACAAGCACAGTGCGGCATAAGGAAGGGTCTAAGACAGTCAGAGGGAAGGACAGGCATTGGAAGCAAGTGACAAAGGCAGAAGATGCAGTGCTTATAGGAAGCAGCTAAGGCCCTTGGCAATTTAGTGACTTCAGTTTGTGCCGCTACTCCAGCACTATGGTTTTTTCTTCCATCCTTCTCTCAGTGCAGTAACAGCAGCAGCATTTATTTGTTTGGGATGGAAGTTGTGATTATTACCATGCTAACACAGGAAGACGAGGAACAGAAAGTCTTTCAGGTACACCAAACATACTCTGCAGCCTCCCTCCACTGTAGCATTATTCTGATGTGGGTAATTTACACGACGACAGATATGATGCCAATTTGTAAGCAAAACCAAAGCATTTCAAACAACAGAGCTACAGTAGTTGAGAAAAAAAAAATTATTATCCAGAAATAGCAGCTCTAGGGTAGAGATAAGGTATCAAAATCCTAAATGTCATATGCCTGCAAGAAATGGGAATGAAGCAAGTAAGTATCACAAAGCAGAGGGCAAGGCATGCCAGGATACTCAGCACCAAGTCCTTGTCCTCCAAAAAACAGAGCTGCCACAAGAGTAGAGAGCTGTGTCTCAGGACTCCAAACTTGCATAAGGAGGAAAAGCAACAACCCTCTCAAGGGCTAACTATGTTCAGAGAAGGAATAAAGCACTACGTGGCGCATAAAATCAATCTTCAGGTACCATAAGCAATAGGAGTAATTACTAGGTTCACTTTAAAACATTAAAAAAAAACCTTTCAATGCAGTTGGAAGAAAACATAAAGTAAGACTAAGTAAGTGTTGACTCCAAGTTAATTATAAAAACCTGAGCAAATAATTTGCAGAAAAAAAGGCAAGAATCTTGTTTGGACAAAGAATTATCAAGAAAGGCAAACCAGAAAATAGAAGGGAAGAGTGGGATTGCACATATTTGCAGGAAACACAACACAGCAGCTTTCCCAGTCTGTGGCGAGTCAGAAGACTGCTTTCCACTCTAGCATGTTCAATACCGTTAATACACATATAGAGGTAGTTTTTCTGCCTGGAAAGAAGTAAAAAGATCAGAGTGGAATTCACCGCAATCAATACAACTCGGTATTTCTTTTGGTGCGCAGAGGCTCAGCTTTAAAAAGTCAGGGGTTGCTTGTGCACAAAGGCACCCCTGTTCTGCTCCACCTGCACTATTTACAAATCTGTTACTGGTACAACATACACTGACACAGGGAGAGTGGGACCTAGCCCTCTGTTCCCCAGAAGCCAAGTCCTTTAATTCCCACTAAAACTGAGAATTTCATATTCAGAAGGAATAGAAAGGGATACAGCAACTAAGGACAATTACTATGATTTTCTACTATTCAAAAGCCCTATTATTGCTTGTTTATTCAGACAATAGGTTAAAGAACTGCAGTTGGGCAGTTTTCAAAACAGTTCAGAGAATATAGATACATATAGAACAGGCAGGAGACTGTACTACGTCACCTATCACAAAAATGCTTTAGCAAGGGCAGGGAAAGCCATTCGGTGGCATGGAGCAGCAGCTATCCTCCCTTTCTGCATCACCAGATAAACCTGCTTCTGTAACTACAACATTCCACAAAAGCACTAATGAACACCAGGAATGACTGCTGTTATCAGAGATCAAGATAAGCCTATTGCCAGTGTAATTTTAAGCACCTCCCCCAAGTTACTCCAGGATGCATACAGTCACAGAAAAAGGACCTAACAGTTAGGTTAATGAGTTTATGTATTTATTTACTTATTTAACAAAAACATGTTAAGGGTAATATTTATCTTTCTAAGGACAGCTCATGAAAGTAACCGGTGCTGGCAGAGTGGGAGAGCAGAGCACCTCCCTTTGGAGTGCTGTCCTCCATCGTCCTTTAGTGGTGCTTAACCTTTTCCTCTCAAGAGGTCCTGAGGACGCTCAGTTAACAGCAGCTCAGAAAAAGAAAGGGGAAAAAATAGGCAACTGTTTCTTCTGCTTCGCAAATCAGGGTTTCACTGAATGGACGCAACTGCAGGATTTATCAGTACTCAGATAATTCTTTACAGAAATTACTAAATTACATGCTTTGTTAGTCTTTAGAAGCACTGTGTCAGTATTACCTCAAGCTGCCTCCCTTCTCCCTTTTTGCTGTTAACTAGTGACAGCTGCCAGAAGAGAAAGCCAGAGGTTGAAGTTTCACCACAGATGAGAGGAACGTGGCTGTAAGCCTGAAAAGCTTGCCATCAGCCAGAGCAGTGTTATGCAAAGCTGCACGTGGATTTTAAGCAGATGTAATAAGAAGTCCTTTTTTAACTTCTCTTTTCCATGCAGAACAAAACTGGACACGTGAGCTGTTTCCTGTACTTTATCAGATCACTCTGGAACATGATTTTCCCTTCATATTTTCCGTACAGAAGATATACTTCATGCAAGTGTTGCATCCAGAAATGATTTATAGTGTCATACAACCAACCAAGGGTACTAGGATGATCTTAGCCTCTTTTCTGAAGAGCTCCACTTTCATCTAGCTCTCCTGTTACCTGTATGACTCAGTCTTCCATCCATCCCAGAGAGATTCCCAGTTTGGAGAAGAGACCTCACTAAACCCTTCACAGCATCCAGTGTAGTAACAAGTTCAGCTTAAAGAAAATCAAGTGCACCAGTGAAAAAGAAGAATCAAGTAGTGTGATAAACAAGAGGTCCAATCAGATTAGTCACCATGCTTGACGGATTGTTGAAACATCACCTACCTATGAATCTGTGTTCATCGTCACTTCTATCATTTTGACCAAAGAAACTACTCCAAAATTGACAGAGAAGCAAAACAACAAACTCCGAACTCATTCATGATAATGTAGTGGTTAACACCATATTAATAAATTAACATCATCATACAGGTTACATCAGAAGAGGTACTTTCTAATCACCTTCTTGGCTAAGTGAAAATAAAGCTTAATGATGAGAAGAATTTAAGCAAGTAGTCATTGATCTCCTGTTGCTGCTAAAAGGCATTTTTAAAAGAACTGGTGTTTTGGATTTCACTACTGGAAGAAAAGAAGCACGACAAGATCTGTTAGCTATAGCTACTGCAATGCACAAATGGTTGCTGTGATCATGAAAGTTCTTTCCAGTCAAATGCCCCATAACACCATGAATCCAGAACCTAGTACTGCTGGTCATTATCTCCATTTGCCTCTACTCCTTCTCTCAATGCACAGCCTGACTCTTCTCATGCTTTTCTTCAGCTATTTTTTAAAACAGCTGAGGTGGAAGCATCATGTTACAACAGTTACATCAGCCCCGCTGCCCAAACCATTGAACAACTGATGATATTCAGCCTGGTAACTTCATTACCAGGTAAAACTGCACTGCAAACAAGGAGCATGGATCATCTGAGCCAAGCTCATCCTCTGCTTTCCTACCTCCATCAGCAGGCTTTGATTGTGTAATCCTGTTTCCCTCTCCAGGAAGCTGCATTGCAGCAATAACTATGGAGATAAAACAAGCTTTGCTTTATACTGGAGTTGGGAGGAGAAAACAGTGAGGTGGATGGCAGCATGGTCCACAAAAGTAAAACGCACGTCTCATGCTGGCTGTCTGGGGACTGCCACTGCCAGTATGCCCAGCAGTGTGCTTTGCCTGAAGTGATGAAATTGGTAAGGATTAGTAAATTACAGCCTTCAGCCGGTCTGCAGCACTTTGCGGTCAGATTATGCTCTCACCTACCGCCAGGGACCATCTTCTGCCTGATACCTGTCCTGTCATTCCAGAGTAGTTTGTTTTGGTTTATAAACAGCTTTTTAACCTGCCCTATTCCCCAGTTCCCATTGAGGCAATAATTTATATTATCAGATATGCAGTGTGCTGTTGAAAATGCCTCAATACAAACTTACTCCCTCCATCCTACTCCCGGTGTACATCACAACACTAGTATTAAACAAGCACCTGACAAAAAATAGAATCATAGAATAATAGAATAACCAGGTTGGAAGAGACCCACCGGATCATCGAGTCCAACCATTCCTATCAAACATTAAACCATGTCCCTCAGGACCTCTTCTACCCGTGCCTTAAACACCTCCAGGGAAGGTGAATCAACAACCTCCCTGGGCAGCCTGTTCCAATGCCCAATGACCCCTTCTGTGAAAAACTTCCTCCTAATCTCTAGCCTAAATCTCCCCTGGCAGAGCTTGAGGCCATTCCCTCTTGTCCTGTCCCCTGTCACTTGGGAGAAGAGGTCAGCTCCCTCCTCTCTATAACCTCCTATCAGGTAGTTATAGAGAGCAATGAGGTCTCCTCTCAGCCTCCTCTTCTCCAGGCTAAACAACCCCAGCTCCCTCAGCCGTTCCTCATAAGGCCTGCTCTCCAGCCCCTTCACCAGCTTCGTTGCTCTTCTCTGGACTCGCTCCAGAGCCTTAACATCTTTTTTGTGGTGACGGGCCCAGAACTGAGCACAATATTTAAGGAGCAGTCTAACCAGTGCTGAGTACAGAGGGTCACTCTAGTCAGATATGGAAAGAGAGTTGACAGAGAAGAACAGGATGGCTGCTTCCTGTTATTTGGCATCTAACATGAAGAAAATCTGAGACACACATTTAGAGGAAACAGAATACAAATTAAAAATATGACTGCTAATAAGTGACACCACGCTTACTCAAAACACTTTATTTTTTTGTGTTATTTATGCTACTTATTCACATTTTTGTATTCTTTCCAGATCAATTTAAAATACAGGAGTTGATTTCAGTTGTGTTTACTGTCAAGGGATGTTGCCAAGAACCTCCGCAAACTCCATCCTTTGCTAAAAGAGGAAGCCAAAATTGGCACGCTCTTGTGATGTTCAGAGTCTTTAATCAAGATTGAGCTCAATGCTATACAAATACAAATGAGGGATATTGTTCTTTCCCTGAAAACCACTTGTTTTCCCATTTTCCTCACTGGCTTCTGAAAGCCTATATATTTCCACTGCTTTATGCAGAACCTAAGTGGGTTGGAAGGGCTAGACTTGACAGCTCTTGCAAAAAAGTCTGTAGGGTTGTTCATTTGCTGGGTAGGAAGGAGGAAGAGGAAGGGTAATTTAATACCAAGATTACAGGCAAAAAAGCTAGCATGAAATCATTCAGCACTGGGGTACTGATTTCTATGAAGAGCTTGCTGCCTTGTGCTTTGCCTGGTACAAGGCTTTAAATTCACTTGAAAATTGAGTCTACCACCAAAACTAGGCCATCAAGAAAACATTATCACTAATTTGTGTCTTCTCCCAACACCCATTGTTTTGTTCTGCGAGAACAGTGATGAAATCAAGCTTACAGGGGAGGAAAAAAATAAAAGCCTTCAAAAAACCCCCACAACAAACAAATATAATAGAATGAAAGCCTTGTGCTGGAACTTCATACTCTTTGCTAATGCTTTTCTACCCCCATAAATTTATCACAATGCTTTCTAGCTATCCAACCAACCCATGAGCAACCTACGCACTCCAGGCTGGGATGCCCACTGAGATCACTGGTAGGACAGCGCCGCTTCTCACTTTTTCAGTTACTCTGTCCACCCTTCCAGTTCCCCTTTCCACATAAGCAGGTCTTTCAGCCAGCAGGTTACTGTATGTTTTGCTATGCCTCCTACAGAGCTATAATGGTCTTCAGGTCAAAAGTATTTGTGTTTACTGCTGACAAGTTTAAGAGTCCCTAAAAGGACCTGAGACAGTAAACATGAGGGCTGGAAAACTTTGTGGTAAGACCAGTAGAAATGGAGAGTATGTCACTGTGGGCAGGCTAGAAGGCTTCAGGAAAGAAAATATGCTGCTCAGCACATGCTGGTAGAAGAAGAGATGAAGGAAAACATGAAAAAGATGCACTGATCCTGATGCCAGGACCCATGTTCACAAATCTGGCTGATATAGCTGTGAAAGCAGAACAGTCTGTGAGGAATAGAGAGTAGGCTTTGACACAGCAGGGAACCTGATCCCAAATCTCTCAGCTAACTCAGCAAAAAGTTTAATAAGGGAGTCAACATAAAATAGGAATGTGCTATAAACTAAAGGAAGCACACACAGGTTTCTTCCACTACAGCTGTCTCCTTCTGTGGCTAAGGAACAGTTTTCT
This sequence comes from Coccyzus lansbergi, assembly GCA_033558105.1. Taxonomy (NCBI): domain Eukaryota; kingdom Metazoa; phylum Chordata; class Aves; order Cuculiformes; family Coccyzidae; genus Coccyzus; species Coccyzus lansbergi. Next base: position 1,347,330 of record JAUMJK010000655.1, read on the forward strand.
GCTTTGAAAGACCACGTCTCGGTGATGCAGTCCCAGGACTGTTGCCCTTGTCCAGAAGCTCCCAGCTGAACACCAGGTGCTCACCAATGCCATTCTTTGAAGAAATAAAGAAAACATAACAAAGCTTCATGGGTGGAGATAAGGACAGAGAGATGACTCAGCAACTATACTTGGTAATGATTTTTCCCCATCAAATCAGAAATGAACACGAGTATTAAAAACACGTTTTCCCCACACTTCTTTTATTCCCTGGCTCAACTTCACTCCCAGTTTTCTCTGTCTCCTGCTCTCAAGCAGTGCAAGGGGATGGGGAAGAAGGGTTGTGGTCACTTCATCACATGTCATCTCTGCTGCTCCTTTCTCCTTATGGAGAAGATTCCTCACACTCTTCCCCTGCTCCAGTGTGGGGTCTCTCCCACAGGAGGCAGCCCTCTACAAAGCTCTCCAGCATGGTTCCTTTCCATAGGATTCAATCTTTCAGGAACAGAATGCTCCAGCATGAGCTTCCCACAGGGACATGTCCTCCTTTGGGCATCCACCTGCTCTGGCGTTGTGGGCTCTCCCTGGGCTCCATATGGACCTCCAAGCGCTGCAGGAGAATCTCCTCTCTAGTGCCTGGCGCACCTCCTCCCTCTCCTTCTTCACTGACCTTGGTGTCTGCAGGGCTGTTTCTCTCATATGGTCTCACCTTGGAGTCACTGGCATTGTCTCTATCAGACACAGGGGAAGCCTCTAGCAGCTTCTCTACAGGGCCACTCCTGTAGCCCCTGTGCTACCAAAGCCTTGCCATGCAAACCCAACACAATCCTGTCACTGGAGTGAATTTAGGACATACTGATTTTTTACATGAAATCTTCAGCAAGCTGCATTACTATAAACTGCCCCCAGAATCAGAATTAGATTCAGTTTTTAAAATGATGAGTTTCACAAGAGTCACAAGATAACTCTTGGAGAGCTCCACTCCCTGCCAATCCTAAGTGGCATTTCAGTGAAATCATAAAATCTAAACGAGAAACTCACCAAGTTCAAGGCTTTATTGCCTTTGAAGCACCTTATACATTGGCACAGAAAGAGCTACATAGTACACTGCCTTCCAGCCAAGGGCCAAAATAAGAGTTTGAGACTCTTATTATAAGCCCTCATCTACAGAAATGCTTTTTTCCTGCATTAAAACTGAGAGCTAGTCACTAAAATAACAGCAGTAGACAATATAAAGGGGAATCACTTAAGTTTGAATAACTATGTGCACATTCCTGCCCTTTTCTTTGACCTGGCAGCATTTGCGTACTAAAGGCAGCACAGTACCACTGCCTGACTGGTTCTCACATCAACCAGCACAGCACATCTTTATAATTTTTGATAAAGTGAGTTCATGACTAGAGCAGATCTGTGTCCTTGTCACTGCAGATGTCAAGCTTTCAGAGGTAGAGCTTCAGAAGCAACTGTGAGATCCCTTCACAAAGGCAGCCAGTGAGATCAGCCACTAGCTGGGACAGTAAAATAATTAAATGACTATTCAGCCCCAGCTAGAACACATCTTCATTTCCTCAAAAAGAAAGATGCCACACACAAAATGCAAAAATATTCCAAATCCACAAGCTGCAAAAAGTGGGATTTCTTTTCAAAAGAAAACCACACTCTCTGAAAATGTTCTTTGTGCTGCGAACAGGCATCCCTCCACTGGACAGCAAGAGACAACCTTCTTCCATCTAACCAAGAACTCTAACATGTAGCAGGGTTTTTACCTAATTCTTCTGCTGAATTTCTGGTATCTGGCTCACAAGACAGGGAATAAGCAGAAAAATATTGTGCAAAAAGGAAGACGAATAGTCTAATATAGGGACATAGTAGAGAACCCTACTCCCACAGATCAGAAAAGTCTGAAAGCCACAGAAACAGTTTAGGACAATATTCCCCATTTTATACACTCTGCGTGCTTTGGAATACCCCCCAGAATACTGTTATTTTTGCACAAACACCATATGGCTAACAAAATATCACTTTGTCTGCTTTCTTGGCCCATAGCTATCACATCAGGAAACAAGACTATGATCACATAAAACAGACCACAAAATTCAGAAACTATTTGAAGACAGAGACATATGGCTTTCAGGCCACAGAACACTACTTGGTAGCAGTATCTGCTTTAAGTTGGTAGCAGCTCCAACCCCTAAGGCAACCTCCTCTGTCCATAAAGCAAAGGAATTTGAAAACAGATCAGTGTGCAACAAGAATATGGTGTTCTCTGCCTCCAGAAAGATGGATCTGTTATGTAGACTTTAAAGTACAACCATCTTTCCACAGGTGATAGGCCCACATTGATAATTACCTGTGGAGTGTATTCATGGTCATTAAGCTGCAGTGTTCCTGATGTGTCATTTCTGCATTACTTACCTACACAGCTTCCTACACATCAGTACTAGCTGCTCTCCTGCTGAAATCCAGCTCTTTTCTATCATTTACTCTTTCAAATGGGACAATTACCTCATTGTTTGATACAGATTTATCATTATGCTTTAAAAAACTCTTACAAGCGTGCAAAGAATTGCAAAAGAAGAGTAAACAGTAATGGAAAAGCCTGCTTGAAGAAAAATGATGCACACGGATTGACAATTTGCAATATACAAGAAGGAATCAAATGGTCTTTGAAACCAACAAAGAAACATCTTACATGAAATCTGAGAATTAACCCATCAAAACACATTCCTTCTCCCTGCTCCCTCTCCCAAAAGCAACGTCAAGAGCAAAGGAGATTCATCTAGAGTTCAGAGTCATCATTTGACTAAAAGTTTCTGCTATGCAGCCAATACAGTAAGATTTTAAGATACAAAAGGGTTGGGCTTTTTAAAAAAATACAAATCAAACCCATGAATGTTACCCCTTACAGTACATACATCTGCTGCCACTAACAGCTCTTTATTACTGAGACATTGCCACAAGATGTTTCCATCAGGATAATAAAGGAAGGGAATTTGACTTCGCAGTTGAAACAGCTAAAAATTTTGAAGTGTTTTTCTGGAACAGACTCTCAACCCTAGAAGTCATAAAACAGAGCTGAGAAGTCAGGAATTGGATCCTGTCTGCATTAGATCAGCTGTGATATCTTCCCAATCCTGTGAACCCTGACATTATAACCACTGAAAGCACACCACTAAGCAGTAGTAGAGGTATATATCATGAGGCAACTCAAGGTGCTTTAATTCAGGTCCAGTGATCAGGACACGAGCCAGGAGGTACTCTTCAGTTAAAGGTGCCCCTCCAGGGGAAGGAGGCATCCCTGTCAGCACACCCAGCAGAGCTGAGATCTAAGCAGTTGTACCTCACACAGAGGCAGCTCAACTACTGGTGAATACAGTTCTGGGTTAGGCAAGGCACTGCACAAACTGTTCTGTTGAGCACTACACCAACCAGACAGGGCATTGGGAGCCTCCTGAGGACTTCTAAGCTCCTGGCAGGTGCAGTAAGAACTGGTTTGGATGTATATACATGTGGTCTGTGAGCTTCTTTATTCATCTCTGCTTCTGAAAAAGGGCAGGACATTTCCTTTTCCCAGTGACAGCACAGCTGCCAGCAGGACTCCTGCTCATTTGCTTGGTCTTTATTTGCATGCTGTGCCTGCTTACTGCCTCCTGGGCATAAATATCCAATTTTACCCACTTATTTCCATTTCCTTCATATGCGAATGCACAAGACACCACACTGTCAGTATGCCTCTAAGCCTGTTATTCCCTAGCAGACTAATGGGCCAGGCTTCAGAAAAAGTAGTTCTGTTGAATTTTAATTCCCCATGCATTTTACAAGTGGTCAGCTTGTCTAGTAACTCTTACAGGCTCAGGTCTCCACTATCTGGAGATGTCTGCATTAGTGTTTTGCACTCCAGATTGTCCAAGAGGTACAACGCCACGTAATGGCAAAGCACCGTCTGACTGCAGACACAGAAGACCTGAACACCAATCCCAAGTCCAAAAGGCTACCCAGCAGGATACTTGCAGTAACAGCTTTCTTTTCCTGTATCTCTGTTTCCCCATCTTTACAGTCAGTCCAGTGATGTTTATCTCACTTGTGCTTTGAACACTAAGGATGAGAAACTCTATAACATCCAGATATTGTCCTTTGTTGCTGTGCTCTAGCACTCTGAGCAACAATCCAGCATTTCAACTACTAACCTCCAGATCTACAGATGTAACTCCAGTCAGAGAAGATAGACTCAATTTGTCCAGCACTCACACTACTTAAGTACACAGAAACATCAATTACAGTAAAAAAGTCCCAACACAATAAGAGTTGCAAAAAAAAGCCTCAATTCAATTACTAATACAATAATCAGTAGGATCCAATAGGCATTTTCCTTACTGTAGTTTCCAGAAGGTAACCCTAGTAGTACCCTCCTTGTATACCAGTTGGCTTTCATCCTTTACTGAATTTCTTGCCTCAAATTATAGAAGCAAAGACTTTTACGAGCCTGCACCCATCAGCTGTGCCTTTGGACTGTAGGGCAAAATCCATTTTTTGTAAACCTGAACATTCATTACTGATTACAAAATTACTTGGAAATCTTCCACTACAGTTCAATTTCTATGCATGCCATTCCCTTTGCTATATTTTACAAAGAAGAAACAGAGGCAAAAACTAAGCTAGAGAAAGGCAAAGCTCTAACTAAACAGCCACATGCTTCTTTAAAGCACAGATGAAGGTAAGGGAAGCAAAGCCAGGCAAAGCCTGAGGATGGGATTTTGCATAAGGAGCTTTAGCTGGAGACCAGGGATCTGAACAGAATCACAGAATCATAGAACAACCAGGCTGGAAGGGACCCATCGGATCTTCTAGTCCAACCATTCCTATCAAACACTAAACCAAGTCCCTCAAGACCTCATCCACCCGTGCCTTAAACACCTCCAGGGAAGGTGAATCAACCATCTCCCTGGGCACTGGGTGAGAACTGGTGAGCTTCAGCAAAAAGTGCAGTGGCAGGCCTCAAACTCTGCTGCTGGAGATTTCCACTCAGCTGGCTGCGATGCATTAAGCAGTGAAGTGTTATATGCAAAGGGCACACAGTGCGGCACTTGCCTTCCTGGGTAGTGAACTCTTGGGTGACAGCAAATCCTCCTGACCAGGGCAGTCCTGAGACTCATTTATACATTATCCTATGAAAATCATTGCATAATATTCTCCTTAGAGAGTAGGGGGAAGTGAAGAAGGGGCAGAATTTGTAACTACTCACAAAATAATCAGAAAAGAAACAGCTTCTTTCCAACAGATGCGGCAGACCCTATTCAAAGCTAGAACCTAATTATTTTTGGATAGCGATTATTAATTTCTTTCTTGACAACGTCTTCAAATAAAGGAACACCAATTTCAGAATGCAGGAAGAAATGGAAAATTATTACTTACTCTTTTATTCTATTCTTTCCCTATTTTCTATTCCCTGTCACATGGATTTTAACAATTTTTTTCAGCCTCTACCCTTTGGGATTAATTGCCAAGACAGCTCTTTTCTGCCAAGTGTATTTTTCAGGTTACGAACACTATAATCACAGTCAGGAGGCCAACTGCATTATAAAAACGTGTTGCTAGGCGTTAAGTCAATAACTGCAATTGAAAAATCTCTGCAAGCTCACCAGGCAGGCAGCATCCTTAATTTCTCACACAGAGAATCCTGGAACGCTCTGGGTTGGAAGGGACCTCAAAGCTCATCCAGTTTCCTGGATATCGGGATAAATTTTTTCACAAAAGGGGTCATGGGGCACTGGAACAGGCTACCTAGGAAGGTGGTGGAGTCCCCATCCCTGGAAGGGTTTAAAAGACGGGTAGACGAGATGCTGAGGGACATGGTTTAGTGGCAGACAGGAATAGCTGGACTCAAAGGGACCCTTTCCAACCTGGTGATTCTACGACTCTAGGGAACCAGGGGACGCCCGCACGTCCCCGCGCCTGCCCTCCTCCCCGTGGAGGGCTGCCGGCTGCCAGGCCAGCTCGCCCTGAGCGCTCCCGCGCGTCCCCGGCCCTGCTCACCGGGAATCGCAAAGGCTCCGTCTCCTCCGGCCGCCGCGCTCGGTGGCGCCGGGGCAGGCTGGACAGACGCTGCCTCAGGCACCGCAGCCAATGGGCGCTCGCCTGCTGCCCGGCCTCCCGCGCCGCAGCCAATAGGTGCCCTCCACCCCGTGCCTAAGCCAATGGGAGCTCGCCGCCCTCCGGCCAATGGGAGCGCCCGGCTCGGCTCCGGGCAGAGTTCCCCCCCAGGTTTCCGAGCGCCGGCAGGGCGTAGGGTCGGCCCGCGGGGTCCCCGCCGCACCTGTCAGGGAAAGCGAGGAGGAGAAGGCGAAATCGCACTGCGGGCACTAGCGGCGAGTTTCCTCTCGAAGAAGGAGCTCCTTCACTGACCCGCTCCGCTTCGTTGGAAGTTCAGCGCTAATCTCCGTGGGGATCCTACTTTAATTTAGCAAACACAGCGACCCAGGAAGTCCTTTTGGCTTTTAACTCCAATTAGAATCGTAGAATCACTAGGTTGGAAGAGACCCGCCGGGTCATCGAGTCCAACCATTCCTGTCAATCACTAAACCATGTCCCTCAGCACCTCATCCACCTGTGCCGTAAACACCTCCAGGGAAGATGACTCAACCACCTCCCTGGGTAGCCTCTGCCAGTGCCCAGTGACCCTTTCCGTGAAAAACTTTTTCCTGATGTCCAGCCTAAACCTCCCCCGGCGGAGCTTGAGGCCATTATGTCTCGTCCTGACCCGTCACTTGGGAGAAGAGGCCAGCTCCCTGCTCTCTATAACCTCCTTTCAGGTAGCTGTAGAGAGCAATGAGGTCTCCCCTCAGCCTCCTCTTCTCCAGGATAAACAACCCTAGCTCTCTCAGCCGTTCTCCAGCCCCTTCACCAGCTTCATTACTCTTCTCTGGACTCGCTCCAGAGCCTCAACATCCTTTTTGTGGTGAGGGACCCACAACTGAACACAGGAATCAAAAGGAGCGGTCTCACCAGTGCTGAGTACAGAGGGAGAATAACCTCTCTGCTCTTTTACATAATATTGATTGTAATTTCTCATCTTGTTCTTCTTTCTTTTGGTCTCGTTTCTTCAACACCATAATTTTCTAGGCCGTCTCACTCTGGCCTGGGGTTGTCATCCATGGATTTATTGGCATGCTGGTTAGCTGCATTCCTTCGCCTACACTGGAAATCAGTCTTATAAAACACAGTATAAGGCATGGCAAAAAGAATAACCCAGCAAATGAACACAATAAAAAGAAACCTACTTTTTTCCACCAAGCTACCCCCAAGAGATTATCCCACCATCCAGAATCTAACATAAACTTCCATTTCTGCACTGGGACATGTGCAATTTCATACGTCCCAATGTCCTTCCTTGCTGAAACACATCCATTCTTATCCCTTAGGTCACCCTATTCCCAGCCTTATTCCTCCTTTTCCCAAGTTTCTTGCTACCCACAACTGTATTTTCCCCAGGTTACAAGTGGTTAAACTTCACGAGTCATAGCAATATCTTTTTATGTGAGTGTGGTAATTAAGATTGGAAGCCCCTCTAATATGCAGACATTGGTAACATTTAGAACATTGATTTGAGATCCTGGGATACAACTAGACGTGAGCACAACCCAAAGTAGGAGAGTCCAGGCAGCCATTGCAAGCTAAGGCCTGGTATAGCATATATCTCCGTTGCTCAACGCCTATTGGATTACAGCCAACAGCAGAGTTTTAGATTCTTCTTGGCGGCAAATACAGAGGCTAACCCAGTCTTGCCTTTGGCTTAGTGATACCTGAAATCACCTTTTAGATTTTCACAGGGCTGCCACTTCCAACACACAGTACCACCAGGTGGTTAATTCAGTTTACCTAGTCCATTATTATATGTAACACAGGTAAATGTCCTCACAGATTTCACCAACCAATTTTGCTTGTATAAAGGATTCACCATCCACTCTCTGGAAGGTGGGGCCACTGGTCCCTTCACTCTAGTGGCATGAGTCCACTCCTTCTCCTTAGTCCTTATGTCTGTTTCCATTGTCAGAAATACCAGGAAAGGTCCTTTCCACGCTGGGGCTAGAGTAACTAGGACCTAGTCTCCAGGTTGTATTTGATGCAGGCTGGAATCCAGGCCAGCTGTTTGGGGTAGTAAACCACACTTTGTACCTTCAGGAGTTCTGTTTCTAAGAGCTAATGCTCCTATTTCCAAGGCTGCACATACCAATTGCAGGGCTTTAGAAGTCAAATGTGTTCCGTTACCAGAGTCCATTCTTTCTACTACTCCATACAGGGGCATTTTGTATGGAGACACACCCAAATCTTTCCTTGGGGCAGTTCTGATTCATCTTAAAAACTGATCACACAGAGCTTGAGCTCCCCAATGAGTTTCTGAATGTAGCCTGAATAATATTTCGCTGGTAACTGCTTCATTTAACATTTGTCTCCATGTGGCAGGATCCACTTACTTTCCTGGGTTTTTACACATCCCATATTTTGGAGAGACTTCTCCTCTTCTTCAGCAAATACTGGCAATTTGACCAACATTTCTTTACCAGGTATTAAAATTTGCATCCTAATAGCCCCTCCTTTGAGTGTTGTTTCTTTTGCCTGCTCATTAGCTAGCCTATTACCTCTATCTTCTAAAGTACTGTCCTTTTGATGTCCAGTTACATGTACTATTGCAATCTCTTCTGGCTTACTTAGGACCTCAAGTACCTCCAATACAAACTGTTCATACATAGTTCCTTTCCCCTGGAGGTAACCAATCCCCATTATTTTCATATTTTCCCAAAGGTATGGACAGCTCCGAAGGCATATCTGGAGTCCATATTGTTCCATTTTCCCCTTCTAATAATTCCAGGGCTCGTTTAAGGGCATATAGTATACACGTATGGATCAACCAAATGTCAGGGACTCTCCATTTTTCTATTACACTATTCTGTATGCCATCTATTATTGCATCGTGATGACTCATCTATAAAGACTCTCTCTCCTTCAGGTAAAGGTTCCTCTCTCACATCCTCTCGTACTTTAGTCTGATCTCCATATAGGTACTGGGAGGGGTTGAGGTTTTTGTCTGTAGTCAGGGCCAAATCATCTTTCTCCATTAGGATGGCCTCATATTTCAAAATTCTGGAGTCTGTCAGCCACCTACCAGACTTTTGACTCAAAATCGTTCTGATTACATGAGGGGTAAACACAATTAATGCTCCTCCAAAGGTCAGCTTTCTGTTTTCTTCTACCAGTAAGGCTGTGGCCGCTACTGCCTGTATACAAGTTGGCCAGCCTTGTGAAACTAGGTCTAGTAATTTGGACAGGTAGGCAACCAGTTGCTTTTGCCTCCCCCATATCTGGGCTAACACTCCATAAGCAATCCCTTTCTCAACATTCTCGTATAAATGAAACGGCTTTTCCAAAGAGGGGCGGGACAGTACTGGTGCCTGTGTTAATTTTTGTTTTAACTCTTTAAATTGGTGCTGCTCCTCCTGTGTCCACTCATACCTTTCAGTCTCCTACTGTAATTTCTCATATAAAAACTTAACATGTTGACTAAAATTTTCAATCCACAGTCTGCAATACCCCAGCAAACCTAAAAACTTTATCTCATCTCCTTTTTGCAGTTTTGAAAGGGTAAGTGCTATAATGCCAGGTATTCATTCCAGATTTATTCTCCTCTTCCCTTCACTAATCAGATGCCCCAAGTATCTTACTTCCTTTTCCACAAACTGTAACTTAGTTTTTGTGTGAATCCTTGGGGCAGAGTAGTCCAGTGAAACTGTTGCTTTCTTCCTGTTGTGGGATCCTCCCATTCAAAAGCAAATAGATCTTGGCTTTCTAATGCCATAGTGTTGGAGCAAGAATCTAACTTTATTATATACAGTAGTTTGAATTAGTTGCAAATCAAGGAAAGAAATTATTTAAATGTATGTAGTAGTTTTAAAGTTACAAGAAATCTTAAAACCTAGTGGTGTAGGAAAAAGTGTTAGTTACTTAGGAATGCTAACAAGATAACACTAACAGCACTTCGTTAAAACAGGAGACCGTAAATCACTCAAGTAGCAAGATAAGAATGGAGTCTACCAAACTAGAGTTAATTAAAGTAGAGATAGAAGGAAACTGGCAGTAAATTCACGTTGGACATTTGCCCAAAAGAAGAAAGGTAAAAGGTTCACAATAAAAATTACTTTTTTCCTCTGAGGATGATGAGGTGTGGAGAACGGCAGGAGAAAAGCGGCACTCAATATGAGTGATCAGCAAATCTCGTTTATTGCTTGCTACTTGGTTACATTTATAGTACAACTAATTAGCTAATACATATTGCAAACATTGAGTTCCTTATTGGTTAGACAGTTGAATGTCAACCCCTCCTGTCGATACATTCCTTGTGGTTGAAAGCAATAATAACATTAACAGAGAATATTAACAGAGATAGATGCAACTTTCTTATGAAATAAATATTAAAGTTAGGGTAAATGCAAAAGTCTATAATAGTGTATGATGAAGTAGTGTACTATAGTGTAAATAGTATACTGAATAAACACAAAATCAACAGTGTTGTCAAAAAATAAAATAAATAAGAATAAATAAGTTAGTAAATAAATCTCAATACTGGTATCGTATTAAACACAAAGGCAAAATCAACAGTTGTGAGAAAGGTTTCAGTCCACCTTTACGATCAGAGGTTATGGCCCAGCATGTCAGGACATGTCGTCAATCTGCATGGTTCCATGGTTGATCATCCAGGTTTTTGGTGTTTGGTTGACATTTCCCTGATAAAAACAAAGGAAAAGAAAACTCGGTCCAAGACAGGATCGATTTTAAAACAGAAGGAACAATCCACCATGTATTTACTTTGTAGTCCTTTCCATGGACATTGGTGTCTACGCATGCATATGTATTACGTGGGGTTTTTTAAAGTAAGGGATCTGCCTCTGAATTTGGGAGGCTCCCCTGCACAGGCTGTCCTGGGCAGTATCTTGATTTGCTGAGGGAGAAAGTAGCTAATAAATTCCCTTCTTTAGTATTTGTGAGGAGTGCAAAATAAGCCCACTGGCTTCTTTCTGACTTGGCTAACAATAGCTCTACGAGTTTTCTCAGCCTGGGGGAGCTGGCCTTCTTCCCAACAGTAACTATAGTAGCAGCTGCAGCTCGAGTTGAGGCGGGGTTGGGGGGGTTGTCACAGTCCACTCGTAAGTGGACTCGTGATGGTTCGTTTCATTTCTGATTTCAGAGTGCAAAATAATAATTCAAAGAGAGTCAAGGGAGTCAAATTTCGACCTAAGCAGGCACTTTATCAATTATGTCCATAAAGCGACTTATGATAGAAAAAGAGAGAGAACAAGGAAAGAGATAGGGAGAAGAGGGAAGGAAAAGAGGTTCATAGCTACCACCACGGGTCCACAGATGTCCAGCATCTCTGGGAGTCCCAGTGCAGAAGGCGTTCCGTTGTTTTGATCTTTGCTGGAGGTGATCCCACGGTGGAGGGGGTCTTCTGTCTTGGTCATCTCTTGCCCCTCCGTTGCCCCTCTGTGTTGCTCTCAATTCAGCTGCTCCAGAGCTGTCTTTTATGCCAGTCAATGCACCTGTAACCTGCCTTGCCTGTGGAAATGTGCTAATCTCCACCTAGCAGGCCACACATGCCAAGAGAGGAGTGTCTACAGGTCTCCCCCCCTTGCGCATGCACTCCTTCTGGCGGTGGTGGTCGACCTGAGGTCTCACGATGAAGGCCAGTAGTCATCATCACCTTGCGTGCATGCTCTATTGGCTGTGGGTCTGTGGTCATTAATCTTCCTGTCTTTTCCTCCTTGCTTCATGGATCTTTCACAATGGTAGGGAGCAAGGAGGCTTGAAGACAGATACAAAACATTTTTGAGATAAGGAAACAGGTACAGGTATTTAGGTACAAAGCATTCGTTCCATACCAGTTCTGGCTGAGTTTCTGAGACTGGTTTTCTGAGACCTGCATTTCTGATTTATATAGTCAGGTTCTGAGGCTAAAAAATCAGGAAAAATGTTGAGACAGAAATTGATCCTTTGACTGACTCTTACAGGGGTGGCTTTTGTCTGGGGCCTGCTGCTTTTTTGCCAACCAAGGTAGGTCAGATAGGGGCAGGCCAGGCAGTGGATCAGGTTTCACCACCCCCCCATCAGTGGCTAGAAGAACTGGTTCCACCACCAGCCCAAGGACCCTCTCTAGCAACTGAAATCTCAGCCTCTTTTCTCTTGCAAACACATCTTTCACTGTTTTTAACCCTTCATATTCCCTCATAACTTTGAGTGTCTCCAACTTCCCCCTCTGAACAACCACCCACATGGCAACTACCTGGACTCCAAGCACCCCCAACAGCACTAGAGACAAGTAGGAAAGATAGAAACAGGGCACATCCAAGGGAGCAATCATAACTGTGCCAGAAATCACCATTTTAGAATCATAAAATCATAGAATCGTAAAACAACCAGGTTGGAAGAGACCCACTGGATCATCGAGTCCAACCATTCCTATCAAACACTAAACCATGTCCCTCAGGATGTCATCTACCCATGCCTTAAACACCTCCAGGGAAGGTGAATCAACCACCTCCCTGGGCAGCCTGTTCCAATGCCCAATGACCCTTTCCATGGAAAACTTCCTCCTACTTCCTCCTACTTCATCCTTACTCCTACTTCACCCCGTCACTGTTACAAACAGACAGATCCTGCCGACTATGCCAAAAAATGTCTCAACCCTGACCCACAAGCCACACGCCTGTTCCAGCCCTGACAAGGGGGGAAAGTGGATCCATAAACAGAGTTTTAAACTAGATGTGAAGGAGGAGGGGGATGAAGCCAGACTAGTTAGGACTAGGCCTGGAAGTGGAACTCCAATGCCCGAGAGATGGTGTGCTGGCAAGGACCACTAGTATACCACCACAGAGCAACTGGGGGTGAGTACATCTGGTGATGGAAAGGATGAAATTGGCACTAAGGGGTTAGATGTTTTAAGGTCAAGTCAATTTGGAATGAACACTATTCCCTTTATGAGAGCTGAGGTTTCACCAGACCAGCATTTACATCAAGGCACACAGCATTGGCAATAAGCAGGAGGAACTGGAAATTATTGCAGGGCAAGGAGACTACAATGGTTGGGTATAAACTCTTCATATTGTCTTATATCAGGCCACATGGCTGAGCTCTCAGAAGAGACAATCAATTGTATTTAAGATTTGTGCGAGCAGTAACGCATATTTAATATCTACCTGGTGGCAGAAGCTTCCAAGCTTCTACCATTGTCCAGGGCCAGAACTACAGATCACTTTCATGGATTGAAAATTTGTTAAAAATGTGATTTTTATTCACCTTAAAATAAATACAACTGAAAACCAAAATCAGCTAATGACTAACACTGTTCCTTAGACAGCCTGTTCCAACAGTTTTCCAACATTGCATCTCTCAAGATGAATCCAGACACAAATGAAAACATTGTTTTATGAAGCAAAAATGAGATAAGATGTATCATATGAAAGTAGATGCAAAAAAAAGTGACATTTTTTAACTGGGGACACTTGTCCAGTTGTTGTTAACATTACAGATTTAAGTAGGTACATGTCTAGTCTAATAATAGAAATAACATTGCATTTAATCTCCATCGTCTAAACTGATAACTAGCTTGAATCACCCCTGGAAAAGAAAAAGCCACTGATGGCATCCAGCACGTACTCTGAAGATCAATGTTAAACAGTTTGTAAAACAAACATCAAAGAAACCATGCCCTAAGTGCCAAAACATTGAAGTAAAGCAAATCAGCATATCAATGCTTTCTGAGAACACAGTTCTACCAGAAAAATGCTTTTCTTGGATGAAAATCCGTTTACAATAGAACAAAAGCCCCTCTTTATCCTTAGAAGACGTTCTTTTATTTTCTCACATCTCACATGAGCTGTTTGGCAATGATCTTCCACAATTCCTGTAGTAGTGGAAAAAAACACATACAGGTATTTTCTCAATGCAATAGGTTGCAATTATGGAAAAGTTCAGCATGTCTACCTGAAGACAACGTTAAGACATACCCTCTACTTCCACCTATAGATAGTATCCATGCAACCTCCTAGAACTGCCACCAAATTATCTTTGATAAAGAGTAAGAAAATTGATCTATTCATTCTTGTAGCATGACATTTTAAATAAAAATTTAGTATCATTTGAATAATTTGTTTTAAAATAATTTCATTGGTCTGCATGACCTTCTGCGGTATTTTGACTGATAATCTTGCTCTTTTTCTTAGCCTACATTGGCAAATACTTTCAATAATGCTAGTAACACTACAACTGAAAAAATATTCAGTTTACTGAGGAAGCAAAATCTCTCAAAGGCATATCTTATACAAACATCCCCCTTTCTCAATCTGTTGGGCAATGAAGGTAAAACCAAGCCATTTCTGTAGAATAAATTAGCATACACTTTGTCTGCTGTATGACAGATTATTAAGCAGACTATCATGTACTCTCCACCTTGACATCTTGAATTGTGGCAATGTACTTCACAATAAATAAAAACCATAGGCTTTGAAAAATGCATATATTTCAAACACCAGTAGCCTTCCACAAAAAAAGCTAGGGAATGAATTTACACACATCTAGGTATAGTCCAGGTTGTATTTACATACATGTGAAACTCATTTTAAAGGTTTGCAATCAAGTTTTATGTCTGAAGGTATCAGCATGAAGTAACATAAATCAATCAATCTCATGAAGCAACTGTTGCTCCCGTAATCTCACTACTCAGACAGATTGCTGAAGACACAGCAACAGCATGTTGACTACAGAAAAACCATTTCTTGGTAATGGATTTGCAATCCCGTACCTGCTTGCAAGTTCTCTAAAAAGAACGAGATTGTACTGTCCTAGAAGCTAGCAGGCTATTAGCTACCCTGCATGATATTTCTAAGAGCAGACAGCTGGAAAAAAAAAATTAAGAAAAGGAACTATAAGTGCTTGGGAGGTAACTAGATAACCACAAATGTTGTATCTGACATGTTCCTGGTTCCAGTTCATAGCTGATGGACTTCTTTACAGATACTGGAACATTATTTCCTCAATCAGGAAATTCTTAGAACTATTTGCTTGTAGAAAGCTTTTCTACAAGCAAATAAATGAGAAGAGATATTGGTCCCATTTTCTAGTCCATTGCAAATATCCTATTTTATAAACTAACAGAGAATGTTAACTTTTGCTGAAATGTGTGCAATCCGAGCCACTGTACTGCTGGTGACAGAAAAGGGTTTGTTGTGTTAATCTAGTATAGATGACATAAGCACAAACAAGAGCCACTTTCAAACAACAAAAAGCTAAATGAAAATAAATAAAAAAGTAATGTTTACTCTCCTCTTCTTACTCCATATTAAGTAAACAGCTGAAAACTAATTTGAGATAATTAGTCCAACACATTACATTTATTTTCATGAATGCCACTTACCAACTGCTCAATTCGTTCATAAATGAGAAACTGGTGGAAATCAGGCTTAATGGGCTCCACAGTATATTTCATTTTCCTGTCTTGGAGGTTCTCCAAATCATTCAGAGTATTTCTAAAATGACTGTAGGCTTCACATGTAACATCCATATGTCTTAAAGTGAAGTTCAGCCTGGCAAGAGAGTAATTAATTTAAAGTGTCTCTCCTATACTGGCATCTTAAATAGATTTGTAACTTCCCTCAGCTAATGGAAAATCTGGGTCTTCTCACTGTAATTAACTAACTTTGATAGCCAAAAAATGACACCTCTCTGCTATTCCTGAAAAGCAGACAAGACTTATGTTAGCATCAATACACAACAAATGTTGGATGAATCTCTCCATTGATTTTAAGGCACTTTGCCGCATCAAAGTCACTGGTTTGGCTTCCTGGACAAACACTTGGCAACAAATCATGTGAATAGCTATTGCCTACATATCTCCAGAGACTTAAGCAAAGCCTGATCATATGTTAGTCTATGAATAGACTGCAACACATGACTAGTTCAAAACATTCAATGCTTCCTTGAAAGAAAACACAAGAGAAATTCTTATGGAGGTACTGAAGCTGGGAAACTTATACCCTAATTTTAAGTCCCTTCATTCCACTCTACAAACTCAACAATACATAGCAAATGTTGTCAGGCACTACAGAATGCATCAGCCTAGCCATCTGCTGTGAGACAATAGTTAAAAAAAAGCCAAACTCTTGTGGAAGTCAAATTCTGAACTGATAAAAATTAGGCGCATATAAAAGCAAATGCTTGTCCTAAGCATATACTGCAGCCTGTGATCAACTAACACAATGAAAATTAAAAGACAATCTTTAATCAAACTAGATCTTACTTCCAAATAAAATAAGCGTGTACATTTCTTAGTCCTTTTTATTTTAAGTTCTTGGTAATACTTACCTCTTTTCTAATGCTAGGTATACTGTACAAGAATTTCTCAAGTTGTGTGTGATTCTATACAGTGTTCTGAAAAAGGCATCTGTCAGGTCATCATCATAGAACACTACAAAAAAAAAAGATTAAGAACACAAAATATATATGTTTATGTGTATTATTTACTTAAGCCTCAGGTATGAAACAATAACAGACCTTCACTTGATTACTCTGATCAAACAAGTCTGTATTTTAACTAAATCCCAAATATATTTTTGATGGCACAATTTACCCCACAATAGTATCTGCTGCTCCTATTTAGGTCAGGCTGTCTTTAAGATTTCTCCTCCATCTATGGGAATAATATCCTATACAGATAAGCTAGCTTTTCAGTCTTCCCATTAAGCAAGATAAAAAGCAGGAAATAAGAAAAAAAAAGATATCTAAAGGCACATATTCTAGGCAAGTGCAGCATCTGAAACTGGTTTTCACATTGTAGGATCTATTACTCTAACCACCTATTTATCATTATTTGCAAAGTGGTTATGTGATGTAAGACGAAAGGTAGGATGACAAAACATTTCTGAAAGTCAAAATAATTACTTAGTTGTAATTAAGTTCTTTGAGTAATTTATTTAGTAACAAATAATTGCCACACTAAAGGAAAGAAAAAAACTAGTAGTTTTCAACATGTGTTTTCCTACTGCTAATTCAAAATGCAACTACAATTGTTTTAAAAAACAAAACAGGTAGGAACACTTAAGGCTGAGCTTTGACAAATTAGACAAGGATCCAGACTACTATCTAGGCTATTTTAAGAAACCTAGTTATGTTTAAATTATTACTTATAATGCTCAAGAGTTTGATTTAAAAGCTTAGTGTTTGTATTTTCCTACCATCAGCTGCCGTTATCACAGTACAGTGATCGTGCAAATCAGCAATCTCTTCTTCTGACCAACTATAAGGAGTTTCAGGATCTGAAACAAAGAATATGCTTTGGTGTACACAATTAAACATCTCAAATGATTGACAGCTGGAAAAAAGAAACATCTTAACTCCTGCCATCATCTGCTACTCCATAAACGGAGGATCCTATTAAAAGTAAATCCAACACTCCTTCTATTCATTCTCTCAAGTTCTCTGCAGTCCTTTTCTTTCTCTATATTACATCCAGTCCTCCCAAAGCTCACTGGGAAAAGCAAGTTGTTTTTTTGCTACTTCAGAATTTACAACCAATTACTACCCTGTAGCAAGGTCACTATATTAAAATAAACACTGCTTTGAATAACAACACAAATATATCTTCATATAAAACTTGATTAAAATTCTTACTTCATCATGTTTTTTAAAATTTTGACTTTGTTAAAACATAGAAATGTTCTCTGAAAGTCTAAAAAACACAGAACCTTTTCAACTGGCAGTACCAAATATTTTCATTAAAAATAATCTGTTGAAGTCCAAGAGAGGCTTTTGAATGTTGAAAGGATGCTTCTGCTTGTTTAAATAGTTGTTCTTAGAGGCATTATATCAAATCCAATCGAAGTTCTAAAAAGCTATAAAGCAAAGTAAACTTCGCAAAACAAAGTGCTACAATTTTGTGTTGACCTTGCAACCACTTGAGTTGTAGAGATTGCCTTTACTACTATTAACTACATTGTCAAAGTTACTCAAGTTAGCTGCCTTTATTTTGCTAACAGCAGCAAAATGCATTCCCTTGCCAAATATTTAACATATATCACATCCATCACTATATTTGGAACAAATATTTATACATCTTATCATCACCTACACTCACCACCACCTTTATAGCAATAATAAGCCACAAAATACAATCCCATGAAAATATGGATTATAGTAACTCAAATCAGTGTCACAGCACCTGAATTCCTTTATTACCACATAACAAACACAACCTGTTTTCACCACTGGATTTTGACCAAAATATTGTAACACCAAACCCAGACAATCACATAGTTTCAACTATTTTTTCCATAGTGCTGGACAACTGACTTTATAAACAATGGAGTTCTTGATGGCTCTGAAGGAGAACAAGAATAAAACCCTCCAAATCCTACCTGACAGTATCCATTATAACCACATACCAGTGCAGAATTCATCTTTCAGCCAGTCCAATTCTTTTACTTTAACTTCCCCTCCTGTGGGTGAAGAAAGATCACATCAGTCACAAATAGCCTTTCTAACAGTACCTAAGCAAAAGTAGAGAGTAAAAATCTGATACTAAAGCAAGTGATGAAGATATAATACAAGGATGTGTGAAACAAGTAAAGTTGATCAAATCAGTTACTCTACAAAACCAGTTGCCCAATCACAAAAAAGCAGGATGAACTTAAAGATAATACAGACAATCTGTATTCTCTTTTACATGTCTCATCTGCAAAATACTTCACCTTTCCAGAGTTCTACCTCTGTCCCTTAAACTCTCTTAAACGTGACTCTCAGTGCCTGGATATCTGTGATACTCCCAAGTACCTCAATGAAACTCGCACAAGGACTGTGTAGGGAGCACAGGTGGTCTGAACTGCTCACCAGAGAAATATTAAGTACTTTACTGCTCTCAAAAGGAAGCCGTCTCAGTATGATATCTTACATCATCTAGATGTCTTAAATCTTTCTTTCTAAAAGAACTTTTAACCAAGAAAAAAATGTTTAATTTTATTTGTGAATATGCTAGGTAGCCAATGGCTGGGCTGCTTAATCCCACTGTAGATCACAAAAGGCAACTGCACAGTGACTGTACAGCACTTACTTCGTGCCTCCAGCAGCTGTTTGTTTAATGCAACATTTTTCTCACACATGGCCAGAAGATCTTCACCAATATCTGCAAAAAAAGTTACAATGGTATTTAGAACAAGAATATTTTGCACAGGCTGTGCATGTCCATGACCTCTCAGACTAACACTCATTGTTTGTCTCAAACTGACAAGATTAAGGAGAATTCAGAGCAAATCACAGAATCACAGAATCACAGAACAACCAGGTTGGAAGGGACCCATTGGATCTTCTAGTCCAACCATAAATCTATCCACTGATGATTGCTTCCCTAGTATCCTTCTTGCTTTTGTCTTTCAGAACTTAGCTCTGAGTCACTCTGGATGACAGAAGCTAATAGATCCCTATACTACCTAATTTAATCTAGGCAGACTATCATCACTCCACAATCAATGTATTTTGCTTTTAAACTCTTGTGCTTAAATGTAAGTACTGCTTTTCAATGAGCTGAGAAAGTTCTTATTTTTCACTAATCAACATCATTTTATACACATCAATAACAAATCATAGAATCACTAGGTTGGAAGAGACCCACCGGATCATCAAGTTCAACCATTCCTATCAAACACTAACCCGTGCCCCTCAGCACCTTGGCCACCCATCCCTTAAACCCCTCCAGGGAAGGTGAATCAACCACCTCCCTGAGCAGCATCTGCCAGTGCCCAACGACCCACCCCGGAAAAAACTCCTTCCTAATATCCAGCCTAAATCTCCCCTGGTGGAACCTGAGGCCATTCCCTCCCGTCCTGTCCCCCGCTGCCATGTTAAACATCATACCATTGGACTCAGCCCAGTGGTCCAGCTTGTTTAGATCCCTTTGTAGACCCTCCCTACCCTCCAGCAGATTGACACTTCCACCCAGCTTTGTGTCATCTGCAAACTTGCTAAGGGAGCACTCAATGCCTTCATCCAGGTCATTGATGAAGACATTGAACAGGGATGGACCCAGCACTGAGCCCTGGGGAACACCACTTGTCACTGGCCTCTAGCTGGATTTAACACCATTTACTACCACTCTCTGGGCCTGGCTATCCAACCAGTTTTCTACCCAGGAGAGTGTGCGCCTGTCCAGGCCAGAGGCTGACAGTTTCCGTAGCAGAATGCTGTGAGAAACTGTGTCAAAGGCTTTACTGAAGTCCAGAAAGAACACATCCACAGCCTTTCCCTCATCCAGCAGCTGAGTCACTTTGTCATAGAAGGCGATCAGGTTAGTTTGGAAAGACCTGCCTTTTGTGAAGCCATGTTGACTGGGCCTGATCACCCGGTTCTCTTGCATGTGCTTCCTGATAGCACTCAAGATCACCTGTTCCATGAGTTTCCCTTGGCACTGAGGTCAGACTGACAGGCCTGTAGTTCCCTGGACCCTCCCTGCGACCCTTCTTGTAGATGGGCACTACATCAGCCAGCCTCCAGTCCAGTGGTACCTCCCCAGTCTTCCAGGACTGCTGGAAGATGATGGAAAGGGGTTTGGCCAGCACATCTGCCAGCTCCTTCAATACCCTTGGGTGAATCCCATCTGGCCCCATAGACTTGTGGGTGTCTAGTTGGGGAAGCAAGGCTCTGACCACCTCCTCTTGGACCATGGGAGCCTCGTATTGCTCCTCTAGTTCCGGGGTTTGTACACAGAAGGAACAGCTTTCTTTACAATTAAAGACTGAGGCAAAGAAGGCATTAAGTACCTCAGCCTTCTCCTCATCCCCTATCACTGTTGTTCCTTCTGTGTCCAATAGGGACTGTATGGTCTCCCTAGTCCTCCTTTTATTATTTATATATTTATAGAAAGATTTTTTTGTTATCTTTCACAGACTTAGCCAATCTGATTTCTAGTTGAGCCTTAGCCCCTCTGATTTTTTTCTCTACACAACCTCACTTCCCTCCTGTAGTCAACCCAAGAGGCCTGTCCCCTCTTTCAGAGCCCATAAACATTAACTAAAACTGAACAGGTAGGATGAAAGTAATGCTTTGTGAAGTTTCACGAAAAATATTTAATTGAAAATAACCTCCTCACCTGTACAATAAACTCTCTTGGCAACTGTTCCCATGATAATGCTTGTAATTCCAGTGCCACCTCCAAGCTCTAGTACCGAGCAACACTTGAATGTGTCCCGTTTAAACAGAATGTAATCAGCAAGAAGAAGGGCTGCATGCCATACCTTTGGGTAAGAAAAGGAGTTAAAACTCAGTAAATTCCAAAGCATGATTCATGAATAGCAAGATACTATAAGGTAGAATACATACTTGTTTACCAACATCTTCTAAGGGGGTTGCCATAGTATGTTCTGTGAAAATGAAAGTAGGGCAGAAACAATTACCCAAAACTGTTGTTCCAGTGAAGTTTCACGATGGCAAATTTGAAAATCAAGTCATAGTTGCCTTTCAAATCTAGCACTAAGCACTTCATTCTAGATAACAATGCTAGATAATACCCAAACTCCTATTCCTACTAAGGATCATCGAGCTTCTCATAATATACTACTGCCAAATCACTTCTGGAAAAAAAGGGTGAATTTTTAAATTACAATACCACAGTATGATGTTTGTTTTATTATGTCCTTTCACTTTACTACTGTTCCGTTTGTAAGGAAAACCTGTATTTGTTTTACACAAACATTTATTCCAATCCTCCTTGACTATAAACCTATTATTTACCTATTTTAACAACATCACTGCAAGTGCCTTCTTCCTCTTCAACGTCAAAAGCATCTTCTCCCCCTTTCATCAGAATTACAGGATACACTCTATCCCTGAAAACACCTTCTGCTTCTATATCAGGGGCATATCGAGGTCTTCTGATCACTTCCAAGTCTCCATCATCATCTAGCAGAGCTTCTACTCCTTCAATATTTAATTCTATTTCTTTTTCTAAATTATTCCTGTCTGTGTCACATGGATCATCTCCAGTTTGGTACTGCGGTTCTCTTTCTGTTGCAGCTTCTCTCCCATGTTTCTCAGATACAAAATCTTCTGTGTTCCGAAGGAGTTTGAAATATGACAGGAATACTATAGGAACATGGAGGGAGGAAAAAAGATAAAGATTAACACTACGTAAGAACAGAATCTACATGTAACTTCCACATGCATGAAATATGAATTTCACATAGTACAAAACAAGACAACTAAAAATCATACAGACAATTTGGAATACAGTTCTAGTGTTATGAATAAATATTTCTGTTACTAAGTTCTGTCACTAGAAATAAATGAGTTGAGAGTTCAGAAAGAGACAGCCAAGAATACAACAAAAGAAAAAGGTCAAAATCAACAGGATTCTAAGAAGAATGTCTTAAAACTATGTTCATTATCCATTACCTCTTCCCTTTTGGCATGGAAGTGTTTGCCACCTCTGCTTTTGACAATGTCACAATTTATGAAGTTGTATTTTACTTTCTTCAGAAAAGTAAGAAATTCAAGATCGGTCTACTGTAGCCCAAGAGATCACCTGCTCTAGAGAGACCATTTTCAGCTACATCTAACAAAATCTTCATTGACTATCCCAGCATTAGAAACATTTAAAGTAATCTACTGCTTGCCTGTTCTCTACGGAACATTTTGCCAAGTAGCTTCAAGGTCCGTTTCCTTGACAACTTTATAAACATCCACAAGCTGGCAGTTGGAGGCATTTGCCAATTCATTTCTACCACAGCCTTAACTCTTCTAATTATACGTCAGTCAAAACCATCACCATTCTGAGTTTTGTTGTTGCAAATTGTTTTAAAACAAAAAAATCCCCCCAAATCAACCAAAGGTGTTAGGCTGTGGAATAGATGGCAAATTCATACATTACTGATGTTCTGTATTTTAAACTTCAGTTACACAGTTTAAAACCCATGGCTTCTTAACTTTTGTTTGTATGCAAGAAACACTCTAACTTTCTAACATGATTCCTGAAGTGCTCTATCAAGATTATAGGTAAATGAACAAATAAATAAATAAAATTAGACCTGCCAACAAGTTAATTTGATTAGTTCTTCTCAGAAAGTAACTTAAGATTTCTTTTTTAAAGACAGGCTGTCTACAAATTCTACATTACAAGTTTTCATTTCTACAGCTAATTTCATTAGGACAATCAGCTAGCCTTCTTCTTAAAGACACAGTAGGAAGTAATTCTGCTTCTAGCTGGAATCAAATACGTAATGATTAATATAGAACATTCAAAGGAGGATTCAGACATTGCAAAGATGTGAATACATTTAAACTACAGCTTCATCATTTTAAACAATCATTACCTGGTTGCCCAACTGCATTCAATCGTACCATGAGATTTCTTTTGTCACAACAATGTAAGTGAACATCCGAAAGTACAGTATCACTTTTAAATGTGGGGTTATCCACCTCCACCTCTGTTACATCTCCCATGGTATGCTGGTGAGTGGAACATCCTCAGGATCCAAACAGCCCCCTGCAAAGTGCTGGCACAAAGTGATATGACACTCTTCCATTAGCAGGCATCATGCCAGTTTTGCCCAGCAAGATAACCTCATCCAATTGTTCCCGAGAAGACATCAGGCAAGTTGTGATCATGCAAGTTCCCCCATGCTCCAGTAAGATAGCAGAATTGCACATTGGGATATTTAACCTAAACCCAAACACAGACAGCATTTAGCAACATCCTGACACTGAACATTCCTTCATCAACATTTTAGATGATAAAAATCAGATTACACTGTCCAATAAAGTTGTAATGCTCTCTTTTACAATGCTCCAAAGAATCATCAAATACAGAACTGCTAGTAGCAAACTGGCAGACACTGCACATTTTAGGAAGAACTAGTAATTAGCTTGTGTTAAAAACAAACCCCCTGGAAAAAAACAGATGTTATCATGAATGCACCAATTTACAAAGCTAAGCTGAGCTCTACGAACATAATGCCTTGTGTGCACAACTTCACCATTTTGATGGATCTTGTTCTTAGTGGAAATCTCCTAATTTTCTCAGAAATGGACACAATTACTGAATGCATTATCATTAGTTAATCCCTAAAACTGCATAAATGGAGTTTCTGCCCATCCTGGAGAAAATTCAGTTGCTTTTACATACCTTCACTAGTTGGTCAGGTAATGTTCCCTGTCTTTGGTACTCTTTATTCCCCCACAGAAAAAAAATACAGACACCTGAAATCACCCTCATTACCTAATGTCCCAGGATGAGATGTCTCTCTGTCCTAAGGCACAAACAAATTAATTGCCTCTTCTGAACAGAAAAATAAAGAGGATGTTTATTTCCCTGTGCTCTACAGGACTTGACATTTTGTTAAGGCTATGTGAAATACCGATGAACCACAGATCTGAAACAAAATGTATGCCTTAAAAATCTGAGATGACAAGCTTAGATCACAGACATACAAGCTGCAAGCATCATATGAATGATTTGGTTAACACTGACATCCAGGTCTCATCAGCTACAAGCACCACCAGTACTTCTTTAAGCTAAAGCTGCTGATGCCATTTCCTATGTCAGCATTAACATCTTGGTAGACTAAGCTATTTTTTTCTGTTATTTGCTTGTGCTTGAACAAAATCACAAGCGTATTGGCTTTAAACGCTCCCAGTTCGACAGGTATCAAGTTCCATTACCTTTTCCAACACCTCCTCCAGGGTGAGCTGTGCCCATCACCAGCAGAAACCTGGCACAAGCTGGTCCCCGTGCAGCCTACTGCAAGCTAGGGAGCTAAGTTATAATCTGGAGAGATCTTCTAAGCCCAAACCGAGCCCTGTGCAGCCTCCTGCAAGCTGGGGAGCTGTTAGAGCCCTTCTAATCCGAAACCCAGCCCTGTGCAGCCTCCTGAAAGTTGGGGAGTAGCGTTTCCCTCGGGGAGAGCCCCTCTTATCACAAACCCAGCCCTGTGCAGCCTCCTGAAAGTTGGGGAGTAGCGTTTCCCTCGGGGAGAGCCCCTCTTATCACAAACCCAGCCCTGTGCAGCCTCCTGAAAGTTGGGGAGTAGCGTTTCCCTCGGGGAGAGCCCCTCTTATCACAAACCCAGCCCTCTGCAGCTTCCTGCGATCCGGTGAACAGCAAGAGCACCTCTCAGCCCGCACCCCCCAACCCGCCGGGGCTGCGGGGAGCCGGCGGGGACCCGGCGTGCAGCAGTCAGGGGGCTGCCACAGCCAGTTCCGCCCCGGCTCGGGGGCGGCGGCTCCTTCCGTCGCGCAGCTGACGCCACGTCCGCGCCGCTCGCCGGGTTCTGTGTCCTGCATCCCGGCACAAAATCACAGAATCATTAGGTTGGAAAAGACCTCTTGGATCATCGATTCTAGCCATTCCTGTCGACCACTAAGCCATGTCCCTCAGCTACTCGTCCACTCGTCTTTTAAATCCCTCCAGGGATAGGGACTCCACCCCCTCCCTGGGCAGCTGTTCCAGTGGCTAGTGACCCTTTCCGAGAATTTTTTTTTCCTGATGTCCCGCCTAAACCTCCCCTGGCGGAGCTTGAGGCCATTCCCTCTCGTCCTGTCCCCTTTCACTTGGGAGAAGAGCCAAGCTCTCTCCTCTCCACAACCTCCTTTCAGGCAGTTGTAGAGAGCAAGAAGGTCTCCCCTCAGCTTCTCGAAGCTAAACTCAGCTCAAGTCTCTCAGCCTGGCCTTGTACGGGAGATCTCCCTATAATTCAGAAAATGGAAGACAGAACCATAGAATGGTTCAGGTTGAAAGGGATCTTAAACATTGTATAATTCCACCCCCCCTGTGATGGGCTGGGAATCATCTCAGTAACTGTAATTTTTGTAAGTGAAGAGATTATTTGTAATAAGTTACTAACCTATTATGTATTTGATTATGTATAGTTTTAGTGATTTTAGAATAAAATCGATGGAGACACACAATCAATGGAGATCACTCCCTTAGTTGCCCAGGCCTGATAAAGGATGCTTGCTTTCTAAAACTGCAAAACTTATAACAAGAGAGTTTATTTGTTGACGTTTTTGCTGTCACCATGGGGTTTCCCCCTGTGTTGGTGAGCATTTTTCTTTGTTGAAGGAGTGCCCAGTGCAAAATCCTGGGCGGAAAGCTGTCTGAGAACCAGCAGAAGGAAGAAGTAGCAGCCGAGTTCAGGCTTGAGCCCACATTCCTTACCCCCATTCCTCTATCAGTTGATTGACACCAAATGTAGCTGCTTAATTCTGTAGAGTTTTTAACTAGGTATTGTCAACCAGGCAAAATAAACATTAGACTGAGTTAGGTGTTGAGCAGTCACACTGTACCAGAGGGCTTTGGGAAACTTTACTAACAGAAATCATTAAACTTGCAGAGTGGGCTGCAGGCACAGCATATCACAGTGACTGGGCAATCCGCTTTCTGCAAAATCATGGCCAGACAGATGCTCCGAATTCCCATCTGTATTCTGGTAATTTCCTCTGCAAGTCTGCAGGAGCTACTGAAGTTATTCCTATCTTTCAGCAGAAGGATCTAGTTCTAAAGTGGCCATTTACATTTAATATCACTTGTTCTGCGATACTTGATGTCAGTTGCTACAAATGATCCGCTTTTGTTTTGTTTTTTTTAATTGAGTGAATGCTTGTGGAGAGGGTTAATGCTGGGAAAAAAAAACATGGAATGTAATGCATAGTCTGTATTAGTTTCTAGATGTCTGTTCCACATCATCTGCCTCCTCTGTAAAGGCTAGGAATTATTAAGAGAATGAAGTAATCATTTCCCATTTTTGCAGCCTAGAATGCTGAGTGGTAATGAAATGGAAAACATAGTAAGCCATACAGCACTCTCAGGAGTTTCTGTGGAGAATTCTATTGGATGAACATCTGGCAAAAATGCTTTGGAGATTTGTTTCCCTCTTATCTGGCTCCTGTGAAAGACCAGAATGTGATTTTACTTGCTGTGGTGATACGCTGTCATATAAATTATTACTGAAGTCTGTCTCTGCTACCAGATTCCCCACTGCCATAAAGTGCTAAAAATATGCAGACAAAGCAGTTTATATTTATCACAATATCTTACCAATTTGCAACAAGAGATGCTTACTGGTAAGCAGACTTCAGTATTACTGGACGAGTGGCTTAGAAGCTAGGTGTTTTGCTGCACTATGCAGGCTCCTTAGACACAAGGGTACACTACACAAGAAATGGAGCTGCTAGCATTTCCTTTGTAAAAAATGTGATTACCTTGTTTCATATGTATATGTATATAAAACAATTCAGCAAAGCAAGAATATCTTGTGGCTGCAGAAGGTTGTAAAGGAGCCAGTGAGGCTGCAGACATTGTAATGTGGCTGATAACGAGAGTTTAGGGACAATGTAGCTTTGGAGATGCAGTTTCTGTACTACACGCAAGAGGGCTTTGGCAGCAAATTCCCGAGATACACCTAAAAATTTTAGGATGCAACTTAGTTACACTTCCTTTCTTTCTCACAGCCATGTGAGCTAGGAATTTGCTTAGAAAAAGCAACCCAAGAGTATCCTAGTCATATCACACCAGGAATTAAGGAACTTGAAAAAAATGGTATTCCACTTACTCTGTAACAAATCTTAACTGTGCAATGGAAATGAGATACTTTTATTAAGCATAAGCACTTTAATTTCACTTGACCTTGATACTATTAAATGTTTCTGTATTACACCCACCTCATTAACTTCTTCCCTGATCTGTTTTAGAGGCAGGCTGTAAATATGACCTTTGCTCATAGTTTGGGGATGGAGATCAGGCTATTCTTTAAGACTCCTATAATTCTCATCCATATACTAAGCGCTTGAGGCCTTATTATCTTAAAAAGATAGCTGGAGGATTGCTGTCCAGGTAACAGCCGAGAAGGAAGGTTTCAGTGTTGCTACATGAGTGTCTGGTTTTCCTCAGTACATGTGCACCATGAGGTCCTGTGGAAGAGGTAGGAGACTTCAGGCTTTCAGAGACCAAATGGACATACTCAGCTGGGAATCACATATGGTGGAAAGACAAACACAGGGAACTTCTTGCCTGGATATGGATGGAGAACAGAGCCTGACTGCATGCCAGAGTGGATGGGAAGATACGCTTAGAGACCCAGAAAAGGTCTCCACTGTGCAAGATTTGCAATGCAGGAGACCACTTGGAGGCTACATGGCAAGGCAAAAGGAGAATGCCCACCCTGTGAAAGTCTCAGCAGGCAAAAAAAAAAAAAAAAAAAAGCTTTGCTCCATTTGTTTTTCTTGATATGTCTTAGAAACCAAAATTAATACAACCTGCAAATCAAGGTGCTGAGACACTAAGCGGGAATACTCTCCAGCTCTTTTTTTCCCCATGCAATTCTGTAGCAGCCAAAAATTTTTCTGTTCTGGGTGGACCGGTTCCTCCCTCTTCTGCCTTGTGTTGTGCCCTCTTTTCCCTAATCTTCCTGCACAGCATTTGTTGTGTTCAGGCTTGTCACTTTCAGTGCTTGAGCTTCTCAGCATCTGTTCTACTTGCTCAGTCCACACTTACTAGCTATACATCTTCTTCTGCCTGACATGCTGCTTAAACCCTTGCTTGACTAAGATTAAATAACACAAACTTCCTTTTTTTTTTAACTTTGTGTTTCCTACAGCAATTTCCAGTAAATCAAATTATGCTTCTCAGAAGTTTATGCAGTTCTTTGTACGTAGCTATGTCAGAATTCAAACCAGTGCTCTGTAAATCAATTTCCAGAGTGTGCAGCTTCAAGGAGAAGAGAAATGAGACCAACTGTTGCTTTTTACTTTCAATACTCATTCCTTTTTTTGTCTGGCATCTTTCTTGTCTCTCTGAGGGATGTAAGGCTAAGGCTTCTTTTTGGAGGGGAATGTTTAAAGGCAGTATTTGAGCTTGGATGCCCCACAGTGAAACACAATGCCGTTATCACTGGGGATTGCCAAGTGGAGGCCTTATTACTGAGAAAACCAACATGAAAAAAAATAGGTTTGATCTTTGGGTATTTTACAGTGATCAAGCCCAGAGGAAAATATCAGGAAATCTTGTGTTCAGTATAGCGTTGAGACAATTTTCAGATGTCATTAGGTAGGATTAGAAGCTGGTGCACATCTGTGCTCACTGGCTTTTACTTTCCTGCAGTCATAAGGGTGAACACTGAAGGGAATCCCTGCCTTCGTCAGTCTGCATGTGATCTAGTATTAGTAAATCACCTCCTTCGCAAATGCAAACAGAGCAGAGGAAATGAAATAAGCATTGGGGAAAAATGAGGAATTAATCTTGTGAGAAAACTATTTTTTTTAAAAAAAAGTTTTGATTAATGTCTTAAATACATACTTACCAAACTTACATAGATAGTTTATGTAGTTTGAAAAAACAAACACTGGATATATGAGAGGAATTGCTCTTTTAAATCCAGACAGAAGCTAAGTCCAGAGAGAAGGTGAATATTTTGCTGATAGAAATGTGTTTCTAATAGGATTAATGATATGCTGTTTCTTGCTCTGAGCACTGATGTTCAGTAAAGCACTTAGAGTGACTGACCACAATGTGTCAAATCACTTTCTCTGGCTTTTAGGCACTCCTTTCCAGCATTAACACAATTAGTATAGTATTTCCACAGCAACATTACCTCAAGGATCTCATTTGGACTTAGCACTTATTCATGAAACATAACTGGGTCAGGGCTTCTGCTGCAGAAGTACGACACAGGTTCAAAACAACTCTGAAGGAACTGTACTATGGATGCATTTTATCCATAGGAGTCCAGGGAAGAAATGCTGGTGATTTCCGAGCACAATGCTCTCCGAATCCTTCAGCACTTAGCTAATCTTGCAAGCAGAAAGGACAGGGTAAAAGTAACTTGCACAAGCTGTGCTGTGCTCAAGCTGGGAGATTGATAATTTTGCTGCATCACATTCTCTGCATTAATAATTGACAGCAGGTTTGGGAGCATTCACTGAATCATCTCAGTAACTCTGAGCAGCAGATTGACGTTAGCAGATCTAACGGACACCTAGTCTCCACAAAGATAAATCTAGCTTAAAATTTTGAATTTTTTATGCTGAAAATCCTAGTTTAAATTCTGGAGTCTTGTGGTTTTTTTAGAGACCTCAGTAAATTGCAAATTAAATCTCTGGAGAAGCTAGTATGTATCATTGGCTTTTCCCTTTCATTGCAAAGCTTTTTCAATGAATGCATGAAGGTGTTTTGATGAACCCTACTTTTTTAGTTTTGTGACTCTGTAGGAATTATTTTTGCTCAGCATGTAAATGAGTACCTAAATAGATTATGCTGATGTGGAAATTTAACCTCTATGTAGAGATAATTTATTCTTGACATGAACTTTTCTATCATTGCAGTTGGGTCATAAACGGATCAGAGGTTAGCAGGCTCTAACTTTTCTTGACTGTAAAGTTAGTCTTGATAGACTCTACAAGGACCTCTACGTATCTTGATGGTTGAAAGAAATTATTTAATAATGCTTCTAAATATAAGCACATATCCAGAACTTTGTAGGCCTCGATAAGGACAAGAACTCTCTAAGACACAGATTATCACTGATAAGTATTTTGTACAGTACCTGATTAACAGCTTGAACCCAACTGGGTTAAATGTTCCTGCAGTTGTATAGCCTTTGCTTTACCTTGATTTTAACTGGAAATGAAAATGGCTGATCATTGCAGTGGCATGATGGTTCAGGTGTACGAATGCATCTGGTTTAGATTTATGAGAAGAGAGCTGATTAAACATCTGCTCAACACATGGTTTTGCTATGGCTAAGTAAAACTTCCAAGAAACTCTGCAAATACAGTTGGAAAAAACAGACAAGCTTGGCATCCCAATCAATACTTGTGCCCCAAAACTCATTCATTTTTTTCTTACTGCATCATTTAGTTTAACAAAACATTTCACCTTGCTTGAAAAACCTCATAAAGCTGTAACCCAGCCATCACAATTACAGCAAGGTCTCAGCTGCTAGTTTGCAGAACTACACAGGCATTTTCTTATTTTACAGATAGAAATTGGAGGTGTAAGAAAGAGATGGCAAAAGTTCAGAATAATGCTATAGCTACTTAACAGTGTAGCCCTAACTAGAAAAACTACTATAATCCCAGTAATGTACACCTTTCAGAACTTCTGCAGGGCAAAATGTGGTTTGTAATGCTGATTACTGTATTTAAATAAACACTCTCAAGGAGTATTTCCCATTTAACTGATCCTACTGCTGAAACCCTACTGGTTCACAATAGCTTGTTGCCATGGTTGGGTAATGATGTCACACATTCTGCCCTGTGTCCATGCCAGAAAAAAAACAAATGAGAATGATTTTTTTAATGGCTAGGAGTTATGTAGCAGTTCCCTGGAAGGCCTGAAGTGAATCACAAGTGAGAAAACAAGATGCCCTATTGACCCTACCTGCACTGTACCTTTATGCCAGTGAAGTGATGCAGTGAAACTCTGTAAGGAGATACTCTGCAGGTATAAAACCAAGGTTGTGGAACTGCAATTTACCTTGTCATCTAACAGGTTTCAGTGGCATGAAAATCAGCAGGAGTCTATATAGGTGTACCTAGTGATTCTGTGAAGTGCAGCTTAGGGGCTCACACATGCCCTTGGAAACAGGTCTGTCACACCTTCCCCCTTCTTCATTGCAAACTTTTTTCTATGAATACATGAAACTAATGTGGTCCTTCTGAGGTTTTTGGAAGAGGGTAAGCTGCTTGTGTCCTTCCCTCTGCCAGGGATCCCTGAGGAGGAAAGCGACAAAGCTGGTGAAGGGGCTGGGAAAGAGGGCTCGTGAAGAACAGCTGAGAGAGCAGGAGTTGTTTAGCCTGGAGAAGAGTAGGCTGAGGGGAGACCTCATTGCTCTCTACAACTACCTGAAGGGAGGCTGTGGAGAGGGGTGTGCTGGCCTCTTCTCCCAAGTGGGACAGGACAAGAGGGAATGGCCTCAAGCTCCACCAGGAGAGGTTTAGGCTGGACACTAGGGGGAAAAAAAAATCACATAAAGGGTCATTGGGCCCTGTCAGAGGCTGCCGAGTGAGGGGGTTGATTCACCTTCCCTGGAGGTGTTTAAGGGACGGGTGGACAAGGTGCTGAGGGACATGGTTTAGTGTTTGACAGTAATGGCTGGACTCGATGATCCAATGGGTCTCTTCCAACCTGGTTATATTCTACGATCCCCAGCAGCGCGCAGGCAGTTCTGTGTCAGGCAGCAGTTGCCGCCCTACTGCTTCTCTCTCACTACCTTTAAAATCAGGTTAAATCTGTCCTTCTGAGGCGGCGGCATATCGGAGGCAAAGCACAAGAGGAAATCTCCTGTAAACGCAGCCAAACAGAAAAGAGCTGTAAGAACCAGCACCGCTACCGCTGACCGGGGCCCAGCTCCCCCCTCTCCTCGGGGCAGTGGCGCGAGGAACGAGGCAGCTTCAGCCCCGAGGCGAGACCAGGCTGCAAGGACTCCCCGTTCCCCACCCTGTGCGGGCTCAGGCCCTTCGCGCTCAGCTCGGGGTCCCCGGGGCCGAGGGCACAGCCGGGGCGGGGCTCGGGTCGGGCTACCTGCCGCCGGCTGCCGCTCGCCGGGACGTGGCGGCGACATGAGGCTTAGCCTGGGCGTCCTCTCCGTCGTCGTGGCCCTGGTGGGGGTTTCGAGCTTCGTCTTCCTTGTGGTGGCCATCGCCACGGACTTCTGGTACATCATCGACGCCTCCAAGCTGGAGACGTCCCGCAACAGCACCGAGGGGCTCAGCTCGCACTCGGGACTGTGGAGGACCTGCCGCGGTGAGGGCCCCGCCTCGGGGCGGGGGTTCCTCCCTTTCCCTCTCCTTCCTCCTTCCTTTTCCCTTCTCCCCCTTCTTCTCTTTCCCTTCCTCCCCTCCTTCCCTTTCCCCTCTCTTTCCCTTTTCTTTCCTCTCTACTTTACTTTTTGCTTTCCTCCCCACTTTACTTTTTGCTTTCCTCCCCTCCTTCCTTCTCCCTTTCTTCCCTCCTCCCTTTCCCCTTCTTCCTCTTCTTCCCTTTCCCTTCCTTCCCCCTTTCATTTCTTTCCTCTCCCCCCTTCCCTTTCTGTTCCTCCCCTCCTTTCCTTACACCCCTTCTTCCCTCTCATTCCTCCTCTTATTCCCCTTTCCCTTCCTCCCTGCCTTCCCTTCCCCTTCCACTCCTCTTTCCCTTTCCCCTCTCTTTTTCTTTTCTTTCCTCTCTTCTTTCCTTTCATAGAATCATAGAATCATAGAACAACCAGGTTGGAAGAGACCCACCGGATCATCGAGTCCTCCCCTTCTTCCCCTCCTTCCCTTTAATTTCCTTCCTCTTTCTCCTTCCCTTTCCTACCTCTCCTAAGGAGCAGTTAAAGGAATTCTCCCCTTTGCCTTTCCCTGTGCCCCACTGAAATGAGAGATGATTCTCTCTTGAATTCACTGGTCAGGCCCCATGGGAGTACAAGTTGGGCAGTGCTGGGTACTGAAAATCTCCTCCTTTCCTTCCCCTCCTAGGGATTACTGGTTTTGAAGCAGACCTTATGGTATGATTTTTATGTACACACATGAAAAAAAACCCAAACAAAAATCCAACAACACACCTATGAGGTGATATTTCACAATAAGATATTATAGCACAAGTTTTGTTATTGTTTTTCCTTCTCTATCAGTGAGGAGTGAATGCTACCCTTTGATAAACCCCTTCTGGCATGAGAATGCAAACATCACTGATTCACACAGACAGCTTTTGTGTGAGTAACTTTTATATTATTTCTTTACATCTATTCATCCTTCCCTTTAGCCTTTTAGAAGGTCACATTTCTGCTTCTGTATAATATCTGTCAAGGCACTTGGTCTTTGGGTGGGATTACTGTTGAAAAATCCATTTATTTGACATCAAGTTCACCAGATTTATTCCACAGGAGCAAGATGTTTCTGGTTGAAATGGCTCAGGAAGGTAGACAAGTGTTAAAAGTAAAAGGCAAGAATGGTACTCTCTCCCTTAAAAGCAGCCATTTCCCTGAGAAATCCTTCAGAGAGGCTTCAGAGTGTCTTTTTTTCTCTTGGAGCAGCATTTCATGTCATAGCCACAAGTCAGCAAACAGGGAAAAGTAAGCTTAGGAGCTACTGATGCTAATGTAGCTGTGTTGCAACAGGATCTGGAAAGTTGAAGCACGAATAACATCTCAGCGGGTTACTGAAACAGTCATACAAGCATATTGCAGGTTTGCCCCTTATTCCTGAAACTATTTAGAAAAGCTGTGTCCTAATGCAGCCACTTAAGTAACACTTTTGAAAACTCATTCCCCATTCTTCAGTGTTCCCATACTTTTCTTGGCTTACCTTAACTAGTCATAAATTCCAAAAAGATGGGAGAGAGTTTATACCCGAGTGCAAAGACCTGAGTCCATGTGAAAGCAGAAGTGCTGGTCACTGTGGGAGGCAAACACTTTTTTAGAGAATGAAAAGCCTTCACATTGCTTCTTTCCTCATTTCCAATCTTTCTCTTCATCCCCAGTAGTTTCCTCTTAGGCTTATTGTATACTTTAAATAGAACTCCTGGCAAATAAAAAAAATTGAGTGTAAAAGTTAAAGCACCATGCTACCAGCAGTATTACTCAGGCAATTAACCTAGATCCTGCTAAACCTGAAAGTATGATGTATTTTCACATCACAGGAGCAGTCTTGGGCAATTTCTCTAATGGATTAGACAAGATTATGTCTTCTCCTGTACATTAAGCTTCCAATTCTTTTCTTCCACACCCTCTAGCTGAATATATATGGAATGCCTTCTATCTCCCTCAAACCCACAATGTATAAAATATCTTCCTGCTACAGATTAAGTTATGGCATGGTTGTATTTTTGTTTAAAACATCAGCCACTGTCTAAAGGAAGATACCACTAGACTACCTAGCACTAGCTTTTCTGAAATTCTGGTGAATGTTTTCATTTTCAAATTAATTGGTATTGTAACAACAGAATGTGAACCATAGTCAATCCCTTACATTTATCATTTTGTCCAATCCTAGTATTGAAGTTTTTCCTCAGTGTCCACCTGTACCAAGTCTAGCATTATTTTAATTGTACTGTCTGCAGTTTTGTCTTTCAGTTTAGCTCAAAGACTTGTTGAGAAGACCACAAAGCCAAAATATAAAGTCCAGAGCTTTGCTAATTATCCTGAGGTACCCTAACCCTGTGATCGCTCTTCCACCACCATCTTTTTTTTCCTACTGAACAGGACGGAATCCATGCCTTTGTGTCCCTGTTGTTCAAACCAAGAAGTCTCGCATTTAGCCATGGGCAGCAGTTCTTCCTGTTGTTCTTTGCTCCTCTAAGTTGCTTCTTTCCTTCTTCGCAAGCAGGTCAGGCTTTCTCAGTGCACTGTTTCTCCCTGGCTTTGCTAGTCTTTCCAGAGCAGCCCTGCTGATTTTAGCTACTGTCAGTGTTCTGTTCTACTTACAGGCTTTTGTCTTTCTAGCTGTCTCTTTAGTTACTGCTGCAGAAGACAAACAGGTCTTTAATTAAAGCTCTTATGAGCTGTTGCCACTTGGAGTATTTCTGATAAGGTGACTATTACTGATTTCTAGAGACTATGTGCTGTTTTAAGCTGTGCAAACAAATCTGAAGTTAGTTTGAAACTGCTAAGCTCCAGCACATTAACAGGAGATGATTAACAAAACTTCTCAATCTGCAGTTGGTTACTTTTGACACCATTCAATTTTTCTAGTTCATTCCACAGATTTCTCTTACAAACAACTCATCCACAGCTGCCTTGGGTGGAAATTCAGAAATGTCTGCCAAATTCACAAATTTGGACACACGCTGCAAATATTCTTACAGACATTTGGTCCGGACTCTAGTAAAACAGATTTGACTTGCTGATGTAAAACTTCATTAACTCAGATCAAGCAATTGAAGTATTTTTTGCTAAAAAAAGAATGTTTTTAAAATGTTCATGAGTTTGTTGCGGTATTTTCAATTAAACTATTGAATCTTTTGGGTTGGACTCGGTGAATTCTCACAGAATCATAGAACAACTAGGTTGGATGGTTATGGAAAACAGAAACATAGTGAAGATAATTTAAATGATGTCCTTCTATAAACTATTCTATCCCTCTAATCAAGGACAATCACGTGGCATAAAATCTTATTTCAGATGGCATTAATTCAGATTCCTGAGTAGTTTAAGTTTTCCTTTCTCATTAACTCTTCTCTCCTCTGTGAGAGGAGAGACGGCACTAAGCTGGGTGGAAGTGTCGATCTGCTGGAGGGCAGGGAGGCTCTGCAAAAGGATCTGAATGGGCTGGACTGCTGGGCAGAGACCAGTGGCATGAGGTTTAACAGCCAAATGCCGGGTCTTGCACTTGGGGCACAACAACCCTATGCAGAGCTACAGACTGGGAGAATTCTGTCTAGAAAGCTGCCAGGAGGAGAGGGACGTGGGGATGTTGGTTGACAAGCTGACTGAACATAAGCCAGCAGTGTGCCCAGGTGGCCAAGAAGGCCAACGGCATCTTGATCTGTATCAGAAATGGTGTGACCAGCAGGTCCAGGGAGGTTATTCTCCCTCTGTACTCAGCACTGGAGAGACTGCTCCTTGAATCCTGTGTTCAGTTCTGGGCCCCTCACCACAAGAAGGATGTTGAGGCTCTGGAGCGAGTCCAGAGTAGAGCAATGAAGCTGGTCTGGAGAACAGGCCTTATGAGGAACGGCTGAGAGAGCTGGGGTTGTTTAGCCTAGAGAAGAGGAGGCTGAGAGGAGACCTCATTGCTCTCTATAACTGTCTGAAAGGAGGTTGTAGAGAGGAGGGTGCTGGCCTCTTCTCCCAAGTGACAGGGGACAGGACAAGAGGGAATGGCCTCATGCTCCACCAGGGGAGGTTTAAGCTGGACATTAGGAAAACATTTTTCACAGAAAGGGTCATTGGGCATTGGAGCAGGCTGCCCAGGGAGGTGGTTGATTCACCTTCCCTGAAGGTCTTTAAGAGACAGGTGGACGAGGTGCTAAGGGGCATGGTTTAGTGTTAGGAATGGTTGAACTCTGATGATCCAGTGGGTCTCTTCCAACCTGGTTATTCTATGATTCTATGATAAATGGATACAGGGAACTAGAATTACTTTTTTATTATTTTTTGTTACTGTTCTAGAAAAGCTTGGTTTGAACATTGTGGATAGATTGCATGAGAAGTAAAAATGACACAAAGATGGTTTGTGATGAAAGAAATAATGTGATAATACATACATAGCAACTCTCTGTTTACAAAGCTATTAAAATGTTATAGGTATCAGTAAATGTAAAATAATGTAAAATATTTTTACATGTGAGGAAGCAACCATGATACATTAATGTATTTAGTGAAGCAGCTGTAGAAAACAATGACAGAGAGAGAATTGGAGCTGATGGTCAGCAGCAACAAAAGAAAAGGTCAACAATTTGCTTGATTGGTTCAACAGAGGACATGTGACAGAAAAGAAAGCATTTAACCAAACCATCTGCTGGATCTCATCACCCAAACAGAACAGTGCCACTCATTGTGATCTATGTGATTGAGATAACCACAGCTACTTTTTATTTAGGTTGTCAGTCACTGCATGATATACAATGCATCACCTGTTATCCAGCTGGGCTTAGTGACTGAGAACAGTTTAATTGCTTAAATATATCCATGCAGATGTATCCTTTGTATTTGTAGTCTCTGCTTGAAAAACAGGCTGTGATCCTGCAAAGGGCTTGCTTTGCACATTACGTTTTATTCTGTACCATGTATTTGTCCTGCCAACTGAAAGCTCAAGAGATTGTCCAGCTTCTTCCCTGTGCAGCACAGGATGAGGCTTTGATCCTCATCAACGGCTACACACTCAATAATTATTACTACATCCAATGACACTCTAATAAAATATTAAAATATTAACATTCTTCATTTTTCTCCAGACATGCATGGGACATTTGTCATCCTTATGCCCCTCAGCTTGATACTGATGATTTTTGGAGGAATGACTGGATTCATCAGTATTCTTGCCAGGGCCTACCTACTGCTTCTAATGACAGGACTGCTTTTTCTTTTTGGAGGTACTATATCAAGCTTCTGGCTTAACTGTTTTGAATAATAAGAGATTGTGTCACTTTGTTTTCCAGGGTAAAAAAGCTAAGCAAGAGTTTGCTTTCCTATTAATACTAGTATTTGTTCACTTGATGTCTGCTCAGCTTCTGGTGGATTTCTGGAATAGAAAGCTGCCACTTAGAGTCAGGAAAGGCATAAATAATTCCTACAACCATACATTCTTGTGGAGTGAGTCACACTTTAAAATAATTAATTTACTGTGCCCATTAATCCAAAAGATTTACTACCTTCTCAGCACAGTGCCCAGATTCTTTACAGATGGGGCACTGGAGTAATGGAGAAGTGACTGTGGAACTAGTAAAGCATAGGGTTTAATAGCCTTGCACAGATTTTACTTTTTCAAGAAGTTAGAAACCAGCCTGAATTCACATCACTGACCTGAAATGCAAGAATCTCTGTCTCCATGGGCTTTCTTACATAGACATAAATGACTGTATGTGGTGTACAGCCATGAGAAATCAAGATGTGTTATAATATAGTATTGAAAACAGAGATCTATGTGCAATAAATATCTGTAAAAGATGTGACAAGATTTCTGTTGCAGGAGGCTTACAGTTATACATGTTGATTCAGTATTTAACAGTGTGAATTAAATTCAAAAGACTGAAATAACTGCTTTTACTTCCCTCTCACCCTTCCTCTGAAACCAGCCTCAACTAGATTTCAAAGTTAAGTAGGGACTAAGTGGTAATTTGGCCTGGGTAGATAAGAAGGAGTAGCAAAAAAGCCCTGAGAGATATCAAAGTAGTTATTTTTATTTTCTGCAGTAGGTGCTAACTAGCTGAATATGTTTTTCTTTCCCAGCTCTTGTTACGCTTACTGGGATCAGTGTCTATATTGCATATTCAGCTGCTGCCTTTGAAGAAGCGCTCTGCCTCCTGAGGAGTAAAGATCTCCTGGTAGAAATCGACATCAGATTTGGCTGGTCACTGGCACTAGCCTGGATCTCCTTTGTCACAGAAGTGCTCACTGGGGCTGTGTTTCTTCTGGCAGCAAGAGTTGTGGGTCTGAAACGGCAACATGAACAGATATTATGAACAACAGGTATCATTGCAACAACAGAAATGTGCAGAACCTAGAAACGTGGGTTGCTTGGTCCATGTATTCACTTGGGGTAATAAAAGTGGCAATGCTGTGACTGAGTATCTTGTCAGCTGCAATAAACCCTGTTTCTCACAGTTAGCTATAAAACAAATATCAAAATATCATCTGAGTTATTTTTCGAATATTTATTACAGATGTTATTTTTTATGTTTTGAACATTGTAAAATTAAATAAAATGACATCTCAGAACTCGGAGTTATTTACAAAGACATGGAAGAACTAAGATATATATTCTTTAACTTTTTCTGCAGATCTATTCTACAGTTTCTATGATGCTTTTGATGTACCTGTGTCACCTGTGGTAGGTATTTACAAGATAATTATGCAGCTGCAATAGGAAGTACTCAAATGATCGAATCTAATTAGAAAGCAAATGAATCTGTTATTGAATTAGAGCAATTCTCATTTCCAAGGCTTTCCTAAATTTCTCATTCTGGCTTCCTGCAATATCTGGAGCAATAGTAATAAAGAGTATCTTCTGTTCCTGAATATTTGTATAACCCCTCAATTTCTCTAAAATTCCTTCTGAATACAAAGAAAAAAGATGGTTTTGAACAGCCAAATAAGCCTTGAATGTTTTGAAGAGTTATGCTAGAAAGAGAAAGTATCCTGGAAAGGTCTTTATATAATTTGATGCAAGTGACTTTATCAGATTCTTCCTCTTCTTGAAATTAATGTTTATTTAATACCGCATTTCTTTGCTTTATTTTCCCCAAAATGCATTACTGAGAAGAGGACACTGTCTGTTCCCATTGTTTTCAAGTGAACTGCAAACTTAATAGGTAATCAGTTGCATTTAAAGTGAAGATAAGCAGATGTATTGAACAGAGCAGTACTGTTTGAGCAGGTAGAGTGTGCAGAGCTACTGGCCAATACCACTCACTAATTTAAAGGCTTTCTCAAGGGATGGTAGAGAAGGATAGAGGAGGTCAAAGCAATCATTGAGGCTGAAAAACCTGCAGATCGACAAGACATTTAGAGCTGATGCTGATTAATATAATGTAGACATGAAACCACAGGGATCACCCTGGTTCTGTGCTACTCCTTAGCTGGCTCCTGCAGAGCAGCTTAGATGTCTCTGTCATCTCTGATGACCCGGGGGAGACTATTGCTTCAGACACAGCTTCAATAAAAGTAGCTCCATGCATTTATTATCACTGATCCAAAGCCAATAGACCTGTATGACTCTGTATGTGATTAATCATTTCTTCTTTCCAAATTTAAAAGGATGACAGGTTGGAGACCAAATAGGACATGCCCTGTCCATGCTTGGTTGGTAAGCAGAAAGGCAGAGAGAATCTGCCCAGAACCTCTCCATTAACGTGACAACAACAAGTCAAGGAATGCCTGCACACTGAACCTGCTAGGGAAAACTGGAACTGCTCCATAATACGGGTCCAAAAGATAGATTTTTCCCAAGCTTGATTGACCCCTTGGGATCTCAAGTAATTTCAGCCTTGCTTGTTTTGTATTGTTTTGCAAATGAAATCCAATGGTCTCAACTGTTGAAAATTGAAAAACAAAATCTGAAGAAATCTAAGCCTACTTCATAAATATGGATATCCCTTTCTCTGGTCCATTTTGTAAATTCCTTGCAGCAAAGCCGTTTATAGCTAACCAAGCTCTGTCAGTAAAAAAACATGTCCCTTGGCCTCCTGACTGTCATTATCATATTGAGAGATGGAATTGCCTCTGCTCTGGACCAAAAAGGTTAGAACAAATGCTCTTCCTTGGTGCTAGAGAATCAAAATGTCCCCAGAATTGGTATAACCATGGTCAAGGGAGGCTACCCCGTGCCACAGTAGTCCCAGTTTGTTCACTAAGTGGGCACAGTTGTTAGTCTAGCAGTTGTAATCTCACAGGAGTTTGGTCAGAAGGTCTTGGAGGCCAGACAAAACTACTTTGAAGGCCACGTCCAACCTCTAGAGTCTTAACCATCCCTGCTTTATGTTTTAGATCTTTAACTACTGGATTGGAGTCTAGTTAGGTTACAAAAAGTTAGATCTTATTATTTTTACTAAAACATAACAGTGCAGTTTTGTTGCAGTAGCTTTCTCTTGTGTTTGAAACATCAGCTTTAATCCTATCTATGCCAGTCTTTTCAGAACTGCCCCATTCAATCTTTGGATGCATATTAACAGTGGCAGTACATATTGAAGGATCACATCCCATTTTGGCATTTGTGTTGCTAGCAATCATAGTCTCAATACTCTGACTTGAGGGATCTTTTCTCTTTTTAGGTTGGCTTGCACAGAAAAAGCGGTCTCTGCTGACATCTCATGGCTACACTAAGCAGTTGACTGTATTTGGAAACTGTTCATTTTCATATACTATTTTTTCTGTGGTTTGAAAAGCAGCAGAGACTGTCATGCTAACTAGGCCCTAGCTCCTGTGTTTTATAGCCCAGAGCATCTCGTCTGGAAACTGCTGAACCCCTGCCAGTAATACCTCCCAGCTGCTGGCCATCTTAAGTTAAAATGCCATGTGATGGGAAATGTATTGTTAATCCTCTCTGTTTTATTTTTTTAAATTAATCACAGAAGATTCTTAAAGATTTTTTTCTGCTTCTGTTCTTAGGTATTGTTTTTTTGCTTGTATTTGTGGCAAAAATGTCAAAACTATTAAGCTGAAACTAGTCAAATGAAACATCTGAGGAAGGAAATAATAAGAAAAAAATAAATACCTTTATATGATGGGTTATTTCCTGATAATGACAGACTGTCTGAGAACTGAACAATTGAACAGAATAAATTTCAGAGTCAATCCAGAAAATGTAAGAGGGGTCCTGCAGGAAACAGCATGCTACGTTTTTCTGTGGCTCTTAATTTCTTCACCTTTTCTGAATAAAAACACTGTTTCCAAAGTCAGGAAGCTCTGCTGTCAGTATGAGCTGAGCAACTTCCGTGAGATTTGTCAAGATATTATTGAATTTTGAAACTATGCAACAACTGTCCAAATAGAGGAGACAACTCTAACTTATCACATTTCTTAGATTCAATCTTCCTTTCCTTTCTTCTACCTCTCTGTAGACTACTTAGACTTATCTGTAATTCTTCCAAGCCAAATCACTAGGGTAAAAAATCTCTGGAAAAAGTGTTCTCAGCTGTGGTATGAGAGTAAGTTGCTAGGCTTATATGTTGGATGAACACTGTTTAGGGATAGTTCTTTCATCCCTGAACTGTAGTTCCCAAACCGATGTGCAACAGTTAGTTAACAATATGCAGGTATGTGGAATTAGGTATTAGAGGGAAAAGGAGAAGGATGCAATGCCATACCCTACCATAATGAAAGTAGCGTTGACAGATTGAAATCTCTTGTTATGCATGACCCAGCTTCTCAATCTACTACCTAAGAAAACTCATCTTTGTAATTTTATAGAAGCCTTTTGGGTTCCATCACCATTGAAGACAAGGTGCTAAACTTAATACATGTAAAACTGTCAGAAAGGATGGGATACGAGACTGTAAATATGCAAGTTATCATCAATTAATGAATTATGGCTTATCAGCCGAGCTGCCACAACTGTATGTACTTACACTCTCAAGTCATCTCCCACCACTCTTGAGAATTAAAATGTGTTTATTCAGAACACCACCTCTACAGTCTTGTCCAATTCACATGATAGTTTAACGTATTGCATTTAATATTTCATCTGGAGCAGACCAGAGCTGGTGAGCAGTGAGCTATTAAAAAGCAGTATCTTGGTCCTTATGATAGTCTGATTATGCCACTCCTTTCAAAGCTAGCTGAAAGACTCCTTGGCTGGGGTTGGAGGGACGGCAGGCAGTTCCCTGAAGAGCTTTTGGCTCTTTATTTTACTGGTTTCATTTTTGCCAAGGACAAGGCAAACACTTGTCATAGAAGGCTGGGATTCTCTCAGTGTAATGCTCCCTAGGTATTGAAAGGAATTTGACTGCCAGTAGTTGAAACTGCATTTGCTAATGGCTTATGCTTCTGGACAACACGTGTGGCTACTGAAGGAGCTAACATATTTCTCTATCCAACCTGGCCATCTCAAATATTTATAAGCTAATGTTGTATGCAATGTCTGCAGCATACAGAGAGGCTGAACTGAATTGCCCTGTGGAGGAGTCTCTATTACCACAGCCTTTTGGAGTTGGCTGCATCAGCACTGTGAAAACCCTTTGGCATCATAAACCTTTTATTGCCATAGCTCCCACTTGACAGTGAAACATTTAATTATGAAAAAAACGCCAACCAAGAACCCCGTGGAAAAAGAATTTTATACCTGTCAGGCAAAATCTGTAGAAGGAACAAAATTTTTAGGACTTGCAATAACAAGTCTTTTGAGTTATTTGCCTTTCTGTTTATAAACATACATAACAGGCATGGCAACAGATGTAGCCAGCAGACTTGGACTCTGTATTGCCCTCCTGCCTGTGGCAAACTTCACATATGAATGGACCTTGTTTGGTCCAGGGCACTTCTGATAAAATATTAAGTTCTACATAAATAACCAGGCCTGTTTCATTCAATGAAGAAGCAGATAAAAGACATTTAGTACAGTGTGCAACTTAAAAGTGTAAATATTTATTTCTCAATACTAAGGAATAATGCAATATTTAATTAAAACAAAAGCACAAAGAAATAGCTACAGGGTTCTTTCTCAGCCAATAGAAGTCAAAACATTCACAAAGCCTATCTTTTAGATTCATCCCTACAGGACTACCTTGTCCTCAAGTATTCATTGTCTAAGCTGCTACTACAATTTATGAAAACACACAGGTGACAAGAATTGCTACTGTGAGTGTAATTTTGCTTACAATTACCACACCCCACATTTAATTGAATCATTCATTTAATTGAATCATTGGACTCAATAATCCTGTGGGTTTTTTCCAACCTGATGATTCTATGATTCCATGATTCAGTCCCCTGATTGTGTGCATTAACAAGATATCCTGGTGTAAGTCTTGAGGTACTTGGCACAGAGTAGTCACGGGGCTTTGAACCAGCTGTAACCATCCTGCAAGCACCACTGAAGTAACAGGTGCAAACAAGTAGGGGAAAACAACATCACTGGGGCTATGTCTTAGAGGGAAGTGTTCTGCCTGGCTTCTGTGGTTGCCACAGATGAATGTCTAAGTGGAAATTAGTGTTAATAGTCTATCTAAGTAGCAACA
Organism: Coccyzus lansbergi; assembly: GCA_033558105.1. Taxonomy (NCBI): domain Eukaryota; kingdom Metazoa; phylum Chordata; class Aves; order Cuculiformes; family Coccyzidae; genus Coccyzus; species Coccyzus lansbergi. Next base: position 1,391,695 of record JAUMJK010000655.1, read on the forward strand.
TCTTTGCTGAATGGGCTGAGTACAGTGTCTTTATTGTCCTAGTTTAGTGAATGCTTGCTTGTAACAGTAATATGCAGAGACATGGGACTGTAGCTCTATGCAGGGAGCTCTGCTGGGTCAGCTTTCTCTTGAAAAGGGGATCTGGCTGGCTGTGTGGGTAGCCCAAAGGCTGTAACATCAGCAACATAACACTTCCTGTATGGCTATCCAATAAAAAAGCCAAGCTACTGCCCCCAAACCTCTCCTGGACTCACACCTGCCCTTCAGAGTCTGTCTTGAGTTCACTTTCCTGCTTTTCTGTTCACCAGAAAGTACTTTTCCTTCTCCTTGGCAATAGGAGCATTGGGACCCTATGTCACCATAGCAACTGCAATATCTTTCTTATAATTCAAACTGCCCTCCCTAACTTAAGGTCCTCTTCCTACACACCATTTAGAGCTCATCAATCCTTCCCTGAGCAATTTTGCATTCTTTTCTGGAGCAGTAACTCCCACATCCACTGTTTATAAAGCTGCTTCTCTGCCATTTTATTTCCAAAAGCCTGATGAACTGTATATTCACCCATTTGGGAAAAGTATTGAATTTGATACAGGTGAGCCTTAGTCTTTTTTAAGACCACCTAACCCTGTGATTAACCCCCTTGTTTTGTGTGTGCCTGTGGGAACTGTTGCCACAAGGAAGTCAGAGAATAATCCAGAGATCAAACTGCTCACATAGCAAACCTCCTTGCAACTCCTAATTCCTTTGGAATTTAGAAAAATGTGACAAGCACTAAAGTACTTAAGGCTCTTACAAAGCAGCACTTCGCCCCAAGATGACAAGTGCATCCCCAAAATCTTACTTAGCCATTAGCTACCTTTGTGGCATTGGACTAAATGCTATCAGGTTCTGTGCTTCACCATCTTTAATGGCAATGTTCCTACTCAGTCATCTCAAGTTGAATAAATGAATTTACTAAACATCCCCAACAGCACAATAATAGATTGAATAGTTTTCATCAGGTGTTCTTTCATTATATACAGTGATTTCAGCCTGCACTGTCACTTGCAAACCATGCAAGCACTGCAAGTCAAAACAAATGTTTTCTAACTTGTTCAAAACAAGTAAATAGCAAAATTATGTGACAAATAAGGATACAGTATAAATTAGTGCTTGAGATGGGTTTTGCAACACATATAATCATAATTATATAATATATAATATAATATATAATTATATTGCAACACATATAATCATAATTAGGCTTCTAACCAAACTAGTTTACAAACCATTATCATGACATGGGCACCCAAATAACTGGTAGCTGTTTGTAGGGGTGTAGTTTTACGGCATGGAAACAGTCCCTGCAATAACAGCATTCCTGGTTCTATATTCCTGCGGTTTGCCTGAGCAGCCACTGCATGTCACTGTTGTTTCACACAGAGAAGTTGAAAGAGATTTATGTGAGCAGGTAGGAGTACTTGGAGAGTCTTTGCCTTTTCAATCAAGAGAAGAAAATGCACTACAAACTGAGGGATGGAGCTTACTTAAGTCAAGGGGGATTTTTTTCCCCAGGCCTGAAGGGAGGTCAGACCTGCTACTCTTTCGCTTTTTCATTACCTGTGCAAAAAGGCTTTATCCATCTTTTATCTTTAAAGGTGTATAAAGAGAATAATCATTAGCCAGGGACACAAAGATCCTAAGGGAATTACCTGCTCTTGACAGGCCCTGTATGAACTGTGACAAATCATTAAACCTTTTGATGCTCAAGTTCTGCAGAATGACGCTGTATCCTGCCTCACGGCATTACTGTCTGAGCTGAAACTGAAGATATGAGATGCTCCAATGTAACTGTAACAGCAGTGCCATGTATACATTCTAAGATTTGGAGCATTTTTTCCTTCAAGTGAAGGGGAAATTTTGGAGCATTATGTTGTGATTTTAGAAATAAAAATCTTGAGAATTTGTCGTGATTGTTAAGCCTAGAAAGCCAGCTACAACTAATGGTCTGAATGATGTTTTCTAGAAGCACAATACTCCTAAGGAAGCTTTGTCAACAACTATGTCAGGTCACATAAAACGACTAGCACTAAGCCTCTCCTTTCAGTACTTGCCACTAAAACAACAGGATTATTCCCAGTTCACCACATAACTTTTTTTCCCCAGGTTTTCAGCAATTGCCACATTGTCTGGATAGAACAGAGATTAATTCTTAATTCCTTTTCCAATAAATTTACATACAAAATAATTAAAGAGGAATAAAACTGCCAGTAAAGACAATTCCAGTAGATGGTAGGATGGAAGAGGCTGAAGGATAAAATAAAAAAATAAAACAAAGCTATGAGAAAATATTGAGGGGAATTAACAATAGAACAGATATATAAACTTGACAGAAAAATCATTTAACAAGCAGGGACCTTGTGGGACCTTCCGTAGCACTCAACACATTAAAAAAAAGTAGTTTCCCATCATGGACATACCATGCTAGCAACAAGTCTGTGAGAGGTGTACTTACCAAGTTCTACTGTTGCAGCCCAACTTGGCTGCTAATGACATATTAATTTATCACCTGGATGGCAATCCATGGGTCTGGGCTCATAAGGAGGAAGAAACACTTCAGCAGCAGGTGACACTAAGGTGCTATGTGGTCATACTCAAGCCAGATTTATTCCTCTGGCTCCAGTTTCAGCAGCAAAGCTTAAGGAAAAATTTAATGATGAAGTAGCAGTACTCCTGACAGGCTTCTGTGGTGCATGATGACTCCCATGCCACTGTGTTTGTCCTGATAATAATACCCTGATTTGTGACGATTATAGTTTTTTCACAAGTGCTTTTCTGCATCTCCAGTCTGGAGAAGAGATGCAACCTTAGAAAATCATTCTTACATTTCTTCCTGTGTACCTTGCAAAAGGTAGGAGAAATCAGATGCCCGGTCTGTAAGGTTGAGCCCTGGTACTTCCCACACTGGGAATACTTGCATAGATGCAGAAGTACCTGTATCTTTCTGGCTGTAGGTAGAAGCTAAGCCTCTGCACACTTGACCTGAGGGCTGCTGTAGATCCTGTGCCACAGAAAGGAAGAAAATTCCATAAAGAAATTATCCTGCAACATCCAGCCACAATCTTAACCCTTTGAGACACCTAAAATCTGGCCAGAATTCTTCATGCGGTACAAGAACAAGGAGTTTTGCTTCTAAGGTTACAAAACCAATGTTTATTTCATAAGCCTAGATCCACAAACATGAGAGGAGAAGAGATCATGCTGCCAGAGGGAAGGAAACTCTTTCTTGAAGCAAATGACTGGGCTGTAACACTGCATCCTACTGAGACAGGGATGATTTATAAAAGAGAAAACATACAGCTTGGTGATCAAAACAGTTGCCTCAAGATTGCTGAGCTGAATGAAGAAGTGAAGGGACACAGAAGGGAATCAAAGTTTAGAATTGAAGGCAGAGAATGAAAAGTGTGTCCTTCTTCAGACTTTGTAAGAAAATAGCATTACCTTTGCCTGCAACTTTTGTTCTCCATTTTGTGTCACTCCTGTGCTGCTAAGGGATGTGTAATTTCAGATGTCTTGGTCTCTCTCTTGCAGTAGCACACGTTGGTCATCCCTGCTGCAGCGCTGCCCAAAGTATTCTTGACCTGCAGCTGTTTTATTTTCTATGAATAACAGGTGAAAGTAACCCAGAAAAAATGATGGGCCAGATTCTACTCTGAAGCAGAAGCCTTGGCAGAGAAAGTAGGGCCATGGGGAGTCACAGCTGCTGGGTAATAATGTCCTGGCACCCACTGGCTCTAGTGCCTGATTGACTGCACGTTCGCTCCCCAGGCAGGCCTAAAGAGAGGAGCTGTGCTTTGCCTTGCTCATTGATTGAGCTGAGAATTGTAATTTAAACCTGTAATACCTAATTTTTACTGGACCAAAACTTTAGCAGTTACTTTGCTGGTGCAGTTTTCAGCAAGGCAGCTCTGAACAGATTCAAGTTCTTTGTGTGGCTAACACTGCTGGATGTCTGAGGCCAGAGATGTCTGGCTCTGACTTGACACCACATATTGTTATTGTCTGTAAAACTGCAAGATTTGCTTTTGTTTTGTTTGCTACATGAGCCCAAATGGAAGCTTGAGGATCTATTTGCAAACTCAGCTATCTAAAGCTTTTCAGTATACATGCTTGTAGGCCCAACTTTGTATTATTTAGAGCTTTTGCTTGTTGTTTTAGGTTTAATGTGTTTGCTCTCTTGATGGCTCTGTCAATATATATTCTGAGCTGAAAAAGTTAAGTGTCAATATATATATATAAAAAAAAAAAAGGATATGGCCAAAAATACCCATCCAGAGTTTGGAGATGGAAGGCAAATTGCAGCTTTGTCAATAGTGTGTTTGGGAGCATTTTAAATAGTGAATCACTTGATGATAGCTATTGTAAATATTGGTTTAAAGGTGCTATAAAATTCATGGTGCACAGTTAAACCTTCCTCCAAATCCTGATCTATTTATGCTGTCTCACTTAGTGTCAGATCCAAAGACCACTGAATGTAATAGTCTTCACCAAGTTGTTAAAAAATACAGTATAGTTTCAGCAAACACCCATAATCCTGCAGTAGGAGCACAGTATATTTTCGTACAGTTTTTGTTAAATTAGGCATACTATACTCCAGAACATTTTTGTTTTAATATGACAGCTGATAAAAATGGCATAGAGTGACATTCAAAGAAGAATATCACTCTGCACCGTTTTTTCTATTGTAAGGTTAGACAATGAAAACTGTATTCAGCTCCTACCACAAATTGTAGCGTGGGATGTGTGACTGAGGTCTGAATTCTGAGCAGATCTGGTCTGAATAATATTTTGGCAATCAGATGAGGTCTACTGTTTCTGCAGAGTCCTCTGTTGAATGCTGGATCTGATTAGAGTAAAACATTTGAGCTATGATGCCAAAACAGTGAATCTAAAAATGATTAATGTAACTTCTACACAATCCAAGCCCAACTCTGTGAAATCCTCTGTCCCATTGGCCTTAATCTCTACAAAGTCTTATTTCATCTTCTCAAAGGCATGTAAGTCCTAATTTAGAGCACTTAATTAGTACTGAGGGCTGGATTTCACAAAAAGCTTAGTATCACTAGCATAGTCATATTTTCCAAGGATCTATATTGGTTGTATATGGAAGAATCTGGCTGGCTCTGTCCTACACTGACTTCTGTTTTTCAATTTTTGTTTTCATGTAGATACCTAAATGGAAGAAAAGATTTTATGTATGGTAAGCACTTTAAAATCTGGCTAAAACAGTTCTGAAGAATAAATTGGAATTCAGGCTCCGTGAAGGTAAATCAGAGTTTTGCTGTTGTTGACCTGAGTGGAGCTGTCATGGGTAGATTTGGAGAGCTTTGAGTGAAGATTCATTTCTTAGTCTCACAAAGGCAAGTACTTAATTCTGCCCAAAACTTATGACACCATGATTTTTGCCTGGAGTATTAGTATACCTGAACTCCACATGCGGAAAGGAATTAATGAGGAAGAAAATTCAACAGGAGAGTTATTCATGCTCATTTGATTTTGGTGTACCTGTCTACTGCAGTACATCTGCATTTTTGCCCTTGTCTCCCCATTTTTTTTGCCATCCTTCTCCCAGGGAAAAAAGTGAAAGCAATTCTGCTGTGGGCAAGTCTGGAACCTGTCTGGTTCTTCACCTGTGGTTTCCATCACAAAGAGAACTGTGATTAAGGGTGACAGGGCCCTTAGGAGACTGGAAGGTGAGATGGCAGCTGGAAAAGAAAATGACAGGCCTCTAGAATTATCTGTTCCCATAGAACAGGTGTCAGCAATCGCAGATAAGGCAATGCCTGAAAATTTCAGTGCTCCAGGCGGCACTGAGAGGGGAAGATGTGTTTGCAAAAGGGCATGTTCACTCGGTTATAGAGTGCATGTGTTGTGTTAAATGTCTTTAAATCCCTCTGGTAATGCAGCCGTCTGTAACAATAAATAGCAAAAAACTATTGTCTCCCCTGGGACTACAGCTATCACACTTCCAAATAGGAGTCATCCTGCTCTTTGTTGAGGACCACGCATTTACTATGAGTTCTGGGGAAAAACACTGAAACACACATGATTTAACCTTCAATCTTAGATTGCTTCTGTTTGCACAGTTTTGCATAAAAGAAATATAACACTTTAAAAGCCCCAAGCAGCCCACTCCTCCTGGTTATCCTAGGTTTTATAAAACACCTGGTAGGTAAGAAATGTTTGTATGTTAGAACTGAAGTGTTATTGCCTCTTTCCATCCCAATTCCTGCCCCAATGTTTCCAGGGATATTCTCATGTAAAATCCCTCTCCTCCCCTAGCAGATATATAATAAAAACCACTCTCATTATGCAGTTTGGTAGTGATTGGTAGGGAGTTGTAGAGAGCAATGAGGTCTTCTCTCAGCCTCCTCTTCTCCAGGCCAAACAACCCCAGCTCTCTCAGACGTTCCTCATAAAGCCTGTTCTCCAGCCCCTGCACCAGCTTCATGGCTCTTCTCTGGACTCGCTCCAGGGCCTCAACATCCTTCTTGTGGTGAGGGGCCCAGAACTGAACACAGGATTCAAGGAGCAGCCTCACCAGTGCCGAGTCCAGAGGGAGAATAACCTCCCTGGATCTGCTGGTCACACCATTTCTGATCCAAGCCAGGATGCCATTGGCCTTCTTGGCCACCTGGGCACACTGCTGGCTCATGTTCAGTTGGCTGTCAACCAACACCCCCAGGTCCCTCTCCTCCTGGCAGCTTTCTAGACAGACTTCTCCCAGTCTGTAGCTCTGCATAGGGTTGTTGTGCCCCAAGTGCAGCCCAGTGATCCAACCTGTTTAGGTCCCTTTGCAGAGCCTCCCTACTCTCCAGCAGATCGACACTTCCACACAGCTTTGTGTCATCTGCAAACTTGCTAAGGGTACCCTCAATGCCTTCCTCCAGGTCATTGATGAAGACATTGAACAGGGCTGGACCCAGCACTGAGCCCTGGGGAACACCACTTGTAACTGGCCTCCACTGCTACTCTCTGGGCCTGGCCATCCAACCAGTTTTCTACCCAGGAGAGTGTGTGCCTGTCCAGGCCAGGGGCGGAAACACATCCTAGTTGTTTTCCTTTGCAGTTTCTGTGGCATCTTCCTCTACTGTCTTTCACTTGTACATCAGCATTTATCTAATGATACTTATTTTTTTCTATATAAAACTTTATTTTCCTCAGTGCTTTGCATTTGCTCCTCTTCTTCACATCTATTGTAGCTTACTAGGTTCTGAACTACATAGGTCTAAACATCTTACAAAAGGGATTAAATCATATCCATATGATGATTAAACTCAGATGAAAACTGAATATTGTAATGTTTGAATGTGAATGGCTTGACAATGGTATTAAAGAGATCAGTTACATCAAAGTACTTTAATGAGTGATGCAGTTCAGAAACAAAGTAATCTATAAAAACATTCAGAGGTGCATGTGTGTGTAGGTACATATATATATGTCTGCACATACCCATCTCAGAAATAAAGCACATTCAGCAGGTATAACTGAGTCAACTGTTCAACTGAGGAGAGTAAGACATTTTCCCAAAGGTTTACAGTACATTGGAATATCCATGCGGATGACCATTCACATCTGTGTTGGCTGGGAGCTGGGGGCCTTTATGAGAAGGAGATCTGTTACGTGCAAAGGAGGAGAAAAAGTCTCGGTGAAATTTTTCTACTTCTGCTTTGCTTTTCAGAGTTAGTTCATTCAAAAATAGGCCAATTTACAATGTTTCAGAATATCACAGCCCATTTTAGAATTGAAGCAGGCTTGATTTTCGTGTTAGCTGCAATTTCTGGTAAAGGCAAGGCAGGTTGTCTCAGAAAAACAGCCTCTATTTGAGGTATATAATTCTGCACAGGTGCTAACGCAAGTACCTAAATGTGAAAAATCAGTGAAATAGGCACAGACACAAATATTATTTAGTGGTTTTTTTTTGTTGGGTAAGAACTGTTTCTGTCCTTTAAAACACAGGGACAAACACTAATTTTCCCTTCATTGTTCACCAAACAGCTGGTCTGCAGGGAAGATAAGTTACTACATACACAGAGGCTCGTCAGGTGTTTGCAGTATTGATATATTTAAGAGGTCAAGCAAGGTGGTTTTTTTTAATGACATTTGAGTTTCTTATTTACTTTTAGTTATGTCTTTCACATGGCTCTCAAATTCCTATTTTTTTCTGATCCACCATGTTTAAGATGAAAACCAAATTGAAGCATCCAATCTAGTTTCATAAGACTTCCAAAACACAGAAGCCAACAAAACCAGGCTTAGAAGTGGCCAGAAAGCAGTTTATTAGTAACGTACATAAGAAAAAATAAGCCCCACTGCTCCTTTTTTACTTTGGCCAGTTGCTGGTTTCCAGAGCCAGTAGCAGGGACAGGACAGGTCTAGGTTCTCCTGTATTTTGCCTGAGAGAGCTTTTCCAAATATTTCATGTTGATTTCCACTTATGCATAAGCAGTTATACAGTTGACTCGCCTAATGTCTATATTAATTTGGGTACATTTTTAATTAGCAGATAGCTAATTAACATAGTATAAGGTTATCTTGTTAAATATGAAATGGATATGTAAACATTCTTTACAAGTTAATATTCTGAGGAAAAACATGTAATATGCATTTGTTGCCTGTGTCATTCTGAATTAATTACATGACAGCCAGATTTATCCCTTTCCAGCTTGAGAAGCCTCAATAAGTACTCTTTAAAGAATCAATTGATACTTAATTAACATGTACTGGCTGTCCTATTTAATTTAAATTAGTTCTTTCAGCAAATTACAGCATTGCTGAAAGACACAGCATTCCTCCTGTGGCACAGAGCATTTTCTGTTGAGAGCACACGAGGGTGCTGTGAGAAGAGGCTCAGTACTGCTGACCCATATTTCACGACTGGTTACACAGCCTCCTCCTTCTTATCAAAACTAAAAACCACCCACATGGAAATCTTTATGAAAGTTGCATGTACTGTGCTTTATCTCATTCTATGGCCCTTCCTATTGCTCAGGATTCTGTGATAGCTCCCTACCTGGATGATGTTTATTACATTAGATGATGAGGTCAGTAACCTTCTCCCCCGATCAGGGAGGGAGTGAGGTCCACATTCCTTCACTCCCCTTTTATGTTATCCTCATAACATCCACTGATGAGATACGCCTAGGTTTAGCTCATTGTTTCAGTGCATTGACATTCCTAGCTACAGGAGAACAGCATGATTGAGTCCCCGAGGGGCTGAATTCTGGGATGGATGCATGGCAACGACATTCACGTCTAATTTATTATGTGTATGAAATCCTTAACATCAGCAAAATGGTCACAGAGTTTGCCTTTCCTTTCATCACACAGTAAGGCTGTTAATGAATAAGAAGTATCTCTGCATGCTGCAGTTTAACACATTCTGTGCCCAAGCAGTGGTGGTGGGGATCCGATCAGCTTTTCTGTCTGCCCAGACATAGCTTCCCTCTTCCGTACATTTAGTGAAAATGATTGTGGGTTTAATTTTGGGGGGATTTTATCTCCAGTGGTCCCCAAGAAACAATTAGGTATCACCGCACTCGGGCGACATTAGTATTAGAGGCAGGTTAACCAAAAGACAGAGATGAAGTCTGTGAACAAAGCCACAATGTAGTACAAAAGCAGCTCCCAAGAGTTCTGACTCTCAGTTCCTCCCTCTACACACAAGATCACACTTCCTTTCTCAGGCAACTGCACTAACTGACTCCTTTCTGGGCGGGTGATCTGTCATCATAAGAAAAATAAAATCCCTTGAATTCAGACTGGACTTTGGAAGTAAGGGCCTGGTGTGACTCTGAGGTCAATCAAAAGATCCCTTTTACCCTTGTGTGGCAACAGAATGACAAATGGTGATAAATTAAGGGTCTGATTTTCACAGGTGCTTGGACCCTAGGCCTGCCAGTAACTTCAGCAGGAGTTTTGAACGCTCAGCCTTTCTAAAACCATGTCTCAAGGCTTGCCCAGGGTCACACAGGCAGCTGTTTGCAGCACTATGGGCAGCAGTAAATTTGTCCAATTGTCTTGTCTCTGAGTTAGCTGATGTTACTAAATTTTCCTCTAGGGAGTTTTGCCACATTTGTTGCAGCTGAAAAAGATGTTCTTTCAGCTTGAAGCAACTGAAAGAATCGGAATACATTGCATTGTAACCATTAAATACCAGTTTTGTACTGGGTATAAGCAGAACACTTATTTTTAGTTAAAAACCTGCTGTTAGGTTATACAATATCTTTTATGGCTGAAGTAGAGCAGCAAGCTGGCACAAGCCAAATGGTACTTGACTGTTTGCAAATTGAGCATCAACACAAACAGCAGGTGGTCACTCAGCTCCAGACTTTCATGCTGATTGTCATAATAACAGCTATAGCAGTAATACTAAATAAATAACATTGAGCAATCTACGTCATTTTTTTTCATGGAGGGTTTGAATACTGAAGATCCACTTTTACAATTCATGCTCAGACAATTATTACCTGCAGCTTTATTTTTATCATCACTTTCTCCATCTTTCCTATTGTTGAAAGTTAGGATTAGTATCCCTATATCCCTGTAGTCAAGACCTTCAGATCAGATAAATACTTTCCTGGAGCTCCAGGGTGCCTTTTAATTGTACATGGGTGCTGCACTAGGTTTTGTCGTGAGTGAATTTCTTAGTCTCATAAGCCATAAAAGCAGGAACACATCACTCACTTTAGAACATCTAGGAATCATAACTAAAAATTTCTAAACCAGATATATTTGACAGCGATATTTTTACTGGATTTCTCCTAGCTTCACTAAATATTAACTGAAATGGTGAGCTTCCCTATGTCCTTCTCTCTGGGCAGGTGGAAAAAATGAATAGTCATTCACTCTGGAGCATTTTATGATACTATGCCTGTGTAGATACATGTGAAGAATTCAGATTATCATGCAATAGCCAGGAATTTTAAACTGGAAATCAGAAGTTAGGCTAAGAAAAATCTCTTGGTGTCCACAAATGCTGAAAACGTGTAGATAGCCATCTCTATTGGCCTAACTTCTTCTCATCATCATCATTATTATTTTTACATATAGCCAAAATTCCATGTCCTTGTGCCAACTAAAAAGCACTGGCAACAATGAGGACTGCTTGTGTTAGAAGATGCTAATCAACACAGAGGTGGCCTGTCCTGTTGCTGAATCAGACTGAATGCAGTTTTTGTAGCTCTCACTGTTAAGCACTTAAAATGTCTGCTGTTATATTTACTGTGAGGAGAGTTTCCCTCTACATTCATTTGTTCTAACAGGACACTGCGAGCGTATCAGTTACAGACCAACAGATTTTGGTCCCTAGGTGACGGTTCCCATGTGCTTGTCAGATTCCCATCCTTGTTGATGCTGATGTGCGCTAGCACAGCCTGGTACAGGGCGATCCAACAATGTAACAGCATTAACTGCTTGGTTAAATCCACCCCTGTGGTGAGGATGACACTGGTGCAGAATGAAAGGTCTGAGATAAATAGCAACTCCGACACAGAAGGAAGGAAAAAAACTGATAAAGGGAAATTCTAAAAGAATCTTGTAGGTCTGAAGGAAGAAAGTGAAAGTGAACATTATGAAAACAAAACCAACAGAGGCTTTATCTCAACAAAAGTTAGTTTTATTTATACTGTAGTATTTATCTTGTGCATAAAAGCCTTCCCAAGGGTGCTACAAGGCATACCTTAGAGTAATGCTACACCTAATTATCACTTTTAGAAAAGAATTAAAGATGAAGTTAATACCAAACATACAAAGTAGATACAAAGTTTCATTTTTAATAAATTGCAGTAAATTCCCATGAAATTTCAGATCCCCACAAGCAAGCAATATACAAATGCAGCCTTACAAGTGTAGCACAGCAGTTTACTTCTGCTAGAAACAGACTAGCCTGCATCTGAATATTCTGGTTGACCCAAACTGCAATTTGAGGAGACCTATTACTATCTATAAGTTAATGTAAAATATTTTTGGCTGAACAAAAGAGCAAAGACTGTATCAAAACATTCTAGTGTTGTTTGAACTGTTTGATACTAGCTTTCCCTGATCAACTGAAAATTGGAAGCAATATGAGCCAGGTTAATATTGGATTTATAGCCTAAGGCCCAGAGGCATGAGCAATCTGAGACTGTGGAGAGGATGCACCCTCATGTGACACAGCTGCTGCTTTTGCACACACCTGGTTGGCATAATAAGCACTCGGCACCTATGAAAACTGTTTGCTATAAAGTGGGGAAAGTAGGAACGAGATTTAGTAACCACTCTTCCAAGCAGATGTCATGTGATTTTGGATTGTTAGTAGGCTCAGCCTGAAAAAGAGGCAGGTATTGTACTTTTACATGTGTAACATATGGGGAAATTGCTGAAACTGCTCTCAAAGAGCTGCAATTCCCAGAACTGACAACCCCAAAAATGATACCAATACTTAAAGTGAAGCATTAAACAGGGTCTTGTCAGCTGAATGGCATGTCTGTTAAACCTTCTAAAGCAACACAATCAACTACTGTCAGAAAATTCCAATTCATATTTGTGTCAACATTTGTGCTCTCCAGTGTCAGCTGAGATATCCTCTTCTACACGTCTCCTGAAATGATCAGCAGGATGAAATGATCACTTAGGAGAGTGAAAGCGTTTTTGTGAGCACCTGGTTCTTATATTGTGGAATGAAGCCACTCTGCATTCCTTTGAAATCTAGCGACAGGTGTGATTTTAATAAAAAATTGCTTGCGTTTCATGGAGAAGGGGAAAAAGTAGGAAAACTACAATGAAGGCTGCATTTTCCAAAGCCACTTGAATCACTTCAGCAGAGATCCACACTGCCCACATGAAGCCCTCATCCTAGTCCAGCAGTTTGTTCCAGGAGGTGGGAGTTCTGTTCATTGCCCAGCCTCGGTGTACAAGGTTGAATTTGACCTGTTCCTCCAGAAGAGAATAATGTGGAGACTGGTTAGCACAGGGGCCAGGCTGGAGGTGCACAAAGCTGTGGGAGCTGTTTTGGTGAGGCTGGTCTTGCAGACCTACAGCCACCTAGTCCACGGGGTCTTCACAGCACAATGCCAGCTTGGAGACAATTCCAGGAGTAAAGCAGGCAGAGGGCTAGATAGAGTGAACTGGCTGCAGGCAGGACCTAATGCTGGAGCAGAGCAGATGCCACCTCTGTTTGGGAAGGGAGGCTGCTAGCCATGTGAGTGACACACAAGCCCAGGCTCTCTCACTGGTGCTAGTGATGGAAGAGCCATGCTCCTTGTGCCTGCTTTACTGGCTATGACAATACAGAAGCTCTTTATGTGGAATTAATAGCCCTTCCTGCCCTTAATATGCCTGAGAACAAAATTAGTGTCTTCAGCAAGATACTTTCATTTTGTGAAACTTCAAAGAAAGCTCAAACTCTCTGTTTCTTCACAAATAACTCAGTTTGAGTAGTATAATATTAATAAATGCATTAGAACTATTTTTGAGTAAGCAAAGTCTGGATGATAGTCATTCAAATTAATAAAAGGTATGAACTTAAAATTGATTATGTAAACTGCACTAAATCCCTGCACAGATTTAATGATTTAAATTCAAATTTAATTTAGATTTAACTCAAACACTAACTTGAATTAAAGCCATTTTAAAATGGCTTAATTCTGAATGAGAGTGCCTAGAATGGACTTTAGTATAGGTTAACAAATCTGTTCTGTGCAAAGATTTTCTTAAACTGCGTTATTTTTTTTTAATGCCATTAAGTCAGTAGTCAGTAGATTGAATACGCTGGGCTCTGAAGGAGAGCCTGTGCTTGGAAGTAGAGGATGACTTGCAAAAATGCATAAACAGCCCCTAGATACAAGTATAGGAGAAAACTCTTTTTTTTGGCTAATCAGATTCCTCAGTGAGAGCTTTGTCTTGCATCTTTTGAAAGAAGAAAAATTCTTTTCTCTGGTGTGCCAGACAGAGGGCTGAGTCCTTGAACTCACCCTTGCCTCCCCAACCTTCTTACCAGTGAGCTCTCCCCTGAGGGAAGAGCTGAATCGGAAAGTTCCCAGGCTACCGATTCCCTTTATTGGAGTCCATGAAAAACAAAAACCCAAAGGAAAACTTGACTGTTGCACAGGAGAGAGAAGCTCTAAATTTTCCTCTGCTGCAAGACACTTGTTTCTCTTACTTAAACCTCTTTATTTATCGCAGGTATTTATTATATTCACTTTGGGTTCACTGACCAGAGAAGGTCATCGGTGTGTTTCTAATGCACTCCCCACTGGGTATGCTCTTGTACAAGCCACAGAAACCGCAGCAGAGCTGTGTGCTCGTGGATACTCCTGCTCTCTCCACTGCACTTCTGCTGTAGCAGTTATCCAGGGGGATGCAGTTCACAGAATCATTATGTTGGAAGAGACCTTAGAGATCAACTCCAAACCGTTACAGTTTACTTGATGGCAAAGAGCTGGGTGTTGGTGCCCACATGCCAGCAGTGGGGTGGCAAAGGCTCTGTGAGAAGGCAGGACTACCCTTTGCCCAACACAGCTGACTCGAGGGGGTTTGCCTAACAGCCCCGCATGAGGCTCAGCTGTGCCTGTTTGCAAGGCTGATGGGACCTCTGGGAAAACAGATTTAAGAAGGGGCAAAACACTCCTTAGGAATTGATGAAATCAGCCTGAAGTGGTGGAGTAAGAAGTTCTGAATGACAGAATTTTCATTCTGCAGCCCTTGAGGGACTGTGACAGAGCACTGGAAGAGTGTTAGGCTGACAAAGTGGAGAAGAGGAGCTGATCATAGTTTCCATTGCCTATACTCCTCTCCTGTCTTGGGGCGGGGGTGGGAGGAACAGGAAGTGAAGGAGTCCAGGATGAAGACGTGAAATTTAGGTCAGTGGACAAGGGGAATGTGGGATGTGAGGGTGTTCTGTTTTTTGTTCTTGTTTTTCACAATCCTACTGTTTTTATTTTGCAATAAACTAGATTAATTTCCCTCAAGTGATGCCTGTTTTGCCCATGACAGTAACCGGTAAGTGATCTCCCTTCTTTAGACTGAAGCATGAGCTTATTTTCTCCCCTGGCCTGTCAAGGAGGAGACGTGTGAGAGCAGCTGGGTGGGGGTTTGGCCAAGGTCAGCCTGCTGTTAGGGCTTATCTTGGCTATGTTATGGCAGGTTTGAAGAGATGTGGTTAAAGCTGCTGGTGTTTAAACACATGTGCGCTTCTGTCCTTTAACAAAGAATTAGATAGTGCTCTAACAGGCATCTAGAACACCTTCCTGAGGCAGTAGGAGGGTTGGTTAGCTCTAGCTGTGTCCTGTTGGGGACTATCCTGCCCAGGTGAGTGCTGCCTGCCACAGCTGCAGCACAATGAAACTGGTACCTCTCTGCTAAATTGAATCAAAATAAGAATGGCAAGAAGAGATAAAAAGGATCCAGTTCACTCTTCCTGGGCAGCTAGGGATATGTGAGCCTCCCCTTCTCCATGGAAAGAGTTTTGGTTAAATAAGGGCTTAAGTTTCTGGGGACAGGCTGGCTTAGGTGTCTTTGCAAGCTGCTTGCCCTGGCAGGCTGGGTTTCCCTTTAAGAAAGCACATGGCATATGCTAGCTTAATGGTACATGTTAAGCAAGAACATCTGCTTATGAAGAGATAGATATGGTGAAACATTTACTGATGTTTTGCTTCCTCCCCTTGTGTCACCTGAAATCTATCATCTCAATGTGGTATCCCAGCACAGTCCTCCTTGCAAATCTAGGGAAGCAAGGCAGTGGTGCACAGCTTTTAGAAAATGATTAGTGGTCTGTCAGCCTAATGTCTAAACAAGGGCACTGACTCAGATGTCTTACCTATAAATTTGTTCATCAGCAGCTGAGGAACATATGTGCATCCTCTTCCTTAAACATAAAAACATTAATTACATTATATTGTATATTGTAATGGGCAATGTAGTGACAGAGGCTTGCCAAAACTTTAATTTTAACTGTAAATCTGGAGAGTCTGAAATGGTGATTCAAGCTGCTTTATAAGAGTAAGATAAATCTGAAGTCTGGTGTGTAGGAGCAGGGCTTGATGGGAGTGCGAAGGAAGGTGTGGAGAGTTAGCATAGACTGGCTGAAACATTTGAAACTAAGATAAAACTGCAGCCTTTCCAGGGCAAGGGACAGGAGAGAATAAATTGCAATTCAGTTAACTGCTCCTCTTCTGGCTTTTTTTTCATGTGGTGAAATAGACTGCAGAGGTCCCAGGTAAAGACATGTGATTGTTCAGAAATTCCATAAGGTCCATGACTGTTTTGTTTTCCCAAAGCAGGAACCACAACATGGAAAATGCTTTCTATCTTCCCCTTGGCTAAAGGAACTTAGCTGGCTGCCAGATGTATTAGCCTAGAGAAGCAAGTGTAGAAGCAGAAGATAACAACCCATCTGGCGCAAAGTATGGGCTGAGGTGCAGGGTAGAGTTTGCAGATGCCATGTGGGGTGTTTCTCCCCTGCATTGATTCCAAGTAGTCCTATAACCTCATCCTGCACTCGCCTTAAAGGAAAAGGGGAGAATACCCCCCAAGATCTCTCCTTCCCAAGTCACTAATGACTTTAAAACTTGGATTTTAAAGAAGTAATCTTAGTGTTGTCTCTCCTGGGGACCAAGATGCCATATTAGGTACTCTTAGGAAACAGCAGGGACTCCAGTGAGGGTCTTGGTTTCAGTGTAACATACTTGGTTTTGTTTAGCATACATCTGTTTTGGGACCATGTATTTGCAGGAGGTTTTACATTCCTGTTGGTGTTATTTGGAGGAAAGTTCAGCATAGTAGCTGAGCTGGTTGTGAAGTATATGGTTCTGGGCATTCTTTCTGGTATGACCCTATACAGAGCGGCAGACAGTAGTAAAAGAGCTGTATTTGCTTAAGTGATAACTTTGTACACATTTCATTTTGAAGAAATTTAGTGGGTTTAGTTTGATCTGCTATGGGTGTCCAGAGCAATATCTGAATATCTTTTTTTTTTTTTTTTGAGGCTGTAGCAGGACAGTTGGGCCCTGCATGATGACCTCTTCCCTAGGGTCTTGTCTGGACTCCAGTGTCAGCCCTATTGTGAACTCATAGTGAACCTGACATAGTTCAGAGTAGAATTAGAGCTTTGCATGTATTTCTGACTGTAATTTCACAACAAAGTTTGCCTTTTCCTTCTATCTTAGTCTCATTGTCACTGTTTTGCCTGTTTTTTTTTTTTATTCTGATATCTTCAGATTCCACATCATCTAGTGACAAATCAAACATGGTAAAATGTTGGTTTTGAGCTTAATAATATTTTCAATGTCATTTATTTACCAAATGCTCTTGGTGAAAGTGTTTTGTTCTGTATATTAACAGGTGGTGCATATTTCATCTGAATGTATGGGTAATCAAATCATAGCAACAGGCAAGTTGGAGTTGGAGAAGCTCTCACAAATTGAGAGGCAACATGTTTTGACTATCTGAGCTTCCTGGACTCCTCCTAAACACAAGGCATGGATTTTGCTATCAGGCTAATTTAACTCTTATAGTTTGCTTTTCTGTATCTATTACTTATATTACAGTGCAGCAATGGCCTCTGATGAAGAATAGTGAATGGACTTATCCAGTATAAAACTTCAGCTAAAAACTTGGTATTCATCTAGAAAGTTGCCTTCTCATCTTTTTTTCAGACCCAAGGCAGTCTTCAGCACTCTGTGTTCTCTCTTTGGCAGACTGAGGTTATCTTCAGGGCCTGCCAGATGTGCCTTGCTTTTTAGGGGGTTTACTTCTTGTTCTCCCATTTTCAGTGACTGCAGATATCAAAGGAACAAGAAATAGCAGTAAGATGTATAATGGCAGCTCTACACGCTGCCTTTGGATGAATTAACAGCCTGGTTTAAGATTAGTCATCTAAATTCTACAGGGCAAAGAAAATAAATAGAGCAACATTTTAAGCAAAGTAGCCCTTTTTCATTGAAAAAAACCCCCACATCTTTCTTTCAAAGAATGATAATTTCTATCCAACTTCACATTTCAGAGGGTACTTTAAGAAAATGGAGTTATCTATCATAACATCTGTGGGGGGGGATTTTGCAACATAATATTGTTTATTAAAATACTGGAAAAGTTATGTTTCTGCTTTTCTATCAAATAAATTATAATGGTATCAAAGTGGACTGTCTAAAGTCATGACAGTCAGAACATTGGGTAAATTCAAACTGTAAACTTAAACATGGAAGGCTTTGGTGTTTTGTGGTTTGTTTTTTTTTTTTAACCACTCAGCAACAGGAGCAGATGCAGATTATTTCTTGGATAAGAGATTCCTCTTTTGGAATGATTTCACATGCTACCTTTGCTTGTGAACTGCTCCTGTTTGTGACCATGTGTTCAGCACATCTGCTTTGGCTTGTTTTTTCAGAGACTGACAGTATCGTGGCAAGATGTCAGAGTGAATTGAGGTGAAGGAAAAGGAAAGTTAACATGAAAGAGGTGTATTGCAAGTCCAAATGAACCCTGAGAGACTTTCCATCCCTTGATCCTCCATGTGTATGTGTATAGATGAGTTTGAAGAGGTGGGAGGAACTGACAGGCTTGAGGTAATACCTGGGCTTGTCTTGTTGCACTCAAAAATGGAGCTTGAGCAGACATGCTGGGAGGATATTTCTGACTTCTAGCCCATGGGAGAGGATGCCTTCAGAAAGTTGGGAAAATCCTGCCAATGAGTCATCAAGTCTAGTTTCACTGTTCACTGCATAACGCACTCATTCATCAAGCAAAGGATTTAAATCAATATTGTCAAACTAAAAAATTAAGTATTGTGTTCACATGCACACACAAGTGCACTCAGTTATGTGTAACATATGTGATGGCCATCTTGAAATAAATTACACAGCTGGGTGACAAACTGAATTTTCTAAAAATCCCTCTCTCCACTCATCCCTTATTTGCATTGAGATTACCACATAAAATTCAATATTTTTATCTACT
Organism: Coccyzus lansbergi; assembly: GCA_033558105.1. Lineage (NCBI taxonomy): Eukaryota > Metazoa > Chordata > Aves > Cuculiformes > Coccyzidae > Coccyzus > Coccyzus lansbergi. Next base: position 1,410,664 of record JAUMJK010000655.1, read on the forward strand.
TCAAACAACGTTTTCAAATGCTTTCATTATCTGAAATAAAACCATCAGGAACTCTTTTTCTCTTTCTTCATTGCCCAAATCACTTTTCTGAAGAGGCAACATTCAGTCCCTCCATAGAGTAAGTCTGATGTCAAGCCAGCAGAAGTTCAGGTAGCAATGCAGTGCCTTGAGTAAGGCAGAGACGTTTGCTTAAGATTCCAGGCTGATTGTAACCCAGAAACCATTTTATAGGGCAGTCAACAGTAGATAAGTCATGCCTGGCATAGTGTGTTAAATGATTGCTCTTTTTGGAAGTGTGGGTACAAGTATGGAGTAAAATGATGTAGTGAGAGAAATGCAAGTAACCTGGGTTCTTTCTCTCATTCAGTCTCTATCCTGATGTTTGCAAAGAGCGAACTAGTGAGAAAAAATAGTAACTCTCTTTATGCTTTCTTACTTTGGGCTATAGATAAAGCTGACTGGAGAGAGGAGAATAAAGAGGTGAAATAAGGGTTTTCTGTGGCAATTAGCCAATTCAATGATATTTTAAACAGTGTGGGGGAAATAATTTGATTTTCTAAAACAGAGACTAGAGTTCTAGATCTCTGCCTTGATTTCTTATGCCTCAGCAAGTCTTTGTGGCAACCTGCTGGTAAGTGAGAGCCTGGGGACCTTGTATTCACCATTTGTGGCTAGTTGGTCACCTAGATGTCTGGGTCATAGTGTCACCAATAGTGCTTACTGGCTCTGAACATCTTCTGCTCTCTCCTTCTCCCCATGGCTCATCCCTTCTCCTGGTCTAGGAGAGTTCATAGACACTTTGATCAGCCTTCAGCTCTCCCTGAGTTGTCCAGGCACTTTAGAGCCATGCCCATTGATGCAGGTACAGCCTGGCTGTACTGCCTTGCCTTCTGGTTTGCCATTCCTCATGGAGCAGCCCAGCTCTTGCTGGTCTATGACACTCGAGTTTGTGGTCTGATACCTCCTGTTAGACTGTCATTCAGAGCTTCAGGCAAGAAGTTTGAAGCTTGGAGCGTTGATTGTGAATTGAATCAAACTTTGGAATAAAGCTGTTTATGAACTGTAATTGTTACCCTTCTGTGAATGAATCAAACATCAGGCAAACATGCATCTTCTCTTATAATTATCAAGTGTCTATGAAAAATTGTAAGAGCTGACTGGCTTAACAGTACAATTCTCCTGCGTTCTGCCCATGCACCAACTCTTGGAGAAATAAATGAGTGGGGAGCTCCTCGGTGACTTCCTGCAGTGTCAGTTGGCTGTTCCTGCCCCATGGGTAGATACCATGCAGTCCTGTACACATGGCATTGCTCTCTAGAGGTGCACATAGAAGACTAGGCTGACGGCTGGCTTTTAAGGCAGACCACTGATGCAGATGAGGACTGAATAAAGAATTTGCCTGTCAGGCTGAAATCTCACTCATATTGAAGCATTTTATTTAGGGATCTGAAAGAAGCTTGTAAGATATATATCTAAAATCATAAAAGACATGAGAGTTGAAGGGATTTTTTTAAATAGGCACAAAATGGAGCAGCAAATCATGTAGTAAAGATTTGATTTCATGTGGGATGTGCACTGCAGTGCTCAGTCTAGAAAAGTACTTATATACAGACTTTAAATTTAAGGATGCTAATAGGCTCACTGGAGTTAATGTTAAGCCAGTACATAAGATTTTTATTGCTTAGGGGATGGTGGATGGTTGCATTGAGCTTCCTTTAGGAAAAATACTTTCCATTTACTTATGGGCTAGGGCTTAATGAGGCAGGCCAAGCTCAGCTGCCTCGTGACTTCTGTGGAGGACATTACTTGATTACAATGTCTGCATTTTCTGAATTGTTAATCCAGGCATCTCAACCAGTGTAAACAATGCCTGGCATTGCCAAAGGAGTGGCAGTGTTTTACAGGTTGTGTGAAATTAGAATTAGACAGAGTTGCCAAGCTGCTCTGTGGTCACCATAAAATGAACACTGTTTTACCTGGGTAATCACTTTAAGTGTTCTTACTCAATGTAAGGGAAAAAGGAGTCCCTCTTACCTACAAGTCTGCCCTAACCCCCATTATATTAATATAGGTGTCTTTGTAGGGAAATTTTATCTCTCCTTCTCCACTGTAGATCATCTTCCTTTTTAAATCTTGTTCCCCATCTCCATTCATTTGGTTTTCCTGGTGTTCCTGTTCCCTCTCTCCTGCTTGAAAGCTCCTGGTCTCTTTCACATTTGTATCTTACTCCTTGGAACACTTTTTATGCTCCTGTTGAATCTGTGCATCCCTGCCTGCTAGATGGGGGCTGGGCACTTGTTGCCAGGAGAAGCAAACTTCACTCCAGATATGCTGGGATCCCTCTCGTACTTAAGGGTATGTGACTTGGAGATGTAACCTCAGCTTGATTCTAGCTCAGTAACTGATATATTAACCAACAATGTAAGTGAACAGTACTATCTGCTCTCTTCTTGTTACCAGTGGCTGTTAGTCTGTATGCCACAGCTCAACTTTGTGTTGAGTGAGTGAACCTGGGTGGCTGGATTCTCTGCTGAAGAGGTAGGATGAGTTCAAGTCCTCCTTCCAAGCCTGGGAAGAAGGCCACTCTCTTCACCCCTTTAAAGTTAAATACAGGTCTCCCAACACTTCATGAAGAACAACGTGCTGCTAAGTCAGACTCTTGTACAGCTTTAGCAACATTGTCATCCGTCCTTCAACACATTCAGTATAAACACATGGAGACCACGTTATACCTTACAAAGAGTATCTTTAGTCTTCCCTTAATAGTAATTGAGTACCAAATACTGAGAAAGCTTTTTTCAGATAACGGCCTAGGCAGTTTGGTAGCCTTTTAGCAAAAATAGAGTGCATTACCATCCACACTGTGGAGATCTTACTTTCTGGAGTACTTAATTATTAAAAAAACTAATCCTCTCCTGCTAATTCTACTTTTGAGAGGCAGAGTCAGCACTTTTACTGCTAAATAAGTTGAACACTTTATAATATTAAAGCCATTGTGCCAGAGTCAACCTTATTGTGTCTAAAGCTCCATCTTTGGAGAAGGTTGAAAGCTGTATTGTCAGGCACAGATGGGAACAGTTTATTGCAGGTGTGGGAACCCAGATGATGAACTGCAGTGCTAGGTGAGGTATTTTATTTAGTATTTAGCTTTGCCTCACCTGTCTTTGGCCTATTAATTCTTTCCCAGGAGATCTACTGTAATTTTCCACGCACCTGAAAATTTTCAAGCAGATGCCACGTTAAACAAAAAACTTGGAGACATATCTGCTGATTCTTACTGGTGTCTGAAAGCAGTAATTTCTACACTAAAATTACTCATTCTTGAGGTAAGAGGGGGACAGTCTCCAATATCTGACTGGTAGCAATATTTTTTACATTTAAAAAAAAGCATGGAAAAGGCAGACCTGTTATGTTGGAGGAGAAATAAAGGTTGGAAGTGACCACTTGATTTTAATCCTGGGAAGGGCTGGAATAGTAATCTTCAAAGTGGGATGTGTCCAGATATGAAAAACCTTTATGTAAGTCTGTCTTTGAGCCTCTCTCAGGCAGATAATGAAATTATCTGGAAGACGAATGGGGAAATACACTTAGGAAATGCTAATGCCAAAAACATTGCTAAATGACAGTTTAAGTAGGGAGATTGTCAGCAGATGGCTAACACCTGAAGATTTTTAAAGCTTTGTTGTCATAGTGTGGTTATAACTTCTCCCATGCCCACCTCTATATGATGAAGTTTTAAATGAATAATCAATGTGTCTGGCTCCCTTTGCAATCTAATAGATTTTTACCACTCATCCAGTCCTCTGTGCTGTTTAAGGACAATTACAGAGGTAATAGCATCCAGGTGGGTATCTGTGGTTTTTCTCACCTGCATGTATAGGGGACAAGTGAATACACTCATTTTCCCAGTCACCCTACTTCTAGCTGTTCCTGTGAGAGTTGTTCAGGGTGGTAATAGCTCAGCTGGGAATCTGGAGGTGGTACTGTCTAGCAGGTTGCTTTGTCCTCCTGCACAGCATCAGGTCTGATGTGGGAGGACTAAACAAGAGCACTGAAAAGCTGACAGCTCTAGTTCAGCCATGTTCAGACTGTGTGCCCCTAAGCCTGCTCAGGAGGTTGGTCAATCATCCCTTTTATCAAAAGAGGAGTGTAAATAATACTGTTAGAACTTCTGTCTCTTTCACTAAGCAGTTAAGAAAACAAAAACACATTTAAAAGCTAGATGCCTGAATCTTTCCCTGTGCCCCATAGTGACGTCTTACAGTGAAACCGATGAGACTTTGACTTGTAACAGCTGAGGATATGGCCTGTACTAACTTTTGCTTAAATCTTGTGCAATATAATATTTTTAGCATGTGATAAATGTTAGGTATCTTGGTACTTCCAAGTAATAATGAGATTCTGATTGCTTAGGCTAACTCTTTGGCATTTGAGTCTTCATCAGCAAACTTGCGACAGCTTCAATTAAATGAGTTTTGCATTTAATGCCTTCTCCTCTGAGCTGAGGAAAATAGTCTGCAGTAGTTACAGAAATACAAAAAGATTAATATGTAAAAGCAAACCTTGTATCTTTAAATGTCTGAGAAGACATTGAGTTGAGAAGAAATACTTGTGGTGCTGAGTACTGCATATGCATGGCAAGCTCACGTAATGTGACCCTAATGTGAGCTTCCCAAGAGATGATGTTTTCAAGGTTCTCTTCCTCTGCACTGGCATTCTCAACCTCTCCTTTCCTCATGGGCAGGCCAATTACTGGAATAGCTCAGAAGTTTTTGTCACAGCTTGAGCAGTTTCTCAAAACAAGTATCAGCTCAAAAAAGAATAGACAAAGGAAACCAAGAAAAACTGCAGGATGGCATAGCTGATGGGGCAAGAGGGAGAGAAAGTCAGTGTACTACTTCCGAAGCAATTGTATATATGGATTGCATGGAAGTCTTCTCATCCGCAGGGAGTCTGAGAGGTCTATCTGGGGAGGGTTCATCTACTTCTAAAATAGTAGTTATTTGAAAAATTAGAGATCAATATAGGTTCTAGGGGAGATGCTGGTATTTTCGGGAAACAAGAGAGAAATATTGGTGAAAATTTCCTTTGTGTTTCTACAGTAACCACCACCAGGCAGAATGTGTACATGTTTACTCTAGTTGGGGTCCATTCACTGTGGTTCAGGCACGGCTACAGAGCAAAAGCAAATTGCGCATGTTGCTTACAGAGCACCACTAGCTTTGCCTTGAACTTTTCAAAGCTCATAGTGGTCAGACTGTGGTGAGAAAGTGTTGAGTTAACACCTGAAGGAGATCACTTGTGAAATAAAAATCACCTCTGAATTTACATCTGCCTGTGGCCAGGGGTGGGGTGTTTTGTTGGGGGCCCACCCACGCCTGCCTGCAAGTCACTCTTACAGACTCTTCTGCTTCCATACTGTCTGTGAATAGCTGTGTGTGCACAAGGCAGCATGTTGCAAGCCCGGGAATCATGCAGTGCTCAAGGTCAGCCTCTCACTTATGTGTAAGAGGCAGAAATATCCTGTTAGATGGTGGACAAATGGTTTTGATTTATCTCTGAATTTCCTTGAGAAAGGGTGTCCCTCTCATTAATTGCATGCAAAAGACTTGGGTTTGTTAGCCTGTGTGACAGGGTGGGTTTGTGTGTGCAAGCCACTGGTGCCCTCCACCACCTCAGACCCCTTACAGAAAAAGTAATTTCTATTAGTGCCCATCACAAAAAGCACAACAGCTAGGATGTGGATGTCGAAAGGCTGAGACCTGTTTAAGTGATGATGAGGCTGACAATAAACACTGCTGCATGGTGTGTAGTCAAAGCCAGGCAGGAACACTTCTACTCTGTTAGCAAACATACCTGCAATATCTTTACCTTAAATGAGCTATAAAGTCATCTGCCTCTCCTTCACTGTTTACTTTGTGTTACTATTTTCTGCACATGCTGCAATATTTTGCTCCTTAAAAGTGTGTGTGATAAGCTCATGAATAACAAATGGGGATTTATGTTTGTGAATTGTGAAATAATATTAACGTGACTATTACTTTTAATCTTTGCTTTTGAATGATGTATTGAGCTGCAGGTAATCCCAGAGGGATATTATTAGGGCCTGGGTATTGAAAATGTCTCCTTTTGTCTTCCCTTCTATTAAGTGTGGAATTGAATGTAGAAAAGTGAAGAAAGTAGGACAAACACAGGCTCTCTGATTTAATATCTTATTTTGCAGTCTGAGAGCCCCACTAGCTGTATGTTATAATGGGGGGAGGGGAGGAAGAAGGATGGAAACTTCTGAAAATCTGAGTGCAATCTACTTTTTTTTGAGAGAAATGATGAAAGTTTCTATGCTAAATTGTCATCTTCAGTAATGAAGATGACATTAGCTGTTTCCAAGAAACTTTCATCATTTAAAACCCAAAATCTTCCTTACTATTTGGAAGAGAACAAATACATTTTCTCTTCAGCTTCTGAGTACCAGAACAGGAAGCTGGACTGAATATTGCAGCCTGATGTTTGAAATAATAGTAGAAAAAGTAAAGTGTGTGCAATTCTGTTGGAATATAATTGAATAGACTGTCTCTTCAAATTTACCCTCCTTTATCTGACTGTGATAGGATGCTATTTCTTTAAAAGGATGGAGCTATGAAAATATTCTGCAGGACCGTAAATCTGAGTGGGTAAACATGATGACTGGGATAGTTTCATGCTAATTCCTGCCCCCCCATATTTGTAAGCAAATGGAAAATCTTGCTAGCTCTGTAAACCTACTGCTCATTTCACAATATCAAACAAATGCTGTTTGCTATTTTTGTGTATCATTAATACTGCTACTGACTTCCCTTAGTACGTTGTTGGATTTTTGTTGATAGAGCTGGCTGGACAAAAGAGGAAATTTGAGGGCAGAAGGAGAAATACTTGTTATGATTTTAAATTCTCATTCTTGTTAGCACTTCTACTGAATAGCTTTCCATGATACCCATCAAAAACTACTGTAGCCAGCCTGCAGGGTTATTTCAAACTTCCCGGCTGTAGGAAGGCAGCAGTACTGAGCATGCACTTGTGCCTCTGGCCCAGGTAGCAAGGCTGCTCCTGGAGGACAGGGAGCAGAAAAACTGTTCTCCTGTGCATGGCCAGACACAGGGCTGGGGAGAGCAAGCAGCAGAATGAAAGCACTAAAAAGGACAGACTCTGACTCCTCCAGAGGTGACTGCTATCTCTTGTCTGTGTCATTGCAGCATCCTGTGTGTCAGAAGTTTCTGTGAGTGACTGGCAGGTGCTTGGAAGGGAAGCCTTCTGCATGCTTGATCTAACTGATGGCCACCAAGCCACACCACATGGCATCACACTAATGATGGAAACACCGCTACACTTCCCGAGATATAGCTATTCACAAGATCAACTACCAGCATTTTGTCTTGCATGGTTCAGTAATGCAAAATCCACGAAATGCTGTTGAAAATGCAAGTAGACTCCTACCTCCCTCTCCCTAGGGATCCCCTAGAAAAAATATTGTAGATGGCTCAGCTGAAGGCAGTGCCTATTTGCAAAACATTGAAAAGCCTGTAACACTTGAGAAATTTGCAGTGCAGAGATTTAAATGCAGTCTCTGCTGTAGAGGAGGTCAAAACTGCAGAAAGCTGCAGTGCTAGGCTGGCTGGGAAGGACCAGTGTCCATTTTTCAGCAGCAAAGTGGCTGCAGGTCTGAAGATCTTGTGTACTCAATGACTCCAAAGACAGTAAGAATAGCAGGTAGATGAGGGGTGAAGATTAGGTCCCTTTGTCCTTTCTAACTTGGCTCAGGGAAACAATTTAAATTCCACTGGGAATTCTTATTCTTAACGCTAAGGCAGTCCTGTCCTTGAAAGTTGGTAGACGTAATTATGAGAGGCTTATAGGGATGGTGAATAGATCATTTTTGCTTCTTGAGTTAATCTTGATATATAATGCATGGCAAATATTGTCTTGTTTCTTTAGAAAATCGTCAGTGAGTGGAAATTCCAGAGAAGGGAAATGCAATCTTTCAAAGGATTAAGAGAGGACTAACTAACGTGAACCAGATCATTAGCTTTGTATTTTCTGTTCCACCTTCTGATACCCATATTTCACTCATGAGGATGAGTTGGAATGACTCCAAAAACTAAGTGGAAATTAATTTCTCAAAGGCTGATCTGGAAGTTAAGATGCATTTCAAAATCACTTGCTTTACAGATCCCATCAATTTGCCCTGAAGAAAGAAAAAATAATGCTTTATGTAGCAACATGAAGTACAAGTTAAAATGAATGTGGGTGAGCCACTATAGGAGGCTCTAGGGGGAACCAGCCAGCAACCCAGCACTTCTGTGAAATGCTACATCAGCCATTGTGAAGGTGTATTTAACACATTTAAAACAGATCCTTAAACTGGAGGATTTTTAAAGGAAGCTGGGGGGACTATGTGAGGAGAATTGTAGACACTGATTTCACAGAAGACTTTAAGATACTGAAATAATCTTTTTTAATGCAACCTTCTATATTATGAAAGACTACGTTACAACAAATTCAGGAAAACAAATCAAAGGTTTAATTTTGCTTTCAACATTATGTTCTCTGATACTTAAGAACCTATTTATATTTAAGAACCTATTTGCAAAATGAAAGTAACTGATAAAACGTTAAGCCTCTTCTCTTCCTCTAAAGCATGCTTTTTATGAGAGATAAATTGTAATCTTTCTAAAATATCAGACTATGGAAGATTTAATTCCTGAAAGAATATTTTTTTTTGTCACAGGAAACTGCTTTGCAGAGGGTTCTGCAGAGCTGCTTTGCAGCTACTTTTAAGGTAAATAAATTCAACTGCAAACAACAAAAAAAGAGAAAGTGTTCTTCGCTGTTAGGAAGAGTCTCTTCTGAACATACCCGAGCTGCAGATAAACATAGCAGAATTAGGGAAATGTGAGGCTGTTGTGAGATCAGATTCTAGGCTTAGCCACCAATAATGTCCCTAATTTTAAGTCTGAGAACTAAAGGGTAAAATACTGGTGCTTTGAATTATGAATATACTTAAGAGCTTTGCTGAACTATGATATGAGACTAATGATGATAAATATTATGAAAGTGGTTAAAGTACGATTGCATAGAAATACATGTGTATTACTAACATTAGGTAATTAAGGTCCTTGTGTTGTTCTTAGCTATGCTTACGGGTAGGCAAAGGGGAATCACAGTGAAATTGGTACCTTTGTATTTGGAAGTGCAGAAAAACCTTCTTTTGATACTCTTTTCTGTGCTATATTTAGCACCTCCAGACATCTTGCTTACAGTCACGGGGCAGCTCAGCAGTGGCATAAGTTGTCTAGTTTCATATCTAACCTGCAGATTGTTTTGAAAGGAATTTCTTCTGACATAGGATAGGAAAGAAAGGATTGAGTGTTGCAAATACAGTACAGATCATTTAATCTTGGCACTTTGTACCATTGCAAGTGAAAGTGTGCCTTGGGTTAAATAAAATGCCGACTCTGCAAAAGGAAGTGTCAAAGTCAGGTTAGCTTTTAATAGCACTGGATGTTAACACTGACATTTCAGTGTGATAGACGTGTGAGGTGAGTTAGCATATGCCAGTCTAGTTGAGAAAATGCCTACTAAATAAGGGCTAAGGATTGAATGGGAATGACTTGTTCTCTCCTGCTTTGAGAAAGCTCCAAAGGACAAGAAGCCAAGTTGGCCAGACTCTGTGGAGAAATTCTTTGTGCAAATGCAGAACTGTGTTTTCCAAAGCTGCCGTGTAAACTTCTTTCTCAAGGTTTAAGTTAATTTTAAATAAAAAATGCAGTCCCTGTAGAAAAACTTCCATTTGTTCCAGTCTTAGAATGTGCCTTTTCATCCAGTTGAACCTATTTGCACTGGTTTGGTGCAGTAATTGCTAATGATTCCTTTGCTCCAATGTTATTTTGGACAAATTATGGCAATTATCTAGATCGCATATATATGTAACGGTCTTTGATACTTTCTGTAATTGCATTTGAAATTCAAATGCCTTATGTTTAATATGGTCTGTGCTATTAAGGATTGTTCCAAGTTGAGTCAGTGGCAAAAGTGGCAAAAGTCACAGTGACTTCAGTGGTGAAGTTTCACACACTTAGGTACGGTTTATCTTATTTCAGAGGAAGATTTTTTTAAATTTATTTCACTAGAGGGTAGCAGTGTACAAATTGTGTTGTGTATTTTTTTTTTATATTCTAATCATACTCACATTCAGAACCTTACTTCATTTCTCAGCCCATCCTTTCTGCATCTTGTACTGGAGTCTTGAGGGGAAAGAAGACAAAAGATTTTAAACATCCTTCTGAAAGGAAGCCAAATTTTGTGCCATCTTCCAGGTGTTTTCTTGTGATGACAGAAGCCAGATTGCATTGGAAGAGTACAGCTACTGACTGTCAGAGAATAACATCAACATCTCAGGTTGAGTTTAGACTCTTTCATCCAACCAACTCATAAAAAGAGACATGAAATTGCCTTTAATTCTTTATCCCTTTCACCAGTTTTTACTGAATTCTCTGCAGTGTGTCAGGCAGCATAATTAAATGAATGTCTGTTACAATAGCTGGTCCTGTGGAACTCACTGTGTTCCACCAGGGACAATCTAGGACAATCTAGTTGACAATAAGCAAGAGGACTTGGGCTTCTAAACTAATAATCTGGGGTAGGTTGCTGCTGAGCATGATCCACTTTTGTCAAAAGTGGATGTGCAGATAAACAACAAGCAGTCATTTGAAACATTGCTGTTTCAAGCACTTTTGTCCTACCTAGGATGCTACACATGCTGGGGTGAACCTTCTGATCTACATGTTGCTACGTGGGCATTAATCATTTCTTAGGAGAAAGGAAGGGAAAAACTTAACAAAATATTGGCACTCTTTCTCCAGCAACAAGAAATTGTTTTCACATAGGTTGGTAAAAGCTTTGTCATTTCACTTTTGTCACTAGCATGCCCTGTACTTTCAGAGGCTGCTTCCTACCTAAGTGCTGCCCAGAAGCTCTCCAGAGAGTCTTTTTCTCTCTGGTTTCTCATCTACTTACTCCCCAACTCTTCTCTCACAGTTTGCTCTACTATTCAGAATCTTCTGGTATGTAGGGTTTGTTACAGTTATCACTGCGAGGTTTATCCAAAAATTAATTCCAGAGAAGGTGTTGTGTTGTTATGGTTTACCCCTAGTTTGGGATTACATCTTGTCAACCATGTAGGCAGCTCCTTTCCTAGGCTGCCTGTGCCTCAAACAACTGTGGTCAAGCAAGCTGACTGTCTCGGCTGGTGCAGCAACTTGGAATTAGCTCAGTATTTTTTAAAAATACACTTGTAGTGGTAAATTTCATTCCTAATAGTTTATATCAGAGATGAACAATGGAAATTTGAAGTGGTCTGTGAGAGAAATATTTTTAGCCTAAAAATATATGATGCTAATAAAGATGAAAATATTCATGTACCGTTAGATAGTTGCCAGAAGTAAGCAAGCTGTGCTTAATGCAACCTTCCAGTGAGAAGTCAGAACTATTTGTAGTTATTGGATATTCCCATCTGATCCTAGTGGGATGCAGACAGAGCCTCACCACTAACTAAAACAGAGTCCTGACTGAATCAGACAGGCTGGTACTGAAATCATATTGCAGAAGTTGCTCTATATAAAGATGTAGCAAACACTGTTTTCTGGTGGTACAATGAAATAAATCCAAGGGACATTTGCAGGAGAGTTTTCAGAAATCCTTCAGGCAATGATTGTGGAAGAGAGACTGTAATGTAAGTACACTCTTGCTCTGTGCAAAGCACAGCGAGATAGGCGGAATTAACTTTGATGGGAGAAAGCACACTAGGTTTTCATGAGGATGTTTAAATATCTATTATTGTTTTGTCAATTTGAGTGATTGAGTGGCAGGAATATACAGGGCTTTATACTTCACTTTTGGCAATGACTGAGCTACTGAATTTTAAAACGCATATGCAGATGCAAAAAAAAAAAAAAAAAATCATTGTAAATGGGTGGCATACCTTGATGGGTTGTCCATTTTATAATTTTTTATATAATGCTCTAGGTAATATGAAACAATTTTCTACTCAGGGCTACAGAAATTGCCCTAAAATATGTGATAGAGGTGATGATAAAATAAGACAGTCAGTATCAGATTTCCATTTTCTTTTAGTTTTTGTTATTTTATAATTGCTAAAAAACCTTCCAGAATGACAGACCCAACCTAAAATTTCAGCAAGAAAACGATTCATACTTGGAAAATAACTGACAATTACGGCTATACTGAAAGTATCAGACAAAATATACAGTTCATACTGCAAGTATGGGAATGAGTGGAAACCAGGTTATGTGCTGATTCTGTGTTGTACTAATTCTACAACTATCACTTAGGAATTAATAAAACATATACCATGACTCTCTTGCAGCTATATTCCTGCTGGCTGCTGCTGTGGTGATACATTGCAATAATATGCCAGTGATGATATTCCAGTAATAAATGATGGTAATATACCACCAGATCATCATCACTCCAGTGATGTACTATTGCAATACATCATCTGACAACAGAGTTCAAGCATTAGTGGAAGAGACAAACTTCAATATACATTCACTGAACATGGTGTACAACATAATGTACTGTATGCTCTGTGTATGTATGTTCAGCAATAACTCTCTACTAAATGTATATTGCATATATGGCTTTTTCTTACTCATTTGAATACTTAAGATCTAAAGGAAATGTGAGTGTTTAAACAATCCTAGAATAGAATCGTAGAATTATTTAGGTTGGAAAAGGCCCTTAAGACCATCAAGTGATGGAGCTGCTTGGGAATCAGTTCTCCAGAACTTCACCATCCTGTGCTGCAATGTGAATATGTTGGGCGAGTGCCTCTTGTAGTATTTAAACATGAAAATGATAGGTAAAACCTTGGCGTGATAGGTAGGGTCTATAGGCTTTTGATTTAATTTGCTACTGCTTCTCAGCATTGTCCTAAGACAGTGATTACTGCCAGAGGGCTCTCAAACTCTTTTGTGAGTACTAACCAACTCTTCTGTAATAATGGTATAGTATTGCATTTGATGTGCATGCAGATGGACCAAGTAATTGGAGGGAAAAATCTAAGGTATTTCTCGTTCTTATTCCTTATTTCTTTCATTTGGCAGCTGTCTTCAAGTGAAGTGTATACAGATGTAAGGTAGCACACCAGTGACATTTTCACTGAAGTCTTATGAGGTGACATAATTTATAGATTAATCTCCAGTGAAATTTCCTAAGGAACTGATGTCTCTCAGTTCCAAACAGTGATGTGAGTTTAGGGAGTCATGCTGAGTCATCTGCCTATAAGTATGTTTAAAAAGAACAGGAGATTTAACTTTAGAAACCAAACTGGCAATGCTTAGACATTAGAGGGAAGAGACTTCTCTTTAGTTAGTAAAGTGCAGTTTCAGAGGTTCAGTTTTGATGACAGCAGACCAGAGAATTAAGCTATGCATTTTAAAGATTTTTTTTTTTAGTCTTTCTGATACAGAATTTCTCCAGAGGAGTTCAGTACCAGCCAGCTCTGTGATCAATAAATATGCTATTGATGGAAAATGGGGGAAGGACTGAAAGAATCATTAAAGGTCAGCTGATTTGTCCCTAAATGATGTGCTCAGCATGTGTTTACTACTTAAGAGTCACAGACTGAGACAGTGACATTCACCTGGGAAAGAGGCTTCAGTCTCATATGGCTGGCTGAAATGTGTAACATTGAAGAATATTAATTTCTAGGAGCTAGTGTGACTAGCTTCTGCATGAGCAATCAAAAAAGTGCTTCCACTTTCTTTGTATAACAAATAAGATCATTCTATTTAAGTTCAAACAAAAAACCCAAGCCAAATAAAGCATAACTTACAAATCTTGGAGCACTGCAGTTTCATCATGCAGAATGCTGCTGCTGTAAATTTGTTTCAGCTACTAAGATTGCATCTTTTAGTACCTTATAAATACACTTTTTAGGATACTATTGCAAGAATCAATGCCACATGCTGGGGAAAAAAGAGCAATTAGAAGAAAAGAGAACTAGGAGAGGTGAGGATCTCCAAATATAATACACATGTTGTAACCCAACAGAGTATCCAGAGCTACAGGGGAAAACTACATTTCCTGCTGGGCTTGAACAGTTTTGTCTGCTTTATTAACTTCCAGAAGTGACAGTGGAGCTACAGCCTCAGATGGAAAAAATATCCACCGTTACTATAAAGATCCTTAGTGATGAAAACAATCACAACCTTTATTACATTGTTCCTCTGCTTGGTAACCTTTACTGTTAGCAACTTGAAGTATATGTCTGGAATATACACAATTTGGGTTGTTTAAAGTTGAAGCAATTTGGGTTCTATTATAGATTTCATTGTTTAGCAGAGGTTCCTGCTTTCTGGTAGATCTTACCTTTCCTGTTACTTTATAACCAGGTTATTCTGTATCTTTCTATTCTGTTTGACCTTTTAGTACACCTATTGATTTATTTTCTTTTAAACTTCTGAAGTTCAGTTTTATTTTGTCAGCTGTATGGTAGTGTTTTACTGAAACCTAAGTGTATTTATTAAATGCTTTTCCTATATCAACCAAATTAATAAACTCTCTGAGATGATTAAAGTTACTTTGAGGAGATATATTTCCCATACCTTGCTGATAAGCATTAACAGCAGCATGCACTTTTCAACTGAATGAAATATGCGCTTTTTCTTTGTTTTTGCATACTGATGACAGCCTGACCACCTCTGTTATGTCAGCCATTTTGCTCATACTTTTAATGAACTAACAATGAACTAGTATTCTTTAACTTTTCTAGAATTCTCCCCTGAACATGGGTTACTGAAAAGATCAACATTTGCTGCCAAAAGAGCTCCTCTGCCAGCTGCTTTAAAATTCCTCGATGCAAATTACGCAGAACTTCTGATTTAAGTATGTCAACTACAGTAGCTGTTGATTAATATCCTCTTTAGTTACAGCAGGGATAGAAAGTATGTTACCATCGTCATAGAACAAATACATCATCCTTTCTCCCTAGTACAGAACAGACATCTTTTTTTGAATTCACTTGAGTTGTTACAAAATACAAAAAGTACCAATTGTTTCTTGTCAGGAACAGACCTATTGGTCGATTCCAAGGTTATTTCCCACTCCAGAAATGTTTTACTAAAACTGCTCCCTTATTAATATTCTCAACTACACATTTTTGTTTTTCTTGTCAGTTATCTATCCTCTTTTACTATCAAATTAATATTTTTTTTTCCTCTCCTTATCAATAAAATTTACTTTTATGGCTGCGTTCACTTTCTACTGCACATTTTGGATTTATTATGCTAAGATTATTCTCTTGTGTTTTTACACAGGTACCATCTTTCTCCTGTAAAAGTAAGATAATCTTAAATAGTTCTTACGAAACTCTCATATTTTCTGCCTTATTTTCTTCTTTTAGTTGATTTTGCTCATAATGGTTTTTGGGTTTACAAAGCCAGATTTCATAAAGCACCACTGTATATTATAGTGGTTCAAACTTCATTTTGTTTGTTTAATTTTGTTCATTATTTGGATTATTACCATTTATCTGTTAATAATGAAGCCAAGACTGGTTGTTGGTGTAAGGCATTTTCCCTTTATTCAAGAGCACATCAAAGGTAAGAAAATTCACACGCAAAACTGATTCATCCACTCCTGACACTGAAGTTTGCCTTTCTGGTAAAGGTTCCTCGTCTTTCCTACAGGAAAGACCTGGCTGCTGCATTAAGCCAGGAGAAATGCCAGCATCACCAGAGGAATTTTATAGCTCCCTGTGGGATATGGCAACTCACTCCAGCTGGGCCAAGGCACAAATTCCCCCTCCCTCCTCCTTCCCCCATGGCAGCGTTCCTTGGCAGTCCCTGAAATGAGGACAGGCAGCTGCGAGGTGTCTTCTGCCAAGGCGAAGAGCATTAACCCTCTACTTATCACCCATCTGATGGGGTCTGTAGGACTTACCAAAGGATCATCAAACCCTGTGGGCTCTGTCCCAAAGTTGCTTGGTGTCAAGGGGAAGCTGTCCCAATTGAATACTGGGCTTCAAGCCCACGGTACTGTTGTAGGGGAAGGATCAGAGCTTGGCTTTTTAATAGGCTGGATTTTGCAAGTTTTTTTGCGGCACTCCTATTCACTCAGTTGCTGGCTCAGAGAATAAGCTGCTTTAAGAGTTTTTATCTAACTGGAACAGGTTCAGGCAATTGCTGTTTCAGGTCAAGAGAGAGAACAAGCTGATGCTCCTCACTGTGCCATATCCTTAAAGCCCAATGTGATGCTGTCAAACCAATACCCTTGTTTAGTTTGGTTTCCTGAACTAAAATGTTTCCATGGTGTTTTCCTCATTTGCACTTGTGTTTGGATCTTTACTCATAGCTGCTGTAAGTGAAAATGGTTAATGTGCAACGGCTTCAGTCGGCAGTTAACAGATCCAATTAAGCTGAGTTTGATATCCGTTACATTGCTTTGCAGAGGACAAAAATCATCACACATCTTAACTTCAAACCTGATTAGGGGGTGAAAAAATTAAATCTTTCACAAGTTCTTTCACAGTGTATCTATTTCCTCTGTCTCTGGAAGTAGGTGGATTTACATGTGTGTCTTCAACAGTTGAACAGCAATGTAAACAAGCAAAGTAGCCAGCAAAGTGCTTCTGTGCAGGGACTGCTTGAGATCTCCTATGCAGACTGAGTCATGAAATCTGCCATTGCTGCATGAAATCTGCATCGGCATTGCTGGTCACAGCATGAGCACCTTCCTACCCACACTGGGGTTAATGAATACCGACTTCACGACAATGTACCATGGCTCCAGCTGTCTTTAAAGCCACCCATGAGTCACCATGGGTGCAGCTCAATGCTAACCTCCCTGTGAGTGCATGACGCTGCAGCAGCTGGGGTGGCTGAAGTCAGTCTGTACATCCAAACATGACAGGCATGGTATGTCAAACACATTAACAAAGCTTCCTTATAGCTGCTCTTCTCCCTCTTCAGCCAAAAAAAGAACCCACAAATTCTTTCTATTTGGAGCTGAGGCTGTAGGCTTAAGTACTGTGTATACATGAAATTTCAACATACAATATTGTATTTTATAAAACCATAGCAAAGAAAATATATTGAATGCTTGCAAGATTCCTCCCTCTCAGTCTTGCTCCTGACACTAGGCAGCTATTGTAAAGCTTGAAATATTCCCTCCCGATATGTAGGTTTTGACAGTAGCTTGCTTTTGTGATTGCAAGTAAGTCAGAGAAAGAAAAAAAAAGAATTACAGCAAATTAATGTCTCCTCTGCTGAATATGTTATTTCTATTAAAATTTTAAAAGAGTTTGAAGTGACAGTAAATGTGGTCTTATTTTAGGATGGTTTCCATAACACTACACAACAGTTTCCAATGGCACTTGTGCCTTCTCGTACATACACACACAGCTATTTAGCTGACAACAGTGTTTAAGCCATTAAACATTATTGCAACTGTTAAGCAATGGTAAAGCTCGCTTTTGAAAGAAGTATTTGGTGTTTTAAGCTGAAAGTTGACATTTGTTCCATATTCATTTATATTTTCTTTATTAGAAATGTATCATTTAATGTAATATTCAAGATCCTTAGGGTATACACTCTGTTACCTATAAAACATTCATGCATATTGAACGCTTTTGGTGCCAGTTCTTGGCTTTGTACATCTGCTATACAATACTGAGTATTCTAACTAACAACATGCCTTAATTGAGTTTAGGTGTTTGAGTAATTTATTTAAATTTAGTAGTGTGAATAATTTATTTCAATTTACATTTTAATTATTTACCCACTTTTTTGGGATCAACCTCATTTTCTACCTTCTAAAAAAATAATCGGCATATGTTTACCGCAGCAACATTCACACTTACTAAATTCTCTGAGAAGTTTAGTTCCAAACTGAGAATTGCTAATGAATTATTCATGTGCCAGGCATTAGCTGGAATTAGATTAGAATGACCAGATCTAAAAGAAACCTGACCTTCTAATACACAACAGTCCTTAAAGCTCCCTAAGGATTGTTTGTCTGCCATGGGAAGTTGGACTAAGCTCCATTCAATATGTCAAGATATGAATATTTACACATTTGATGTGGGTTTATATGTTTTTATATATTATTCTATGTTATTATTTATTATCTGTAATTGAGCAGTTTAGATAGACATTGTGCCTGGCAGGCAGTTTCTTATGCTCTCTGCCCAGGAATTACTATGACCCAAAGGAAAATGATGGGGTTTTTTTATATTAGTTTAATTTGCAAAAATGATGGGGTTCTTTTTCCCCCCATGTAACTTATAAAAAGTGAAGGTCTGAAATAGACTTTCCATATCCAGCTTGTGCTCGTTGCATTTAGGAACCTCACAAGTGGGGAAATGGATCTGTACCCATACGTACAAGTGTTAGCATCAGCGTGACAAACACATAACACTCTGGGAAGGGTTATATGTGGTGCTTTATTGTGAGGCCCCGGGAACCGGGGGCCAGTACCCAAATCCAGTTCCAACGACTGTTACAACGTGACCCAATTTATCCTCACGAGGTTTTGCAATCTAATGTATATTCAACAGGTTACATCATTGTCTAATGCATATGTATGTTTCGATAATTTCATCAGTAAGTTTTTATCAGCTCTTACACCTCCTTTAGCAACATGCAGTTTGTTACATTAATCTTATGCTTTCTATGAGGAACAGCTATGTGAGTATTCTAGCTCACAGCTCGATAGACCACAAAGTAACATCTCAAGGTCTACCAAAGAAAAGTTACCAGTGAGAAACAAGAGAAGCATTATAGCAGAACAATCACTTAATGTTGTAAAAGAAACTTTGAGCCTGTATAGGCCTTTGTATTCGTGACCTTGTTAGCATTCTTAAGTAACTAACACTTCTTTTTATAGCACTAGGTTTTAAGATTTCTTATAACTTTAAAACTACTACATACATCCAAATAATCTCTTTTCTTGATTTACAACTAATTCAAACTACTGTATATAATAAAGTTTTAGATTCTTGCTCCAACACAAGCATCCAATCTGTGGCACCCTCGGAAGTTCAGCAGCATGCCTGGAGCCCAGCTCAATTTACACAAGCTGCAGTGTGGTGTATTAGTTGTGTGTTTGCTGAGAGAACTGCAAGGAAGTCCAAGGTCAAAGGACTTTGAAATTCATTGATTTTTTTTTTTTTTTTGTGGGAAACCAGCAACAATTCAGAAAGTGTTAGTTATTTATCCACTGACCACAAAAGCTAATAGTTCATTCTCTCTCATAGAGAGAGTTCATAGTTCATTCAATCTGCTCTCTTTAAAGATGGACCTGCAAATGAAGGCACTTAAACCCAGGCCAAGCTGAAGAAGTGCCAGACTAATGAAAATTCCAAGTTGGTGCTGCCAAGCCTATAGTTGTGCCTGCCTGGAGGGTCCCTGGGCACACAGCTTGTCTGATCTGCTGCCCTCTCCCACTGAGGTGAGCACAGATGTTCTACCCCTGACCCAGTGACAGTGCCTTGTAGTAGGTGGAAGACTTGGAAAGCAGCTAGTTCTGTTTGCAGAATTATGCAAGGCTTTAAGGCTTCTGCTCATCCTCAACATACAAGTCCCAAGCCATAATTGAGGGGGAGCCATGGTTTTACCTGGTTCCCAGGCATTCCCCACAGACGTTCTTGTAGAATCATAGAATAACCAGGTTGGAAGAGACCCACCAGATCATCCGAGTCCAACCATTCCTATCAAACACTAAACCATGTCCCTCAGCGCCTTGTCCACCCGTCCCTTAAACACCTCCAGGGAAGGTGACTCAACCCCCTCCCTGAGCAGCCTGTTCCAATGCCCAATGACCCTTTCTGTGAATTTTTTTTTTCTAATGTCCAGCCTAAACCTCCCCTGGCGGAGCTTGAGGCCATTTCCTTGCCACCACACCTGTCAGTAGTTTGACTCAATTCACTGGAGCTATTCAGACACACAGTTTTTTACATGGCACAGGCTTCAGGGCTCTTCAGTTTAACCCATGAAGTGCTGCTACTGTTTTAACTACTGATGCACATAGAGATGAATCAAGGTTGCTCATCCAGGGCACAGCTTGGCCATTTATTCACCAAAGATCATCTGTAACAGTTCTCTTCAATTCTTTCACAGGTTTCTAGTGTGTTCAGCCTCAGGGCCGAACTGAGCCTTACCATTAAGACATGTAGTATGATCTGATTTTAGAGGAGCTTAGGATCTAAGAAAGTACCTAATGTCTGAATCTAGCTCTTTAAAGAACATCTCTCAGTGGCCTCTACAGGTTTCAAGTGTTAACAGGATAAACTGTTCCTATTAGCAACTTAGGTACGTAGAAAACAAATTCCTAGTTTTTATCTGTTGTATATATGTATATACATATATTTATAGTCTTAAAACCAGAAAAAGATGTCTTCAACAGAAGGCAATTACAATTACTCAGCATTAAATATGTGAGGATTTTTTTTGGTGGAAATTCGATTTGTGACATTTGCCATCAGTCCTGTATGCAGGGGTGCATATACACATGCACCTGTCTCTCTAGTTTTCTCTGTTTTTTATATGAGCTTTTCCAAATGTGATGCAAATATAAGCAAAAATGTATGTATTGGTTTCAGCCTGAATGTCTTTATTCTTTGAGCTTCTATGTATACACATATATATGTATTCTTCAGCACTGTCTCCTTTTCATTCATGCATAGTTTTTACACACACAACTCTGCCCTGAGATGTTATGATCGCCCTTGCCTGCCGATCTGTAGCTACATAAATGTTTCTCTAGGTAAATAAATTTCGCTACATTTTACTTTAAAATGTAATTTTTTTCAAAATGCACTTTTACTATTGAATATAGCACATAATGGCCTGTCCATAAATGAACACCTTGAGAATGGAGACTAGTAAGCTGGAAATATTTTAATAATAAAATCTTTAGCATTTAGCTACAACAAACTACACACATATCTTTGTTTGGATATTAATTGAAACACTATTCAAAATAAGCCTTTTTTGTCAGCTGTAGGGAAAAAAAACCCCAGCTGGGAGAAGTTGGATGTAGAGGGAGTTGGATGTAGAGAAGCAGTGATTGCATGAGTTGTAATTCAGGTGTAATGACAATCATATTTGCTGAAACTATGAACTGCAGCTTTCTAGAGCTAAAAACACAACCTGCAGCTTCACCCAAAGAGGTGGGAGTGTTGTGCCAAGAGCTGTATTACATGGGACCTATCTGCTGACCAGGCAGCCACCCTGGAGGTGACACAAAATTCCTTTTACAGTTGGCAAATTCTTGACTTGGGAAAGGTTTGTTGTTAGTTGTTGTGGGGTGCCTAGGCTGTTTTCTCTGCATCACAGTCTGCAGATTCCAGATGAAGGAACTGATTATTTCAGCAGATGGTTAAATACCTTGTTGAACCAAAGCCATATCCAATCCCTACACAAGGGGAAATATCTTGGAGAATGATTATGACAAGCACAAGGCTGTGGACTTCTGAGAAGTGAGGTGCCCTAGAGCCATGTGCAGGTGGTGATGGGGACACATGGTTGCTGCAGGACAGGGAGTCCCTGGCTGGGCCTGGGATGTGCGGCTGCCCAGACACCGCAGGTGGCACCGGGTGCGGGGGAGCGAGCCCTGCAGGAGACTTCAGCCTGTAAAGGGAGGGTGGAAGGTCCATCTGTGCCACTTTGGCACCAGCAAGCGGCAGAGCAGGAGTATTCAGCGAGGCATCACACCATGAAATGAACTATAGGGACTATGAGCTGCTGCAAATTCATGGTATTACACAATTTAGTCCACAGGTGCCTTTAAATGTTTGTTCTTCAAGCTCAGTGCTGTCTAACAAGGCAGATTTTCACTCATGCCTTTACAAACTGTTGTCATAAAACATTCTGATCACAACAGATTTTGTAGTAATGATGGTGTGCAGTGTGAAACTACTGGTGAACAGTGGTAAGTGTGCAATACACACAGCTTTCCATATTAGAAACCTGCACATATGCTAGAAGTAAGAAAGAGGAGTGAAGTAATTTTTGGACATGACCTCTGTTTTCAAAAGACTTTCCTGAAATTTAGGTAGAACATTATGCAGATGATGAGTAATTTCTATAGGAGGTAGTTCCAACTCTGAGTGAAGACCTAAATAAAAAAATATAAGGAAAAGGTAAAAAACCAGCATCATTTGTTGGAGGGGTGCAGGGGGAGAAAAAAACACCCAACCTTGTTTCACACAATAGATTTATAAATACTGTTTTTACATAGTGATCCAAATTTTTAAGGCATTTTGTGGACAAGTCTGAGATTCAATCTTTGCCCTGTAGTACCTGCTATCCAGTACTGCAAGTAAGGCTGGAAATGAAGGACATAACTGTGAAAATAGTCTTGGCTTTCTTTGACTGTGAATGGCTTTCCAGGAGGAGATTTATTTGAAATAGGGACTTACATGAGAACGATGTGTTCTTATTTGATGGCTCTGAACCTACCCCCGTCTCATCTACTTCCTTATGCTAGAAGCACAATGTGTATGCTGGGAGAAGGATCATGCCATACTTTTCCTCTAAGCCTCCACTGTTGGAAACAGGATATTAAGTGCTTAGCAATAAAACAGGTTCTGCTTGTTCAGTAACCTTGTAGCCTTCAGCTCTGCTCTAAAATCTTACAGGAGCTGAGCACCCAAGCAGGAATCAATGATTTGTATCCGAGAGAGAGGAAGGAGGATATTAAAGATACACAAGAGGAAAAAACCCAAAAAGATAAGCTAACCTTGCAACAGCAAAATGGGTAGAGACCCATCGGTTCAACTTCTAACAGTCATTATTTGTCCCTTTCTATTGCTGAATTTAATCTTCTTTACATAATTCTTGCCATTCCCTCCTCTGGCACTGCAAGCTGTCTTTTTGACTTGATTAGTGACTTGTACACAGTCTCTACTGGGTGGGGAGTTGAGGCTGGGGAGTGAGATGAGGCAGTTAAGGAAAATGCACTGCTTTTCCATTTGGGCTCCATCAGGCCTTTGTGAATGAGACTTATCAATCATGTGAAAAAGGTTTTTTTAACACTATTATAGCTGAAGAAGTAATGTGTTTCTTCCCACCTTTGTTATTAGTCCACTCCCTTACTTCAGCAGCCCTACTTTATTATGACCAGAGGGAGCTTTGCTGCTGCTCCAGTTGGGAGAAAAGGTGCCTGTGGAAGGGGCAGAGTGAGTGAGGCTGGATGAGTGTTGAGACATTGAGATGCAGCTCCCCTGAGACTGTGGATGTTGGTGTCTGCAGGTCTCCTGGGTGGCACTGGAGTGCCAGGCAGCATTGCAGGAGCAGCACCCGAACAGCGTTTGATACCATTGTGGAATGCATATTCACCTCTGGCTCAGCTTTTGGCTATCAACCACTTGTAATAGTCCTCCTCTGCCTCCCTTACTTTCTATGGCAAACTGCTAAATTTGTTAAACTTGTGATACCTAGAGAGCTGTCCCTGTAGAATGACCTCTGCCCCTTGGCCTCTGTTTCATATAATGGCTGAACCTGGAGGGGTGGATATAGGTGATGGCCAGTGAGCTCTCATTGTACATGGCGTCCCAGTGGGCCTGGAGATCACTCCTTGTACAGACAGAACATTTCTTCTTTGCAGGGCCACAGTTTTCTGTAAAACTTACTGAGCTAAAGGTACCTGCTCACACAGGGACTGTAATTCAGGCAGCTGAGCAAGGATACGTGGTGGGTCTGTCAGGTGTATTTGGCAAGGAGGAAGCCCAGGTTGTGAATATGGGAATCAAAGTGCTTTTCCCCCCTGAAGGAGGATGCAGTCAGGCTTCAGGGCTGCCAACCAAGCCCAGTGCAGCAGCTCATGCAGGGGGAAAGCAGGGAGCAGACTCGGGCCCTGGGGGCCATAGTGGGTTTGCAGGTCTGCAAGCAAAATAAGTGTCCACATGTTTTGCTTTTCCTCTGAATTACACACTTCATTGGTCAGCTTTCAGAGTCTTACTGTTCACAGATTCTGCTTTACAGAATAATCACTGTGTTTTTTCTGAATGCAGTGGATAGTGTGGGTGGGAACAAATTGATCTAGAGGATATTAGAGCCCTGATGCCTTGCTGGAAAGAGAGACAACGCCAAGCTGAGAAATGTAATTCCAAACTGGAAGAAGAAAAAGGTCCAGGACCCCATACTGATCTCTGAGAGATCACAAGGTACAGCTGTGACAGCAGCAAGCCATGATGAAGAAGCCTAAGGATTGAATCCAGTCCCAGTTACCGCAGTGCAAATCTAGAACAGCTTGTTAAATCAGAACTATTCTTTTGCTGTGGTGAGGAACAGACAGGAGCACATTAGTCCTCCATATGTTGTCAGTCACCTTTCCAGCTCGGTGCTGGCAGCGCTGGTTTTAGCTGCACTTCAGCTAAAAGGTGCACTTTTGCAGCTGAAGGGCCACCAGAGGTCCCTTGCATGATGGTAGCTTATTCTGCTGTTTGAAACAGAGAACATTTTTTTCATCCTGCTTCTTAATTTTGATCTGGAATGACTACTCATTCTTGTCTATCACCATAAAATTGATTTTGAATGCTAGATTCATTCTAGTTAAATACCAAGCATCCATATTAGTCCAAGAGTAATATTAGAATCATTAATGAATTCCAAGCATTTACATTCTCCTGGCCTTAGCAGAAGACTGCAAGAGAGGTTTAGTGCTTTTTAAATCACTCCACTGTGCTCTCTTATTAAATGCCACAGTTTTCAGCCCCATATTGCATTATTACCATTGGTGTCCTTTAGAGGTTGATGTTAATGACGACTGAAAGAGCTTAATGAGCATGTGCCTTGAATAAGCTCTTTATACACCTTATAAAATAATTACTTACATTTTATTGAAAACTCCACAGGGCCAAGCTCACAGAAGCAGTCAGGGGTGCCAGTTTAATATGATACAGTACACTGCTTTACTCAAATAAGGTCTGATCCTACAGAAGTTGACCTTCATTGCCACAAAGGACAAGCAGCATCGCACCTGCAGCTGCTGAGCACAAGGTTGCAGGATACCTGCTGTTCTCCATCCTGAGACACTGAGGAAAGGCAATTGAATTCAAGGATCAGAAAATACCCTCTTAAACTGAAAGTGGTGTTATATGTCAAGAGAAATAGGGTTTGGGTTCTAAGAGTGCAAAGACACCTGATGGTCTCTGATGAAAAGTGACTTGTCAATAGCGTGTTAAACTTCTTTTAAATAGCACTTAAAACTTGTAAGCTCCTTTTTCCTCTCTTATTCCTATCTAGCACAGATCAAAATTGTTGACCTGTTAAAGAAAGACAGATATTCACAAGGGAATGACTTGCAGTGTCTTCTGGGATGCAGTGTGGTCTCTGCCTTTCAGCAACAGCAGTGGCAGCTTTTTTAAGCACTATAGAAAGTTCTCAAATAGGAATGAATGACAAACAAAGATCCTATTGAATCTATGACAGGATAAGTTTCTCATCATGTAAGTGTTTTGTGTTTGTCTGAGGGAAGTGGCTACGTGATTTGCAGTAGGTGAATTGCTTGTATTGCATTTGGTTGGAAAATTCAAATTTCAAACTTTTCAACTTTAAGCAAAAAGCTTCCATATCTGTTATGAGAAAATATTCTTTGAGTCCGAACAAAATAAATGAAGGAAGTCCAAATGAAATACTCCCATAATGTGTTTTGACTGTTAAGAAACATTATTTTCTGGATGAAATTTAAACCCTTTTTTAATCAGTACTATTTTTAACTGTTTCTATTTAAATTGCAACAATGCTTAAGGATCTCATAATTTCAAAATGGACCCTTTAGGAAAAATGTGCCTTTTTCACTAATGGGCTTATGAAAACTCCTTTCAAAATACTTGCTAAACATGTGGAAGATATATACATATATCTATATATCTATAGATCTAAATATCTCTCTATATATATATCTCTCACACCCTGTAAGGACTAATATTTCAATGAAGTTCCTTGCTATTAATTTCTCTCAAGACAGGGAGTCTGCAGGCACTGATGAGGTTTGAGCTGCAACAGCCTGGACCAAAACAAAAAAATAATGGGAAGCCTTCAGCATGTCCTTTTGTGGGCAAAATGCTGAGTTTTGTATTAATGCAAAGTCAATTCAGAAAACCGTGGGCTGCTTAGGGAAGGTGAATGTCTGGCATATTTTATTCTCTGCCTTATGGTTTCTGAGTCTTTGTAATAGACTAGTGTCATGGTTTCCAATTTTTCTTTTGCAACTGTGGAGGTTAAAAGTGTGTTTTAAAATGTCATATGCATGAATAATTATCAATTTCCTACTACTCTGATGAAACTTCCAGGCTTCTATCCACGGCTGCTGATTCCTTCCCAACCAACCACAGCTTCTGAGTCCTCAGCTTCGGAATACCCTGCCATATACCACTTTAGCTCTTGGCACAAGATCGGGGTAGGATGAGGAGCAGGGAATGTGAAGAACCTCCTAGAATGGGTCAGCATCAAGGAAAACAGAAAGGTTTTCAGCCAGTGGAGCATGCACTTAGGAGGTTTCACCTGTCCCTCTTTTGCAGCCTGTTATGGGACTATACTGATTCACTGCAAGCGTCACCCCAGCCACAGTGCTGCAGTTGTCAGGAGGAATCCAACCCTGCTGGGAAAAATACACATAGCACAGACTATTGTGTAGTTAGGTATCTTGCTCACAGCAATTACTAGTTGTACCTATGAAATAAAATCACCTCAGCACAGAAAGTGGCAGAAAGTTAAGAAAGTGGGAAATAAGGAAGGTTAAAAAAACAAAAAGGCTTTTTGAGCAAAGCAAGGCAGAAGCAGTTCCCATGTTTCAACCCTACAGTTTACAATATGGAGCTAAAACAGACCAAGGAAGGATACTTGGATGTCACCTAATTTCTCCATGTCTGTGTGTAGGGATGTGAATCATGGGCATTCACATGTGGACCACCAAGGCAGAGCTTTGGATGAGCTCAGTTAAACACCGAACTCTGAAGCCTTCATCTCCAAATGTGGTCCTCGTGCATATTCAGTGCCAGGGGCAGGGGTTACACTTAGGTGTCTGTGGTTTATAATCAGGAGCCCTATGAAATAATGTCATTAGGCAGGTGTGAGGTAAATGTACAGGGTAATCCAGTATAATACAATCATCATCACATTTTGATTCCCCTGCCCATCACCATCCACATTTATCTTCAGAGACCCCTTGCTGGAGCAGCATCTTAGATTTAATTAAACAGCAGCATTATATAAACAAGTTCTTTTGTTTTGTGCACTGAGCAGGGTATTTGTCTTCAAAAGCTTTTCTACCAGAGCTGGCCTTGCTGCCCCTTGACTTGTCTTTACTCCAATTACCACTCCAGTTTAGCTGATTAATTTGTAGCCACTGGCAAACATGCATAGTTGGCAGGACATCATTCCATTTCGGTGACAAGCACTATAAAAAGATCATTATTTTCATTAGCATAAATAACTGCATGTTGATAGAACTCTGGTTTCTGAAAACAGGTTAAAGTCTTAACTGTCTTTATTCATTACCCAGATATAATTGGAAGGAAAAATATCACATAACCAAACAATAAGCTATCAGTGTATAATGCTTAATGACCACAGTCAGTCCAGTAAGAGTCTGGAATGACTTTTTTCTTAAAATGAGACATTTTTATGTACACATCTGCGTAGACACACACTAAGTTTTTACAAAATCATACATATTTTCTGGTATGTGAGACAAGTCTGGAAAAAAAAGAATCAAATGGCAAATAAAGATGTTTTCTACTGCATAGCTTCAGTTTTCATGATATTCCATGGTACGTGGATATTACTTTTTCCAGACACTGGCCTAGGTTGGATGCTTTGAAAGCTTCCCTGTCTGCAGCCTTCTAGTCAATCATGTTACTAATAGTTTTTTCCCCTTACTGGGTTTTCAAGAGTTAATATTGTATAACAGGGTCCTTTGAGATTAAGGGCTTAGTTTTATCTCACACTCTCTTTCCTCTGCCGTGCTGACTCCGCGTTCTTGGTGGCAGTTTTATGCTAGCTTGAAAATGCAACACCTGAGTCACACTGGTTATAGCACTATCTGTGCTTGCAAAGCAATTGTCCCCAATGGGACCCTGCTCTGTGATGATACCTCATACATACCAAGACAACAACAATAATAAAAGAAACCAGTAATAAGAAACAACAGTGTTTTGAAGGTGGATGTGTCAAGAGCTTTAGAACTTTTTTGTAGCTTAACAGTTCTTCAGATGAAAAAGTATATCAATACACAAAATGTGACCATCTGGATGGTTTTAACCCAGTAACCTAAAGAGAAAGTTTGAAATGAGATTTCTGGTTTCATCTCGTATGGATGATTTGGTTTTATTTCACTTGGAAAACTTTACAGAGTTTCTATATGTTTACCTTCTGTATGTCTATGCCTTCTGACACTGTAAGCAGAGCACTGTTTCTGGAGTAAACTCCAGCAAGTGTTGGACAAGCATGTGTTTTTAGGCATTATACTGCCCACAGTCAGGATTTGGAGAGGAACACCCCTTCAAAGCTACTACTGCTGTTGTTTTACTTCATTGGCTACTGATAGGAAGCATTAGTAGAAGAAAACGTTTTTCCTTTGTAGCATAAGGAAAGAAAATAACAGCTACTGCACTGTGGAGAAAAACCCAAGAGAGGATGCTTTTACTTCGCTGCCATCGAGAAGCCTTGCCACTGAACATTGCACAGAAATTTTTTGTGCCCAGCTTGTATCTCTGCATATATGTCAGAAGATGACTTCAAAAATTAGATGGTTTATATAGACAAGAGTGATAAATATAAGAGCAAATGATTGCTTCCATATTAAATATTGTCCAGGGCAAAAAAATGTAGTGGAGTGAAAAAGTGAAAACAAGATTTGGACTCCAACAGCCCTGTGATCCCTCCAAGTGCTGGGTGGCAGTTCCTCACAGCTCATCCCAGGCTCCCTGCTCATCTTCCCAGTCCCCTGTTATGCCTGAGGCTGGATGGGGACTGTGGAGAGAACCAGAAAACCCTGTTCTGTTGTCAGAGGATAACCAAACTGAAAATGCTGAGCAGTGGATGCTGAAATTTTACACCCAGAATGGGATGTAAGGGAGAGGAGGGTGGAAAGTCTGACAGCACTGAAACATCCCATTTAGGGATGGAATGATATGAGCAGGTGCTATTTTTTTTTCTTTTGAAATCACTCTGTTAAATGCTTACTTTGCAGCGAAGTATATAGCTCTTAAAAACTGCACTGAAACATGCTTTTATTTTGTAAAAAACAAACAAACAAAAAAAAAAGAAACCAACCAAACCTCCACACATTAATGAAGTTTTTTCCAGGTTTTTCTTGTACTCAGAATGAATATCCCAGATTACAGCGCATCAGGTCCCAGTAGCTGTCTTTGCGTACTCCAAGTCCTGCAGCACCAACACACTCCTTGGGCAAAAGTCACTGAAGGGCAGAGCTGGGGCTCTGAAACCCAGCCCTCATGAAACAGGATCCAGAGACGGCCTCTGCCTCAGGTGTTTGATGGCAGTGGGCACTGAGGGGGAGGTGGGTGAGATCCTGTCCATCATCTGCTCTGGTGAACAGCAGCAAGAATCCTCATCTCCATCAGGTCAGGTAAGTGAGAGGTGAGACAGTGTCATCATGGCTTTGACATATCCTTAGAGGCAAGCATCCTCTAAGGATGCAGCAGAAGACCCTCTTCAGACACAAGCAGGGAAACCCTCTGTCTACATCCTACCGGGCATGAACAATTCTGGAAAATGCTTTTCAGCAACAGTGATTTAGTAAGCCATGGTGTTTAGTGATGACAGCAGGAGCCTGAACTGCAGCAAACTGTGATTACCTGTTTGGCGAGGTAAGAAGAGGTTAAGGATTGTTTGCAGTAGACAGCAACCTGCAAAGAAGAGCAAAGAGGTTTGTTTTTTTGTTTTTTTTTTTTTTTTAAAGTTACGGTAAAACTTCGGAGTATTTATTTACGATGAACCTTGGAGGGTCATTGTAAATAAATAACACTTTGGACCTAACTACTGTGTTGCTGTGTGGCTGAAATAGATGCATTTTCTGAACAGGTGAAAAGTCAGACATTAAGGTAGAATAAGAACTTTTTTTTTTTGTATGTAGGGAAAACTGGATTGTTAAGATGCAATGCAATTGCTGATTAATTGTGGCATATTTAGAAAATGCTGTTTTCATTAAAAAAACCTCCAAAGAACATGAAAGAGAGTAGATATAGTTTCAAGGAAAGATTTTGACTTGCTACAGTAGAGTTTGCCTGGACTGAGGTCCTAGT
Organism: Coccyzus lansbergi; assembly: GCA_033558105.1. Classification (NCBI taxonomy): domain Eukaryota; kingdom Metazoa; phylum Chordata; class Aves; order Cuculiformes; family Coccyzidae; genus Coccyzus; species Coccyzus lansbergi. Next base: position 1,440,989 of record JAUMJK010000655.1, read on the forward strand.
AGGCATGTGCTCTTTGGACACAGGAGAGGAGCTTTGTGCAGAGCAAGGACTGCAAAGTGCCTGCCCGCAAGATTAGCTTTATATGTGCTCTGCCATCCTTTAGAGAAGTGCTGCTTCTGCAGTGGCAGCAACTTGCTGACAACAGCTTGCCTGAACTTAATGAAATAAAAAACCCTGACCCCCATTTCAGACTGGTAGGCATCTTTGAGGTTTGATAAACATGAAAATTTACCTGAATTACCAGTCATAAATGGCACCAGCATCAGTCAGTGGCATAGTTAGGAGTTGCTTTGTTTTCCGCAGGTCTGTGGCAAATTATAGCTGGGGCTTCATGCTAGGTATGCAAGCACCAGGCAAAACACACAAGCCTGTGCTTGAGATGGTGTGGGGTTATTTTTCTCCCTTTGAATGACTGCTTCTGTCACACCATCATTGTCACAGGAATTGTCTCAGAAAGCACAACAGAACTATGGGTTTTTTTTCTCATAAGAGTCAGTGCTGAAGACTCGTTCCAATGTCCTACGCCTTTGCTGGGCAGAAAGTGCTTGTGTCTACATTTTCTTCAGCTGTTGCTTTCCTAGCTGCCAATGGGGCAAAACTCATAATGGATCAGACTCACTGCTGCAAGGTGGCTTGCTTGGAGTGAAAGATCCAAAATGCTTTAAGAGGCATCCGTGGCCACTCTCTAAGTATCACTCCATTGGCTTGTCCTCCAGTAGCCTGAGCTGACTAATAGAATATTACAGGAACAAAGTTGCAGAGATTAATAAAAAGCTATGTGTGTGGATGCGGTATTGTAAAAACATGGACTAGGGGGAACACGTTTTTAATGTAATGCAGGTGACCTGGAATTTCTTTTGTTCCTGTGTCCATTTCCCTATACATAATACAGCAGATTTAAACACTCTTTTAGTCCTTTGAGCACGGATTTTTGGGCTGAAGGATCACAATGAAGTTTTATAGCCCTTTCTTATGAAGTGTGGCATTTCTGACATTATTGGATGTGCAAGAGCAACTGCATTAGTCAAAGGCTACGCTTGAATAGTTATCACTTTAGGCTCATGCCTTGGGAATATTGTATTCAGTTCCAGCCCTGCAGATTATACCAAGAGTTGCTATTAGTACATTACAAATATAAAATGAAGGTAGTCACTTTCTATAAGGGTCAAGTTTACTCAAACTTCATTTTGCAGCTTAGATGAACTGGCAGTGCATTGTTCCAAGCTACAAGAAAGCTGGGGAGGGGCTGTTTACAAAGACATGTAGTTATAGGATGAGGGGCAATGGCTCTAAACTAGAGAGGGGCAGATTTAGACTAGACATAAGGAGGAATTACTTCAGTGTGAGAGTGGTGAGGCTCTGGGAAAGGTGCCCATGGAAGCTGTGGCTGCCCCATCTCTGGAGGAGTTCAAGGCCAGGTTGGATGGGCTTTGGGCAGCCTGACCTAGTGGGAGGTGTCCCAGGCCAAGCCAGGGGGTTTGGAACAGGATGGTCTTTAAGGTCCCGTCCAACACAAGCGATTGTATGATTCTGCTGCCTGGCTGTTTGCCTTGCAGCTTTGCTTCACCTCCTTGAATTCCAGACTTACTTGGACAACACTAAAACACTTAACAAAATCTAATGCTACAGCATCTATGTGACAGCCATCTGACTGTTCACCTTACACAAGCTCCTACATCTTTCACCAGACATATAGTCTGTGGTAGCTGATGACTGTTTGAGTCAGAGTTGCATACTGGTGTAAGACAGAAGCATTGTGGATATGTTTAGCACTTGAAAATGCTGAAGAACAGCAGTTTTCAAGTGGGTAGCATCTTGTGTGTGGTGAAGTCAATGTGCCTTCCAAGCAGTCTTAACCTTTACAACATCTTGTTGGGTATCACTGGACAGACAGGACCTGAGACTACATACTTCAGTATAGTGGTTGAGTCACCATCCCTGGAGGTATTTAAAAGAGAGTGGATAAGGTGCTCAGACACATGGTTTAGTGGTTGATAGGAATGATTGGACTCAATGATCCTGGAGGTCTTTTCCAAACTAGTAATTCTGTGAAAGGGTCACATTTAAAGAGAAAGTTTCAAAGCATTGTTGGATATAGGTGACAAAGACAGCTAAATCAGGTTCACTTCTGTGCCTCTGAGGCAAAGCAGCATCAACAAGATGCAGTAAGATTGTCATTCTGCCATCCTATCATTAAGCTGGTGGCTTTCATTTCACTAATGAAAGCTGATCAGATGTGAGGCACCTCTAAGGCACTGATTCAGCAAAAGTGATCTCACTGCTTTTGCAAAAAAGCAAAATTAATAAATGAAAGGCATGGGGGAGGGAGGTGTTGGAGGGGTGTGGAAGCATGACATATGTGTGCTACAACACAATAGCAAAGCTCTACCAAGTAAGCACACAGCTCAGCTGAGGGCAGTGCTACTTTTTCTTTTCTATTTACTTTTGTATATCCCTTGGATCTTCTCTTATTTATCTTTATTAGTATCTTTATACTACTGTATATCTAGTACATACAAAAATAGTCAGTGGAGAGTTTTCTCCAGGAGCGGTTTTCTTTGTTATGCTTTGGCTTTGGCAAAGCTTCTTATTCAAAGCATAGCCTGAAGGATTTCCAAAGTTTAAGGAAGGACTAGTAATTTTGACCACTCTCTAAGCTGCTATTCTAATGGCCAGCCAGGTCAACAGGTTATTTACCACTATGGTCTATGACTATCTTCTGCTCATGTGCTTCTAACTATCTGTAAGGCATATTATTTTATACCTCTGAGGTACCAGGTATTATCCCAAACATCACATATGCAGATGTAACCTTGATATGAAGTACAATCATTTAACTACAGTCTATAAAGCCCAGGTTTCAGGAAAGCTGTTCTTCCATGGCCAAGAATCCCCAAAGTGGAGCATATTTTAAGGTTGGAGGTAACAGCACCAGGAGCAAGGAACGAATGGAGCATTCCCACTTTAAATATGACTGCAGCTGAACTAATTGACTCATGGTGCTAGAAGAGCTAAGGCAGCGTGAGGCTCTGCCCCTGCTAATGCATGCGTAGGAGAAGAGAAGCCCAGAACAACAACACTGCATAATGACCCAAGAGCAGTAAAATGATGTATGAACACTCTTTTCGTTTTCACAAGGCAGCAGTGGAACACTAACTGGTTTCTATGGCAACCCTGAAAAAGAATTACAGCTTTAAAATTGACTGAATGGTAGCCCCATGAAAAAGTAAAGGGCAGACCATATCTTTCTAAAATATAATTTAGTACTAAGTCACCTGAACAGTATTAGCTAAAAGGATTTCAGCACTAGACTTGGGAAGTGACCCATTTGGGATATGGAGTGTTAGGTTTCTCTAATGGTGTGCTTTAGATCTGAAGGGCCTGGCGGACACACCATACCATACAGCATGAAAGAAAAGGAAAAAAAAAAACCCACTTTCTGCCTGAAATCTCTTATCAGAAAAACAAGAATTATTGAGGTGAAGGGGAGGGGAATAGACTGATAGATAACTGGCACTTTTGTAAAGAAACAGTAACACGCATGTTGAGTCTCTAGTACAAAAATACATGGGGAAGAGAAATGTGGTAGAAATTAAATAACCCTTGGGGTGGGTAAGGGGAAGCTTCTATATTTAGACTGAAAACATGTTCAGTTAGACAAGGAGGCAAGCATCTACCTGTAGGACAATATATTATCCTGCCCTTGGAAGACTACTCAAATTTAATCCTTAAGTCTCTGAAGATTTCAGAAAGTTTTTTGGCTGGAAAAACTCCCAATAATTTTAGCAAGAGTGGAGAAGAATGCTCAGTATTTAGTCTTCTTCGTGAAATATGAGGGCTGGGAAAAAGGCAAGGGAGCAATTATTTGTACAGGCATTAAGCCATTCTTTTATACAACAGTAGTCAAAAGAAATAGTTAAAATTTATTATGGTAGATAAGTTTGGGAAAGTAGAAACCTACATCTATTGGCAGAGAGATTCCTTTGCAAAATCCCCTGTACAGTAGTTACAAACTCAGTGCTAACCCAGCATTTGGAAAATGTGGTGGTATCAGTTTAGAGACAGATCTGTAGCCGTTATAAACTGACAACAGACGGTTGTACAGTTCAGGATTTGGTCAAGCAAATCTCATTGCATATTACAGAAGTAAGTATATTACCAAGAAACATGGCTGATTCACTACTGGGAACAGTATAATACCACGAAAATAGAATTCAATTCAAGAGCAGTGCCCTATTCAGCTCCTCCTGCAGTCAGATATTGTGTCTGAGTTGTGCTGAAGTCCTGATGCTCCTGCTCTCTTTCAAATGGTTTACAACCCCCCCCAAAAAACCATTGAAAAGCTTTGTTCAAAAACATAAGCACAAGCATTGACCTTGGTTTCTAGAAATGTCCACAAGAAGGAATTATTTCTGTGTTTGGTTAAACAAGGTCTTCAATCTACAGTCTTTCCATCCCTCCCCCAGCAGAAACCTGCAGAGATCCTGTTTTCACAAAACCATTGCTTTTGAGTCTTAGCAAAACAGGTGTCCTGATTTTCAAGGATGATCAATACCATTAATCCCTTAGGCTGGGATTTTCAAAAGAACCTCAAAAGACAAACTCAGTGAAAGGAAAATACACTCTCGGGCACCTTGGACATCCCTGTCTGTGGACCCCAGTGCTGGCAACCAGCAGCCCAAGGCCACAGCTGAGTTCTCTATGTACAAGGTCCCTTTATCCTCTTCTGGGAATGCTCACTTAAAATACCACATTAACGAATGTGGTTGAAACAAATCACAAGTGTGCTTAATAACGTATAAAACAGCTTAGTAAAATTGTCATGAAAATTTAAAAGCTTGGGCAAAAACCCTACACCTCTGCCATTTATACTTATGACAATGATAATGAAAAAAATAATGATGTTTTAACTCACCCATCAAAAAAATTTATTCACCCTAAGAGAGTAGAACTGTGTGGAAAGATATACTTACCTTGAATTTATAAACTGCTCCTCAGATAAAGAAATACAGGATGAGGAGTTGCCTCATTTGCATTCATTCAGTCACCCTTAGCCATTTTTTTTTCAGCCAAGTGGATGCAAATTTTTGGAAGTCATTAGAGCTTATAAGAGAGAATCCCTAGACCTGAGCCTGGTTCACTGTCCATCTATACCTGTCCATACATCCGAAGCAATTATGACTCCTTGTTCACACCAACTGCCAGAGAAGACCTACTGGATGCAACCTTCAGGCCATTGGCCGCAGCCCATCAAATGCTCACAGGGTGTGGTAAGCAGTCAGGACCAGGAGGAAAGAAATATTTCCTTGGGGTAGCAGACTGCATACTCTACCTTACCTAAGACCACCTAACAATCTTTCTGCTTAATAAAAGGTGAAAAAGTTTTCCTTACCTTGGTAGCTACATGACAGATAAAGGAAAAAAAAAAAAGAAATTACACTGTAATCATCAAACTGAAAAGACAATTCCATTACACCAGCTTCTTGCTGGTTGATGTCCAGAGAAATTCCATATTCTGAACTCAAGATTTGCCATCAGTTAGGTCTGAAAACAAAACAGAAAAAAATGTTATTTACTCTTGAAATCATATGCTGAAAGAGCTTGAACGGCCAAAAGGCAGCAAATTATCTATCAGGGTTATGACAAGGATATCATACAATTTCATGAGGCAGATGTTTCTACTTAGGAATTGTTCCATACCAGAGGAGAGGTCTGATTTGGTCTACTTGGCTGGCCATGGCAGAGCAGAAGTGATACTTAAAGCAGGATGCAAGGAGAAAGCGTGGCTTCTTAAAGATCAGTCTGGAGAAAGCAGATCTTTCTCAAAGCGCAAAGCACAAGGCATTTGTAGTCAGAACATTCAGGTGTGAATTTACTGAAGAGAGTGGTATAATGAGAGAAAAATGAGAGAGGACACCCTGAGGCATGGATGGCTTTGCTTTGTGGATGGTCACAGCTTAGGAAAATGCAGGGAAGAGTGAAAACTTTTGAGAAGGCTGCCCTGCTACAAGACATATCCCTCTGAGTGTTTCTGCCTGCTCCTCCATAGTCACAGCTAAAAGAATAGAAGCAGTTCTTCCATGACCTTGTTTCCCATCAGCCCCCTGACCTCACCTGGGTATCATGAGATGTGCCTCAATGCAAATAGGTATGCATATTTAGCATAAATTCCAGCTAAATTCCAGCTTTTTATTCCTGTCAAAAATGGTATGGTGAACTTACGCAGTTTGCCATTGCAAAGAATAAGAATCTCACCAGCAAATTGCTCCTTGCAGCACCCAGCAGCAGACCTTGCAAATGACTATGATTGAATCTATTCTAAATTAATCTGGAAGTGTGTAAGATTTTAAGACAGAAGAACTGATCACAGTGCAGTTAATTGGGCCTGCCCTCTTAGCCCTGCATCCTGTCAGCCCAGCTAAGCAGCTGTCCCAGCAAAGGGAGAGGGAAAGTTGAAGAGGCAAGTGAAAAAGCTGCAACAAGAATTTAAATGAAATAAAAGAGCCAAATTCTCTGCTCCATTGACTTCATTTGGGTTAGGTCTGCAGAGAGCTTGAACCAAATGCCATAATGAATACAAGAGCAAGCCCGATACGCATGGCATTTCCACTATCTCTCTGAATGCTCCCACTCTCAGTTCCCTGCGAAGCTGCGAGCAGGTGCTTGGCTCTCTAAACTGCAGAGTGACTTGCAAAACGTGTCTGCTGTTACCTCTGCCTGTGGTTCTGTCATCCACAGGGTTTTGGGGTCCATTTCCTACACTAGAAATGAGAATTGAACAGGACTAATGCAGCATTTGAGGCATCCTCCTCTCCCTCCTGCAGCTGCAGATGCACTAGGTACCTCCCATCATCCCTCGCATCATGGGAGCTGGAGTCTGCCCGGCTCATGCAGCTCAGAGCCGGGAAAGAGGTGCCTAATTACAAACAGTTAATACAAATCCCAAATAAGTGCTGGGGTGTGACAGATGCAGCAGTGCAGAGGCGGGCACAGCAGGAAAGCATTTTGGGACTTTTACTGTCAAAGAGAGAGGTGCAAGCAGCCCTGCCACAGCTGCTGGAATGGGAGCTCTGAGCAGCCTTCGTGGGGCCACCGTGCTTTATGTGCACTGCGCTCCCAGATAAGGCTCCCAGTAACGACTTGCCCAGTGGAACCTTTAAAACAGATTATGGATGACAAAGCAGGAATCCAAGGTAAATTTTGAGAGCTGATGAGTGAAAAAGAGCTCACATCTATATATACCGGCTGAGCACATTTAGGAGAGAGTCACTGGGGTGCAATGAGCATGATTCCACATTATGTCACTTTGAAGAGAAAAACTTCATAATCCTTGGCAACTTTTGCATCCTAAAAGGCAGAGTTTGAAAAGGTATCACACACTAAAGCACCTCATGTACCCAGGAGACCATTACTGTGCAACTAACTCATCCCCTTGGTGGCTGTGGGTGTGAGACAGTTATCCAAGTCCTCACCTGCAGTGTGAGGACAGTGAGAGCTTCTGTGGGTTGGGGAGTGGGATGAGGATGAGATGGGACTGGCACAAACTGGGCTATCCAACCTGCCCCTTAGCCCTGGCAGGGCTGCCACTCACCTTTGGCCTCCCTGACTTATGGGGCATCATACAAGTAGTCCCTATGTGAACCATGCTTGCATGGGTCTTTACTACTGACTCCACAGGCACGGTAAAATCAATTAAAGAGTCTAACTCTCTTAATTTTTAGGCAGCAGCTCATCCTGCACTAATTAGCACAAATCAGAGGGTGGGTGTAGGGGGAGGAGAGCAAACTTTAAACACTACAGTGACAGATGCATTTTATAGATTTTAATGATTCATTCTGAGGCACAATTATCTTTTCAAATACTTATTATCCCAGCCTCTACTCATGGACTGTCTGTTTTCAGGGTTGTACTCACCACAGGTGAGATCCAAGAACCATTGAAGATATTGCAGAGACTTACATGCTTTTGATGCAGTACAAAGCCAATGTGTCAAGAAATAAATCTAATTAAATACTTTGTTATATAGATACTTATATGTGAATACAGGTAAATGAAATATTCTGGAAGGTTCAAACTCTGCTGCCTTCTGTGGTTGTTGATGAGTGATTGGTTAAGTTTCTACTTACAATAAAGCAAGATTTCCATATAGCATTTCATGATCTTGGCTACTCTGTCCGCCCTGAGAGATGTTGCAGCAGTTGGTACGACAGAGGATGCTGACCATTCGTCTCTTGCAGGCTAGGACATCGTTATACTTCTTATTGACTTTTCAGACACAAACTCAGCTAAAATTGTTGAATTTTTTTTTGAAGATCTTAACTATATCAGAGCAATCTATTGAATTTGTTACCCATGCTTCACATGAAGTTCTTGCAGACACTAGCAAAACACCCCCAACCCCGCCGAATCCTCAGAATACAGCTACTCCTGTTCATCAACCAGAGATTTCAGAGCAGAAATCCAGATTTTCTTCAGTCCAGTTGAGTTATCATCTCACTTTCTCTGCCTTTCCAAAAGTCTGTAGGCATTTGCTTGCAACAATAAGAAGGTACGAATCAAGCCCATTTTCACAAATTATGGTACAAGTGATATCTTATACTTTGGGTAACTCAAATGAGACTAGGACTGTGTATCACTTTGAAACCCAGAAAGGTAACATAGCCAGCACTTCAGTATAAGTGACAGAACTTTAATTTCTTTAATTCCATTCTTTATTAATGGGCATTCTTAGATGTGATCAGACCCTGAATTTACTTAGTCCAGCTTGCTGTTTCTGAGGATTGCAAACAAAAGATGAAAAGAGGAAGCCGGAGGTCGTAGGTATAATGTGTCATCACATAACTCTACTCCTAATTTTCAATAAAAAGACAAAGACTAAAACCAGCTCTAAGATAAGCTGCTATTCCATGGCTGCAAACTGTCACACCACAAAGCAAGCATCCTCCTAAGGTAGAAATGCCACATCCTGCCTTTTTTTTTGGGTGGCAGCTGGGCCCAAAACAACCTTGGCAAATGCAATGTAATGTACATAAGCTGGTCTTTCTTCCAGTTTCATCTGCAGTGATAATTAATGAATCTGACAAGCACCAGACACTCTCTCTTTGCTTCATCTTTGACTGAGTTGCCACACAGAGGATGTGTGCTGCACACTGCCTGAACACCTCGCTTACTACTGTGGTGAATATTTCTACAGATTTGTCTCCATAAGCTAGCATGATTTTGCAGTAATCATTAATCTGCTATGCAGTGTTTAATTGCTCTTATCTGCTGCTGCAGAGAAAAGGAGCGGTTCATTAGGCAGAAGCAGTTCACTGGCAACATCTCTCCTCTAACTCTGGGATAGAGTCATAGGGTGTCAGACACCACTCCCTCCCTTCTACAGCTGTAGGGAACTATGGTCTGTGGATCGCTTGTGCTGAAAATCTGCTGGATTCTGGGGTGTCTGTGTGGCACCCCCCGTGCCTGGGGCTGGAGGCTTTCCTGGCAGGGCTGCCTGTGTGCTTCAGGGGTCAGCAGGGTGTGTGATTAAGGAAGGTGCAACATTGACCATACACCTCCCTGGCACTCTGGCCAAGCATATGGTCATCATACAGTGTAAAGCTTTACCCAAGCCTTGCCTTTGCCCGAGCCTGCCTGGTCTCATCTTACCTGCTCCTTTTCTCTCTGTGCCCCTTGGCCTCTGCTCAGGGCTGCCCAGTGCCACACATCACCCGGATGCTTTGCTCGCAGCCTTGTGATGCATCACCTTGAGACACACCTTCCCCCAGGACTTGGCTTATGGCAAAAAAAGAAAACCATGGAAGCTAGTTAATGTGATCGGCTGCCAGCTCTCTTTCTTCATGCTAAGAATGTGAAGCATGTGCCTGCCAAAAATAACAATACCATATACACAGATACAACTTACCTCTCAGATAGGAGAAACCCAGCAGCTTCCCGGTGAGAGATGTGAATACAGCTCTTCTGTAACAGAAGGAACAGAGAATCGTAATATCTACATAACTGAGTTTTCTCTGCTGTGTGCTCCAAATGACACCTTTTGCTCAGAGGCCCCTGGGCACAAAGAATAAAGGTAGCTGGGATGTGTAAAATAATATGTTTAGTTTTGGGGTAATAATACGTCTTTCAAATGAGAATGGCCTATTGCTGCAAGCTTCAAAGAAACAGTCAGAGCACTTTTTAAATCCCAAATAGGCATTTTTTGATGCAAAGGATAAATCTGTCAGTAAAGATACTTGTAAGTCAAGTAAATACAGCTGTTCTTTTACATGAAGAGCTAGATACTACTATTGTGGGGGAAATTCTGCCCTCTCTTAAAAGGGAGAAAAAAAAAAGGAAAACCAGAAAGACAAAAAGCTGGGGAATTTTATTTTACACCTTGCAGCACTGACCTGCAACCAGACATACAGTGACTGGGGATGGGCTCTGGCACCATTAGTTCAGCGCCAGTGGTGTGTGTGGTGGAAGAGGAAGATGTGCAAGTTGCCACTCCCAGAAAACATGGTCTGTTTGCTCCATCTGAGCATCAGTTAGTACAGTTAGTATTTTGGTTAAGTTTCTTTGCAAGCTGCTGGTTCCTCAGGTCTATGGCAAACAGGGAAATATGGCTGTGATATGAGAGTCAGTGTGCATGCGTTCACGTGACACAAATCAGAAAGAAATATTGGGGAGGAGGGAGAAAGGGGCAGTTTAGCACTGGCTTGGTTAAAGAATAGTCCATCAGTAGCCATGAAGACACAACTATTTGGTCTCATCAGTGATAATTTGCAAACCTGAAAAGAGAGGAAAGGGATTAATACTCAGGTTCTGGAGCTGGGAATAAGCAGACAGCCAAGGTTCACACCAACAGCAAGACAGAAGCCTACCCTGGAGCAGGTGTGTGGTGGAGGAGCAGGCACTCCCATGGTGGGGGCATTTCAGGCACAGACATAGAGCTGCCTACAGACATAGAGCTGACACCACGGGGACGGTAGCTGCTGGGGAGCTAATGAAAGGTGGCACACACATTCCTGAATGACACTGCAAAGTCTCACTTGCCTATAGGCCATGATCTCATAAATGCAGACATAAATGGGTAGGGCTACATGAGCCCTTGACTTACCAAAGCCAGCAAGGAAAGAGATCTGTATATCCCTCATTTTATATGCTTTGTAGTTCAGACAATAAGAAATAAATACATTTCCCCCCATCAAAGCTTTTGTTTTGGAATTCCAGGTCCCAAATGGGACACTTACATTATTATAGATGAGAAGTAAAAGCCTTCTAAAACTCATCCTAGAACCCTCTTGCTTCAAGTGGAGAGATATACAAAAAGCTGTAGAAACCTTTCCTGTTCAATACGAGAAATCAAGATCAGCTATAAAACTGCAAGATCAAAGGTCTGTCTAGTTCAGCAGCCTGCTGCTGGCACTGGGTGACAAGTGATGCTGAAAGCAGGCTGCGAGGGTAGGCAGGTCATGAGAAGTCTCCCTGAAGTACTAGCCCCCATCTAGACAGTATTCCTAACTTCCGTTTCCCAGCCTTTTCTAAGCAGCAATTGTCTACAGAGCACAATAGCTAATATGCCACATCTGTATCCTTCATGAATGCATTTAAATTCCATTTGAACACATTTACAAATGGCAGCCTCAGGAAAGGAGTCCTGCAGTTTGGTTGTGTGCTAGACTTAACGAGAGATGTAGAAGAAAGCTAAAATGGTTTGTCTTCTAACCTGAAAAAAGAAGCCTGTAAGCACATGCTTTGCATTCACAACTGTAGGTCTTTAGGGTCCAACAGAAGCTGTTAGTCCTTTAGCTAGTCCTGAAGTCCAGCTGGACTCTGACCGGAGACATTGTGAGAAAGGAGGGGTGCGTGGGGCTGACCAGCTACTGAATTCCCAGTCAGCTGTTCTCTCCCTACCTTCTTAATAGGAAAATAAGATGAAGAAGCTCATGGGTAAAGATATAGAAAGGAGATCATCTAGCAATTACTGTCATATGCAAAACAGACCTGACTTGGGGAAAATGAGTGCAATTTATTTCCAAATAAAATAGAGTCAAATAGTGACTACTTTGTGGTGAGGGTACATCTGGCAAAGCTCAGGCTTTCAGCCATGCCACCCATTTCCTCACAATCAGCTGTGGTTGTCCTCTCATCTTCCCCCGATGTCTAGAGAGGAGGAGGAGGAGGTGGCAATTGGCACTGGATGTGGTGCTTTTATTGTAGAGGAGGTTCTCAGGAATAAGGTTTTAGCACATGATTATTCAGGATTAGTCCACCTATAATTGAATGTTTTTCAGTGCTGTAGGCTATGTTCCTCCAGAACAACTTCAGATAATAAGAGAGAGGCGGCAAAAAAACCTGTGGAGTTAGTGAGCTTTGGATGTGTGCTGTCCCTATGTTGTCTTGCAGCCCCAGTACTTCAGAAGCTGGTTCAGCATCTGTCCAGCCTGTGGTAGCAGGCAGGAGAGGACACTGTAAATCCTCACCTGTGACTGCTGCTTCCAGCTGCTCTGATGTGCTGACACCTCAAAAGCAAAAGATGAGATAATGACAATTCTGTTTGTGTGGTTTTAAATTGTGTCTGCAACAAAGAAATCAGATCACTAAGTCACTTGAAGAATGAGCAACAGAGGAGCTGGAGAAATGATGAAACTCTAACTGATCTGCTGCAACTTTTTCAGGCATGCTTTTTCAGAGAGAAGGCAAAGTAATAAATTATCATAATTTTGAACTTGAAATATCTTATAAATATTTACAGTTTACAGTTCTTGCTAGCAAACAAATAGTAGCTAAAATCTATGCTCCTTCTTCTTCCTTTGCTTGGTGGTCTTTCAGTTGAAAGAATTTCTACCAGGTTGCATTTCCTGTCTGTAAAGATAATAATTCCTGGACATCTTCAGAAAAATCAGGATACCATTTTTTGATTTATGGGGGAAGAGAAAAATATGCCTTTCCTGTAGTTGTGATTGAAATGTTGCATTTGCATAAGTCAAAACCAGCTATAGATATAACATTTTTAACTTGACTTGATTTATTGCCCTTGCTAAGGAAGGAAAACCAAAACACGTCTCAAGATGATCCATTCTGGGGAGTTAGGATATGAGTGGTTAGGCCTGGCATATGTGCAACTGCAATATTTTCTAGTGGGGTTTTTACAGAGGTCTTAGAATAAGAAGATTTTACCCTGAATGCTATGCATAGATCCAGGAGACCTAGCTGAGGATATTCAACATTAGTTTACACTCAGAAATAATATTATTGCTTACAATTGTTTATTCTCCATTAGTGTTTAAATGCTTTACAGTCATCTGGCTATTAGTTGTGATATCTTTACTTGAGTAGCATCAGTAATAGCCTAGTTGGCTTCAGTGGGACCAGTGACTGAGTAAGGTGTTACTGGCACTGACTCAAAATATGAGTGTGACCCGTCAAATGCCCTGCCCCCAAAATCTTAAGCTGTTAAAACCAGATACTTAGGAGAACATGGCAAATAAGACAGGGAGCAGTAACAGATAGAGGGAACATAGGGCACTTGAATGACACTGTTTCCTGTACAAACACAGGAAGCATTTAATAATGGCTGTTTTTCAAAGTGAATGTCAATAAATGGGCTTAAGAACATCGTAGCTTTTCAGAGAAAGAAGCATATTTTGCTCTCAGATTTTTATTTTTGGATCTTGATTTTTAGTTCCCTCACCTTCTCTTAACTTTTAGTTTTCATCTTAGATACAATAAGTTAAACTCCCTTGGAACTGGTGTGTTCCCTTCCAGTCTTCATTTACTGTCAAGGGAGTCACCCTGCAAGTTAGAGATGCTATCTGGCTCCTCTCTCTCTCTGGCACTGCAGTGAGAGGAAATGGAGCTACACTTTCCTGCACAGCAGTTGAAATCTGGTCCCGGTGAAGTAAGAGACAAAAATTTTTGTGCATTTTGATGATGTGAGCAAATCACACAAAAATGGCTGAGTCACTTCACAAGTGTCCATTGAGAGCTTTGATTTCCTTGGGGAGACTGGTTTATTAGCGCACCATTTGCATTTGTTTATGTGTGCATCAAATAGGTTGTTTAATTTTTTCAGCTATTCCAATTGGTCTGATGAAAGATATCATTGCTACTTACAGACGCTGTCCTACCTATATCCTTAAGATCATTGAAGCTGCAGCAAGATACCCGTTTGTTAGCAGTAAGAGTCAAAGGTTGACTTCTGAAAGTAGGGGTTAAAGAACAATATAGTTATTGTTAACAGGAAGATTATACAATCACAACTACATCTTGCTTGGGAAGTTTTAGAAAGGGAATAAGTCCATCATATAACTCTTAAAGAAAATATTAGGATAATGCTGAAATGGAGGAAACCATACTGAGCTACAGCTACTGAAATGTGGTGCACTTGTCCTTGCAGAATGTCAGACTTTGACACCCCTTGTCACCATCTTGCTCCAGAGGATTCTGGAAATGAAATCTTTCTGAGATTTGAAAAGCAGCTGGGGTCTGCATGGGAAAATTTGCTTTCCCTCACTGTGGTGGTCAGGGTGCACAAGGGCATGCACGGTTGGTCCTAGGACTGCAGCTGGTGCAATTCTATCTGTTTGGCTTTCTGTTCTCCTCTGCAGGTTTTGCTTTTGCTGGCAAAAGTTGTTTTCTCAGTATCAAAAAATGAGCCAAAGTTTACAGTATAAAATGTTTTTTTTTCACCTCTTGCACCTTTCTGTGGCAATTGACAGGATTTGCAGGTTTCACATTATGTGTCAAGCTGCTTCCAGAGGCTCCAGACTCTCAGACTCTTAAAAATCAATGAACTAGACACAGTGAAAGCTCAGGAATTTCTTGCTTCATCATGTACCTTACAGCACATAACAGCGTTCTAAAAGAAACAAAATATGTATACACAAACCCACCTAGAATTACAGCTTCTCTCCATTTTGCAGGGTTGAAGTTATGGGGAAGTTGACAACTTGTCTGCTTGCATTAAGGTCAGTTCTCAACAACATAGAGGTTACCAGTTAGAAGCTATATATGGGGAAGATGTAGCAAACATACCCTTAAATCCTACAGCTTTCCTCAATATCTAGGATCTGCATCTTGAATAGAAGTGAATCTGATAAGAATGAGTTTTATACCTGCATCAAGGTTCCTTTGGTCAGCACAGAGCACCCATTCGTCCTGCAGAAGAGTGCTGAGGAGGATCATAGTAACAATGGTGCCTGTGGGAACACACTTGAAGGAAAGAAAGTATACTGAAAAATAAGGTAGTATGAGAAGTTGTGGAGTAGAGCTGAATCTGTGACTTAGAAGCAACCAAAAACTCTCAAATAATCTTAGATTGGTTCCAAACCTCAAAAAAGTAAATGAGCTTAACTCATGGACATGTTCAGCAGCACTGAGCCTTGTGGAGACCCAGATCTCAAGGGAGCTGAGGAGGAGGAAGGTGCAAGCAGTTTTTTTCTTCCCAGGTGCCCATCTCACTCTGTACCCCACTGGGGAAGGAACGGGTGGTTTCCTACCCAACTCTCTCTTCTGATACACTGGGAAGGGACAAGTTAATAATGCAAGTGACTTGAAAAAAACCCAAGTAGCAGAGAGTAAAATGTTTCACCTAGAAAAGAAAACCTGAGCTACCTATTCATTCATCTCAACAAAATCCATTTATCTCTGTTGCTGGAGTAATGAATCACCACTAATTTACATATGGGAAGTAGCACCTTACAGTAAATGGATGGAAATGGAGACTAATTTAAAAGAGTCATTTTGCAAAGGGCACTGGTAACATTTGTGACACATTCTAGTTTTTGACCATCTGGCAATGTTAAGCGCTAAACTAATGTATAAACCTTGAGAGACCCCATTTGTAGCAGGGACTGCTTTAGACTTCAAATTTTAATAGAGTGAGATCTCAAATCAATGCCATCCTAATAACACAGAATGGATTTGGGCCAGGACACAGTGCTGTTTATACTGGCTTTCTCTGAAAGGCCAGAATTACAAATACAGAGCCTAAATCTTTCTCTCTAAATTGAAAAAGATCTGTTAATAATTATTGTGAGCCAAGAGGAAAATTCAGACCTCTCTAGAGAAAAAGGAACAGGCAAATACAACTAGGAGGTCTTTAGCTTAAGCTTTACAATTGCTGTCCAAAGGGGCTCTTTTTCAAACCTGTCAGGAATTTCTTTCTAACAATTCAGCTATTCAAAAAGTGTCTCCTCAGATATTGCAAAAGTCATACACAGTCATACACGAAGAAAGGACACAGGCAAGAAAACATGAAATTCAGCAGTGAATCCTAATCTGAGTCCAATGATTAGCTTCTAAGGAATAATTCTAGGAGGCACCTAGCCTAGTGAGAGATTAAGTGGTATGGGATGATGAGACTGGAGCTGAATTGCTAGTGCTGGAGCAAGTCTATGCCCTTGCCTGCCTCAGTTTCTCCTTTGGCAACAGGAGTAATGAGAGCAACCTTGTGAAGTCTTTCCCTTGACTCCAGCACACACCACAGATGGAAAATGCTTGCAAAGGGAAAGATCCACTATTTCAGAATGAGGGAGGTGAGGCACTGAGTAGCTGAGTGACTTATCTGCAGGCATGCAACGAGTCAGAGGCAACTCCAGGGTCTCTCATGGGTCTCTCAGACACACGGGTCTCTCAGCTCAATGGGAACAGATAATGCTTAATAAAGATTTTATAGCAACAATTGGAAGCGTACTTCTACCAACTTTACATTTAATGAGGAATCCTCTAAACTCTTCTGGAAGTAAATACAGCTCAGAGTGAATTAGGGGTACAGACCTGGGACCTAGGGAACTGCTTTGGATGAACAGTGTCACTTGAAGTGTTTTAGCAAGGAAAAACCAAAGTCAGCGCTGAGGATTAAGATTTGAAAGCAAGTGCTGACATACCGAGGTCCTTGAAAATTTTGTCTGTGAGGAAATCTACTGTATAATTAAATTTGCAGTTTCCTTAGTGGGACCATCATTTCCTTCTGTGAACAAAAAGATAAATTTCTTAGATATTCTGTCATGGATTCTTCTGATATAACAAAGCTTGACAGATGGAATAAGTAACTCCACAGCTTTTAAGAATAATCTTTTTGATAGCAGTGATAGATGATAACCTTCCTAAAGACAACTCAGGAATCTACCAATGAGCTGAGAAGCTTGGTTTCACCAGCCACAGAGGAATTGCAGTCATGACCTTGTCCAGACTCTCTGACAGGATTTTGGCAATGACTGCAGGAATCAGAGGCTCGGGAGGAAACGCAAATTTCCTGGTCAAAATGCCAGTTGATAACTAATTCAGTAGGAGTCCCTGGGCTGTGCTGGCTGGGGTGTGGATGTCAGCAGTACATTCAGATGAGATGAGAGTAATGGTATCATCAGAAAGGTGTTGCACACCTGAGGCAGCCTGAGAAGAAGTCATTTTTCTGAAAGACCTCTTCTGAAATACAGCTTGCCTGTGACAAAATGCCTTTTATTGTTCTTGTGGTGGAAGTTAACCAACTGCTTTTTAAAAGTTAACCTATTTGTGTGTAAGAAGATACCAAAGACCTCTATGTTTGATTCCTCTGATACCTCCCATTTGTAGCTACCATTTACATGGATGAGGCTGCTCACCTCCAGTCACTAGAGGAAGGATTGTTGTCTTTAAGTTTGGGAAAACCTCACTGGAGGTTTTTGTTTAAAAAAATTATTCTAGTTTAATCAGACTGGATGAGCAGCCTTAAATCCTTGGGTCAGAAGGCTCAGTAGCCTAGGTTTTTCTTTTACAGGAATTAATTACAACTAAATTCAAACCCGCATATTATCTCCACCAATCCAGTCAAAAATATGACTCAACATCGGTATGCAAATCATCTTTTTCAAGGCATATTTAATTATGGGGTTAGAAAAATACAGGGAAGGGGGTTCCTGCACTGACCTTTTATTTCAAGGTGGCTACAAAGAGAAACCAGACTGTCAGCTTTCCATCTTCTCTGCCTTTCCTCTCCCTGGATCACTTTAAGGTCACACCAAGAAGCAAACCAAATGGATGAATATATCTAGGCCCCTCTGGATCTAAAGCAGGTGGGAATTATTTTTCTGAAAGCACAAAGTCAGAGTATCTATAGTGCAAGAAGCTATGAAAATGTCCATTTATGCCAATAAACCAGATTAAATCCAGATTCACATATCTTCTATTTATGCTTAGAGCAGTCTCCTCCTTTGAATTGCCCCTCTGGTGTCGAGAGAGGCTGTTAGCACATTTCAGGATGTTTAAATGTGTCTTTGGCAGAGAACGGCCCTCAGAGTACTGGATTAATATCAAGATTTGTCAAGCTGAAATGCCTTCTCTGCTGTAGCTGGAAATCATACCTCTGCCTGCATTTTACTTCTGCTAGACAAGAAGGGTGCTCTGCTCACTGCAGACAATCTTTGGGGGTGCAACCGAGCTTTTGTAGTTAATTATCACGCTACTGATGTTTGCACTTACGGTTCAGTGTGCAAGGAGCCTGCAGGAACAAGACATTGTTAAGTACTTCATTTCTCTTAGCCTGCCTATCCTGAAGTAAATGCGGCAAAGCTTCCTGCATCATAGTTTCCTTTCCCTTTGGTGCAAAATCAGTCCTAAGGTGGCCCACACTGTACGCTGATTATGTGACAACTGGTTACAGGCTGACCCATGCAACCCTGCATCAGAAATGCTCAGTAGTGCAGCTGAGAACAGTCTTTCAGGAGAGCTGATACCTAGCTTCTCAGCAGGCATTTTAGCATCTGGATCCAGCTGACAGCAAAAAGAGTCCAGCCCCAGATACGTTTTAAAAGCTGGGTCTGAAGTCTTATGGAGCTGCCTGCATAAAGCAGCCAGATCTTGAGGAAATGGGGCATTGTCTCTGGAAACTAGGCTAATTTGAATATCCATCCAGCTTTTTAAACATCTGAATGGGTGCTGCATGTATGACAAACAAAGCCAATTTTCCTCTTGACACCTGCTTGGTAGCTTTTATGAAATAAAGCATAATTTTTTCTTCTGATTGAGTTCATGTAGCAGGTTTCAGTTAAAATGAAATTCTTTTACAGACATGGCTGAATCCCAGGAGAAAATACTGTGTTACATCTGAATAGCGTTTTCTGACAGTCTGCAGTGGTGCATTCTCTTGGCAGCGGTTCCTTCATAAATCATGTACTATGGAGTGTGAAAAAAATGAATGTTTGGTATGCTACCACGAGATTCCTTGGCAGATCTTCATGTGAAAGAGCTACTTCATGTACCTTGGCAGCTACCAAGTGGGAAAGAATGAAAGATAAATTCACAACAAGGGCCCTCAGGAATGTCAGAGGGACAAATGGTCCTCTGATCACTGTGAAACTACTTGGGGATAAGGAAAAAAATGTCAGCAAATTTCTGTAAGCCAGAAATATATTCCCAGAAAATCTGAAACATTTCTGCAACCTCATCTTAACAGATGATTCAGATTTATGCCCAAATGCAGCAAAACACTTAAGAGTCAATTTGAAGTAAAGCATATGGCAGTTTCAGGGCTGTGAGAAGGGGCATATGGGACAAAAAAGGGAAGCCACATGATCCTTTCTGCTCATGGTTGGAGAGCAGGAAGTGCAGTCGTCAAACAGAAAGCAAAACATTTCTAACAGCTACTACTAATCTCGTGGTCACTCCATGCCTAATTAGGCTTTTGGGTTTATAGTTGTAAAAGATAATACAAGATAAAATATTGCTGAATTTAGAAGAAAATTGCCTTTTTGTGGACAATTTATTCACAGTTACATGAATTGCTTGCATACTAGCATGCCTTGAATTGTCAAACTATTGCAATATTAATTCCACCTTCCTAGTGACTGTAAGAGAACTCTTCCTGTAGTTACTGCCAGAGGCAGAAGGCAGCATTAGAAGGACCATTCAAAAAATCCAAACGACTGCTTTTGCACTCATAGGAGCAACAAAACTCCAGTATGCAACCTCCAGATGCAAAGCTCCACACAGTTATGCAGTTGCAGAAACACAGTTTCCCTAACTTCGTTTGGAGTCAGTAATGTTACTCCCATTAAGGATCTTCATTGTAGTTAGGAATGAATAATGTGCTGTTATTGTACCACAAAAGTAAGAGTTGGCCATGGTACGGCAGATGTTAATGGCATTGTTGTATGGGAATATAAGGGAGCATAACACCACCTCCCTCGCTCCACCAGCAGTTGGTAGCCCATATGGTGGTGCACACCCCATACTGATAGATGCTCAGCAGATGCTCTTCAAGAGCTAAATAATGCAAAGAGAGGCTGGTGTGATCAATATACAGTCCTCATAGTTCAGACACTGCTCACAGCCAATAAAAGCAGTAATTTGGAGAGAAGAAGTTTTTTTTAAAGAAAAGAATAGTTGTTTAAAAAGGTTAGTAAACCTTCTGGCATTTTTAAAAAAAGTACCTACAGGTGCTGTTGAGAGTTTACTGTGTTACCAAACTTCTGCATCTTCATTAAGTGTGTATATATACACATGTAAAAATATAAAATATATATATATGAGAAACTTCTTACTTAAATTAAATTACTTAATTTAATTAAGCCTGGAGAAGAGGAGGCTGAGAGGGGACCTCATTGCTCTCTATAACTACTTGAGGTAAGGTTGTAGAGAGGAGGGTAATGGCCTCTTCTCCCAGGTGACAGGAGACAGGACAAGAGGAAATGACCTCAAGCTCCACCAGGGGAGATTTAGGCTAGACATTAGGGAAAAAAAAATCACAGAAAGGGTCATTGGTCACTGATACAGGCTGCCCAGCGGGGGGGTTGATTCACCTTCCCTGGAGGTGTTTAAGGCACGGGTAGACGAGGTCCTGAGGGACATGGTTTAATGTTTGATAGGAATGGTTGGACTCGGATGATCTGGTGGGTCTCTTCCAACCTGGTTATTCTATGATTCTATGACTTGGCTTTCAGGAATCTATACTTTTCTACCCCTATCTAGGATTGTGATCAAGACACCCATGTATGTGCACATGCACATAGGCATGTTTATGCATTCGTAAAGAGCTTATTCTCTCCTCTGAAAATATTTGGTCCCTCAAGACCAGGAACCTCCACTGCAGTGAATTTAATTTCTCAGTTCCTCTGTACTGCTTAGATGGTTATACAAAACTATCAGAACCCAGATAAGTCCATAAGAAGCTAGATTATGTGATGGGAGTCTGTTACAGGCCACCCAGCCAAGGAGAAGCAGCTGATGAGCTCTTCTAGAAACAGCTGGGGTTAATCTCCGAGTCAATGCCTCTTGTCCTTGTGGGAGACTTCAATCTCCCTGATATCCGCTGGGAGTACAATACAGCAGAAAGGAAGCAGTCTAGGAAGTTCCTGGAGTGCGTGGAAGACAACTTCCTTGTGCAGCTGGTTAATGAACCAACAAGGGAAGGTGCCATCCTGGACTTGCTGTTTGTGAACAGAGGAAGGCCTTGTGGGGAATGTGGCAGTAGGGGGATGCCTAGGAGTAAGTGATCATGAGATGATGGGGTTTTCTGTTCTAGGTGAAGTGAAGAGGGTAGTTAGCAGAACAGTTGCATTAAATTTCCAGAGGGCAGACTTTGAACTCTTTAGAAGGCTGGTTGGCAAAGTCTCATGGGAGACAGTACTTGAGGGCAAGGGAGCCCACAAGGGCTGGGAGCTCCAAGCAGCTCAGGAGAAAGCCATCCCCGTGTTCCAGAAAAAAAGGCCGGCACGGGAAAAAACCAGCTTGGTTGAGTAGAAAAATCTTAAGTGACATTAGGAAGAAAAGGAATGTCTATAAGCTCTGGAAGACGGGACAGGCCTCTTGGGTGGACTACAAGAGGGAAGTGAGGTTGTGTAGAGAAAAAATCAGAGGGGCTAAGGCTCAACTAGAAATCAGGTTAGCTAAGTCCGCGAAGGACAATAAAATATCTTTCTATAAATATATAAATAACAAAAGGAGAACTAGGGAGACCATACAGTCCCTTTTGGACACAGAGGGAAAAACGGTGACAGGGGATGAGGAGAAGGCTGAGGTACTTAATGCCTTCTTTGCCTCAGTCTTTAATTGTAAAGAAAGCTGTTCCCTCTGTGTACAAACCTGGAACTAGAGGAGCAATACGAGGCTCCCATGGTCCAAGAGGAGGTGGTCAGAGCCTTGCTTACCCAACTAGACACCCACAAGTCTATGGGGCCAGATGGGATTCACCCTAGGGTATTGAAGGAGCTGGAGGATGTATTGGCCAAACCCCTTTCCATCATCTTCCAGCAGTCCTGGAAGACTGGGGAGGTACCACTGGACTGGAGGTTGGCTGATGTAGTGCCCATCTACAAGAAGGGTAGGATCCAGGGAACTACAGGCCTGTCAGTCTGACCTCAGTGCCAGGGGAAGTCATGGAACACGTAATCTTGAGTGCTATCAGGAAGCACATGCAAGAGAACCGGGTGATCAGGCCCAGTCAACATGGCTTCACAAAAGGCAGGTCTTTCCAAACCAACCTGATCGCCTTCTATGACAAAGTAACTTGGCTGCTGGATGAGGGAAAGACTGTGGATGTGGTCTTCCTGGACTTCAGTAAAGCCTTTGACACAGTTTCTCACAGCATTCTGCTACGGAAACTGTCAGCCTCTGGCCTGGACAGGCGCACACTCTCCTGGGTAGAAAACTGGTTGGATGGTCGGGCCCAGAGAGTAGTGGTAAATGGTGTTAAATCCAGCTGGAGGCCAGTGACAAGTGGGGTTCCCCAGGGCTCAGTGCTGGGTCCAGCCCTGTTCAATGTCTTCATCAATGACCTGGAGGAAGGCATTGAGGGTACCCTTAGCAAGTTTGCAGATGACACATAGCTACGTGGAAGTGTTGATCTGCTGGACGGTAGGGAGGCTCTGCAAAGAGACCTAAACAGGCTGGACCGCTGGGCAGAGTCCAACGGCATGAGGTTTAACATGGCCAAATGCCAGGTCTGCACTTGAGGCACAACAACCCTATGCAGAGCTACAGACTGGGAGAAGTCTGGCTGGAAAACTGCCAGGAGGAGAGGGACCAGGGGGTGTTGGTTGACAGCCAACTGAACATGAGCCAGCAGTGTGCCCAGGTGGCCAAGAAGTCCAATGGCATCTTGGCTTGGATCAGAAATGGTGTGACCAGCAGGTCCAGGGAGGTTATTCTCCCTCTGTACTCAACACTGGAGAGACCACACTTTGAATCCTGTGTTCAGTTCTGGGCCCCTCACCACAAGAAGGATGTTGAGGCTCTGGAGCGAGTCCAGAGAAGAGCCACGAAGCTGGTGAAGGGGCTGGAGAACAGGCCTTATGAGGAACGGCTGAGAGAGCTGGGGTTGTTTAGCCTAGAGAAGAGGAGACTGAGAGGAGACATCATTACTCTCTCCAACTACCTGAAAGGAGGTTGTAGAGAGGAGGGTGCTGGCCTCTTCTCCCAAGTGACAGGGGACAGGACAAGAGGGAACGGCCTCAAGCTCTGCCAGGGGAGATTTAGGCTAGAGATTACGAGGAAGTTTTTCACAGAAAGGGTCATTGGAATAGGCTGCCCAGGGAGGTGGTTGATTCACCTTCCCTGGAGGTGTTTAAGGCATTGGTAGACGAGGTCCTGATGGACATGGTTTAGTGATTGATAGGAATGGTTGGACTCGATTCGATGGGTCTCTTCCAACCTGGTTGTTCTATGATTCTATGATTCTATAATCCCAGCATAATGCTAGACTTATTTTTATTGTCATGTTTAAAGAACATAACCTCTCTGCTCATATCAATAGTTTAGAGCATCTTCAGTGGCTGAAATTAGGTCAGGTGCATCAAAACTGCCGGTAGCTGAGGTGAAGTAAAGATCAATAAGGTCACCTGATATGGAGACAGCTCAGCCAGCAGCAATCATAATATTAGCACAATATGCATCAAAATCGATCATGAGGAGGAGTTGCAAGAAGTGGAAATAAATACTAAAATCCACAAAGAAGACCATTTAAGATTCATGGGATGAGACAAGGAATGGAATTTTCAGAACATCACTGAAAACAGAATAAAAGAAAATGCATTAGGTACCAGTGTGTTTGAAGGAAAGAGGCATAAGAACTGCCTACATTGCAGGGAAATAAAAGTTAGAACTTAATTTCCAAAGTCGTTATTGATCTCAATAACTGATTACTCCTAAAACATGCTAAAGAAGAAAATTGTTTTAAATAAAATTGGAATAAGCCAAAATTAGCCCATAAACTTGAAATTAAAAAAACCCCAAACCCTTATATTTGTTGCTAATACTTGTTAAAAAAGAGCAAAAATTGTAAGTGGTTTAATGCTTAATATGAATTAACTCAACCGTGTGTATTGCATAGCCAAAGCCATCAAAACTAGCCATCAAAATTGATTCTGGAATGGGTAGGCCTGCAGCAGATTTGCAAATGATAATGCATATGTTAATAGATACTTTCACTAATTTCACTAATGACCAATTTTAATGAGAAATTTGGATTTCTAGATGAACAGCAACATTCCATCATATGTACACATGCAAAGAATTCTGCATCACAAGACAGAGACTATTCCAGCTGCCCCACAGACTCATCCCTCCAAACCCACACCCAGTGCAGCACAAAGGGTCACTCTCTACCTTCTTAGAGGTGGGCTTCCTGAAGAACCTTCACATCTTTTTATCTAGCAAAATGCTGCTTGGTTGCAGAAAATTAATCCCTTTCTGTTTTCAGGACTAAATAGTTAATGCCATGAGTTGTGGAGCTGCTGGGGAACAAGCTACATTTTAACTAGCTGACAAACTGGAGGCAGACTGATAAAAGAACTGCAAAAAGTAGCACCTGAACTGCATGCACAAACTTAGAAGCTTGCGCAGTAGTGGCAGATGTGCCCTGCACCTTGTAGGATGATGGGATCCTGCAGGCAGCTGGATTCTTCATTGCCATAAGGGAAAGCCACAGCAATTGGCATGGAGTAGCTAAGTCTGATTTATTTAATAGGCAAAGTGAGGGATCATCAGCGTCAGGAAAAAAACTCCTCAGTCATAGTCTCACACCTCAACTCCATCAGCTAAAAGACACCTCCTTATGCAGTCCAGTGAGTGAAGACACTACTGATAAAGACCCTGCTTCAGGGTCCAGAGGAAAATCATCAGAAAAACTCCAGGGATTTCTGAAAAGAGCAGCCTGGTGCACTGGATGACAGTGACCCCACAGGCAATCTTTTGATTCCTACAAGGCACTGTTAAAGAAACTCCAAAGCGTAAAATCTTCCAGTGCATCAGATTAGCTTAACCCTTTAAGTACACAGCCATAGACATATCCATATAGATGTCCTTTGCTACCATTTCAGTCTTGTCCTCCACCAACTTAAAGATTTAGCTGGCACCCTATGTTTGAATGAATGAAGAAATTATTTCACCTGTAACATTAGCTCTAGAGGCTTAAAAGTCTTCTTATTCCTAAATTCGATTTATCTTGCAACTAAAACAGCTTAACAATGAACACATACATTATCTCTGCCTGTGGCTTCAAAAGGCTCTGTGAGTTCCTTGGACTCATCGAAAACCTCTTCCACTTTCAAGTGCCATCAAACATATTCACTAATTGTAACATGAATATCTAGACACAGTCTCTGTATCTGATCTTTGTGACTACTAAATTGTTACTTCCTCTCTCTCTCCATTCTCTCTTGAGCATATTTCTTTCATTTCTATTTATTTATTCATTCGTTCATTTTTAGTATCTCTGTTTTCACATTTCCTTCTATGTCCAGCATAATTTTGTTCACATTTGAATAATTGTGCCTTCCTGGGCATTCAATAAAACTTCCCTGAAAATTTCCAGTCCTGTGACTTCTCAGGAGTGCTGAAAACCCCTGCAAGCTGTGAAAAAATTGGACAGAGTCATAGAATAATTCAGGTTGGAAGGAGCCACCAAAGGTCACCTAACCCAACATTCCCCTCAAAACAGGGTCAACAAGGAGTCAGCATACTAATGTCTAAGATGTGCCTTATTCTGTGTGCACTGAGGAAAGGTTCAGATTATGAATACCTAAGTGGCAGCTACATCATTGAGTAAATTCTCCTGTCTCTCATGATAAAGTTCAGTATTTATCCTTCCAGTGAAAGCTAATGATCCCTTCCTTTTTCTCCTGAACTTAGAAACTAAACATAGCCTGGCTTGAATTGACTCATGATGAGTTTTTCTCCCCATTCTTTATAGATACTTACTCAAGGAGAATCAAACAGCATGCCCCTCTTCTTGAGTTTACTAGATGAAAACTTAACCTAATCCAGAGTGCTAGGCATGAGTTAGAGGAAATCTATGAACAGTTCATAGCATCTCTGATACAAAATAGTCTGTCATTGCCTTTTGCCCACTTTGTACCCCCACAAAATTTATGTTAGCTTTCTGTTTTTCTGCTTAGGCTATCAGCATTTCAGTTTGTTTTTTTCTTTATTTTTTACATCCAAGTTCACATCCAACTCCTTGAATTATTTAGAATCTATCATTGCCCTACAGACAGCTAAAGATGTCTCCTTTACATTTCCTTTTGTGACTGAATTTCTTATAGGCCCAATGTTTAATTTGTAAAATGCTCCAGTGAAACTACAGTTACGTACCAGTCTTTCACATAAATACAGATCACAGTGTAAGCTTTCAGTGAAAAATCATGTGAGAAAGACATACTACTGAAAAATGGTGGGGTCTCCCCTCTTCATTCTTCCCACACCCCTCCCAAGATCATTCCTGTAACTATGAAGCATGACCCTATAAATCAGCAGAGAATTTTTGTCTTGACAGCTGTGCCATCTTGTTTTATGTATTACCTTGAAATGCTTTCAGCTAATTTCAATATTTCAGTATATGAAGTTTTTACAGGCTTTACCTAGTTACTTACATACATCTTTCCTAGATTGTGGACTTGCTTTCCTCCTGTGTGGAAGACTGCACACTAATAGAAGGGGGTTGTGTAGTGTCCAGCACAACTGAGAAATGTGGCATTTTGACCAAACATACCAGGTTTGACACAAGACTACTTTAATGCATAGGTAGAACAGACACGTCCTTGTTTTCCTTTCAGGCTTCAAAGGTCTACGGCTACAGGGAATTCTGTTTCTTAAGTACAGTAGGGTGAAGGATAGACATGTCCATTCTACAACTTTTATCTATGTATTTTAAACCTAGGACTTAAATGGAGATTATCAAATCATTCATTTGCTCCTACAAATGCTGCATTGCAAATTGTCTTTGCTCTGCAGTCTTTGGCACCAAAGTGGTGCTGAAGTTCTTCCTTAGCACAGCAGCTTGCAGCAAAAAGCCCAGTTTTCACCTCTCAGTACCTTAGCTGCTGTCACAGTTGCAACGTGCAGCTGAGTTTAGCAGCAAATTTTAGTGTGTACCAGTGTTTTCAAAACCAGAATCAGGTTGCTAGACAGGTCAGTCAAGGGCTAGTATGAATCAAAGAAAACAGGAGGTACAAAGGTGGAGCATTCAATGTAAAAGCTCTTTGGGCTAAAACACTAAAGTTTCCTTGGGGGAGACACACCGTGAACAGAGGAACTAATTTGAGAAAATGGTTGCTTAACACAAGATTTTTAGAAATATTAATCAAAAGATTAATGAGAACACCAGAAAATAGGATACCAGCTTGAACATAGACATTCCCAACCTTGCTGATCCATAGCTTGAAAATGCTATGAAGGCAATTGGCAAGAGATCAGCAATAGATGTTTCCTATAAGCCCCACAATAGAAATTTAATCATAGGTACAGTACCTTTCAAAATAACAATGCAAACAATTTCTGAAAAGATGAAAGATATTTCTAATAAACATCTGGAAGAGGAAATGCTGAAAACTGGAAAGGGTAAGAAGCACATATGAGAGGCAACTTTACACATGAGAAAGTTCAAGTTGTGCTGGTTCCTGTTGCTGCACAGCAGAGTAGAGGAGATTAAGATAAAGGTGTGTGACTAGTTTGGAGTCAAAGATATGTAACAGAGTATTAAGTGAAAGACACCAGAGAGCCTGCACTCCAATGCAGTTAGAATTGCAGCTTGTGAATAATGGAAGTACGCAGGAAAATAACTATAACAAACACAATGAATGAGATCAGAAGAGTTGCTCTTTGCTGGATGATCTGACTGTATCGGATGAATGCCAAACCTCCATCTAAAATAATCTATAACAGGAAACTGAGTAGAGAGCAGGTAGCCCTGGAGAGGCCCTAGCAGACTTCTGTTCAGTGAATTCGGTTACCCAGATGTTCCTTTGTAATTCTCAAAAAGCTTTAAGGCTCCTGGTCAGTAAAGAGGTTTGGAAAAGATTAAAGTTTAGCTCTGCAGTGTCAGCATATATTCCTATCTGTGCGAAGTAAAGCACAATGTTAGCAAAAAAAGAAAAAAAATCCATAAAACAATACCACGAAACTCTACTTTTATTCTCTCTGTATGGTTTCCAGATCAAGCGTGCAATCCCCCCTGAAACTTTCTTCTTGTAAGTGTCCCTTTCTGGTGACAATGGGGATTATCCAGTTGCTTGGGAGCTGGAGAACCAAAGCCTGATTTGTGTGAAAGGAACTGAAGCTTGCAAGTCAGAAATACTCCTAAGAAGGGTGAAGGGGGGGACAACAAGCAAAGGATTAGCTACAAGGAATCCTCAGTTCTGGAAAGACCTTAGGACCCAGGCTTGTCTTTACAGCTCTCAGACTCAATGGGATATAATATTTGCATCATAGCCTGAGTGCTTTGCTCAGCTCATATAAACTGAACTAAAAAGCAGAACTGGAAATCTTGCTACTTGCTTGCTTAGGGGAGGGTGGTACAAAAAATCCCCAAACTTGGCTTAAAAAATAAACAACCTTAAACCTGCAAATTGCCACCAACAATGAAAGAATAACAGGACGTTGTCATCCCTCCCACAAATCCTTTGTTTGGGGATTTTCCTGTGCATTTATCTCACCAAATGCTATCCTTGGCTACGTGTACAATTTCCACTCACCTTTCTGTAAATCGTGTTTGTATGTTGCAACCACTGCTTTACAGCTGAATATTACTTCAGAGCTAAAAAAATGACATCTTGTGATGGGACCTAAAGAACTCAAACCGTCTTATATCACCACATTGCTCTCCCAAATGACCACAATGCTGATACCAGGGGGATATAGGTACGTAAGTAATATCACATCTTACCCTTAAGTGAGGAGAAACAGTCAGGTCACAGAACTGCAAGTCCATATAGTCATGCATCTTCACATGTGTTCGTACCTGTACAGTAAGAATCATTAAAAATAGAGTTAGCAGGGATGGAGTGTTTGCATGATGAACTCTTGAGCCTTGACCATCTGCAAAATGTACTGCTTTGGCTTATAACCAAACTGAATTATGGATAAAATTAATGCACCTAAAAAGAAATAGAGAATATTCAAACATAGGCAGGAATGGAAAACTATCTGAGATATGTTCAGCTGCCAAGGAAAACAGAACAAATTAAATGGACTCCTGGAATGGGCCAGTCAGAACTCCTTGGGCTTTCAGAGTGCAGAGAGCATAAGCATTGGGGTGTTTTTTAATCCCTGTTGGTTGCTGGCAGAGTCAAAAGGCTCCTTGCTGTGGTACTGGGAGGCTAAGCTCCAAAGCTACATCTGGAGTCTAGGCTTGTCTCGTCAAAGCAAATGCCTCAAAGGTCCCTTTAAGGTCCCTTCCAACCTGAACTATTCTATGATTCTATGAAAACCTATAGAGGGATGCACAATATGATGGCAGTAAACGTGTTATGATGTTTGGAGACCTGAAGCACGACCCACTTCTTTTCCCTATCTTCTTTTTGTTGAAATAACTGTGCATGACAAGCCTTTCCAACAGACACAGGGATAGAATTCAGGATGTTATTATAGTAATTTCTAATTTTAATCTATTTTTCACTTTAGAGATGCCAAATAGTGTTTAACAAGATCAGATATGCAGGAATAGGGCAGGTATCTGAAGTATGAGATTGATATTGGAACAGCTAGCTCCAACTCACTTTGACTATCTCAATGGCAGAGAAATATATTGAAACAGTGAACAAAGTTTTCTCAGAATTCAAAATCTGCCCCTATTTGTGTCTTATATGGAACTTCTCTAGCCCAGCACAAACCCTGTTACAGCGCAAAACTTCACAGTTAGTAGCCTGTAAATGGAGATGAGTCCTCGGTCTGTAAACACACATGTACTGGTGCTATGGGGAAAGTACTACAGTTTTTTAGATAAGTTTCTCACTTTATGAAAATAGAGACTGTTGTGAAATAGCATGTTGTAGCCAAGCAGAATTAAATGGTGCTAATATCTGGACTGCTATTGCACACTACAAGCATCAGAGGCCAAAAGGTTAATGTGGTTTGGAGACAGGAATGCAGCAAACAGCATTTTCAGTGTCTTCACAAGAAGCACTGGTCAAGTGGAGTATAGAGTTAATTTGGTTTCCACCCATTAAGATTATATGTTTCAAATATAAGAGTCATAATTTGCCCATAAAAGCTAGATTGCTTGCACACTGAATAACTTTGGAAATGGGGTTGGCTCATGGGTGAGCAGCAGCAAGCACAAGGGCAACAAAGACAGCCTTCCTGACTTGTGGCATGAGGGTTGTTGGGTGTTCAGGATCTCCAAAATTCACCCATGCTTTACTATTTCACAGTGGCTGAGCAAAGCCACACAAAAACCAGGACAAAAAAGATTACAAAAAGCAAAGGATGCTTACCCTTCTTCTCCAAGAGCTGCCTGGTGGTGGGAACAGTCCAGTTGTGGAGTTGCACATCCAGTATAAGATGTGCTGTAAAAGGCACATTAACTACTATGTTTTTAAAAAGCTGGCTGATACAGCATGCCAAGGACTCTGTCTTCAGATGATGCCAATCTGCTTAGCTTCATTGAGCCGTGGTAATTTAGCCCAGCTGAGCGACAGACCAAAAGCTTTTATTAAGGCTGCAGTATATTTAAGAACAAACACAGCTCAATAGTCCAACAAATATTTATTTCACATCACTACTTTTCAGAAAAGAGGTCAAATGGATCCTTACATACCTCTTTTCTTAAATTTCAAGCACAGTCCAGTGGAAGACCGTAATTAAATCCCATATGAAGGAACCACTGGCAATGAAGAATAGACCAGAGAGGCAGTTCTGGCTCACAGGTGGCATTAAGGGCTATGAGAGAACATAAGTGACCCCTTGAACTGCCTTCTGGGAAGCCTGATATCTCATCAGTGAAAGGCCAGTTGGAATGAATGTAACAAATAAATACTTCAGATGTTGGTCCCAAAATAAACCAAATAGAACTGGAAATTGAAAGATTAGTCCCTTTCTCTCATTATTTTTAATTTTCATGTATATGATTTCAGTGAGCTTTGTTTTTGGTATTGCTCTCTGGTTATAAGTAAGAAACACAAGCAGCATCATAGGAAGAAACGTTTTCATGAGATTTTCATCCTAATTATGCAAACCCAAGACAATGTTAAGATTTTAATGAAATTTCCAAGTGTATTGACTTTTTCAAATACAACATGACAAACCTAACTTTGGGAAGGAATGCACTGCTTTCTGGGAAGAAAGCACTTGCAGCCTATGGCTGGGCGATCATGTCAGACCCTGGGCTGACTTGTATCAACAATCTGCCTCACCAGAATGACATAAGGAATTGTATTGTCAAAACCATTACCTTTGTGAAGACAAAGAGAAGAAAGAGCATTGTACATTGGATGCTAGAAGTCAGAGGCATCAGTGATGGTGATTTCCTAAAGGTATGTGTTTCCTAAAGGCAGGTATGAGTGATAAATATAGCTCAGGCTGTATTCCAAAATATGGAAAATTATTTGTCTTGCAGGTTGATTTTAAATATCACCGCCAGATCACTCTGTTTTGCTGTATATCATCAGTCTGTTCTCTCCACCCTTTTCAGAGTAGAGCCCTGGCATTTCTCCTTGTGGCTTACAGCACTGAAAAAAAATACCAACATAGGGCTTTAAATTTTTAAGTCAGCGTTTTGAAAATACTGCTGTATGTATTAGGCTTCTCCTGTTTTAGAGGCCCTTTCCTGGAGAGTCTTCCAACAGGAATATCATTTACATCAGCAAGGCTTTTTGGCAGTTATTCTTTTTTTCCTTTTTATAACCATGTTGCAGTGAGACATCAGTTTAGGCAGCCAGCTCTGCAATAAAACTGACAACACGTTTATTCTCCTGCTCCTCATGGGACCGATAGGAATTTTAGAAAAGAAAGCAGGAGGGAAGGGAGAGCAACAACATGTGCTTGTGATCTGCTTTGTCCCAGCATACAGATTCTGCTGTTTTCAGAGTGATTCTTATTTAAAAAACCAATGTTTTTCTTACATTTCATGAGATACTTTATTCATTTGGATTGCTCTGCAGAAGAAATATTTCTAGAGCAGAGATATTAGGAGATCCCACTGACTTCAAATTTTACCTTTTGTGTCAAATTGTCTGTTGCCTTGTTCTTGTCACAACTATGGATACCACTGTGAGACATTGGTGACCTGGAGCTCTTCTGCTAGAGGGAATCCCCACAAAAGCATCAAATGGTTTAGAAAAAAAAAAGAAAAGACAACCCAAATCCATTTTTTTTTTTCAGTTCATTGCAGAAGAGACTTTTATCTGAGAAGGATTTTTATCTCAGAAGAAAATTGCTGACACCTGGCCTGGCTGCTGCACCTGAAGCTGCACAAGTTCAGCCTCTACTTCTCACTCAGGAAGGATCTCCTAGCACTGGGAGCAAGGATGTTTTTGCACTGAGTACACAAAGGGTCATGGTTTTGACCATGAAAGGACAAGTCTTTCTTTCCTCACATTAGATAAATGATTAAAACTCTCCTGAGCATGTAATGACAATCTGAATTTCTGCTTATCCCTATTTCATTCTCCAACAGGTACTGGTGAAAAAAAGCAGTGAGTAAAACAGCCAAAAGGCTAGGAGTTGAATCAACAGTCTAGGAAACTCTCATGGCCATGCACAGGCATTTGCTTCCACACTGCCTGGAGCCAGGGTGTTGTATCTCACTGATTAGCTGGCTCTCGCGCAGACCAGCCTGCTCAGAACAGACATGCTGGTAGATTAGAAATTAGTGGATTTCATCCCAACAAGATAGGATGTAATTAAACCTTTAAGAAATTATTAATCCATCTTTACTATCCAGCATTTATCATCTCTAAGCCCTTATGGACAATGTGTGTTTTGAGGTGATGGTGGTGGAGGTTATGTACACATATAGATTAATATTTATTTAGAGGAAAAAAAAATCTACTTTATTAGAACAATTTTCAGATTTGCCTAGACTTGAAAAACTTTATAACCTCTTATGCAATTCCATTTATTCTAGTTGCAAGCAGACGTTATGACCAGATGGTGGCGCCTACAAATCACAGATCACTTCTGTATAATTAGGCAATTCATTTCTGGCGGGTTGTACGTTGGAGGCTTTATGATTTGTTGCAAAGGAAAATAGAAACCCCATTGTATTGCAAACTTCAACCACCAAACCACTCAGCACTGCAGTCCCTGCCTTCTTTTCCCCAGAAACCATCAGCTGCATCATAGTGCAGTGTTAAATTAGCTTTTGCAGCTTCCGTCCATTTGGGGAGAAGTAGGACCGGAATAAAATATAAGAAAAGAAAATATAAAGAGTTCAGACTAAAGATTCTTCATCCCATGGGAAATGCATAATTCAAGGTATTTGTAAATGTGTTTGTGATGTGCTGAAAAGCTGAACTTGGAACAAAATAAATAATACCAAGAAATCAGACCTGAGAATCCCAGCCTTTGATGGAAATCAGGCAGGCAGGTTTCGAGGTATATTTGAGGGGATTGTAGAGTTCAGGTCAGCACAGCAAAAGGCTGCCCTAGTCAGTGATAACTTCACACCAAAATGAAGCTCTGAATGTTTTGTGCTGGCCAGAGTGACTGCCATTCATACACTACAGTTTCTGTTGATTTGAGGAGAGGGAGAAGGAGTTAAAGCTACTGAGAAAATAGGAGTGGAGGGAGACAGGATGACTTAGTTTTAAGTGAATCACAAATGTTTAAAGTAGTCAGGGTCTGCACACAGAGTAAAAATAAAAAAGCCTCAGGCCTAGTGTCTAAAAATCAGCTTAGTAAAGCACTTGGGCTTGGATGCTTATCTGGCACTGGCTTTATTCAGAAACAGGGTTCTCTCTGGAGATTATCTCAAATATATGGGGATACAACAACTGGCAGCATGCAACAAATTGGTGAGAAAATCCTGTTTCCTAATATGAAAATGTTCTATTTGAATTTTGTGATCATTGCTAATAGAGGTTCAGGTTTAACACACCATTTCCTCTCAATGTATGTGTTCAGGTACCTAAATGTTAATTCTGACCTTTGTCTACTAAGTACATCTAATGTTCCTCACATATTTCACCTATAACAAATTACCCATTCCTTCCAATTCTCTGTGTTCACCTTTGTTCTAAAAAATGCCCAGAAGAAGGGGCAAAAATGCTGAGGAGCAGAGATATGCAAAATTGGTTTCAGATTTTTGAGCAATCCCACATTGTCTAGATGGTTCTTTGCAGGAAAAAAAGAAACTCAAACAACAGAAAATTACTAGAACATCCCCAAACCCAAAATTCATAGTTTTTTTTTTTTGTAGGGAAGATTTTCCAAGCAGCTATCATGTTTACCTTTTGAAGGCCCAAAGAAGTATCTCTCCATCTAGATATTGTTCATAGGGAAAGGACTTGGCAGGATTGAGAAATCACTAAATCCCCTGAAGGTCAAGCATCCCAAGTCTTCAACTAGAAACATGGCAAAAACCAGACAGTAACTATCCTTTAAGGAAAATTCCTGGCAACAGCTGAACATCAAAACTCCTTTCACAGTTGTGCATGGCCAAGAAAGTAAGGCACACTGGTGCTACCCATCATCCCTCCTCCTCTGCACCTTTTCACAGCCTGTTCTCCATGGGATGCTCAGACTGTTGAGGTGTCTTGCTTGTGGGGATGGTCCTTGCCTTCCTTTGGGACCGTGGTGTGGGCCTTCGCTGGGCAGAAGCTCATGCCGCATGAGCCCCTGCTCTCTCAGCTCTGTGCACAACAGCACAGTATCCACATCTGCCCTGCTGCAGCAGGTCATGCTGTGGGAAAGGCCACAGTGCTGCTACAGCTACACCTGGTATTTGTATTACAATATTGCAAACACTTAGCTATGAGTTATAGCTCCTAAGAGACGGGTTGACTGCAGGTAACATTCATAAAGTGAAGCAAATTCACACGTTCTTATCCTCAGACGATTTCCAGTCTGAATCCTAAAGAATCTCATTTCTTTCTCAGCACAGCTGGTATCTGGTGGCTGTTGGAACTTTACTCAGGCTGGGCAGCAGAGAAAGTATTTGTCAGGTTTGCTGGTTGAATTGCAAATAACATTTGTGCTAAATACAATTTCAGTTTCAAGATTCAAACAATTTTCTTGATACACTTAAAAACAAGAGCCTCTATAAAGACAATAGTTAATATTGAGCAGTCATAAACAAGAGAGACAGTGCAGAGAGATTCATTAGGAATGACAAAAAAGGGAGCATTTCCAGCTATCTTCTGTGACATTTGATTAACTCTTACAGACAAGTTTGGTTAAAGAAACTCTGTGTTTAAAGATTAACATATTTTTATCCTAGCAATGACAAATATCATCCATATACCCTCATCTGTCTTGCAGAAAAGTCAATACATGTGCAGTGCAGGCTATGAGTGTCAGTCATTTTTGACAGGGTTCACATTTGCCAGCTTTCCACCTACAAACTGAGCACCTGCAATTACCAAGTGGGCTTTCCTAACTCTTGTTTTTCCAGAGCTGTTTCAAGTGCAAAACCATCATTGCTGAGGATTTAAAAATAAAAACAAAGAGTCTCAAGGAATGCACAGTTCAAAGACAAAATCCTGTAAATGTCTTGCTGTGAATTTCTTTTACTAATACAGACAGTAAATCTATTAAATAAGTTCTTTTTGCCCCTTAATAATAATAGTTTAGTCCCAAAATGGCATCTTTGACTTATTTAAACAGCTCTCTCTTTCCATCTAAGTTCTGCAGATGAACATTTTCTGAAGAAAAAATAGATGGGCTATTTCAGCAACTAGAAAAAATAGTATTTGGGTTATAAATTAATTCTGAAAGTCAAATTTAAGCAATATGACTTAAGAGATGAAATCAGAGGTCTGTTTGGAAGAGAATGAAAGTCATACAAAGAATACTTTTCATGAGCTCAGTGTGGATCCAAATTCCTTGGGCACTCCAGAAGAAGGGATGATTTGTTCAATCAGCAGAAGAAATTGAGAAGCCCTGTTTGTTATATGTTGGTGCCTCTTGGATGACTTTCAAAACAACAACAAATAAACATAAATAAGTTGTAATACTAAGGTTTTTAGCTGTCATAAAATTAATTAGGCTAGGAGGTTGTGAGGGCATTGTTAAGCCCATGTTGAAGCAGAGTTCAGAAGTTATTAGGACTTTCACTGAGAATGCTCAGCCACTGGGCTCCTTTATCTGACTGACTGCATTCAGGAAAACATACAGGAATTTGTCTTCTTTCAGGAGTTCTAATCTATGATAGACTGAAGTCTATCTGAGTTGAAGTCTGTCAAGGGGCTCAGAAATTTCTAGTGGAAGAAAAACACACAAAATCATCTGTAGAAATTAAGTTCCTTTCTGTAGAAAACCAGAGTGTAAAATTTCCAGCATTTGTCAGAAGTGGAAAGATATTTTTCAGAGTCTAGCTAAAATGTACTTAAAAGATTTCCAGAGACTCAGTCCTCCTGTCACCAAAATCCCTAGTCACTGAGAATTTGAGCTGAGTATTCAGTTTAGTTAATACATTCACACCACTGCTGCCAGCAGTGCTGATGGCAATGCACAAGCAAAGCAGGACTAGGAAACTTGAGTCAAAATATAAATATCTGCAGTTATAGAGGAGGATACATTTATTTATCAAGTCTGCCTACACAGAATATCAGCAATAATGGACAATATAAGCCTGGCAGATGTGAGAAATTTCCTGTACTGCCTTGCAGCAAGCAAATACCTGAAATTCTGTTTCTGGGCACAAAGTTGTGACTTAGCTTAACATCCCTTGGGTGGAATACTACTGACATTAAGATAGGTGATATAAGTGTGATATTTAATTTTCAAAAGCATTGACATTCCCCAAAATAATAAAACATACTTCAGGATATAGTAAAATCACACACAGACATCAGGGTTAGCAAAACAAAAACATCTCTCCAACTCCCCAAACATGCTGCAACAGAGTACATGTTTATTTGTACCTTGTAAGATACTCAAGCAAGAGACTCAGATGTTCTGGAATTTGTGAGTCATTTGTGAACTGAAGGCTAATATAGTCTTAATAATGAAGAAAAAACCCCTTTAAACCCCTTAAGGTTTTGTTTGATCTTCAGTAATCCTATCCTTACCAGTCCAGTCCTTTCCAATCACTGTGTTCAAACAGACTTCAAACAAGCAAACAAATATGCAAGGAACAGTCCCCCAACCTGAACCAGCAACTTTCCTCTGCTTTATAAAATATGACAATAAAAATCAGCTACAAGTACAATCCAAAAGTAAGACTGACTAGTTAGAGGACCAAGTGTTTCCTACAATAACCTCAGCAAATAGGAGCAGCCAGCCCTGCAGCGATCCTCCAAAAACCTCTGGCACAGAAGAAGAGCTATTCTGTTATTATAAGGTTTCTCTGCTGTAAGAACCAAGAGGGATGACAGATGTATTTTTGCCCCAGATGGTTCCTCAGAGGATATCTGGGAATCCAGAAACTAAGAACAAAAGGATGAAACAGAATGGAAAAAAAATCCCACAAAACAAAACAGTGAAATACTGATTAACTTCTGGGAAAAACTTGCATCTGTAGGACGATATGTGAAGAGCATTTTTGGTGTGAAAAATCTCACTGTTAGAGGCCCATAAAGCTGGAACCGGATGAAACAATGACCTTGAAATTGTAACTGTAGGAAAGGCTCATGCTTGTTTTATCTCAGCTGTGTTAGTGCCACTAAGGTAGGTTGCCACACAGGCAAGTAAGATTTAAGTCTGCAAGAATAACTGAGATCCTTAAATTTGCACGGTAAAAATGCTAAAGCTTCAAGATGTCTCTCGTTCACAAAGCTCCTATTATTATCAGTAATGAAGTGTGAGCCAGAAAGAGCAAAGTTTGACATTGAGATTCCAAGCTGAGCTTGTTGATGGGCGGGGAGAATCTCCTCTTCTTACACATAAAAAAATCGAGAAAACTCCTCACTAGAAACTTCTGTAAGACAATAACACAGGGGCGAATAATGGTATTTTTTCACCTTTGCCAAGGTGAACTAAGTTTCTAGAGTCCAACAGCAGCATGAGCTCAGCAATGCTCATGGATAACTGAGCTACTTACACAGCTAGAGTGACTGGCCTCAGGACTTAGACTGATGGACTTGGAAGGCACACAGCCCTGCCTGTCACTGCTACTTGGTGTGTGAAGGGGTCCTTCCATGTGCTGAGTAGGCAGTGACAGACAATACTGGGTTCTTGCAAGCCAGCTATCCCATGTACAGGGCAGCCCTGTGGACCCCAAAATTGCAGAGAGACCCACTGAAGAAGCTGCACTGCCCAGGGAGGTGGTTGAGTCACCTTCCCTGGAGGTGTTTAAGGCACAGGTGGATGAGTTGCTGAGGGGCATGGTTTAGTGTTTGATAGGAATGGTTGGATCTGATAATCCGGTGGGTCTCTTCTGGTGATTCTATGATTCTATGATAAGGCATGGGGCAGGCACCACCACAGCAATGACATTGGTCCCTGCCCTCAGGACCCGCAGGCAGGAGAAACATCATTCCAGAGTGAAATAAATGCAGAAACATGAGGAAAATTATTTAAGTTCACAGCAACAGACTAATTCATTATGTGAGAGATGTTTCTTTTCTGGTAATAAAAGTTACTGCTAAAGAATTCCACTCTTTTTTTTAGTACTGCTGCTGCTTCTTAACGGGGCAACAGACTATGCTGTCTGTATTAGTCAGCAATAAATATAAGAGAGTAGCTTTGCCTGGTGATGCCAAGCCTCAGTGTAATTTCTGCAGACATCCTCATCTGAAAACACCTCGGGTGACAGTTTGGCAGGCACACTGGCATTTCCAGCCGAGTCCTTGCTCCTCCTCATTGAACTTCAGCACTGCCTAAAGTCACTAAATGAGACAGAAATTCTTCTGCAATACAAAGGGTACAAACTGAGTGAGGGCTACTCCTTGTATGTCTAGACAAAGCAAATAAACCAAACGTGGAAAGGGAAAAGGAGGTATGGACAGTGTGGCCAGAGGTCACATCTCCAAACCATGGCAGGGCAGAACATTTTGACACACTGACCAGAGCTGAAGGGATGCTGGAGTCTGAGCTGCTTTTCCAGCCCTGTAAGTGTACCTCACTGCTACACTGGGGTGATACCCCCGATGGCAACACCTCTGTTGGGTTGAGCCTCTGCTTCTGTTTGCTCTGTGTTCAGGTAGCTCTCATTAGTGTCCCATCTGCTAAACTCAAAGGAGAGAAAACGCACTGTTCTCACCCATTTCCATGAGTGTAGCTTTCTTAGCCCCATTGGCTTGCAGTCACTGCAATGTGGATTTTGCTTCACAGACCTGACAGCCCAAGTCAGGCCTCTTTCTAATCTTGCTATTCCCCTTGAAAAGCAAATGCATTTCTTTTGAGATCACAGAGAGCACTCATTCCAGATTACTGGCTCTCACTTGCTGCAGATACTTTGAAAGACTAACTCCTGTTAATTAGAAAGAGATAAACAAACTCAGACCTTGCAAGTGCAGGTCTTGCACTAGCCAGTACCAAGGGGGAAGAGACTTTGGCAGTTGGTTTACCAGACGTTTTTCCAAACCGTCACTTGAATTAAAACAGACCCCATTTACTTAGTGATTGATGAGAATAGTTGGACTTGAAGATCCAGTGGGTCCTTTCCAACCTAGTGATTCTATGATTTTACATGCCTTCTGAAAGCTACATTCCCAGTGAAAAGAAAGTAACATATTGATAATGGTGAGCTTTGCCACAGGAGAGAATTAAGAATCACTCATGTGTTGCCTTGAAAGCAAACTACCCCCAGACAATTGATCAGTCACTGTTAGTACAGAGACAGTCTATTATGGATAAAAACACAGGTGTAAAAAATTCATCAGGGATGTACAGATACCTTTATTTAAATTCCAGAAAAGCAAAGCTTGCTTTGCTCCTATAAAAAGGAATAGTGGATTATGGATGTGGTTCTCTCAAGCCTTGTCAGAGATGGAATGCATATTCAGGCTAGGGGAGCCAGAAAACTGAGTGATTTCTCTGCCAGGGCTGGGAATTCTGAGGTGGCATAACCTGACTGCCAGGAAAGATGGAAGTTCATCAGAGACTTCTGTATAAATTGGTTTTAGCTCCCTGCATGTAATCTGAGCACAGCCCCACAGACAAGCCCTTTATCTGAGCACCCAGGGAGCACTTCAGCTCCTCTCCTGAAACATCAGTACCCATGCTGTGGAGTGGCAATTGCACAACAAGCCATGGTCAGCCTTAGGAACTTCTCACTGGATGTGTGAAATGTTTAATCAAGAGAAAAAAAGGGTTGACAGAGCAGTCAATGGAAAAGACATCAAGAAGGAGGAAAGACCATATATGTGTGTGGAGGGTGTTTGTGTGCATATATATATATATGTGTGTGTTTGAGAGAGAGATAGCGCGAGCAAGACCATTTCAGCTCCTTGCTTCAATTTCTAGCAATTCCTTTCCCAATCTTTGCTGTAACTGCTTTTGTGGATTATGTACTTCTAAAGGGAAAGACTGACACTTCTGCACAAGCATCATGCTTGACTCAATATTGCCTTAATCTCAAGCAGACCTTTTCTTGAGCAAAGAAATACCTTAGGCAGAGTTTTAAAATCAGAACAAAGAAAAATGCAAGCTGAGAGTGGCCACATTGTCTTTCACTTCTATAATACAATATAATATCCAATTTTAGTTTAGTCCATGCACTGCTTACCTTCATCTTTACACCACTGCTTTGGAAACCTTCACAGCTTTCTCAGTGGAAGAATAAACTGCAAATAGCAAAATAAGACCATGGCTGTAGAGCTCTGCCACTTTCTAACAGATACTTCTGCCTAGGAAAAAAAATACCACAAAATATGTCAAATAGAAAGAAATAATGGCAAGAATTCACTCATTTCCTTGCAATACAGAGTAGAATGTGGAAACAGAGAACTTGAATTTTGAAAATTCAGATAAACAACAACTAAAAGCACTAAATAAGATACCACCTTAAAACTCTAGGAAAATGAAGGGAAAATTTCAGCATTTTGACTTTTCTTCTCAATGATGACCATGCAGAGTTACCTATGTGTGCTGTGTGGACCTTGGCAAGTTGTCAGACACCCACCCATCTGTTCTCCTCCTACCCCTTCCCTCAACAGAATATTTTGTAGTCTGCCTGCAGAACAAACTGTTTAGGCAGCCTGTAGTGCCTAGTGGTATCCAAATCATACACTGCAGGAAACACTCATGTGCAGTGGGAGAAGAACAGACTTACCATAAAACACCATCTGTATCTATACAGTCAAATATCCTTCCTTATGCATAGTCTGGGAGATACAACCTTAAGCTCTGCATAAGTGATTCCTTTGTAAATAATATGGTGGTCTTGCATTGGATATCGAGTTTCAAGCAGAATCATTTCATACAAAAGAGAAAGTTTAATCTATTTCTCAAGGTGTTGCTGGTTTCAGAAAACATCAGATCTCTGTACATAGAAATTACTGAAGTTACATAACATTATCAGTGTCAAGGGCAATGAGAAAGATCTACACTAAATTTTGCTACTCAGAAAGCCATCGACAGAGCAGAGTAGGTTCTCTTGTATCCCTAAATTATGAGTTGATTTTATTTTTTTTCCAGGAACAGTAAATCAATATGAAACAAGACTACGCCTATAAACAGAAGCAAAAGAAATTTATCACCCTGTATTCAATCAGGAAAAGAAACCACACAGTCTGCCAACATTTTATCCTTACTATTTTCAGTCCTAGAGCTTTTTCTCAGCAACATCAACATCATCAGATAATATATGGCATTAACTGGTGGGCAAATGATACATCTCAACTTTACTTTAACTGAGAGAATAGGGTCCCTAATGAGAAATCACAAGTCAGCAAATTCTGGGATAACATCCAAATGCACAAACAGGTGCTACGGCTCATAATCATGGAAAGCCAAGGGTAGTCAATACCTTGATTGCACCACTCTATTTAAATAGTGACAGTACCACTAAGCTGAATTACTATTCAGGTCTGGAGAGGCTGGTGGCCATTTTTACTCTCCAGTACCTCTACCATCTTCTCTTTCTTCAAATACATGAATACTGAATAACCCATCAGTTTTATAGATAGTGCTATAGTTTCTCTTGGTCTTGAAGAACAAGTCCTTACTTCTGTGGGGAAAACCACAAGGTGCTGCAGGCAGTACAGGCTGCAGTCACCACATTGTGTGAAAAGACTCAGGCAGGTACACTGAGAAAGTGGGACACAGAGACAGAGATGTTAACACTGCTACTCTGTCTCTTGAGGATACACAGAGACTGCAAGGATACCTTTGCTGCTATTTGCATGCATAACTTAACCATGACAGGCCTGATACGGGAACATCATTCGGTACCTTTTGTGACTGGTATTTCCAGAGCTCTGGAAAAACTTCTGCATTCAGTGTTTCAAAACAAGATTTTTAAATAACAGGGAAAACAAACAAACATTCAAACAATGGCATAAAAAGCCATGCTCTCTGCCAAATCTGCTATGCTTGGCAAACCATGATGTCATTCTTCATTTTGGTTCAGACAAATTCCTCTCCACAAGCTGCACTTCACACAAAGAAACTTCATTCAAAAACGCAATTAAATATTTCTTTCCTGTGTAGAAGTGGCCACACAGAGCATGATGTCAACGCATCCCTGCAAGATTTCTCCAAGAGTTCAGCAGAATAATTGGCTTTGGTACCGTTGCACAGTAGTTTTTATCTATCAGAGTTTTACCTTGCCTTCTCTCAGTAGTGATTTTATTGATGCTCAAAGTGTTTAAATGTGATCTGCAGGCCCTTCACTCTTTCTTAAAAAAAGTCAGATATTTTGGCAGGTGCTTAGCTCAGACTTGTTCTTTAGGCTACAAGGC
Organism: Coccyzus lansbergi; assembly: GCA_033558105.1. NCBI lineage: Eukaryota > Metazoa > Chordata > Aves > Cuculiformes > Coccyzidae > Coccyzus > Coccyzus lansbergi. The sequence goes on from JAUMJK010000655.1 coordinate 1,484,164, forward strand.
TTTTGCTTGTCTAATTAGCTGTGGCAAAAAGCTGAGAATGTTGACAATCTAGAGATGTAAGGTAATAAAAAATAGATTATTTACCAGCAGCAAATTAAGCCCTCTAAGAACCAGTGTGATGAGTTGTGCCCCTCTGACAATTCCCTGTAGCAGACAGATACTACTGTTTCCATCTGTCTATCTTGTGCACAGTGTACCTGATGGCATGTTTCTAATCTGTTTTCCTATGCAAAATAATTGATCCACCAAAGCCTTCAGAGACTAAAGAGAGTAGCCTTTCTGGTGACAGGAAGCATAGTCTATGTGCTTCCAAAGATGACTTTTCCTGGTTTCCTTTGGGGTAGTACAAATAATTGGCCAACTTTCCCAATCACATTTTGCTACTGGAGATGGAGAGTAGTTGTGCCTTCTTGTCTGGACTGGCAGACAAAGCCATGGAGGAAAAGGCAACTGTGAATTATGGATGAGGTCCGGCTCTTCAGAAGCAAGCAGCTCCATTACTCAATATACTGTATGCTCTGCTCTGTGGCAGCTTTGGTCTGGCTCTGGCTGTGAGGAAGCCAATGCTGCTGTAGGGCCAGGGGAACAAAGGGGAACAATCTAAAGTTGAATGAATGAAGATAAAAAAGCCCATATCAAAGAAGTCAGGAATAGAGGTGACCTGAATTCTTGCCTAGGAACATTGTAAGCAGAGCAGAGACACATGCAGGCGCTACAGATGATTTTCCCATCTTTTAAAAAACAGCCTCAGAAGAAGGCTAATAAAAACAGTGGGCTAAAATCCATGGCTCATTAGGGGAGTTACTTTTATTTCCCACAGACAGTTCCCTCCAACCACCAAACTGTCTTGGCTTTACTCATTCTTTTAGACCACACTACTTCTTAAATTCTTCTCCCCAAATGTATTTTAAGGAATATGGTTTGGTTTACCAGAAGCAGGGATTCTTGCAGCATATACTTTCCTCTCATCCAAACTCCTTTAGAAAAGAATTAGCCAGACTTTCTTGTGTGTTTTCCTCTTAGTCTTGTTAGCTTAAGACTTTAGACAAACTTTCAAGTCCTGTAAGCCAGTGTGTTGACAATGGAATAGCAGTAACACTTCTCTGGGTTATAGTACTCAGCATTGTACACTATTCCTCACTCCAGAAACTCCTGTAAAGACCATCTTTGGATCTAATGTTTGGTCACAAATTGCATACTATGTGCTGCAATAAATCCCTGAAATCCAGTTTTTGTCAATATGCTGTCATTGTAAGAATATTATTCTTTTCCTTAAAGAATTTTCTAATCAATATGGATGGAATAAATAACATTGTAAAGCTCATACAGTTCATTTTTCAAGGAATTAGAGATGAGAGTAGACATTCCCTCTGGAGTGGTCACTCAGTAAAGGTTATATGAATATGCATATTTTGCTAAGAAAAGACTGCAAGCTTTGTAGCATTTTCAGATGTAACTCCCTTATGTTTTGGTTTGTCTCATCATCTAAAAAAGCTACACATGATTATTGAGAAGATCACAAAACAATGTCTTATAACAGTTAAGGATATCTGAATGAGTTGAACAAAATGATACAGACAAGCTAAGACACCTTTCACACATTTATGCTAAATTCCAAGAGAATTTTCTCCAAGAGTTGGTCTAAAGTTTACACATCTAAGTCTTTACAGAGATGGATGAGAAACCAAACTGTGTTTCTTCCATCCAGGTAAAAGTCTAGAAGTATCAGAAATATCATGAGTGTGATTATTGCCAGGAGGTTGTCAATTCAATTTAGAGATCAAAAACAATATAGAAACATTCTGTAACTCTATTTTTTAAGCAATATATAAGGAACAGATAGACGTAAGTTAGCTTAGCAGCTTTCAGAAAATGTTTGAATGTTTTTGTGGACTGGTGCGACTACAATAATAAATGAAACAGCTTAGAAAAAGAGGACTTTGGGCACAAAGCTTTGGATTGGGTGCTAATGGATATCAACTAAGATGAACGTTTCTTTGTAGATGGGTTATCCCTAATTTCCTGCTAGTAGAGGTTGTTACACCTCAACTCACTTTGTCTTTTTTTAGCAAATAACATGATTTGAGAAAAAATGGGATCTGCTGAATTTTGAACAGAGAGAAACAAATTCCATTTAATAATATATGGTATTTTGTAAGATATTTGCTGAAATAAATTCTACTGAATTCACAGTCTAACTGTTGCTTACAGTTGGTAGTAACTATTAAAAGCACAGAGAACAAACAAGCATACAAATTCCTATTTGATTTTCAGCTTCTCCTTCCTGAAAAATACCAGAAAGGACTAAAAATGCTAACTTTCCAATGATACGATTAGTTCTAAAGGGACTTAAGGAACTGCCTTTCTTTCATAAGGTTTTAAAACCAGATACTGACAATGAACTTGGCAGCTTTGTAGAAAGCTTCAATATAGTGAAAAAAAATAAATTAAAACAACCCTCTTCCTACGTGCATTTTAATAAGAGTATGAAAGTGTGTTCCATTACAGCTCTTTCTCCTTCCAATATGTGACACTACATTACACTGAAATGAAGAAGCCAAATGCTGAAGAAATTAACTGTCAAGGGGATTTTATCAATAAATAATTGAGTGCAGTTTTTGAGGATGTTTGAGGTTGGTAAAGTTCCCCCTACAAATGCCATGGTGTCTTGTTATGTGCACTTCAATTGCTACTGCATGCAAGACATCACCAAAACTTGATCGGTGAGGCAAAGATTTGGGCTATGGACATATTTAAAACTAAGTGAAAAAAAAAGAGGACAAAGGAAAGAAGTTGTATTTTTATTCTGGCTTCTCACAGTTACACCATGTTGGTTCATCTGCTTTCAATACCTTCTGAACCTACTGACCAATCTGATCCATATTAGAGAGGCACGTTGCTACCAAATCAAGTCTACTTAATCTGCAAGTACAGAAAACTTCTCTGAGGAAAGAGATCTTGCTAAGGGCAAACTACAGTATGACACAGTGTACTAGACACAAAGAGTTCATACACAAGGGGAAGGCGTAGAAGGTGGGACGAAAGGAGAGAGGCCAATCAGAAGTGTAATAAAAACTTGAGAAGGAACTTAAATCGCCCTGGACACCAGGGTATCCAATCAACAGGATATATATCTATTAAAAAGCAGGCTTCGTTAGTTTCACTGCTCGTGGAGCTGTATGTTTACAGTTTGGGAGGAAATGGCCTGAAACGTAGATGACACAGGAAGAAAGTGACGGTTTAGTGCAAGGTTTATAATAGGTTCATAATAAAACTACAACTTCTTCTTAAAGCTCCTGGATAGAATTACAACCATCATACACTTAATGTAGTAGGCATTCACTAATCAGGGTACATAAAGCAACCAAATAAAAGGGTATGCTTTTTTAAATTACAGCAGGGGTGATCAAGTTTATCTAAAGGGGAAAAAAAGTCTTGCCTGGGGGATGCTGCCTGGGTTGGCGCTGAAGTTTCAGCACAGATGCTTTAGAAAAGCTCAGACGAGTGTTTGAGATGTCACAGGCAGGGCTGAGCTTGTGTTGAGGCAGGGGACTTTGAGTCCAGCAAAAGGCAAGCAGAAATATCTTTATTATCAAGGCTCTTATTTCATGGAGACAAATTTAAAGCAGTTTTGACTGTCTGATTTAGCTGCCTGATCATTTTGCTGAGTGCCTTTCCTCTCTGCTTTATGAGTAGCAGCAAACAAGAAAATAGGTCCAGAAAAGTTATTTGTGACTCAACAAGATCTAGAAGGTTGCTTCCATAAGAGGATTCCCCTTCTGCAGAATGCTACCTGCCAGGCCACACTGCCAGGTTACAGACCACAGTGCAGTCAAAAATATTAGTGGAGGTTTTGGCGCTACATGGCCCACTGGTACTCTTTTTAGATTTTGTTTACATTGTTTCTTTTTTAAATTTTATAATTCCCTTCCCTAGTAGCTGTTTAATCTGGTTCATGTTCATCTTTCCATTTAGTATGACCAGTTGTAGACAAACACTTTCCAGCTAGTTTGCATATTCATGAATCCACACACAGAACAATTGCACTCACGTTCTTATTTTTGTAGAGGTGTTTTCCTGTCCATTTGCCAAGTGTGGGCTGTACCTCTGCAACATCATCAGTAGATGTGTAACTTCTGGCATGTACCCTGCAAAAATAAAGGCACCCTTTGAACCTAAAGGAAGATAAAACCATTCAGATTCATTTAGTCGCAGATACCCACTGCAATAGCTTTCATCCATATTAAATGTGACTGCATCACAAAAAAATGTCAGACATTTACAGAATCGACATTAAAAGATAAAGAATTGAAATGCTAACACTTTGACTAACAGTCAAATTAGAAAAAAACCACAAATATATTTCAGATAACTTAGGATGCTTCCAGGCTCAAGCTCTACAGCACTAACAACTTCTAGTAAATGTAAAATGCTTCCTTTCACGTGTAGTTTTTCCCCACATAGTTTCTAGAATCTCTTTAAATGTTAGTATGGGCTGGTGTCCCAGACATAATTTCTGAACTAAACAGGCCATTGATACAATATAGTAAGGGTACATTGACCTAAAAGAGTCTGAATTTGTAATGGCATACAGCTCACCACCAGTGATCTCTTATAGATGGAACATTTGCAGCAAATTCCCCATGGAGCCATCAGTTATGATGCAGAGGACAGCTCCCCCAAACACATCTGTTTTCTGCAGCTTGTATTGTACAGGCAGAGTAGAAAGTGAGGCTCATGTGGAAAAGTAACGCCTCTTTTATGTCTTGGACTACAAGGGAGGGCAGAAAACACATTGTTTTGAAAGGTCAAAGGAGTGATATGCCTGTGGCTCCTAAGGTACTCAAACAACTCAAACACACCCCTACCTTGGCTTGGCCTTGTTTAAGGAGTTTTCCATTACCATGTCTGCAAGCACTGCTCTCTGGAAATAGGCAAGGCTGTGAGCTCTGACTACAGCTTCTTGAGGGCTCTGAGATGAAGCTGTCCTGTTTGCAGACATGGTTGCAGTCCCACCTTCCTTGCCACTAGAGCCTGCGTAATGTACATTGGCACATAAGCATTAACAGGTGCGGTGCAGCAAGTAGCCCTGTGCAGCACAGTGTGGCATAAATTAGCATCCTATTTCAGGCAGGAAAGGGATTAAGAAAGAGGCAGAAGAACAGCTAATAATGATGGTAACTAAATTAGTCAGCAGGAGATGAGCTGCCACCTTAAATCTCAGGAAGTTTTTCACTCTCCTATGTGTGTCGATGCAGGAGAAGACCTGAAGTTAGCTTCACATAGGGCAAGGAGGAGTTTAAAGCACTTATGAGCAGCACTGCTCAGCCAGTGAGATGCTACAAACAGCAAATGCAATGCTTAGCATTCCCCTTCTTCCAATACTTCTCCTCTTCTCCTCTTTTGGGAAACGTTAAGTGGCAGCACAAAGAAATTCTAAGCAACTGAAATGAAGCACTGGTTAAAGAACAACTACAAAAAGCAGAGACATACTGCTCAAAAGGATTTTGAAAGAAAGATCCCTAGTTTGAATGGAAAATGTCTCTAAATCCTTTAAGCTGCTTTGAAAACCTCAGCCTCCATGATATGGTTTACATTTAAGGTAACAGTGTTATTCTGAAAATAGACAGAACATAAACTTACCTAAAAGAAAGAGAAATAGAAAAAAACACAATTCCCCTATAATTTGAGGGTGGGGGTGAGTGGGGTGGTGGTGTTATTTTTAATTCAAATGTCAATTTATTTAGAGGGAAAACTCAAAATCTGAGCCAGTGCTTTTAGTATGGGAACTGTTTTAGAGCGGCACCATCAGGCCACAGGCAGAACCCAGATAAAAACCACAACAAAGGGGCTGTTCTTGAGGAGCAGAGCTCATACAGTTTTAAGCTGGTCTGAAATGAGTGGCTGAGATAGTCTGAATCACCTGCAACTACATAGGAGGCTCTGGATTTGGAAAGAAACTTTATCACCAGAAGATTATGTTACTGCCTAAGACAATTTAAAAGAAACCAAGTACTGCAGCAGGGATTCAAATGCTAACAAAAAAAATCACATGAGTTTGTTTATTTGTACAGGTGCCTCCTGCACTGGCACCATGGGCTACAGTGCTCACATATCATATACTGGGAAGCAGCATGTGCATATGTAATATACATCTATACAATATACAATAGCTCTACTTCTTTATGTACCTAACCATTCTGGCAACAAAATTCTTGTGAGGTAGGAGTAAATTCTTTATTTAATGAAAGCAATGTAAAAAGGATAGGTGGCTAGGTGTTATACAGAGGCTGATGTCAAAGACGTATTTAAAAATAATTTGGAGTGTGAAATAAAAAGAGCATTTATTATTAAAAATATAAGTTTCTTAGAGAGGATAAAGAACAGCACCGAAAGAGATTTAAGCCTCGTTTGTGTTGGAGGATTTATTAGTTCTTGAAAAGGAAGATTTCAAAGAAACTAGTAATGAATGAGGGAGTAATTACATACCGAGTTTGCAGAGAATAAACTAATTATATAAATATGGTATGTTATAGGCCATCCACCTCCCCTCAAAAGAACCGAATCGTCAAATTACGGAGCCAGAGACCAAACATTATATTTATACTGTTACTATGCAAGATTTAATACAAAATCTAAAAACATTCTGCAATAACACATATCACTCTTTCTGGTTTGAAATTGAGGGCCATAATATGATATCATGAGACTTGACGTTGCTTGTCAGTATTTCAATCCCAAGTGACAGGGGACAGAATGAGAGGGAATGGTCTCAAGCTCCATCAGGGGAGGTTTAGGAAAAAAAAATTTCACAGAAAGGGTCATTGGGCACTGGAACAGGCTGCCCAGGGAGATGGCTGAGTCGCAAGGGCGTTTCATGACCTTTCCTCTCTCCCTCACCAGTGACTAAAAATGGTAATTTTTAATTCTGTAGCAGCAAGGGAAATTGCATACAAAGGGAAAAAACCTACGTATTGGGAAGAGATTTAGGTGATATTTTCAGCTCCTGACATACTAACATCCAAGGAAAATCTCTATTCATGAAAAAGGTCTCAATACATTGAAAAATGCTCAACACACACACACAACCATGACAACAGAACCAGAAAAGAAAGAGGAGGCAAAAGGCAGAATGTTCAAAGCTTTTACACTTCTGTCAAAGTGCCCATCTGTTCCAAGAAGTCTCTGCTTGATTACCTCCTGCCCATTGCCCAGCTCAGCCTACATCTAGAGTCTCTTCTTCAGCATCAGTAACAGTGGTCAAGGAAGTAAAGGAGAGTGTTGTCCGTCAATCACACAAAGCTGAGTCTCAGTGACTGATATTGACATATTTTCATGCATTTTTTTTCTGTCATCTTGTAGACATCAAACTTTGGAGCTGAGTTGACATCAGTTCATATGGTTAGTGCTCGTTAACATTAAAAGGAGTTTAGTATGTGATTAAAGTTTGCAATTTAATAAGTAATTATACACTGTTACTGCAGTCCAGCGTGCTGTACTTTTCTTCCTACAGCACTGACATGCATACAAAATCAGTGAATCCATTTGTGTTGATGCCTTCATTATATGCTCTGTTTGTGTTTGCACCCTCCCAAAATTAAACATTTAAGAGGCAGTTAATAAAACTAACAGTTAAATAAGACAAATTAAACACGATTTCTGAAGAATGTGTTAAAATTTGGTATTAGGATTGTTATAAACCAAGTTACATTTTCTTCCATTTATTGTGGTTCCAAAGAACTTTTTACAAGATTCTAACTAATTCCTGAAACAATGGCCATATTTTCAGTGGAGAAAATTATATTGGCACATTCATCATTTTCAATGACACAAAGCTGTGAAGCTGCCACTGTTTTCAAAGAGAGAAAATTTCCCAAAAGTTTAAGGCATTCAGACTGGCTTTGCTCATTCAGCTCAAATCCCGGCTGGGAAACTAGACCATATCAGAATGAATCAAAATAATAGCAATAAAAACCTTCCATATATGGTGTATAACAACTTATTAAGTTAAATTCATGCACTATATTTTCTTCACAACTAATATATATGTAGCCCTCTACATGCCAGTGCACTAAGAGGCATTCTGTTCAGTTGATGCTGTGGGACCCAAGTTTTTGGATGGAATTGGCTAGTAATTACTTTTTTTTTCATCTGCTAAAGTTGCCCACATAACAGTATTTTTCTCACCAGCAGGTGAGCAGTCCTTTAAAATTAGGATCCAATAACACAACTACGTGTATCTTTTTGGAGTGAATGTCAAACCTAAATGGCCACTACTCTAGAAAATCTTTTCCTTTGTTCTGCATCTTACCCTCAGCACATCTTGCACATAGCACGTGTCACGTCTGCAATTTTGCACATGTGAATAGCAAACCAATGTCATCAGCTGAACACAGCCCTGGTTGAGATTAATTGAAAAGCAAACAAACAACCAGAAAAACCCTGAAGAGAGATTTTCCCCATCTCAGTATATTAGAAGAGGGATTACTACTGACAGCAACTTGAGAGAAGAAGAAATAAAGGACAGTGAAGGGGGAAGTAGTTTGCAGTACTCAATCAGTATGCAGCATCAGACTCTTAATTTGCAAAAGCTCTGCTGTAGATGACATTCCAGCATCACTGATAGCCACTTTGCTTCCAATGACTGTAGCTACTGCAGATACAAAGTGATAAATTTTGTAGTTCTGGGAAGATTTCCCCAAAAGAAAGCACCTGTTAAAACTTTGTTTACCCACTCGGTGTTCACTAAGACAGAGCATTAACAAAGGGGAATCAATTTCCACAAGTTTCCACATGAACATGTATATGTACATTCTTGGCTGGTATACAGCATATATTCAGTTTGTTTGAATTAGCTTTACCTCTGTTGTTGCGTACAGCAAAGACACAATAACTTAAATTATGTTGTTAGCTCTATCTCTGAGCTTATCACCAGTGACTCGGACATAACCCTTTCCTTCCTCATTACTCCAGCCCCTGTAGCAAGAGACTAATACAGTCTCCCACTGAGATGTATTAGCTGAAGCCTGGTAGGGAAGCAGGTTCGTATGGGATCAGAGCTTTAGCCACCACTTGTCCACATTCTCCTGGTCAAAAAAAAAAAAAAAAAAAAAACAAACCAAAAAAAACCAACCAAAAAAAAAAGAGATCACCTGGCTGTATTTTTAAAATAAACTCACCACCTAGTTAGCCTGTGGTAGCTCAGGGAATATTCTAATTTCCTTTCACAAAAATAGAGTAGATAATGCTAACCTCCAGGAAAAACAAACAAAAAAAACCCCAATAGCAACTATATTAACACAGTTTAAAATAATCTTCTGAATTTTCAGTAAGACAATATAAAGCAATGTCAAAAGTCTCCCAGCAAGTTTACTCAATAAAGGCTCAATTACAGACCTCCTAAAAATGACCAAATCCTGAAAATGTCTCACTTGTAAAACAGCAGACAAAGGCAGGCAATGAATGCCACCCACTGCAGACAAATACCTGACACTAGTCCACTGCTAAGTTAGTAATAGACATAATATATACCCCGATTCAGTGCTCTGTACCTTCCCTATGCACAGTGGCATGCACTGAATCCTAGGTCATTGGATTTTTCTCTGCCTTTCTGCCACAATGGGTTTAACAAGTGTTTCATTCTGGTGCTAACCCTGAGCAGCTTCTATCAGTACCACTTCAACCTCGAAATGTCTTCTTAAAATGCTGCTCTTCCTCCAAATAAAATCATGTTGATCCTCCCCCTAAACTGAAATGTGAAACATTTAAAACAATAAAAATCACTGTACTGGAAAGCAGCATTGTTTATTTTTCATACAGTGCATGCAAGCATACAGCAGACCTTTAAAAGTTCTAAATTCATTCTGACCTTCTTCATCGGTTATTTACTTTGGGCCTTGAGGAAATGCTTAGCTTAAATGGCCTTTTTCCCTTTCAGAAATCTAATCTTCCAGAAAAATTCCACTGGACAGCAGGTTTTGTAATGGAATTACTGTAGTTAATTCCTATCACAGCAGTTCCTTAATGAAAGGCTGGAAGAAAGTAAACAGGTACTGCATTCTGCAGAAGGTGCTGTAAATATGTGTCTTGGTTCAGAAAGGTGTGTCATCTCCCCATCAAGATAATTAATGGTCTCTTGAGTCAGGCAATTAAAGGTTGCAATAATAATCTATAAGATATCTTTCTTTGTTTCCCAATTAAAACTTTTCAGCCTAATTAAAAACATGGTTGTGTCATGTAGCGTGGTGGTTTCCAACCAGTGAAATAAAATAATGGGTCTCAGTCAGAAAAGATAAACGGTTGAAAAAAAAATTACCCATTTATCACCATCCTATGTCAACATCAATATATGAAGTTCTGCTTCACGTAGTGGAGGAAACTATCTTTTCTTTAAGGTAACCCCATAATAGCTTTCTTGTGAGCTGAGACCCTCCTCTCTTATTACTTCTCTTCAGGGAAACCTATATCTGTTAAAGTCCTGTAACCAGTAGCCAATGGTTTGGGTTCAGTGGAACAAATGAGTCCAAAGTAATGTCAATTACATGAAAAAAGACAGATATATTAATTAAAACTTTTCAGAAACTCTTCAATATCATTGTCTGATGTGCTTACTATCAGCAGAGTATGTCTTCCATCTGGCATCTTTAACAATATGACACTTTTAGACTGTTTTTAAGGTAATTATGTCAAATATACTGAACATGATGGGGAGCAACTGGTATTAGTTTCAGATTAATCTCTGCACATTCTGACATTCCATTTCTGCCTTCAGAGACTGAAGTTGCTTTTTCTGTGTTGCTGGTCAATAACGTTTCTTGTTTTTCCTTTATCCTGCTAGCTGGGATTATAAAGGAACTCAAGGTTGCAGCACTGGTGGGGCTCTCCCAGATGAATAAATGGGGCAGAACACATTACTGTGACCTGGTCTCCCAAATGAGGGAAAAAAGATGGACCACATTATTTACACTCTCAAAGACATCCTGTAGCCTTTTCTGGCATTAGTATAAACATTTTTAAACTTAAACTCCTCCTTGCCCACTGCAGAGGTCTGGGGATTTATCATTCTTGTGGAACATCAGTGGAGTGCAGCAAAATCACATCACTCATCTGTTATATACTGAATGAGTTCTGTCTCCATTTATATCCCTGATCTCACTACTTAATTAGCGGTATCTAATTATTGTGAATAGCCTTGTATCTTTAACTAAATGAATGTGTGCAATCTCTCTATTTTTCTATTAAAAAAGGAAGAGGGGAGGTTGGTGATACCACACAGATAAATATGATGCACGGGAATATCTACCTGGATAATTATAGGAAACCTGTTCCCATCTTTCTGGTGCTCCCAGCTTCTGGGGAAATGAGTCAGAAATTCTGGGATCATCACTGAGCTGAGCTCAAGAAAGCTTAGAAAGGCAGCTGGGATGGTGGCTGCTGGGTAACACTGAGGAGAAGCAGAGCTTGTTCACTTCTACCTGTGATGCAGAGCATTAAGATACTCAAACAGGAGTCGTTTGAACCCACCATCAAAACCTTTCCCCTCTAAGACCACAGGCACCCACAGGATGCTTCCATGTTGATGAGACATGAACAAGGAGATACTGTCATTATGCTGGTGTCATTCACTCTAATTAACTTGCATTTCACTGAACAATAATAAACATAATTTACACTGAACATAATTTAACTTGGTCAGGTTAAGCTGTCTTACACCTTGAAACTGTCTACTCTGCAGCTCCTCTGGCTCCCAAGCTAACAAGGGCATTCATGGGGATCACTGCATGGCTGCAGTTGTCATCAGAATTCCACAGGTACAGAATTATGGTGCTAGCATCTGCTATTTTTATTACAAAACTGCTCTGCTCATAGGTCTACTTGTCATTTGTCAAGCTTCCTAAATTTTACCTTACTAAAAAGATGATTTCCGATATATTTGGACATTTGCATCAATGCTGCTATAAAAACAAACAAATGAATAAATATATCAAATCTGGACAGCGTTTTTCTGTGTCACATTCTCTAGGAAACTCCATTTTTGCTACAGATTAAAATTATTCACTATAGAAAAATGCATTTGTTCTTGCTCCAGACATAAGCTCTTGATAAAGGACTTTGACTACAGTTACACATGTGATTCTAGTTTGAGGTTTTGTATGTCTAAATCATCAGGTCTCTGAACTACTTTGATTTGAATCAAATTGTTGTTCCTTAAATCAATCATATGAAGCAAGATCAGTCACTATCAGCTGCGGTAGAATGGACAATTTCAGACTGTGCTCCTTGTATCTTACGGCACTATGCAAACATCACACTTACCTCTTGTAGGAAGAGGAAATGAAAAATGGAGGATTTGACAGAAGGCAACTAGCTGGGTCCTCTGGAAAGGGCTGTTGGTTGAGAGCTAGATTAGATCAAAGAGACAACCTTTACCCTTGGGTGTTTCAGACAAAACCATGTTTGTATATAATTTTACAGCTGAATCTATGAACAAGAATAAGGTTCACTTCTAATATTTGACTTTATATGAGAAAACTATGAGCTCAGTGGCCTCATCAGTTATTTCTATTCTTATATGTGTTATTGTTAAGTCTCAGTACTAGATTCAATTAGTTGTGAGAGAAGGCCAGCTTGCATTTAAAAAAAGAGAAAGATCCCACAAATTTCTGGTTCTCAGCATTGCAGAAAATCCCACAAACCTGAGCTCTGAATATTCAACTACAGTGAGAAAAATAAAAATTTAATGTTCTCATAAATTTGGAGGCCTTAATCCTGTTTATTGACTGCTTTGGGCTAAGCAAAGCAGTACGGATGAACAGTATATCAAATTGTAGATAAAATTTCAAGGCAAGAAATGCTATAAACCTGTGCATAAGCAACCAACAGCTTTGTGAAAAAGATAAATGGGGACACTGCCACAGGTCTGTTTGTCTTTACCTCTGTCTCTTTCCTGGAAAGATTCACATCTGCAACATCAAATTCACATTTTCTCTGTGTCTAAAGGCCACATTCAATATGTGAAACTCATGGCCTGCTCACAGGCAACACATAAACCCAAAAGTTTGATAAAACTGGAAGAGCTGTTTGCTGCAAATATTTCATTTGGCTGTGATTATGAGCTAATTCTTACCTAGTCTGAACCTGAACCAAATCCCATAAACATCAGGAAGTTTTTTTATTGATGGGAATGAGGTCTGGCCAAATTTTAAAATTTGTCATTATGTACTAATGGACTTCCCAGTGCCCACTCAGAAACATGTATGTATATATGTATGTACAAATATAAAATATTGAAAGTGAAGGTGCTAAATCAGCCAAAATGATAAACAAACACCTTGGTCCATGAAAGCTGAAGCACCTCAACTTCCTACAAAGGAGAAATGAACAAAACTCCCTGCGAAAACAGGATACTTTTCATATCACCTTCTCCAAAAGCCACCTTGGAAGCATGCTCAGCAGGACTAATAGTAGGAATAGCATTTCTGGAACAAATAAGAGCAAAAGCCTGGTGTCAGGGCAAAGACTGATCCAGATGGGCTGGATGGGGTATCAACACAAGTCTCAGCAGGTGGGTGCCCACAGAAAAAGGGATGTCAGGATCTATGCCATTTAGTGCTCAAGAAATGTTTGGCCAGGTCTGCTTTTAATGGTCTTTTTTTTTTTTTTTAATAGTTTAAATGGCAAATTGTTTGCTATATATTGCCACTTCCAGGTCTCATATCCAAGGATGGTTGCATATCTACCTTCCTGGCTAGAAAGTATCATACAGACAAGCTTGTTCACTGCTCTGGAAGGGCGTTATCAGGACTGGATCAAGCTTAAGGTCTTGAAGGACAAACAAGGCAAGTTTGTCCACTGCAGTCATTATTTACACAAACTCAGGCATACATTGCTGCAGGCGTCTGTTCAGCTTCTGTTTGGAGGTCATTTTTATAGCCTGAAAAATAGAGTTCAACTATGTGCTTAGAGAAAACTTGAGATTCTGGATGAGATGCTTTCTGAAGAGAAGCTGTCTTGCTCATATTCTCATCTGCAGTTAACTGTCCCTATTGTTAATCAATCACTGAACTGAAAGCTTAGGATCTGAATCTTTTACTTCCTATGCAGTTCAGACTCCTGCTTCAACAGTAAAGGTTTCTGTCGGTATAAAATACATCATTAAGGGATATGTAGGGGCTAAATGTGTACACACACAATTGATAAAGACAGATCTTCATGTTTGAGCCCTTAAATTCAGATTCAATTGTACTCTGGGAAAACAGAGATGCCAGAAAGAGATATGCCAAACTCATTCAAAGTCACATGCTGCAAATTGGTCATAAAAGCTTGACACAAGGTGAAGATGCTTTGTTATGAACATTTTCACCTTCTGCGAGGTAGTTTAGGAACAGCCTGGTTTGGGAAGACAACCACCAGGTACCTGAACGCACGACACAGACCTGGGATTATATGGTAAACTACAGATTCTAAAGCAATGAAATGATAAAGACAGAAAAAACAGGATGATCTGTTTTGAATACCAGACTCTTCTGGGATTCAAATCTGTAACATTTTTTATTTCCTTCCCGAAATGTTAATTAAAATGTGCAACTAAGTAAGTGCCAAAACAACTTTTAAAACTTCTAGTAACCCCACATTGACAGAAAAGAAATATCACAGAATGTGCTTCATTCCCTTTGATCTATGATTTATTGATGTACAGAATGAAATAATCATTAAAACAGACTGCTGTTTCCCCTTGATTTGTCATGTTTTTAATTCATATTTTAACACATTAATAAAACTGACACTATTAATTATTTTCTGAAATACCAAATATAGTTGAGATATAACCTGGCATGGGTTATGTTTGATATTAAAATAGCAGGAGGAATTAGTTTGAGCAAAATATGATCTACGTGTGCTTGTAATGATATTCTACATTCTATCGCCCCAAACAACTCCCTAGTGTCCTTCACTACTTTGAAACAACTTCAAATTACAAATGCAATCTTCACTTCTAAGCAGCTGTAACATTAAGCTCATGCTGCTTTGGCATTTCAAACAAATACATATATTCATCATCTTTGCTTTGGATGTAACGTATAAATATATTGGACGGGAACAGGAACCTGTTTTTCTCAAATGACTACTAGTCCTGGTCTTCAGTAGTGTTTTTTTCTGTAACAACAGTTTGGTTTAACAATCCACAAGGCAGCTCTGGTCTGCCACTAACTGCTGTGCAGTAATAATAGGAAACCTTATTCATTTTTAAGAGCAATGCAGTCAGTCTTATGAAAGGCAGACTCATAATTACAGCTTCTAACTTGGAGGAGGGTATGTTGAAATGTGTCTATGAAAAATTAAAATTCATATATTGGTCAGAAAAACACTGCAGAGGTATGTTCATTTATGTCAGCCAATTATTTCACCCTCAGAGATGAATTGTAAAGTGTTGCTCAAAATCAGAATGATCATCTTTTACAACTGTATTGTTATACTGGTCACATTTGAGATCTAGCCAATTCTAGTTATGAAGAGCTTATTGTTTAGAAACAAAAAAGGTTTGTTAACTCACTAGTTCTAAAGAAGTTACAATTTCAAATAAATAAACTATTTAAAACACCACTTAATATGAATACCCAGAAGTCTGTTCTCTTTCTCAGTGTAGTTTTTCAAAAGCCTATAGCTAGAGAGAAAGGCAGTTTCTGACTCAAAACCAGTTAAGTGCCTCAAAAACCAGCAAGCAGTTCCCTCTTCTCTCACTGCTGCTCAAATGTTGTCATTAAAATAATTACAATCTTTTGGATTTCACTGGAGCCAGACTTGCATGTTTCCTTTAATGTCAATCCTGAAATGCAAGATGGGCATAACTATGTATTACAGCATCAAAAAGAGCAAAATAGGAGGTTTGTGAGCAGGCAGTTTTTGTCTAGTCTCTCACTGTTGCAGGCAGCCATGACACACTAAGTTAGCTGGGTTTGGACCCAGAGGCACAGTTTTGCAATTACACCGTGTCTGGGTGCTAAAATAAATAGTGCCCCAGATGGACTCAAGTGCAACAGTGTCACATGGAGATTTCAGTTTCTTTTTCTACAGGGACAGATCCTCTTGCAAGACAAGGAAATTGAAATAGCCTGTGCATAACTATTAAGAGTACACAATTGGGGTCTGAAAGTTATCTTTTGTTCCCTGAGACACGGAACAGAATCTTAGATTTAATCAAAATGCAAAAGACTCTAAAATCCCATCAAACCTGAAAAGAGTCCTGGTAGAACAGCAGATTTCAGGGATGGAGAAAATGGCAGTATTGAGCAGGAGCTGGGGGTCCAGAGGGTCTGGCAGTGAGAGATTGCTGGCTGTTCCCGTGTCTGCCCATCCCTCCCACTGCAGGAGCAAACCAGCTCGCTGCTTCTGGTGTAACACCCAACAGGAGCAATGTCTTGAGAAGACCAAAACCCATCGAGGCCTCACCTGCCAGCACTCCAGGCAGCTTTCTCTAGTTTACCTGGATATTTTAGAAGACACGTGTCCAGAATAGATAAGGATTTGTAAAGTTGTCTATGTGTCCCTGAAAGATCCACACCTGTGTCATTTGCATGTTTCTCTCATGGCAGAAAACCAACGAACACAAGACCTTTCCTGGAGAGTTGAGAAACCGCAAATCTGCTATACTGTGATATGTCTTACACAGAGAACTGCAAAGACAGCTTTTGTCTTGGTCCTTTTGAACCTTAGGTACCAACTCAGGCCTATTTGAAAACAGAGAGCTCGTTAGGAGTGTCATATAGGTCTTGTGACGCTCTGACTTTGCCAGAGAGAGGAAGAAGTGATGTCCAATTATTACATACACACATTATCTAGCAGTCTCAAATTCATGTATTTTCTATCAGAAACAACAGAGTTGGGTTTGGGGTTTTCTTTGGTATTGATTTGTTTTTATATAAATCAGCATTTCATCTGACCTTTAAAACTGAAGTATCCATAGTTCAGCAGCCGCCAAAGCCTTTGCCATCAGGTAATTATGGAACCGTGATTCAGGTCTGTTTATCAACCAACCTCAGACAGGAAGTTCTGCAAATAAATTGTAGCTGCTTCTTCATTACCTGTCAGCAATTTCAGCTACTGGAGTTTGAAAGCCACCAACATTCCAAAGTAACATTAAATGCTGACTGAAAATACAAAAGAAACAGTACAACAGTAGGTCAGGATCCTGCAGACTCTCCAGCAAGGGCAAGTCTGTGTGATTCCTAATGTTGTACTTCCAACATCATGGCTAAAATTTCAGGGCCAGCCCAAGAAAGGGACTGCATAAACTTCATTTTCAACAAATTAATGACACCAAAAAACACTCTCTGGTCTAGAATAAGCATCCAATTCTCTAATGTGTTATGGAGAAGGCTTTAAACGCAAGTAAGATCAGACCCTATATTGGGATGGAATTGATGCTGGTAAGCAATCCTGTCAATTACTTTTTCTTCACTAGAACTGAACAAATATGCAAAGGAAGAACCCTTCAAGATGTTTATAAAAATTGTTATTTGAAATATCATTGCAAAGAGAAAACAATCCTTAATCTAGCAAAATGGAGTTTACAGCTGTGGGCACAAGCCCATTTTTAATATGTAACAGGAAAAAAATCAGCAAGAGCTCGAGGACACAAGTTATAAATATAAAAGTAAAAATAACTTTAGTCCTAGCTATGGTGTAGCTGGGTTTTAGGGCCGTGCTTGTGTGCACACCCAAGGTACCAGCATCACTAATTCTCCAAGTGACCCGGGAAAGCCCAGGCAGTCTCCATACAGATGGGATAAGGGACCAGCTTGAGAGCACAGGCCAGCTGGAAAGGAGGTGATTGACTGAACCATCATAATTAAATTTTTGAAAATTGTTACAGGAATTTTCTGGGAGGTAATTTTGGACTCTTACAGAAATGGCCCCAGACAGCTTCTGCTGTGTTTAGTCCAGCCTAAATGCCTAAATGTGTTTGTTAACATCATGGGTGAAGAAACTGTCCCTGCCCTCCAGACACACCCCTTGGTGATTTCTGTTGCAGAAAGGATCAAATTGTGCATCACAAAGACATTTGTAAACAGTTAATAGAAACTGTTTCTGCAGAAATAGTACATGAGAAGTCATTTGTATGTAGTTAAGCCATCAAAGAGATATTTTGTCTATACCAATAACAATGCCATACCAATAACAATGAACTAAACCCTGTGCTGGAGCAGTCCCCTAGCATTGCAGGCCAGTTGAATTATTTTGCAGCACAGTAGTTGGGGGACTTACACCTAAACCAGAGAAAGACACTTCTACAAGGACTCTTATAACAGAATATTTCACCCTCATCCAGGCAGCAACCATCCATCCTTTTTTGGAGACTGGATTCCCCATAAAATCATTATCTTATGCAAAGACTTCCTGAATTACTCCCCTTTTAAAGAAATACTGGGAATGCCTGTGCAATGCTATCCACCCACAGCCCCTCAAGATTGGCTCATGTATTCTCCTGAAAAGAGAAAGGCCTAGGGTGCCCTAGTTATTCTGGTTTAAGTATCCAAAACACTACTTACAAAACTTGTTTACATTACAGTAATTACTTTGTAACAGCCTGTATGTACATATCCAACAGGAGCAGTGCTAAGCACTGGACAGAGTTAAGGAGGTCGAGCCGACCCTACGAGAATTATCAGGCTATTTACTTTGCATATGCCTCAGTTTCCCTCTGAGAAGAACGGGGTAATACACAGCACTCAGAATTTGTGGATGATTTAGGAGCGGGACATTATTATGAGTCTTCTCGCCTGGTTTTGACAACCACTGATAATAGGTCAAAAGCAAAGCAAGTTTTCATTAATTAAACATGAATCCTTCCCTAATACAGTGGGACTGTGCAGTGTGTACGATGATTTTGTTGTCTGATATCGTTACCCTTTATGATCTCATATTTTATGGTAGTTAATGCCATTGGAAGAAAACACGATTAGAGCAGAAAGCAGCTTCAAAGCAGCTGTTGCTTAGTGCATTCATCACACTTGCCACATAGCTGGATTTTTCCTCTCTACAAATATAAACAATCAGTGCAGGTAAAGAGTTAGCTGCAAATAGAAGCACTTTATCTGAACTACTGTGTACCCAGTTTTTATCAGTGTGCTGGGAAGTGTAGTTAGAGTGGGATAAGTTATGTGGTGTGGGCTTAGGCATTAATGAATATGAGAAACTAAATTATTGAATTCTGCAATGCAAATTATTTTTTGAGCACAAATTCTTCATTTTTGAATGTTAAGGACTCATAAAAAATGTCAGTGGTTTATGAATTAGGCCATTAGCATGCAATTTGTGATTCAAACAGCACCACAGCCTCATGTAATAAGTGACTGAATAAAGAGCAGCCTTCCTCTCTACACTTGCAAAACAGTTTGCTAGGAATTTCTGAAGGTAAATGCAGGGAGATGTCACATGAGGGACTCATTCACTCTCTTTGGAGGTGAAAGGTTACGTAGTGTAAGGGTCCTGTGTATATTCCTAAGCGTGATGCCTTAAAATGTCGTATTTTTGTGGCCCACGCAATCATGGCAATAGGGCAAATGCAGGACATCTGCCTGTGTTAAACAGGCCCAGTGCTCTTCAGTCATCTTCTTCCACCTTGTGGGTCTATATGCATGTAACACTGGTCTACCAGCCATAGCTATGCTCTTTGCTAGAATTACAAATTAATTTAACTGTCACATGAAATCTCTGGAGACTAAAGAAAAATATTACCCACCCGTGCTGGGATGAACACTACCTTTTTGAATAAACACGTGTATCTTGATTAAAAACAATATTTATGCTGAGGAAGCATATCTGGAAGGTTGGCTAACCAACAAGGGATTAGGACACACAAAGTAATCTAAAAATGTCCCAAACATAAATATGTGCTGAAACTGCAGGGAAGAAAGCATTATTGAGGTGGGCAATTCCCAATTCAAACAGTAGTGCACTTCTGTTCCCATGTTGGTACTTCCAAAGATATCAAAAGTGCACAACTGTTAATAGAATAAAAATTCATAGTTGCTCATGACGACAGCAATTTTGGAGACAAAATGGTAAATATGAGAACATTTCTATGCAAGTTGAATATTGCTGTCATCTGAAAGATACCTCCTTGCAGCTGCTCAGTGTTTCAGAACGGGTTCTGCTACAGAAAAATTAATCGGAAACAAGAGGAATCAAAGGAATAGCATGAAGAGGCACTTTAAGCACTCTTGATATATAATGTACACTCTTAAAATAGTATACATGTATTATATATAATGCTGGGGTGTACAAAACTCCATGAAGGAAAGGGCACTGCCAGTTTGAGAATGTAGTTCTTTTAAATTTGTGCCTGTGGCATCAATGCTCCTCCCTTCCTCTGCTTACAAATGAGTGGCATGAAGGCAGACGCTTATTCCATTACAAAAGCTGACCTTTGATATGGTCTCTAATGAGGCAGAAGCTATAAATTCCTTGGTAGGGGATGTGCACTTCTTACAACAGAGCAGCATTCATGATAGCGCTTGTAGCAAACATGGGTAGGGGTTGATCACCTGGTGACTAAATAGAGGAATGGAAAGAAACCTTTGATTCAGAATCAGAAACTACAAGGATTTTTGGCTGCTCCTGCTGCTGGCTGTGGTTAGCTCTTAAGGCAGTGCGTCTTTTCTGTCTGCCTACCTTAGCAACGTAACAGAACTTGCCATGGGCCATATCCCAGAGACTCTGACCTGGCTTTCAAGCCTACAGCAACTCATGTCCTGGATTTTTTTCCTTTCTCCCTTCTTGCAATTGGATACACAAACATATATGTTTGTATCAGGCTGTTTAGAGATCAATATGTTGGGGGTATTTGAAAGACTGATAGATCAGGCCATTTCCACATTTCAGAGCAAGACTAGATTAACAGTCACTACCAGCATAGATCACCAATGGTTAATTAGTAGTCTTCATGAATAATTAGCATTACATATGAAAAACACGCAGTCCTCAAGAATCTTATTCTAAATGAGCCGAGAGCATACCACAACCAAGAGGTTGCTGCAGGTAGTCAGCACTGATTCAGAGTGGCCAAGCTTATGAGCTCTTTCCTGTCTTTCTTTTCTTCTTGTCCTGTTCTGCACATAGCGCATCTCACCAAAAGGAGCTCCATCTGCTTCTGACTGCTTATTTTTTTTTTGGGGGAGGGGGACAGGACACCAGGACTCGTTCTGGTGCTACCAGACACCTTGCTTGCTTGTTATGTGTGGTGTATATAGACACAGGCACACATAAATACGTGTAAGAAAAATATGTTTCCTTTTGTTTCACCATACATCTTTCTTGCTTGTCCTGTAACCTTTTATTCTTACTGATTGTAGGTGTTTTTCTGTACCGTCATTTAGGCAAATGTACAATTCTCCAATGACTGCTTTGCTGCTGCAAATTATTTCTATATTTCTGCTTGGATTTGTATATTTGCTGCTTATCCATTTAGTGGTGTTACAACAGCAGGGCATACTTACACATTATCGTCAGATACATTTTAGCAAGCTTAAAGGTTAATAATACCTTGCTTAATGTGCTTATACTTTATAGGCGCAAGGGGTTCCTCTGCTTTGGTTGTGCTCTTTAACATTCAGTGGAACTATTCTGTGGTCTTTTCAAATGCAAGTTTTTCATTACTGCTAAAACTGTAATTAAGGATGATGCTTTTATCTCTGCTTGTTTCACTCACCTGATGGGACATTTGCTGATGTGGAGTAGTCACAGCTTAAGGCTAACCTCATGCCCTCCACGGTTACGATGTTATAGCTGTTTGGGAGTTGTCCTTATGTCTTTTAAAGCAAAATTTAAAAAGGTATCCTTCCCCTCTCCCCTTGCCAATGGTTTAATGGGCTTGAAGACAAAGATCAGATGCAGAGAGCCTGGGCCAACGGCTAGCTGAAGTCAGTTGAATATAAAACATTTTAAAAACCAGAAACACTTATTTATGACTGCTTTCTGTTACCTAACCACAGCCACATGGTCCTGTTCAGCATCACAGAAGGCGATGTACCTGCCAGCACCCGTCAACTCCCATGACCAATGTTAATATCAGAGCACTTCAAGGACTTGCTTTTGCTGCTCACCACAACATCAGATGATAATACATATCCCTCCCTCACGGTAGGAAGCAGGGGACCAAGGAGACCAGGGTCTCTCAGGCATGAAACATTAATACTTAGTACCTGAAAGCACTGTCAGACTGCTTATACCAAGGGAAGAGGTATCTCTTCTCTTCTGGCCAGATGCTGAAGCTCAAGTACTGCAAAGGCCAGGAAATCACAAAAAGAAACCCCAGGAGTGGGCATGTAGTAGTTATGAATTACCAAGGAACCTAAGTGAAGACTCTAATCATTTTCAAATATTACCGTACCACCACCTTCTCTTGAAGTAGTCAATAAAAGCTCATAAAACATTCCCTTCTCCTGCATACAAACACATGTGATGACAGACCCCCTCTTAAAAAAACAGAGCCTTGCTTGCAAGAACAGTAACACTCAGAGGATGCATCCAGGTCCCATTCTCCAATGCTTAACATGCTTAATGTGTTCAAAGCACTAAAGCAACTCTGAGCAGACAGGAAAGCGAATCCTGTCCAACAAACGCTCTGTTGGTCTGTATCAGTCTGTATTTCCCAGCAGCACTGGGAAAACTGTCTCAGGGTGGGGGCTTCCAGCAGACAGGTTGCAGAGGGGGGATGGTAGCTGAGGTGGAGCCAAAAGCGCAGCACTCTCACATACTGAGAAACAAGAACTTGAAGGGGTTTGCACAATAAATAATCAGAGGCATAGTTATATTCTACTGTAATTATCTCAAATTATGGTCAATATGAGTTTTTAAACTAAGAAACTCGAGGGGAAAAGTTGCTTTGTCAATAAAAGACAGAGCAATAAGCCCAAGCCTATGGCCCTTATCACGATTAATCATGGTCAGTGGGTTGCGTTCATGCTCCAGTTGACCAGGACAGGTTTGATTCAGTGCAGATGTGTGGATTTCCATGACTCATGGAGATGTAGCAATCTTTTCTAAAATACCCTTGGTGCTGTAGGTTTTATTTTCATCATCATGTTTGCATAGTGTGTAAACCACCCCTTAACATGGCATGCAAGCATTTTATTTTTTACTGTAATATCACACAGAATATGTGAAAATCAAATTCTTGTTTATGGGAAAAGAGGAAACACACCATCTTACATTTTTTTCAACTGACCAATTCTGAATTTTTTTACAGCTGTTTTGTCTCCTCCAAGGCCAAATCTGTACCTCAACTTTTATCCTGCGATTTCTGCTCTCCTCCCTGCTGCATCCACCACCTCCTTCTCAGTGCTCCTGCTCTCATATCAGGCCTGTGTTTCTCTATGCTGCATCATTGTGCTCGAGTCATAAATATCCCATTCTACCTAGAACACCATCTTCTTAGTGATGCCTGTATAAAAGTACAGAACTCCATCACAGGCAAACACAAGTAAAAGAGATATAGGCACTTGATCTATTAGAGAAATTGCCATCACAGGTAAACCAAGTACAGCAAGAGCAGATCAAGAGGAGCTCAGACAAGCCAGACCTGCCCTGCCACCGCCCTAAGGCCTTGCAAACTCAGGACGAGGCAGCTATAGTCACAATGAACCATATGGAAAACTTGTACCTGACCTTGAAGCAAGTTAACTAGAAAATTTGTATTTCCAACTAGATCAGCTTTTCATTTATGAGATCGAATATGTAATCATAAGAAAGTAATTAAAAAAAGAAAAATACCACAGCTAGAGGTGCACATAGAAATGAAAACTGAAAAGCCAGACCATACAGCAGTAGTTTTTTCTTGGAAGGCCTGTGCAAGAAATGGCTAAGTGATTATTCACTATACACAGTGCAAGAACTCCTTCTCTCTAATACCAACCATCCCAGCATCCTAGCCTTTCAAAACCGCAGTCACATAGTCTTGCCTAGAAATGAATGATGGTTGCCTTGTGTAATAAAATATTCAGCTTCATACAATGCTTCATAAAGAAGAAAGTTCATGAATTTTTAAAATTATTTTGTAAATCACTCTGAAAACTGACAATGAAGGCTAACACCTCTGCCGGCATATAGTCATGCTCCACCTGACACAGGGATTTGTGGGAACTGTTCCCTACTGAGGTGTCGGAAACCTTCTTCTTTACCTGTTGGAAGTATTACCCCACACTTAGCATAGCAAACTATCCCACACAGTGAAATCTGCTTAGGCACTCAAGGGCAATTCTGTCATGAGAAGATGATTTAAAGGTTATCTGATAGGATGTGCCTACCTATGAAATAAGGCAGTAGGAAAGCTGGGTAGCAAGCTGAGCTACTTCCTGGTAGATTCCCACTAGAAGAAACAGGTAGCTTGAAGTGCTTTTTTTTTGGTTGGTTTGTTTTTCAGTACCCATGACTGTTTCTCTTCTTGGAAAGAAACTGGTGGGTGACTTAGTTTTAGTCTATATACATTACCACAAGTTACAGCAGTGTCCAGATAATTTGTCATGGAATCAGAGAAAGTCCCAGAAAGAGTAACTTGAGCAAATATCCCTCTGTAAGACGACAATTTCTGTAAAGCACCGCAGACACAAATGTACTATGTGGGAAGAAGGGCAATGCTTTCCACGCTCTTCTTTTCCCACTCTACTCACACCAAAGCAGCTGCTCATTATTAGG
The DNA here is from genome assembly GCA_033558105.1 of Coccyzus lansbergi. Taxonomy (NCBI): domain Eukaryota; kingdom Metazoa; phylum Chordata; class Aves; order Cuculiformes; family Coccyzidae; genus Coccyzus; species Coccyzus lansbergi. Next base: position 1,508,857 of record JAUMJK010000655.1, read on the forward strand.
GAGCCTGGAAATGGCTAATTCACAGTGCAGCAAGAAAGGAGAAGGTACACATCAGCAAAGCTGAAAACATTCATGAATTTAAGTAACAGCACCTGGAGGAAGGTGGGAAATATTAACATATCATCAACTCAATATATATCAACATTTAAAAATATTAGTTTCTATTGTTACACCTGTGGAAGAGGAGGGGGAAACCTCTGTTAAATTGCAGGTGATTATCTGGAGTGTTCTTTGGCATTTACTGCACTAAAACCCAAGCTGGCTGAATTTTTATTGCATGGTGCTAGGTAAGTCCTCCCTCCTTATTACTAGCGTGAAAGCAGCATAAGTGAGAATGGGTTTATTGTGCATCTTTCTCCCAGGGCTGCTGCAGAAAGGGCCAGCAGCCTTTGGGTGCTTGAAGCACTGCACGCTTGGGTTCAAAACCTGCTCGTGACCCAGATGGAGTAGTTGTTATACAATATTCTCTAATTGGCAATTTTCTGTTCTGTTCTCTTCTGCATCTGTTATTTATATATCACAGCTTTTCTGCATGCTGGTAGACAACAAGGAACTACAGCAGTGGTATCCTGTCATATTTAAAACATTTAGACAGGCAAAACCCCAAAATTCACATAACAGAATGGTTCATTACACTCAAAGGAAGTTATTTTGCTTTACAAAATGTTTCTCCAAGATGATAAAGTAAGCCCACATGGTTGCTGCACAACAAATACTGAGCAGCAGAGGAAGAACAAAGAATAAACCAAACAGCAAGATGCATATGCAAAGATGCTGACCCAATATAGCAGCTTCCAAAGTGCAGATCTGCAACCATAGTACTGCCTTGAAGTTAAATGCCAATGAGCTTGGTGTTATGCCAACAAAATCATCAAGAAGCTGGATCTCTCCTTGTTATTAAATTGGGCAAGCAAACAAATGAAAGGAATCAAAGCAATAATAGAGGGCAGATAACCCCTGGGCTATCTCGTAAGCAGTGGCTGACAGATGTGGATTACTGAAAAAGTAAAGAGCTTGCCACTTGCATGTAATAAAGCCACAGGGACTTCAACAATACCCTTTTTGTTTTAAAGGAGAGAAAAGGCATATTTTGTCAAAACCAAAAAGCTGGCCAGAGTGAACCACTGTACTGTTTCTGAAGCTGTATAAAGACATCACAGGCTTATGGATTTGAAAGGAGTGACAGTTAATACATGCTGAAATGTTTCAGAAAGGTACTGTGTGGAGAAACTAAGGAACATGCAGGGAAGAATCACCTATTTGTTCCTTGAGAGGAACACACTTGGATGACCTCTCTGAACTGGTCAGTTGGACTTACTGCCCTGGACATTTATCACCGCTACAGGTATTTTGGTTTTTTTGAAAAAGCAAGCTGTAGAAAACCAGTATTTTAGTTTCATAAAGAACCCAGATGTAGAAAAAATGTCTTGCTTGTTTTCCATTCTTGTGCTTATCAGGTATAATTTGTCATAATTTTGTATAATTTTGAGAATGTAAGCTACCATTTGAACTAGAGCTTGTCCAAATTTTGGCACAAACACTAGTAGACCTGTAAAAGCTCCACCTGTCACCATTTTCACTGCCTAGTCAGCTTACAATGTTAGGGAAGCACTAAAGGTCTCTGAAGAGCTCCTGCCTTTGCTGCTCTGTTAACAGTCTTTAAGCTCTTCCCTGTCAAACTCAAGCATACACTGTACTCTTAAGACTGTGATATTCCTGTCTTATTTAATCCCTCATTTCATTTTGTGACTCCTATTTTTCATTCTGTGAAAAAAATAAACATCGTGGGTAATGAATAGTAGCATAACAGGTGCTATTTTTTTGTACAACACATTTGCAGTCTTTTGATACATACACAGAATTGATGCAACCTGGAGAAAAACTACCTGACAAACAGTATGCTCCTCTGTTTATTTATTTCCATTACAAGTACCTCTAAAAGCTTCAATGAAAAACATGAGAACATGGTCTTTAACAACCTGATATATCTTAAACTTCCCATATGCCACAGAGCAGATTTCTCTCCGTCCCTTCCAAGTATTGCTGTTAAGCTTTTCACATCATAACTATTGGCGGTACCACTGGGAATTTTCAACAGGGCCTATTCCCAAGGATGTGATGGATGAATCTTGATTCTAACCCTGAAAAATCCCATGATATCCAACTTAATGTTTCCCTATTGACAGCATTTTATCTTCTGCTGTGGTGGTTTGCAGGACATATTAAACTATGGCAATATATTGGTTATCTCCAAAGTTTCTAGGATTTTTCTTTTACATTATGTAAATTATATTTCCACAGATACATATAAGGTCCTATTACATCACAATGAAGAATATAGAAACTATGCATTTAACTAACTACTTATTTATAAAATATATTTCCGTTGTGTCAGTCTACCCAAGGCATAAGGCATTTCTTTGCATTTATTTGGGATAACGTACCATGAGGAAAAACAATAAGGGGTCAGTCTGTCAGAGCTGACATGTCTTTCTTGGTAGCTGTAGTGGGTATTCAGGGAAACAGCAAAGCGGGTATAGTAAGTATAGTCATTGATATTTTCAAAACATGAGATTTTTACGTTCCTTTGATCTATGGTTGATCTATCTTTGATCTAGGTTGGACTCCAACCTAGTGAATCTATGACGTGCAGAAGATAAAACTATTGTAAGGGCAGTAACGCATATTCTAGCTAAAGGGAGGACTTGGATAGGTAGAAATAGCCTGCGGCCTCTGGGCCTCGCACCCCCTGGATCTTGTGTTTGACTCGATGATCCGATGGGTCTCTTCCAACCTGGTTGTTCTATGATTCTATGATTCTATTGTTTTCTGAAACCACAGACAAATATTTTGGAGGGGGCTGTTTTGATACTAACAGTCTTTTAGCTGGATTTTGTTACTTGTATGAGTAAGGACTAAGCTCTACATGTTTTGAGATTCACATATTGCTCTTAGTTGAAGTTCAGAGTAGTAAGACCATAAAGCCCCCAATCCCTGAGCTGAAGTAAGAAGAACAAAATAGAAAACAGGAAGCTATGAAATTATTTTCATACATAAAGAAAAATGCTACAACATCATTTATAGAGCCTCCAAAGTGAATAAAATACAGGAGTAGTGAAACAAGTAGTCAGAAAACCAGGAAGTGTTATTAATTTAAAAATAAATTTACAGTAATTCTTTATAACAATTGGCTCCTGGGGAAAGAGTGAGTAAACTTGAGAATACCGACATTAACTAACTTTATAATATCTAAAATTATCAAATAGAACATGTATTACAATCACTTTAATAGATAAAACCTCTTGTTTCCTCAAGTCATCACAGGATAAATCTCAGCCCACACATCAATTTGTTAGAAGGCAAGTCAGAACAATAACAAAGGCAAACAGCCATTAGTGGACAAGACAGTTTAATCCAGCAGGATCTTACAAATAATATATTGTTGTTTGTCATCAAGACACTCTTTGTAATACACCAGAGTACTTTCCAAAAGCACCTATAATCAATTCCTTCTAATTTACAAACTTGGAAAGACCACAAATGTGATAGTAATTTCATACTTTACACACCCACAGAGGTTATGACAATTGATTCAATTCAGCAAAGTACCATAATGACTCTGAATGCACTTGAAAGGTTTTTGCGTTTGTTTTCTAAAACTGTAAAAAAAGTAATTCAAACTCTGCCACATGGGCACAATTTGTAAAGGTTGTACATGAAAAGTATGGATTCAGTTCTGACAAAGACAGTTCTCATCTTATTATAACCCATGTCCAAGGCACGCTGGTTCCTGTGCTAAAACACTTGGCTTCTCTTTGTTTGTACTTTATGTGATTTGAATAGATTTCAGAATTTCTACAGTGAAAAAACGTGGAATGAAAAATGGGTGACACTTAAAAACACTCCAGAACAACTGGGTTTTAGTCAATTCTTTTCATCAACACTAAAAGTAAGAATATGAAAGTTCTGCCCTTAGATTAACAACTTACATAAAGGTCAAAGCATTCAGAACCCAGTATTCTTGCTCAATGCAAGATTTCCACCCATAAAACAAGGTGAATGGCTATATGGTTGTCTTTCACTAACTGCTCCTTAGCCAAATGTAAGTAGCAATGAAACAGATAAATAAGGTTATGGTCTCAGAGCAAAAAGACATCAGCAGCTTCAGTATGCAAGAGAAAATAAGAACTAAATAGGCCTTGGAGCTTTTGATTTTTTCTCAGCATTTTAGATGAGACTTGCTAGATCTGGGCTAAGCAGACAAAGGCAAGAGCAGAGAAACTCCATTTGGTTTTAGTGACAAAGAAAGGAGTTGGGACTTCAGTACTTGTTACAGAAGAAAGAAAAGAAAAAGATATTCAGACATTATAATACTGCAACATGAGATTTTAAATAGCACTTTTGACATATGGAGAAGTCTCCTGGGTGCCGCGTCCTGCTTTAGGAACCATCTCTGAGTGTCTCTTCTGTGAGACACAGAGAATGAAGATCACTGCAAACATGGACTGCTTCCACACCTGATGCTTCAAACAGCAGAAGCCTTCACAGGATTCTTTTGTCATCAAACAGAGTTTCTTTTTATGCGCTTATCCTCCTGTGGTAGTTTAAGGGATGTTGTAAGCTTTACTTTGAGGACAGAATTGCTTACTTTTATTTCCAGTGCTTGAGATGAGAACATTGGCACATTTGGGAGAGTTCTGCTTTGTGGGCAGCTTTCTTTTTGATGTGCACCACCTGCTTCAAGGCCATGAGGAAGAGCATTCCCCTGAACGGCCCACACCACCACTAAGGAAGGGATAATTGACAGTACCTGAGCAAGTTCATGGTAAAATGAAAAGCTATACAGGTACTATATATTCAGCTAAAGTAATTAATTGTTAGGTCACTGTTATGAGAGCAACGCTGCCCTGTATGCTGAGGAGCTGACTCTCAATTTCAACTGAAACTTTTTAATCCATACTTACTTTTGGCTTAAAGATTAAGTCACTGAAGAACTCTGTGCCACTGAGAAGACAGCAGCAGGAATTTGAAAATAATAATAGTGCTACTTTTCTAATACTCCTTGTCAGTTTGTCTTGCCTGTCTGAAAGTTCTTTAGAGTAGGTTCTATTTTGATATGGAGAAATGGTGTGGCTTCTGCTGGTATGGAATAGAATCTCAATGGAGACTCTTTAGAGCTGTTATATGAAAAATGAATGGTACAAGAAAGCTATAAGAAAAAAAAAATCAGAAAATCCAGATTTAAGGCGCAAAATGTGAAATTTTTGGTCCATGAAAGACTAAGGCAGTTCTGCATTGTGTTTAGCTGATCTAGAATTTCAAATACAGTGTTCTGGGGTTTAAAATCTTGCCTAGTTAGACAGCTGATGAAGTGAGAAGCAGAGATTGCTGCTTTCCTTCAGACCAATGGAATCAGTGTCATGGAAGATACTGTAGCAGCTAAGAGATGGTACTGAAAAGGCAAACCCCTTGAATGATTTTATGATTTATATTCTCCTTCTTATCTGTGACAATATCCATTCTCTGAAAATGAAACAGGAAACACACAGCTGATGCATATACATTTATTTTCATTGTGTTCCAGCTTTCAGAACAGTGCCAAGGTCCATGAAAATAATAACCTAAGGCAGAAGAAAAGATGTGTCTGCACTCAACCTGCAAGGTGTTCTCCTTGCAGCCTCATCAAAAAGCAAACAGAGTATTTTTGTTGAGCAGCAAGTGCCACATCGCTACCAACTAACTCTGTGTCTCTGCTGTGAGTACAGGTTCTTAATGACACTTCGGGAATAAAAAGTGCTATTAATGTCTTAATTACTCTTTGGCCTTATTGATACAATGTGTATCTTTACATTTTATACCTTGCACAGTTCACTAAGAACAGGTTCTGAAAAAGCAAAATTAAATGTCTAAAGTCTCTGGCGAAAAAGAGGATGAAGCATCAAATTAAATCTAACAAAAGCCAGGAAATTAATTTAGAAACCTAAATTCTTTCTTTTGGAAGAAAGATAACAATTCCTTTTTGAGGGCATGGTTTGAGCACCCATGAAGGTTAGGCACTTTAATAGTGATGCATCTGGGCTCCAAGAAATGAAATCACTATGATGGTTAGTGCTAAACATTGGCCCCTATGCTTGACAGGTAGACTCCAAAAAACTGAAGGCAGTTGATGGAAACCTCAGTTCCAGAGCAGCTGCAAACCCATTGTTATTCTTTTTGTGTACAGCTAGGTTGACTATTAAAATAATTACAGTATATGATTAGTTATATAAAATAGATTGAGTGTTACCAACACCAGTCTAGTGAATCACATGTTGCAGAGGATACCATCCAGAAAAGTCTAGTGTTGTTCCCAGCCCAACACTCCCCCAAGTACAACTTGCAGAACTACATTCCTAACCAAAACTTAGGCTTCTACAAGCTTGCTTTCAAACCAGGGTAAATACTTTTTTGAAAAAGTCTATAAGCAAGGACATTAGCGCAAAATCTGCCTATATGGGTCTCAGAACAGAATCCAAAGCAGAAAAATACAAACTGAGAATACAGGAACTTTTCTTCTTTCTTTCCCTGAGACACATGTGATACTTACAAAGCTGTTTTAAACCCTTCTATTTTGGAAACTTTTAGAAATGCTTTGACAAATGAAGAACTTGAGAGATTTCCTGAAGAGTATGATATACTTACTGATTTCCAAGTGTGGTTTTAGTAGGTAAGATATTGCAGTGGCTGGAAGTGGTAAATGGTTTTTTATTAGCCATAGACAAAAATCAAATTTGTGCCTCAATCTCCATCAATCTTAGTAAGACTCTGATACAGTGATACCATTTTATTGGCTAGACTAATGAACACTGGAGTTAGTTCCTTTGTCTTCAGTTGGTTAAAAATGTTATTCACGTTCTACTCTCAGTATTTCAAAGCTAATGATCTGACTTCTGCCACCACATTGAATCCTGAGAGAATTCCACTAATGTTTTTTCTCTTTTACTTTCTTTACTGGTATTCCTTTACATAGAACATAAATGAATAAATTGCTAAAGTTTCACTGCTGCAGCATCACTCAGCCTGTTTTTGCTACAGCCAATTATGCATAATCTTACTGGTTTGTGATTCTGTCTTCTGGAACTCAGACAGAGGCTGGGACCTGTAAGAAATGATGACATTGAAGAGAGGAAAATTGCTACCCTTAGCCTCCTCAAACACTGAAGATGATCTACATGAACCTGCTTTACTTCCTATTAAAGAGGCAGGTGCCGGTGCATCATTAGTCACAGAAATTCATTGGAAGAGTGATAGCTTAAAGCAAAGGAAATGGTAACTTCTTAGTCACTGTGACTCAAGCCCTTTACTTGAAGGTTATTTGTTATTTACAAAATGAATCTCTTTCCACAAAGGCTTTGTTCATGGTCATTTGTCTCAGACTGGATGGAGATCCTCTCTGTTGCAGGGTATTTCAGAACAGGAACATAAACGATAGTTTCTTAAAGCTCCCTGTGGGCTTCCAACCAAAGACACTGCTTCACAGAATACTTGAAATAATGAATGTAGTAGCTGAAGAATGTAACATAGTTAAAAAGTACAAAAAATTACTCACTGCTTGCCTAGTAACAGATATTATGTGACAATTAGTTTAGCAACTGGTCAAAGCTTTCCCAGACTAGTTTCTAGACTTTTTGTATTTGAGAAGTAATTTTTCAAAACTGCTGTGATGTGGGATTGAAACTGACTTGCAATCATCAGTTTTGGAAAATAAATCTGAGCTGTAAAGTTTTACAAAGCTTGTAAGTTCTGTTCTGAGAGAATTGGATACCACTTTTAAAGACTTGTATAGAGCAGTGATTATAAGCAATGAATTCCTTAATGCTGACCACAAAGAAGGATAAGGGTGAGAAGAACGCTTGTGTAATGCTATCCAAACACAAGAGGCTCATATTAAAAAAAAAAGCCTTAATATATATTCAAGAAAACCAGCCTAGGAAACTTGCCTTTCCTCCTTTCCCCCCACTACTTTTGGAAGATGACATTTAGTTTTCAAGTTCTTGCACTGGGAATGTAAAGCATGAGGAAAGTCCAAAACACCACAGAGACTGTCTATTGTTCTTTTTATTAGTTAAAAAAAATTAAATTAATGAATTCTTCTCTCCATATAGACCCAATGTAACAAATACCACTTTTACCCATAGCTTAAAATAATTACCCTAAAAATACCTGGAAGAGTTAGATTTGCTTCCAGGGGAGATTCTGATGGCCATTTCTTAATACCTGCTCATTTCATCATGTCTTTCCACACCAACTCAGCATGCACTGAATGACCAAAACTAATGGTTTTTAACAATTTAGTATGGAAGAACACATTCATATATTCAATTACTCTCTTTAGAGAAGTGCAGGTTTCCTAAGTTTAGGAACTTCTTTAGTTCCTGGTAAAACAACTTATCACCTCCCTTTCATACAGTACTAAGATCTTTTCAATAGAGTGAGGTGGTCACTGGGGGTGTTTTTCAATAAAAGCATCTCAGCTCATCCACACACGAAGGAAACACAGATCTTTCCTTTTTCAGCAGTCATACACTCCATTATCACTGATATTTTTGAATGCTTGAGGAGGGAAGATTTGCCTCAATTCGAAGAAATTGAAGAGTGGTACCCAACAAAATTCCTAGTCCCATGTTGTCACTTCTAACTGATACAGAGATAGAATTCTACAAACAACCACATCTTTCTTTGCAGTAATTTATGTGCCAATTCTTTACCAGCAGTTAAATCACTACTAACTACTTCAAACCAACATTTTTTTGCCTTGCGATGTTTAATTATTACAGGATAAATGTTACTAGTGAGGGATTCATGGGGAAAGAGTAATTAGCAGTTCCATCTATCTCAATGAAAGAAAATATTATTATTAATTAATATCTATACAAGGAAGCAGAAGGAGTTTCTAAAAATCTACAATAGCCATATCTACAGGGGCCACATTTGCTCTGAATGTTTCTCTGACAGGTACCCATTTATTATTTTAACAAGCTGAGATTGTCTGCATCTTCAATCACAGGAGGTCAATCCTTCATTCCTGTCAAATCTTTGATAACTAAAGTGTCTGTCTTAATAACTAAAAACTGAAAAGAACAACCGAAGATAGCTATAGTAGAGGGTCACATTGCTTGAAATTGCCAAATGGCCGTCAGTTCATTTTGCATGAAGGAAAGAATTTATCACTGTATGCCATGGTGGTGATTATTTTAGAAATGCCTTAGAACAATTTGGCTACTTGGTGGACTTGTACATCCAAGCAGCCTTCTTTCCATACTATAGTAGCTTACTTCTGCAGAGGAAACTATACCTATATCAGTGCAAAGGGAAGAGAAGGATTTTTAAATGCTGAAATAATAATTGACCCACTGTAAATATTTGATATGTGTAAAATTACCACATATCAGACACCCTAGACACCTTAAATAACATAATGAAAAGGACACCAAAAGTTACAGGCTCTCGTGGAGGAATGGGTGAAAGTTTTACCTAAATTCTTAAGTTATTAAATTGTTTCTCAGGAGGATACCTGGAAACTGTCCCAGAAGGGCTAAAAGGATGGCAAACACACACAATTTCTACGCTCTTACTGAGAAATTGTCTTACTTTAAAGAAAAAGGCATGTAAGTTTCCTATGCTTTGACAGTTTTTGGAGCTAATACCTTTAAAGAAAATTTCTGAATGTACATGGGAGAGCAGAGGTTTGTCACAGACTTGAGACAAGGCTTGAGGTTACAAGCACTTGAACAGCTTTTTATATTCACAGGTTCTCCAGACTGACTTGTCATACTCATCACCCACATGTTAAAACAATTGGTCTGTCTAAGAATCCCTCAAAATAGTATGCCAGCAAATGACACTAGATCATGGCACTTTCCATTTACAGAATGCAGCTTGAGCAGCTCACTCATGCAGACACCCTCTCCTACTCTCGTGACACAAACTCATAAAAACTTTTGTCAACTGATCCTCTTTCACACTATATCCAACATCGCATATTAATTTGACTCCCCAAGTTAACTTCCAGAGATTTTACTAAATGTTGCAGATTCTTTCTGCTTTTCATCTCTTAATCTTTACAAGTACCTTATTTTTTTCTTATCCATTTAAACAACATATAAAAACTATTGAGTTTTCAGAACCTCCCTTTGTGGCTGCCCTCACTGTTGGGGTAGACAAATGCAGCTCATTAACCACAGCTGTGGCACAGCTACAGCTTCTGGGGGACTGCAGAGTCCCCAGCCTTGTTGCTCACTCAGATGCACAGGAGTACTGAGGAGTACCAGTAGTTTCTGAGGATACCATGTAAAAAAAGTTCAAGTTTATAACAATAAAGAAATAAGAGGAAACTAGATGTCTTATATGAACTCAGTTATGGAATCTTCTAGGCCACATGCTTTGACTGCCTTGGGAGGCAGAGTTTAAAAGTGGTGGAAGGCTTCTTTATCACCCATTGGCTGAACTGAATTTAGCAGTGGGTGTATAAACAAAGTTGATACTAGCAGTAAGGACCTGTAAGTCAGTAGACAGACTTACAGATCAACAAACATATAGGTACAAATGTGGTTAAAATTAGAAGTGAACTTGAAAAAGCTTGGACATGCCTACATACATGCAGCCATAGGTTTTGTTCCTGACTTGTCTGGGGACAGACAAAGCCTGAAAGGCTGTCTGTTTTGGTTTCTTCCTTTGCTTTGTAAACTGTCAGTAACAATATTGACCTCTTCTGCCAGGCATATGAGAACTGGCTATTTTCATTGTAGACTTAAAGAAATTGCTTGCATCACAACTATGGATTTCTTTTGAATGGTGTCTAAATGTAGTGAGCATTGCACAAACACATAAAAAGGTACAGCTCTAAACCTGAATTAATGAATTGGCAATCTGGTATAGCGGGAAAATTTATTGTTAATCATACCTCAGCCTTATAAGAGAAGAGCAGAAGAATCACAGAATCACAGAACAATCAGGTTGGAAGGGACCCATCGGATCTTCTAGTCCAACCATTTCTATCTAACACTAAACCAAGTCCCTCAACACCTCATCCACCTGTGCCTTAAACACCTCCAGGGAAGGGGAATCAACCACCTCCCTGGGCAGCCTATTCCAATGCCCAATGACCCTTTCTGTGAAAAACCTCCTCCTAATCTCTAGCCTAAATCTCCCCCGGCGGAGCTTGAGGCCATTCCCTCTTGTCCTGTCCCCTGTCACTTGGGAGAAGAGGCCAGCTCCCTCCTCTCTACAACCTCCTTTCAGGTAGTTGGAGAGAGTAATGAGGTCTCCTCTCAGCCTCCTCTTCTCCAGGCTAAACAACCCCAGCTCTCTCAGCCGCTCCTCATAGGGCCTGTTCTCCAGCCCCTTCACCAGCCTCGTCGCTCTTCTCTGGACTTGCTCCAAAGCCTCAACACCCTTCTTGTGGTGAGGGGCCCAGAACTGGACACAGTATTCAAGGAGCAGCCTCACCAGAGCTGAGTACAGAGGGTAAGAATGATGAGCCTGGATTCAAAGTGGGTAGAAAACTTTGCATAATCACCCCTGTATCTTTAGTTAGGCTACAGATTTGACTGGGAAATTGCCTGAAAGAAAGCCTTTCAGACAGTGTTTGAGAAAATTTCCAAATTTTTGAATATATGTGAAGTTTAATTAAAAAGTGAATTGGTTTTCACTGGGGTCATTTTAAGGAGTGTAGCCCAACAATGAATAGTGACTGCTCTGATGCAGGGGGAAGGAAACAATAGAAAGAAAATGTCCTTGCTCTTTATGCCGCTCAGAGGGTTTTGTCCTTTTCACATCTCTCACATTGCCTTCTCTTCACATTTCCATATTTTTGTTTTCTCCTTCACTTTGCTCCATGGCAGCAAAGAATGCTGAATACTGATGCAGGTGTATTCATTCGTTTACAGATCATTCCTCCAAGTACCACGTACAGTGGCTCAGCTTTTCCAAATCCAGGCTGGTTACCTTAACTTAGCATGGATTTCTGAAATGCACAAGTGAGATGGGCTTTCATTACCCCATCTCTGTTAAAAGCAGTAGCTAAATTTACATATTCTTTCAATGGCTGCTCAATGCACAGTACTAGCACAGATGAACCCTTGTCAGAAATAATTCAGTTTGCCTGAATAAGGAGTTTTGGGGGTGACATTACTTTTAAGTCAGCAGATAAATAATAATGTAACTGTTTGTTTTGGGAGGAATAAAATAAAAGAAAATCCGGTGACTTTTTCACCTGATTTACTGTTTCTGGGAATACTAAAAAAAAAAAATAGACATGCTACAATAAAAAAAAATAAACATGCTATCCATAGAAATGACTCTAGTTTCTCTACTCTTTCACTACTTTTCGTAGTGCACTATTAATGAAAAAAAATCACCAAGCAAAATGAAGATGCTAGCAATGCAACAGTGCTTAAATTTTATGAGAGTTAGATTATGACTTGGTACATAAAAATGAGTGGGAAATCTGCAGTCGACAAGAGCTTGGTGCATAATTACTTTTGCTCTCTCACCAAATGGCTCCATGTCGGAAGACTTCATTTAAACAGGAAGACAGTGATGAAAACGCTGATTTGTGGTAAATGTGTGCAACCCAAGCAGATTTAAAACCACTAAAGAAGACAAAAGAAATGTTAGACTGTGGTGGGCGTGGTGGTTATAAAAGAAAGGTTCTCCAAATTAGAAGGGACCCCTGAAGGTCTCCAGTCCAAACCCCACTTGAAGAAGGTGCAGGTAGGGCAGATTGTCCAGGGTTATATTCAGTCCAGTCTGGGATATCTCCAAGAGTGGGGAGGCCATGGCCTCTCTGGACCTCTCACTGATCACCTGCACAGGGGAAAGGCTCTAATGTATATCTGGATAGCATTTCCCACATCTATGTTCTGCTTATTGACTCTTGACCTTCCACTGTGCGCCTCTGAGAAAAACCTGGTCCCATCTTTTCCATGTCCTCCCATTAGGTAGCTGTAGACCACTGCAAAACCCTCCCTGACCCTCCTCTTCTTGGGCTAAACAAAGATCTCTCTGCCTTTCTTCATAACCTGTATGCTGCAGCTCAGCCACCCTCCACTGGGCTTGTTCCATTTTGCCAATGTCTTTTTTTTGTCCCTGCAACAACACATGTGGCTTCAGACGCACTCTCATTAGTGCCAAGCAGAGAGGAAGGATCACTTCCTTCAACTTACTGGCACATTCCTGCTAGCACAGCCCAGGATGCTGCTGGCTGCTTCTGCTATGAAAACACACTGCTGCCATGTGTCCTGCCTGTCCCTTTGGTCCTTTGACAATATTGTAGCTTAATTAAAAAGAACTGCTGTTGTCAAAAAGCGAAGCAAGTTCATGATCATTCCAGCTCAAGTAACTGGCTCACTGCTCCCTACATCCAAGACTGGCTTGCTGTTCCCTGCATCTGAGACCTCTAAAGAGTGGCACTTTGTAGGTTTGCAAAGTCCATTTTGATATTGTGTAAAATGGGCTTGTTTGAGGAACAAACTAGATTCCCTCACCTCCGCAGTACTTCTTTTTCAGAAAGAAAATAAAGAAATATTGTAGTTTTCATTAGTCATAACAGATATAACTTAGATTCCAAATAAACATCTCTCTTCAGTGCACATCTTGGTGTAAGCAAATGCTTAAGTCCAATCTGATTCAGCAAAGCTGAAGTGTCATTGCCTTCAGAATGAAAGTTAAGTGTGTGGTCCTATGCTTTGCTGAATTTTGGCCTCACAGTTTAAGAAAAGGATAATTTAGCTCATTATGTTTTATGAATGACACAATGCCCCTGAACATTAAAGTTTATATCTATTTGCGCATATATGTGCAGCATTAGGTTTGGCTCTCATAACTGTAGAGATCAAAGTACACATAGATCCTCAGAGACTATCAGACAGCAATTACACTGCAAAATAAATTATAGGCAGTCTCCCTTTATGTCTCAGTACATCCAGCTACACATTTGCTTGGGTTCCTCTACTGCCCTTGAACATGGTTCAGTTTCATTTGTTGCATAAAATACTTTTAGATGAGGGCTTATGAAGCTCCCAGCAGTGGAAAAAAGCTCACTTTTAACAAGAATATTTTCCGGAAGTTGAAAAAGCAAAAAAAGGATAAAACTATTTTGTCCTGGGTTATGACTAAGTGTTTGTAAAAGTCTTGTTAAAGCTCTTCAATAACTTTCTGTAGAGGACAGACAAAGGCTGGGGGTGCTCTCTGAATACAGCTTCACCAATGTTCACATTTCTGGGTATGTTTTGTGTTTTTCTGCAGTTCTTGATTTCTGTGAGTGTTAATTTATTTTGAAACTCTCTTTGTCACTGCTTGAAGCATTCCTGTCACAAATACGGCAGGCACTGGGTGTATATTTCCACTCTCCCTCACAGAAAGCGCTTCTGACTAAAAGCTCAAGAAAGTCAAGTCAGAGTTACTATACCACAATGCCTAATCAAGGAATGCCTCCACATGAGCTCTTCGCATAAGGACTCTTGCCTGGTGCACTGATGGACTCTGACACTCTTTTTCTCGATCTATGTTAAATGGTTATTTGTGACTTTAATGATAAATTACAAATATTGGCATCATGATTAGATGTGACTGCACTTGGGATGGAAATTTAAGAGACGGAAGAAGCAAGATATGCAGCTCCCTTCATCTCTCATTACAAGGTGAAACGCAGCATTAGCTGATTTTTTGAAGTAAATTAATAGTTATTCTGTGATTTTTATCCCAGAAAAACTGAAGTTGTGTTTTTATCCAGTGAAAAACACTGATCAGGAAAGAAATATCTCCCTTTCTCAGTCCCATATCTGCAAGCCAGATCCAGAATAACAGAAAACAACAACAGCTGAGAACAACAAAGTTTTTGATCCACATTGAAAGGCAGTCAACAAAATACTGGTTTTCTTAGTATTTTGAACACTTCCCTCCAGCCACCAAGCTCACACCACACAGTCACTGAAGATGCCAGACCTGCACTGTGACTCCTGACCACAGGAGCTTCCAGCTGGCAGGACAATGCTTGTTGTAGGCAGAGCAGGCAACTCTAGAGGACAGCAGAATGATGAGGTGGCAAAACAGTCACTGTTAATTTGCTTATTTTGCTTAGGCAAGAGCCCTGGAAAGTCTGAGCCCCCAGCAGAGAAGTCCAGTCTATGGTACATGTTGTGACAGGTATTAGGACCACTGGCTCACAGCAGAGCAGTTACTGACCCTTCCACCTTGTTTTTCTCAACCTGCAATGGCAGCAGGAGTAGCAAATCCCACTCCCTATCCCTTCTCCATCTTTAGTTCATTCTTGGTGTAAGACAAATGGACTAAGAGTCAGTCCTGCATACTGCTTGGATAGATATAGGAAACTCAGTCTCTAAAAAGTAACCTCTTGTTGACTACATAGTTGTCTAAGACCAATGTCCAGATACCTCTGGTTTAATATTATTTCATCTAACAAAATCTGGAAAGGTGTCATTGGTGATGCTAATAGCTGTTTCTAATATCTAATCTGTTATTTCTTAATATGTCAGCTCCTACCCAAGAAAGTTTATCAGCAGTTCTGTTGTCTTCCAAACATTTACAAAGTTACTTCTTGAAAATATCCCTTAGAACTAAAACCAAACACCCAAATAAACCAAACCCCACCATAGTGTGCTGGTGCCCTGATAGCACTGCACATCTCTTACTCCTTAGATTACTTCCTTGCTCTTCTTTATTTCTGTAACTAAAAGTATGCTGTTCAGTATTTTACAGTCTTGATAGTTTTTGACTCTGCAATGAAAGTTTACCCCAATATACGTCTAGAGAGAATCTCTGTGAGCCTATGGTAACTAGAGGTACTCAAAAGATCTTGTGATATGCAATCCTTTATTGCAGCTTTCTGAGACTTTCAAACTCACACAGTGTGAATTCTTTCTAGTGACAAACATAAAAAGATGAATGGGAACAGGATGATTTGTGATGAATAAATCTCAAAAAGTTCAGAACCTACACTCTAATGGGATATGCACCACAGATTTTGAAAAGCCATCTGAAACTGAAGCAAAATTCATATTTTGTAAAGTAGAGTTTAGGGGACCTTAGTCTTCCTTCCCCAAGATAAATTTGGTTGCTGCATTCCATAGAAAGCATGCCATAATTTAGATTAATTCTCATGACTGAGACAGAAACATTAGGTGATAGCAAGAAAATGAGAGAAGAGAATATTGGAATCCGAAATAAGATTTCAATTTTCAATAAAAGCTACACATAATAGAGGGAAAATTCATGTGTTTTATTGCTTCATTAACAGTTTCCTATCTGTCCTTAAAAAAAGTATTTTTCTTCATTTAAGAGAAAGAACAAAAGAGCTTTGGATTGAACTGCATAATCAGTGAACCAGGCGATTCCAAACTGCTCAATGTATCTGACATCTGCTTGAAGAACTTGATTGCAAATAGCAGGAGAGTTTCCATTACAGTAGACACAGAGCTGGGTTGGGAGAAGCAGCATTAGAAAGTGTTGTTCCCATTTAGAAATTATGCCTTCATTGGTGTTTATATATTTGCTGTACTGTAACTAGCTTGCCTTAGGGTGGCACTACTGAAAAAAACACAAAAGTAATTTAGTTTTAAAGGGGGAATGAAAGTTTAAAGTAGTTTAACGTTTCTGTAAAACTGTAATGATTGGAGATGACTGGATTGAGTTGATAAAGAGTACTAATTTCAATAGCAACTCATGCCTTAATTCTCCTCATAGCAAACAAGATCCCTCCCTCCTTCCTGGCACATAATACAAATACTCTTTACACCACAATCAATGGAATCTGTGAGAAGAAAAAAAAATTGTTCCTGAGTGACTTCATAAAGACCTTATTTCCCCAAAACTCCTATTTACTCCTACGTAAATGGCATTGCTTCTGCAGGAGTTCCAATCACCAACACATTATTCATGTCTTCTTCCTGTCTTTTAGATTCAACACCTGGTTTCTTCACCTCTGCCCGTGAACAGATGTTAGGATGTGGTAAGTCTGCTCTAGGCAATGCATTGATACCAGTGGTCACATTAAAAGAGTCAATATTACCAAGACACAACTCCACAGAGGACAGTCAGGGTCACCGACTGATTGATCATGCAGACAATGCTATGACATTGATTATTCTTTACATCCCTAGATAAATGCAGTGGCTGAGTAGAAACTTCCTGAATATCTCCCTGCTGCCTCAAGATGTTTTCACCTCTACATCTAAAAAAAACTTGAGCACATTGGTGTGGATGGGCATTCCAGTGACCATGCCTGCTGGGTAGCTGCCACTCCTCACCCTGTTTTGGTCTAACCAACGGGCATTTGCTCACTTCTACAATGTGTTACAGTGGTCAGCATTTGGCCCCAGAGAGTATTGTGTGATTAATGAATCAAAAGACTTGTCTTAACATCCTCCTCCCTTAGCTTTCCCGCTTTTTTTCTAGCTTTTTTTTTTTTTAATCCTCTCAGTTACATTTTGCCTTTGATCCTTTCTGCAAAGTCTAGTGTAAATGTTTCTTGAGTAATTAATGTGTTAAATACCAGACCTGAATTTTCATGGGCAATTAGTGGGCTGAGTAAAGCCAGCAAAATGCATTTCAGCTTTAATAGTGAATTGTGGTTCATCTGCTGTTTTGCAGAAATATATCCTGAAATACAGAGAGCCTTGTATGCCTGTATATTTTTATTTCTGTTTCATATAGCAAAGCTCCCTCTCCTTTTCTGTTTTTCACCACATACAAGATGCTGCTTGTAGTCTATTACAATTTGCATATTGTCATTCTGCCTCATAGATAATTGATCAGGTTAACATCTGCTTTCTGCTGGTGCCAGGAGAAATATGTTTGCTTCTACAGGACTGTGTAATTCCTCAGGCCTCCACAGAATTGCACTTCCAAAAGAAAGTTGCCTTGTGACCCCACAGCTGAACAAGGCACAGCAGAAAACATGCAGTGTGCTCATATGCACTAAGCTGCAGCACAGGTACTTTCCTGAGCAGGCACAGGAGAGCCTTCAGGAGTGCGTAGTGGTTTACCAGCCTGGCAGAGCAACAAATAGTGATAAGGGTGTTGTAGGCAGTGCAGGAGCATTATAAGTAGCCAAGGTATTAAGTGGGAACTTCATACTCCTGAAGTCCTGCTGAAAGCACGAGACATTCAGTGTAAGAAGAGAAGGTGAAGGTTTGAAAGACTGCCTAGAGAAAAGAGCTAGTGTGCAGTTTTAACAATGGGAAATATATTTCCAACAAAATTTGGAAGTATGGAAACTAGATCACACTGATATTTTAGGTCTATTAGAAAGACTTTTATGTTCTCCAAAGTTTCTAGCAATTTAGCTGTCCGAATGAAAAAATATCTGAATTTGAATCAGTTCAGATTAAAGACATGCAGTCAAAATGATTAGCAAGGCAAGGAGATAGTTCAGTCTCAAGGACACAGCATACTAGTCTGACTGACACAATTCATCACAGCTTGGATGCATCACAATTTTACACCACAGTTTTGTAGAAGATCTCTTTCTCAGTGCCTATGTTGACAAGGAGTATATACAAAAGATTTTGGTTACCTTCTGTCTCAACAGACCATCCTGACACTTAAGTGTACCAAGTGCATCTTTAGGAGATGCCTAAGGAGCATCAGAGAAAGATGAGAGATCAAAGGCAGTAAGGCAGAGGCATGTTGTGATCTGAGGGACAGCCTGACCTTCCCACCCATAAAAACTGCCTTTCTTGGATACAGATTTTTTTTTTCCACTCAGAAGTAGACGGAATAAGGTTGGACTCTCACATGAAGTTGAGTACATGGGAGGGGTAACTGTGCAGATCACGTTCTGGCCATCCATAATAAAGAATGAAGATTAAAAGCATAGCTACTGACTGAGGAAAGTACAATGATTGCTGTAATTTTAGAGAGAGAGATAATTTGTCAACACTCAGTACAAAATGGCACATGGAATGACACAATTTTTAAATGCAATTAGTAGCACCAGGTGACCAGTTTGAGAAAAAGTGCAATCATTGTACTGCTTTGGAAAGTACCAAGCATTCATTTTAAAGACTAAAGCCCTCTGGAGGTAACTCCACTTTGACTCGCCTGCCTTGGGAGTCCTGCGGTGCAGGACAGTATTACTGGACTTTGCTCACCTGGGTGAATCTGTTGCTGTCAGGTACTTAGTGTTGCAGTATTATAAAACTCTTGTGTTTTATATATAGGTTACACTGCCACATTTCACCTACTCCATGCACAACAATGCAGGAGTTTCTATATTCACAATAAAACCCTTCAAATTCATTGCAAAAAGTAGAAGGTCTTTCTCCTCACTTCAGGTATGTGATTCATAACACACTCCCTTCCTCCCCACACCGATACTATAAGGCAACAGCACCTCTAAGAACATTAAGGGAAAAGAAAATACATCAAGGAGGATCAAACAGAGTTGCAGCAGTCAAACTCCACACCAGACATGCAGCCAGGTCCCTGCTACCAAGCCAAGAAACAGACAAAGAAAAATGAGTTGTCAAGGAGATGATTCTACTGAAGAGACTCCTCCTGTAGCTGGACATCTGGGTGCTTCACATGCCAACTTTAAATCATCAGTCAGCTTTGGGGAGGGGGGCAAAACAGGAGTAAATTTTGCATTGCCAGCACTGGGGCGGATGGGCACCTGCAGTATCAACCACATGCTGCAACTGCATCCTGCTGGCTCTGCTCAGCTCTGAGGGGATGGGGTAAACACTCTTTCAGTTAACTTGCTCTAAAAGGCCTTCCAGTTGCTTTTTGCAGATCTAAGTTTCATTTTAAAGCTATAACTCCTGAGTGAAGTGCCATCACAAAAGCAGGTCTCTCCCTCTTTTTTTTTATTTAATTGCCTGAGCTGAAGCCCATTTTTATTGGTAACAGGAAAACACTGAGAAAACTGATCATTGCCTCAGCCAAATACAAAACCATATCCCGAGATAGGCTCCCGGCTAGTCACGCAACCTTATGTCCTCCCATTTTCCAAACTGTTCTGAGTTTTGGTGTATTTTTAATGCAGTGCTTTTTAAGGACAGGATATTTTTGCACAGCTAAGACAGTCACAGAATCACAGAACAACCAGGTTGGAAGGGACCCATCGGATCTTCTAGTCCAACCATTCCTATCAACACTAAACCAAGTCCCTCAGGACCTCATCCACCTGTGCCTTGAACACCTCCAGGGAAGGGGAATCAACCACCTCCCTGGGCAGCCTATTCCAATGCCCAATGACCCTTTCTGTGAAAAACCTCCTCCTAATCTCCAGCCTAAATCTCCCCTGGCGGAGCTTGAGGCCATTCCCTCTTGTCCTGTCCCCTGTCTCTTGGGAGAAGAGGCCAGCTCCCTCCTCTCTACAATCTCCTTTCAGGTACTTATAGAGAGTCAACTAACTATACAAACTTTCTGCAGAGAAGATTGCAGTGAAATTGTCTTATAGGCCTATCTTTTTAATTTACTTTTTAAAAAATTTATTATTTTACTTCAGCATTTGGATACATGTAATACTGTCTGCAAGAAGCTTCACACTATTATCAGCAGTATGTGTATATCTCTTGTGCAATACTGGCTCCCAGCTTTAAACTCTCAAATCTATACCACGAAGGAACGAGAAATCCAAGATGAAGTATGAGCTTAGAACATTAAGCAAAATGAAAGTGCACAATACCTTCTGTTTACAAGGATCTGCAAATTCATGCAAGAGTTTAAATATTGTGGTAACTGCAGTTGGGAAAAAAATCTATAGGAACGGAAAAATACCATGATTAACATATCTTCTTTAAGTGAAGTTTAAAGTTCTTTCTACAGTTGCAAGGATAAGGATGTTGTTCATCTTCACTTCCAGCCACAAGCCTGAATTTGCTCTCTTTTCAAGCTTTGTTCATTACAAGTACCATGCTCAGACCTTGTGTTTTATCTTGGCCTACCGATGGTATTGTTATATACTGAAATGTGAAAGGGGAGAGGTTTGTTTTTGTTTTTTTTTTTTGAATCACCAGGTTGGAAGAGACCCACTGGATCATTGAGTTCAACCATTCCCACCAATCTCTAAACCATGCCCCTTAGTACCTGTGAAGTGAGGCACAACTTACAGAATACTTAAAGACAAAAAGTAATCTTTAGCTTCATTAAAACTTAGTATTACAGCATTTGACATATAATTCTTTGACTAAATTTCCAGTGAAATCATTGGGATATTTCCCTTGTTCCTACCCAAGACCAGTGGATCTCCTCTGTCCTTTTTGCTGATCCACATTACAAAGATTTTGAAATCTATCACCTTTGTCTGACAAAAAGGAATCAGTTACTACTGACAGGGCAGAACCTTGAAACCACCAGTTTCTGCTCACAAGATTATTAGCTGTCTTTTCCATGAACTTTGTTTCTTATGTTTTCATAACCTTTCAGTTTCATTTTTGCTTTAACTCAGAGCTATCGTGCTTCTGGTCAGCTCTGGAACCCTTGTAGTTATCAGCATTTCATCCTACTGATAAAAATCCCCTGGAAGTTACAATAGCAAATCAGGAAAAAAAAAAAAAAAAAAAAAGAAGCAAACTGCAGCCCACTGAAAAATATTTCCTGTGCCTGTACAGGAACAGAAAAACCACCAAGATTTGGATAAAAGTGTTTAAAGACATAAATCAGACTTAACCTTCACTTGCACCTTCTATTAAGGCTTAAACCTAAACCTGTGTACTGTTATCCTTGGGCTTTAGTTTAAAAATGAATTAGCAGTGGCAGTAGTAACCAAGCAACAGTAATTGCTTCTCTGAGATTAAACCATAACATGACATTAAGGCTCTGCTACTGAATTTCCCTACAAAGGTGCAAAATTTTTGTAGGCAGAAGTTAATTATGTAGAAGGGCAATTTCAATTTAAGTTGCAAGCGTCTCTGTGCTGTATGGAGGCAGGAAACAATGAGGTCAACAGTTCAGCCTACCTGAGTTTTAAATCTAAAGGATTTTTATAGCTTCCAATTTTTAATTGATGCATCCAGCCTTTGAGAAATAATTTCAACTAAATCAAAACAAATGTCCTCTAAATAACTGGTATCCAATAATATTATCGGACTCTACAGATTTTATTGTAGCTATACTGGTTAGCATATATTTCACTTTTTAAGAGATGATACTTCCATGAATAAGAACTAGAGGGCATTGTGTATCTTGTAACCAAACTAGAAAGTTCAAGCTACTCTTTATGAACATCTAAACTTATTGTAAGACAACTGATATGTCCCTTTCTGTTTACAGATATGAAATTACTCCTTTGGGGCTGATCATCTCAACTTGAGAGTACCATCACTTTTCAACAGATATCCATCCTTTTCTTTTACACATTTACATTATTTCAACTTTTTTATATAAATAAATTAAGAATTGAGGGTGCAAGAAGCTTTCTTATTTGACAGAATTATGCAGGTCACAATTTTTCAGGTATGAAAAAAATTATATACATATCTGGGTTCTTGGGCAGTTTTCTGAGACTAGTTATTAATAGGGAAATGACATTTTGCAATTCACTGTATCATTTGGTTTGATATAGCTGGATGGACTAGAGCGAATATAATCTGGGGCATCAGCTGAGTGCAAAGACAGTGAAAAGGAGAAGAAGGTGAAAAGAAGCACTTAACTTCTGGCAGTGACTGAAGGCAAACTAGAATCCTGGAATACTTAAAACCCCATGAGACTTGGACCTACTGTGCTGTGGTTTGCCTTCCTGAGCATTACCAGAAGCATTAGGTATTTCTATGCTTCTATTCTCCATCTGAAAAAATGAGAATACCACTGCTCATTTCTCTCCCTTAGAGGATAGAGTGAAGATGAACCTACAGAAATCACGGGAAATACTATGTTGTTAGAAGTGCTATGAAATCTGAAGTTCATGAGACAAACAGGCTAGACACAAAGATAAGAGAAAGCTCAAAAGTGCTTGAGGAACAGACATGTCTCAGAAATAAAGTAATCTTTGGGTGTTTTAACACCAGAAAGCTAACTGACACCACTTTGGCACTTGCTAATCAATGACACACTAGATGCCACACTCAGCACAGTAAAAACAGGTAGATTTGAGGTTATTATGCTTACTGTGTTTGTTTTGCATGAATCTCAGTCAGAGCTATGGATCCAAAGTCAATAACAGGCTGAGGTCATATTGTTCCCTGCTGTGGAAACCATGAGTTTCACCCAGGTGGCAGATGTGTTTTGCACCCTAGCCATCCTCATTGCTGCCAGGTGCAAGAGTGGCTCCTATTGACACACTAAGCCATGACAAGAATCAGTTGCTTAAACAGTTTCCTCACACCAGAAGGCACAAAAGCATTTTTGTCACTTGCACAGCAGTTGCCATTAAGAAATCAATGTTTGCCAACATATCAACCCAGTAGGCTGCAATTGTTCCATATGTTTAGAATATGGCATTTCTGTGGTAACCATCAAATACCCAAATGCTAATAGTGACTGTTCTCCAAACATTGTTATTTTAACTCCTTTCTCAGAGCCAAGAAGAAAACAGAATTTGTGCCCAGCTCCCCCTCAGCCTCCTACAGCTTTTCAGCAAAATTCTTTTTTTTTTTTCCTTTACAGGGTCAATAATACAACAATTCTCATAATCTTCCACTGTTGTAGCAGTTCCTTTTCACATCCACTTTTAACAAGACAATAAACATTTCCCTTTGACGTATGGGGAAGAAATCAACGTGTACTCTGCCTGATGTTCAAGTGATAGTATGAGACAAAGAGAGGAGACCTAGAAAACTTGCTTTGCCATGAAAGACAGTACATTATGTCAAAAGTAAAGTAAGTGTCCAATATTTCCCTGCTGAATGTAGAAGATTATATCATTTAGCCTTATAGAGAAGGAATATCCAGAATACATACCCAATTCATAGCTCCAGATCACATATATTAACTTTAATGTAGTAATATTAGCACTCTACTACCACAGCTGAATTGGAGGTAGCTCTTTGGAGAGTTTGATTGAGAAAGAAATGTGACCAGCAGCAAACATATGTAGCTGACTGCATGATTGCATTGTGGCCTCACAGGGAATTCTGAAGGAAGCCAGACTCTAAAAGGTGTGCGTATGTTCATGCTCAAGAATTGGGGCTGTCACTGAATTCTGAATGAGTACAAGTCCTCTGATAATTTCCCCACTGCTATATCGCACAGATGTGAATCAGTCCCTTATAGGCAGAACATAGGAAGCTATGATCAGAAGCTGAACTTTAAACTTCTGCTTTCTACAAAATTACCAGAATGTTCTTACAGGTATTATAAACTATCAAATGTTAATACTGTTATCTTGCATGTTGCCTTTAATTATCTGTCACATTAAGTTTGTTGAGCTTTGTATCTTCCCTCTTTCTTCCCAGAGGTAAGCTATTGAACTCAAATTTCAAGCACAGATTGCAAAAACATCCCCACTGGCCTTATGGCCAAGAAATACTCTTAATTAGAGATAAGAAAACTGGTTCAAACTAAATAAGAACTAGCCCAGGCTTCAAATTAAACCTTAAAGGGAACTTCTTTATTATCAAAGGAAATTAATTTCCACGTAACTTCTCTTTCTCTCTTTTTCATTGACACCTCTGAACTCTCACTTTTCTTAAGGTTTTTTTTTTGTCTGATTCACTGGGGACAGAACACCTATCTAGTTTGTTCAGTAACGTGTTAAAAAAGAACATTTATGATACATGGTTAGATGCTTCCTGGTTCACTGGTGCGCAGCCATTGTCTACAGCATCACAAACATTTAAATTTCTTTAAAATCATGTTTACTACATATGTTCTTGATATTAGGCTAAGCATCCAATTCTCTGTGACTCATGCTCTTGGCATTGGTGATGCTCTGTTGCAAAGGATTCCTCCAAGTGTGAATAATATGGAAAACAATTCCCTTGTATTAGGAGTATCTCTTGGCTATCAGCTGAGAAGCCACTTGCACTTTGATCCTCACTTCCCTGAGGCTTGAGGTCTGCTACAGAAGACGAGGGATTTAAATCAAGGAACTAATACGTACCCTGCGAAATACCCCAGGCTTTTCAAGGGTGGGATAGATAAACAAATTTATGTTACTAAACACTTAGAGACTAAAGGAAGAACACGTACTTGAAATGGGTTTCTCTGGCTCAGGATAGGTGGAATAATATTTAATGGCTTGGGAGAAAGGACAGAGAAAGTTGGAAATACATGTCAGAAAGCCACATAATGGGTGCTGAAACTAAGCACACAGATTCCACCCTCTGCTCCTGTTTGACCTTGAGTGCCTCTCTGCCTCATATCCCCAGCAGAAAGGGTTTCACTGTATTTTCTAAGGCACTTTACAATCTGCATAGGAAAGTCACTATTATGTAATTTCCATTCATTGAAATATAAGCAAAATCAAAATAACCATCAATGTCAGATTATAGTTTTATAGCATGACAACACAAATAATGTTTGCTCTCTCTCTAACACAAACCCATAAATCCTTAGTGGATTAACCTTTCAGAAACCCTTGCCAACTGTTCCTGCCACTACAGCACAATTCAAAATCTCAAGCTGCCAAAGAGCTCTGTTGCTGTTTTCAGAACACAGCAATCAATCACGTTAAGGAAGGGAAGATGAAAGAGCAGATTAAGCAGAGGCAGAAATGTTAACTTTAGAAGCAAGCATCTAACTTTGGTTTCTTTTAGAAAGAACTAAATATAACTTAGAAAACTGTGAGAAGTCCCCTCATTCTCCACTGTTGGTGTGGAGGATCATTTCAGCCTCATCAGACTGACTGCGGTTCATGACACAAATGCACCTCTGTCATACAATACAACTTGGAATTTGAAAAGATGTGCAACCAGTGCAAAAAAGAATTGCAACATATAACAGCACCTCCTGTACAAGCTTTAGTTCCTGGAAAGACCAGGCATATAAACTCTCTTGGAAGAGTTTACATTTGTAAGTGATCTGATCTATGCTTCTTAATGTTAAATCTGAACTATCCATCTGTGATTGTGTTTAAATTATTTAGCTAGAACTGTAGCTGTGCTACAGTGTCAATGTGAGTTACAGTTCCTGCCCAAGAGCTGGATAAGCCCTCTATGTTAGGCTTCTCATTCATGCCAGTGGGAATTCCCGGGAGTAAATACTGCAAGATCTATCTCATTATATGTTATTTTATAAATCTGTTAACTTCTATTTGTATTACATGATTCAATTGATAAAAGAGGATTCTGTGTATGCATGTGTAAATAAACACTACATATTATCTATGCTATGCACAAAATACGTGCAATAGATGCACACATGCAAACACTTGAGTTTGTCTTCCAATGTCTTTTATAAACAGAAAATCTGTGTATGCATATAAATATGCACAGATAGGTTTATTAAACACATAGGACTTGTAGAATATAAATGTAATTTAATTCCTCTTAGACAATGATATTCCTTTAACTGAAGGTAGTTTCTTTCTGAGGTATAAATATAGCTTTAGAGTTTTTTTCTTGTTTAAAACATATATGGGCTCTCCTTAGTTCCATCACATTTTTATTTTCCTTTTTCCCCCAGGGGAAGAATGCATGAATGCTACTGCCATAAAAATTAATGGAAAGGAAAAAGAAAACAAACCAAACCTAAATCCAGTCTGGTCAGACTAATGATCTGGATGATGTTAAATGAAACCGGAGGAGTAAACATGAAAAGGTGACCAGCATTAAGATGATATCACAGCTCCCAAACCCATGGTATAAAGCTGTCACTGCAGATTTGCTGTAGATCCACTTCCAAAGCAGGTTGAGGTGTGATACCAAAGCTGATACAACAATACACCCTGAGAGCCAGTGACATACGCATGTCTTGTACCTTCCAATAATTAACTTCTCTTCCATGTGCCAAGGGGAAATTTCATATATTCACTTGTTGGAAGGATCACGCTTTTCAGTTCATCAAAGCTCACCAAAGACTTCAAAATTAGGAACAAACATTGTATAAAAATAACTACTAGGGATTATAGCATGGTCATGGGAGTATGGTGAAAGAAAGAGAGAGCAGAAGACTGAAAGCATTGTCTGAATTTCTAGGTGTGTTCAGATCATTTGTTCTAACTGTAAATGCACACTCTATTACACCCTTCACAGGAAAAAAAAACCTAACACAAAGACAATTATAACTCTGGATTAGGAATGAGAAAACTGTATCATATATAATAAGCTTTTGTCCTAAAGATGTCCAGAGATGCTAGCCTCTTACTTGCTCCATTTTAATAACAGTAATGCTCAACAGAATTGCTCCAGTGTTCATGCATGTGCCTATCTGTCCCCTGGAGACCATGACACATGGAGGGCTGTCCCTATGAATGGATAATCTCATTCATATGTAATGGTAAGACTGAATCTTACATCTGAATATCTAGAAGTAACCACACATCTACTATGGGTGGAGGTTGTAGTAAACCTCAGAGATGTACCGATTATTATGATTAACTACTTCACTCAAAGCTGATTTCAACCACAGAAAACTGTTGTATGCACACTACAATTTCTAAACGAGTACTTTCTTTCTCTAGAGACCTAGATAGGGTTCTGAGTAAATTCATCTCCTCTATCAGATATAAAGGATGTTATCCATCACTGTTATCCTCTGTCACTTCAGAATACACTAGAAATAAAACCAGATTACTCTCACTAATAAACAGTGAGATAACTTTCAAAGTCATCTACTACAAGTGGATCTGCTTTACAATTCTTCTCTAAGATCTAAGTATAGTAGAGATATTATCTAGTGATTCTCATGTATTTCCTGTTTTCATTGTCCTTATGGCAATGCTTACATACATGGTTGTAAGGTTTTGCACAAATTTTAGATTCCCTGTACTGTAAATACATACTTCAGCATCTGCCTGCATTCCCTTCTGCTCTGGGAGGATCTGAATGCTGCAGATGGACTTTGAGAATCTCTCTCTCTTGTCACAGAGGATGCAAACAGCGGGTTCGAATTCATTTAACTGAAGCATATAGCATACAGAGAATAGCTGTGGCAGGTATAACTCGATGCATTAGTAGACAAGATGAGTAACCTTTCCATTCCAGTACATAGTGCTTATTGTTGCTGCCAGGCACCTCCGTATCAATTAACAGCCATTTGGTTTTGATGTGAGTGAGGGAGTTCTGGTGTTTTTTTTTAATAGAACCAAGAGTGTAATTGTGGGCTTACAAACATATTGATCCAACACACCCACAAAAGACATGAGAGAGAGGAAAAAGTACCAATTCAAGTTACATCTCTTGGCAGAAAATAGCTTCTAAGGTTTAGAAGAAAACAAACAAATCTCACTATCTTATCAAAGACTGTAGGAGAAAACAGCAACATGCTTGGTAACTCACATACAAACACACGCAGTTGGAGCTGTGATGCGAACAGTTGCATTTGATTTTAAACACGGAATCCCATTATTGTAATTTGGACTTTTAGAAGAAAAGAAAAGGTAGGTTTTATTCATTGATATTTATGCAGCACAAGAAGTTTTTCCAGCTCAGAAAATGAAAAAGAAAATGGTATTTCTTTGATGGAAAAGACAAAAGGGGAGCTAAATCTGCTCACTGTCAAACGGCTGCTATAGGACTGCAGTAGCTTGGATTGAAAAGTCTAGAGACTACCTGCAGAAACTCATGTCAGGAAGCTTGGGAAGGAGGAAACTAACTTAGGGAAAAAACATTGCATTTGGAGGAACTAAATCAGCTGAAGTTGATGCGAAAGACCAAAGCTCCCTGCAGGCTGATAGAATAGGAATGGGGATTTCAGTGGAGAGTACAGAGCTGCCACTGGAAATGGTGCATTCAGGTGATACTTATGGATCATGGCAATCATAAATTTCAAATACTGTTTCAGAACATACAAGTGTAATTTCATCATTTCAATGGCTTAAGAGGCAGGAAAAAGAGCCACAGGGACAGACTCTGTATCCTCCCATTTCTCATGTAGTTATCTCTAAATGCTGGTAAACTAATTTCCACATCTAAATTTTAATTGGACATATTAAATTACTGTAAAAATAGTCTTCTGTGAAGACAGAACATTGCTATATTTTCCACAAAGATAAAATTTTCCTCAGCAAATATGAAGATATTAATTCCCAGCTCTGCAACTGTAGAATTATGAAATATGAGATCTTCCATCCAGAGAAAGGACCTCTCTTATTTCCATTGTCCTACTGCCTAGTTGCCGAGATTGATTCTTTACTCACGTTATCTTAGAATATCACTTATACCTATGCATTCTTAAAATCTAGTAAGCATGAAAATGACTTAGATCCACACTGTTTCATATTGATGCACTTACTATCAGGTAGGACAAGACTGAACTCTTTAAAAAAAGTCATTGACCCACACGTGAAGTTACACAACCATGGATGCCATTGTTAGGCACAGCAGAAAGGAACCTGTGGCTCTACTGTGTTACTGCACAACCGGTGTAGCTAGACTTGCACAGGTCTGCTCCTAGGTCAGCAATTATTCTACTATTTTGTCACTATTTAAAAGGATAGTAGTTCATCCTACTTACACCTTGCAAGTTATCGTTTACATGGCTTCTTTCCCACTCACGGAGAGGAGTTGCTTGTACACGTGACTTCTGCATTTGTGAAGGCAACACAAAGAGTTTATTAAAGTAAAAAGCAATTTTTTTTTTGAAAAATAAAGAGAAGAGGAAATAGTTATCTACTTGGACAAATGGACACAAATAACAGAATTGCTGGACACATGAATAAATGTGATATTTTGTGGTAAATTCTACACAGCTTTTGCTGTGACTCTCAAAGCTATTGCTACTCAAAGCTCCTTGCTAAGAGCTCTTTGAAGAAAACAACAAGCATGGGGGTAAGGGAGTTTGAGCTGATATAGTCTATTTGTATTTCCAAAAAGCATCTGACAAGGTCCCTCATCAAAGACTTTTAAAGAAGTTGTGCTGTCATGGGACACAGGGGAATGTTCTCTCGCAGATGAAGAGGAGGTTGAAAGACAGCAGACAAAAGCAGGGCAGTTTTCACAGTAGCAGAATGTCATTGGGGGATTCCCTCAGGTAGCCAAACTAAGCCAGTCCAAAACTGAAACAAGAGAAGGGCACGAACAGTGAGCTGACAAAGTTTTCTCAGGATACCAAGTTTTTCAAGGTAAAACTTCTTCTCAGTAAACTTCAAAGCCAGCTGTGAAAAAATGCAGGAGACCTAGTAGTGCTGCAAGGAAGATGGATTTCAATAATGATAAACACAAAGCAACGCATATAGGAAAAACTTGTAAGTTTTGCATACACAGAAATAGATACCGAGCTGCTTATCATCAAGAAAACGATCTTAAGTTATGAAAACCTGGTTTTATGGAAGTGTCAGCCCAATTCTCAGTCGCACCCCAAAAAGAATACAGTAAAACTGGAAAATTAACAGAGAATGTGCCAAATGTTTTCAAAAGTATGATTTCCACACTGTCACACAGACTAAGACTCAGATGAGCCTGCAAAAGAGGTGAATGAAGGCATGTGAATGAAGTCTATAAAATCCTAACTAGCACAGAGAAAGTGCTCATGAAGGAAATTAACAGCTGCTTCTTCTCTTTTGCACCACAAGAGGGAATGGGCAACAGTAACAAAAAACTAAGGCAAGTTTAAGAGAAGCAAAGTATTCTGGGATGGTGATTCTTTATATGGGTTCAAAAATCAGAGAAATTCGTGGAAGATAAAGCCAGAAAAAATTCTAAGCACAAACAAAAACCTTGAGGCAGAAGTAATTGGGTAACATTCCATCATTATTTCTAATCTCCCTCTGAGATTGAGCTTTGGTTGCTACAATCTGCTTGACTTCCAGTCTGCCCTCCTATGGCCAATTCTATAAGGATTCTGTGGCGTATATTTTACTGAGAACTTATACATCAGAGAAGAATATAAAGATTTTCAGTCATAGCAGGAATAAATCTGACTCAAAGAGTGCTGATAGCAAGATCTGACTCTTGCTCCACGCTTATCACTCTACCTGTGCATCTGTACAGTGTGGTGGTTATAGCATTCAGGACTGGAATGGAACATCAAGTTCTCTCCTTGCCCACACTGGATGTAAGGCTGAATTGGGTGGTCATTGCTCCACGGAAAAACCTATTTAGATAATGAATTAGTTTTAGTAGCAGTTTGATGTACAAAACCTACACAGCTCAGCAACTTAACTTTTGGAATTGTGCTGCTCTGTAATGTTTAGATCCAAACATAAAATGAACACTTAGCAGTTTAATTCACCATAAAGAAAGAACTTTATTGTCACAAAATGTTCTTATCAAAAATGTTGTTTCTTCATTTAGCAAAAATAACAATACCCCAAGGGGAATGTAGTGTTGGGAGAATATAAGCCTCAGACTTAAATAAATAATCTAAGTCAAAAATAGTCCTTTAGACTGATAGCTCAGCTCCACAAAGGAAAGACATTATTAATACTAATTTTAAGACAAAATCTGGATGATTGGCTCTTAAGAGATCACATAAACACAGATATCCATTATCAACATAAACATTGATATCCAGAGGGGAATTGACTGGTCTTTACCCAGTTCTTTCATTGTTCTTTCTGTTCTGTAATGTCTGTTGTCACTGTTTGAAGGAAGTCTGATCAAGACAAAACAGGAATACAGAATCTAGAAGATTTGCTTTGGATTTGCTTTAACAGTGATTTCTTGTCAGAGGTTTCCCAACACATTAACTGGGCAAGTAATAGTAGCAGCAATATCCTAAGGTTCATCTTAGAGTTAAGTGTATGAAGAGATGGATGCGAAAGGAATGAATACAAATTGCCCATGTACTCAGAGTTTGATCTCCACATTAGCATGCTCGGGTCTGGATCTCTCTGTTCATTTGCGATGAAAAATATTTCAGTGGTATTTTTCTGGAGAGTAACTAAAAAAAAAAGTAATTGGTCTTATTTAAAGTTGCATATTTCTTCCCTTTTTCCATTTGAATTATGAGATACTAGAAAATTCAGTGCTGTGCTAGTGGTTTTTTATATCAGAGCACTGTTGTTTTGAAATAGACCAACAAGTTATTCTCCACATTAAAGTATTTTTCAAAATACAAAGGAAGATCTTGTCTGCTTCTGTTATGAGCAAATTAAGAGTAATGGCTAACACATAACTTCATATGCTTATAAAACTTCATTGTTTTCTTCTTATAACTGAGCCTTTTATTTTATAATGAACAAGGACAGTTATTGGTATTCCAGCACTGCACAATTGCCTACCTTCTTAACTTCCACAGCATTGTTCTTAATTTATGTGAAGCCTTCTGATAATCCTTGAAGGCCAAAATTAATTGCTGTCTGTTGTTCCAAACACTTTTAGGGCCTAGTTTCATAGCACTATGATAAAGACTCCTTGCCCTTCTCCTTGACTGAAATATATCTATATTAGTCTGCAGGTTGACACTTAAGTAAATCATATATATGCAAGGCTGAATATGCTAATTGTAGAATAATTTTGAGACTCTCTCTCCTCTGCAAGATAATTATTTCACTATGTTTAAAAATATTTTAAAACAGATGTTCATGTAGATTTCCTAGCCACCGTCAACATTTTCTTTTAAAATAGCATATTTTGACAGCTCTTGCATGGAGAAGGATGTGGGGGTTTTAGCACAGGGTAAACACAATTTAACACATTCCATCCCCAAATAAATACAATTCTACATCTAATAAACTCATATGGGGCAGTATTTAATCTTTCATATCTCCTTAGTCTTTCTACAAACCGGATAAATTTCTGTAGAATCAAGATATAGTCAAAATACCATGCCAAAGCCACAGAAATCACCTTACAGTTGGAATTCTTCAGTTAAAAGGAATCCTTGAAGTATAAAGTATCTTAACAATGCTGGGTTCATTTTTAAGAGATTTCTTTGCAGTTTCCAGTCCCTATACTACAAATAATGTCACAGGAGGCAAACATTTGGTTAAGGAGTCTAGAGATGGTGTAACATGCTGAGGAAGATCTGCCAAGCAAAGATGAGTTCCAAGACTTTATAAACAGCATAAAGTGGGCCTTGTTTCTACATTTTTTTGCTATGGTCAGAGCTTGTGCAATGCAGGGCTTTATGTCATGAGAGCAAGACTAGACCTTTAGCTTATCTATTCAGACAAGGGAAGGCAAAAAAGGGAGTTCTAGAAACTAAGATAAGAAATACTTTGATCCCCCAAAATCTCAGCATTATAATAAGTATATTCTAAATGCAACAACATTTGAGAACATGAGAAATAATTGTAATCTATAAAAGAATAAATGAAAATAAAAATAATTTTGACTTCTGGCTGTAGCCAGATGCCCTTTGTTGACAGGGTCGCAGAGCTTCCTATTACATGGATTCAGATTTCATCCATGTTAACAGGTGCACACTATGTAGATCTTAAAAAATCTCAGGCTGTCTTCACTACAGTCCAAAAACATCAGAGAAAGAAGTCCCATTCCCACTAAGCTTCACAAAGTTCTCACTTGCTATAAAATTATATTTACTATAAGGAAAAAATTCTTCACAGAAGGTGTCGTTGAGCACTGGAGCGGGCTGCCCGGGGAGGTAGTTGACTCGCCTTCCATGGAGGTGTTTAAGGTGCGGGTGGATGGGGTACTGAGGGGCATGGTTTAGAGATTGGTAGGATTGATTCAACTCAGTGATCCGGTGGGTCCCTTCCAACCCGGTGATTCTATGATTCTATGATTGAATCACAGAATCACAGAACAACCAGGTTGGAAGGGACCCATCGGATCCTCCAGTCCAACCATTCATTCTTCTGTTTCGCAGGAGCTTCAATTTCTCTGTTATTCAGCAAGTGTAAAGCTTAGTCATCTGTCATGATTACACCGTGCTTTTATGTTTTTTTCCGTGAGCTTTTTATCTAAATGGTCATGATGGTCAAATTTGTTGTCCTTCACTGGATTAAAATTATTTTGTTTTCAGGAGAAAATACGCTCCCAAGGAAATTTTAGGATGCAAAGTTAATGCAGTGTCCCAGAAGCCTCCAAGTGTCCTATGCAGTATCTATCAAGCAAACCCCAAAGGTTTTGTGCAGTTTTGCTTCCAACATGATAAACAACTTCAGCTTTAAAGTTCTAAAACTTGTGCTTGATCATGGGTGCATTTTTCATCTGTTTCACATTGTCTTTCCAAAGTTCCTCAGTCATTATCTTTTCATTCTGTGCTAAGAAAGATGAATATTCATCTTGCTACTCACAGAAAGGCTTTTTGTCTTTGAAGAAGCAGTCCTTTCCAACTGACAGTGACAGCTATTAGAACATTAAACTGGAAACATGATTGGTTTGATCTCTGCCAACTTTGTTCTTTTCTTTGTAAGACTCAGGTTGGACATATATCTCTCCACTATACTCAACTCTGTCTGTTCTTACTGCTTCTACAGTACACAAGCTTTGTCCTTTCAGTAAGGTCACAATAAATTGATCATGTTTCTTGTCACTCGTTAATTAACAACAGGTCTTGGTTTTGCCTGGAAATTTTCTCTAAGCAGTACTGTCCTTTGTAATCCCTGTTACAAATAGCAGCCACTTTCTACAAACAGAATTTTCCTTTTTTTTTTTTTCCCCTCTGCATTTGCACTGCAGTACCATAGAGGAAAACTGATCTATGGCTTACTTCCAAGATCCTATCATATTACAGACAAACAGTGACAACAGCTGTATGGACAGCTGAGATCTGCTCCCTTTACATAGTGGTTTCATATTTGAATGGCACAGTGTATTACTTTGGTCTGATTTATTTAAATATTTTCAAAGACTTTATAAGATCGGAATTTTCAGAAGCAATCACTTTGGCTTAACTGCATTCCCATCAAATATCCCCACCAAAGTCAACAGTGGTTATATGAGACGTAAGAGTGGAATTAACTGCTGAAAATATTATTCACTGAAGTTATAGAGGAGAGAATTTACCTAGTACTCAAATGATTACAATTTCATTCTTCTCAAGATGAGACTATGATGATCTTTCCATGTCATATGGAAAAAACCTAGCCTTACTGTCACATATCTTAATTCTGTTTCTTATTCAGATGCCCCAATTCACTGAGTAACACTGTAGAAATGAATGCCCTACTTTTAATTCTTAGTAAATACTGCATTTTTTTCTTTCTAGGAATGCACATAATACACATTACATGGCTTAATTTAAGCAACAGTAAAGGGGAAATTATATATCCTAGAAAACTCTGCTAAAATGTATGTCAAAACACTACACAGTGTATTGGTCATACAATATTATTTAGGAAAGATACTGAATGTCTTTCCAGTTAATTTAGTAAATTCTGGGACATTAAACAGTGCATTGTCTAAAAAACCCCATTATAATCCAATTCTTTATGATTGATTTCTGTAAGATACATATAAAAATGGATCTATATGCATTAAGCGTGCTTCTTCCTTTGTTATATTCTTAAGATATTAAACATCAAAAAAATAGAGCCCATCATCACACGTTGAAGATTTGATTAATTTATGATTTACTGATTCATGAACGACTTATTCAAATTAGACTATTTGTTGCTTTAAGCTTAAGTATAAGTTAAAGATTTTTATCAAGTCAAAGAGTGAAAATGCAGATTTGTTGAACTTAGTGGGTATTTCATCACTAAATTTAGCCTTGCAAAGAATTCATCCACTGATTAGCTCTAGCTACTTTCCAGTGCTAGTCCATTTTCGATACCCCAGTGAACAGTTTTCAAAAGGATTGTGCTCTTTTTAATTGCAAAGTTCTGATTTTGCCTCATGTACACATGAAAATTTCTTGGGTGCCCTTTCCTGCTGCAGTGCTCTCTGTGAATGGACCCTGGTCCATTTGAGTCAACTGGCACAAAAAAAAGGGAGAAAAGGGGAGAGGAGGTAAGAGGAGGGGACGGGAGGACGGGGGAGGGGGTAAGGAGAGAAAGAGAAAGAGAGAGAAAGTGGAACTGGAAATACCAGTTTGGAGCATTCTATTTTAACTTAGTCTGGATTCAGGAAAAAAAAACCCCAAACTAGTTATGAAATTTCCTTAGGAAGTCCATAAACCCTATCAAGTATGTCAAATTTACTTCCACTACCAAAGAAATTTAGTTCAGTGAGCACTGCAGCGAGTTCTTTTTTCCTTATAGTTTGCCAAGAAATGATTAGAGCTAGTGTTGCATCAAACAAGCTGACTTTGGTTTTCACCAATCTTGAAAAGTAATGACGATTACAAAAACCCTGAAGAATTTATTAGGAATTCTTTTGCTACAATTATAAGGATGTTCTACTTGGTTTTAAAAAAGTATTAAAGACATCAGTACCTAACATACTTGACTTTTCAAGGGCTTTAATAAAATTATTAAAGTCAATGCAGTAAAAGGAAGATCAAATGGAAAAAAACTATTAATTTCCACAGATATTAATATTCAGTGTGTATCTTGAAAAAAAGGAAGATAAACTCAAAAATTACCTTATACTAGGATGATCTCTTAGCCTAGCTGCATTTAGTACAGGGAGAAAAATCAGCAACAGCAGGGACCAGAAGAAAGGAGATCTTACTGTCTGACACATCTTAAAGACTTTCAAGGTCTGAACTGTAACATCGTTTTGGGTTTCAAGGTGAAGTATCCAGGCTTTGTCTCCCATGTCAACTGCCCATTATTCTGTAAAGTCTAAATACTGATCCCACATGACAAATAAATGTGACTCTAAAGAGATTCAGGAGAAAACACACATTAGTCATTAAGTTCTAAATGGGGTGCTTAAAGAAATTCAGATGCAATGAATGCATGCAAGACAGTGAGACAGTCCTCAATAAATGTATAAATTTGTCTCACAAGTAGTGTTGCATACATTTTCCTCTGATATTTCATGTAATTCTACTTATTGATCACATACCTAGTCTCATGAGCAAGCACAAAATTTTAATTAACATACTGGACTCAATCTCACCACCACAGACTTCAATGGAAATTGGATCAATCCCATTATCTACCATATGACTAAACAGGGCTTCCAGAGGGAGAACCTCATTTCTAGCTCCAGCCCACAGGGCCCCCAAGGCTACATTTAGAGCAGTGAGCAATGTGAATATCTACAAGCCTAAAATAGCATTAAATGTGTTTAAACAGGCCAAAATAATTTGGACAGCTACAAAAGCATACTCTCCACTGAAAGCCCACCAATATTTCCCACACATTTGTTACAGGAAATAAGCTATAAAGCCCAGATACGTTAAAATATATTACATATTCTGAGAGTGAAATGCCAACCAGGACATCAATGGCAGAAAAAAATCCTACTGACTTTCTCAGGATGAAATTCAGACCCCATTTGTCCCAATAGTATAGACAGCATAAACTACAGAATGTCTTGTTCAGCAAGAAGAGATTCTACCTGTCTTGTTTCATCGTGACGCCATGACTGGCATTGCTAATCAGAGCAATAAGTGTACTGCTGTACATATAGAATTAGGTTAGATCCTTAGCTGATGTAAACTAGTATAATGTTCCCTCTGGCTCATCTTTCCAGGGGACTCTGGAGCATGACAAGGCCATAGTGTTAAGACAGGCTCAATGCAGCAGAAATGTGTTTGGTTTCCATCCAAAAGATACCACTCAAACATTGGCCAAGTGAAATCCTCCTGAACCCAGTGGGCTGATAATGAACCCCTACTCCACATGAGGGAGTCTGTCAAGCTCTGTTTTGCAGTTAGATAACACATGTTATTTATGCCAAAACCCCATGAAAAGCCCATGGGCAGCTAAGCTGGGGTGGAGGGGGCGCTTTCTGGAAAGGAATGTTGGGTGCTGTCTGGCAGCCCCATGAGCTTCTGGCAATGAAGCTGCCAGCAGCAGACAGCAGGGAAGTCCCAGCAGCATGGTCTCCCCAAACGCCAAATGTCTTGGCAACAATGCAGTCCTTGGAAAAAGGCTTGGAGATGGAAGCAGGGGAAATATGTTTAATCCTCAGTCTATTCAGTATCTACCAGAAGACACAAAAGCAACACTTTCCTCTCAATAATTCCAGAAAAAATGGACAGTCAGTTGATCAGTAAATACCAGGCTGAGAGAGAAAGCATCTCAATTTTCATCAAATGAAAACAGAAAAGTGTTATAAAGAAACCCAAAATCTACTGTTCTGAGTGTCTTCCTAAGCAGTTACGGACAGAGCCACAAGAATGATTTAGAAGCTTAAGATTCCAGCCTGTATTTGACCTTGTTGAAAATTAAGTGCTTTTAATAATTTTATTTCTTACTCTCATTGTCAGTAAGGCTAAACAGGTTAAAGAAACAGAAATGTTAAGTTGTGGGACTATGTGAAACACACCCAGAAGTGAAATCTAATCCATATGATAATTTGGACCAGTTTGTCTCCAATATCCTCCAGAGAAAAGAGGAACAACTGTTTTGGCAGCTGGCAGCTCCCTGGCAATGAGGTGCTCCCCACAGAGCCTCTGCTCAACACTTGGGACATCTACCACTGCTACCACTTCTACATGGTGAAGAGCGACTGGTGTGGCAACTTAGCAGCCAGGTAAGGCAGGTGTTTGAAGGTGATGTGGTGCTTTGCTGCATGTAGAAAGCCTCCCAGCCTCAGGTACAGCATTCCCAAACCTGGGAATGGCCATGTATTCACACAGAGGGTCATTGGGCATTGGAATAGGCTGCCCAGGGAGGTGGTTGTTTCACCTTCCCTGGAGGTGTTTAAGGCACAGGTGGATGAGGTCTTGAGGGACTTGGTTTAGTGTTAGATAGGAATGGTTGGACTAGAAGATCCGATGGGTCCCTTCCAACCTGGTTGTTCTATGATTCTATGATTCTATACCAGCTACTACTCATTACTCCAGATAATGGCTAGAATTAACTGAAGCATTTTTATTATACTCTTCAGGAACATCATTCAATCTACCAATCCCTAGAAATTAATGGCATGAACTTACATTAAATCAGTCTGTCATTAGCTTGGCTTTCCTCATAGCAACTCATTAGGAGGTATTTCCTGCAAGCTAGAAGCCACAAGAACATCCACAGACACAAGTTAAAACACATTATGGAACATCTGCTCCTCTGTAGATCTTGCCTGTACCTCACAGCATGCAACGGTCACAATGTACAAATGTAGGGTGACAAGCAGGGAACTGTTGTGGCTACAGATCCAGTCAAACTCAAGATTTGTTCTGCTTTGATTAATTCAGTTGGTACTTTTGAATGGTATAATACACCCTTGTGTTTGCTGCTTTTGCTGATCTCCGCTTCAATTATCACAAGGATGTGGTAAACACCTGAAATAGGAGTTATCCAGTAAGAATGTCAAAATGCAGGTCAGTTTCTTAACACTGTAGAGAGGGGGACATAAATCCAAGCAAACCCTTGACTCTGCTGAAAGTCCCATAGCCTTCAACAATGATCTGGCCTGCACTAATAGTTAAGCCACCCTGAGCACTGTGGTACTAAAGATGAGAGTCATTATTATTTGTAAGGAAAACTGGCCTAGAGAAACAGTTCAGTTCCTGTGGAGAGCTCTGCAGTGTTTGCAAACATCAAATCAGACAATAATATAGAAAGCAACCGAGCTGAATTCCAGTTATGCCCTGTAAGTGTATGCATGTACATGCGTTAGCACACAAAATTATATTTTTTTTCTACACGTGTATTTGCACAACATTGTAAAAAAGACATAAAGTAGTTAATAAAATTATGAGGAAACTAATTACTAATATCCATAGAGTGGGAGCTGTGGGTTTTCCCTCTGCCTTCTGTAAGAACACACAAAGGAAGTTAAATGGTTCCACCAGCCCCTGGTAAGCAGCCTACAACACAAGCAGAATTGTTACATTTTTCATCTAAGGGTTGTGTTTTTATTATTCGTTATACACAGTGAAACTTCACATACCCTAACGTCTTATCTGAAAGAACCACCCTTGTTTGAAATGAGGTCATGTCCCTTGACATAACACTAGGTGATGTGAAAAGCCCCCATTTATTCTAACGCTCATTTATCCCTGTTAACACCATCTGAGTAAAGGAAGTTTCACAATACATTAGACTTTCATTTTTTTTAACAAAACTCAAAGTTAATTAAACCAAACCATACAATATTTATGACTTCTTTTTTTGTGGCTCAATATGGTTTAGAAAAGGTGATGTTAATATTGACATTAATTAACGTCAATCTTAATGTACTATTACATTAATAGGCTGGCATATCATTCAGCCTAAGGCATTGTACTGTGCTGCTCAAGCTATTTATAACAGAAAGTATTTTAAACAGCTTTGCCCCCCACCAAAAAAAAAAAAAAATCAATTTATACTAAATGTTGTTGCAGAATCAGATTCATCACCCTAGGGATTAAGAAAAAAATGAAAGACCAATTTAATGACAGGATTTAGTTCATTATTTATCTTCTAGCATGTAAATTATAGATTGTAATGAATTTTTCATCCTTTTGGTGCCCACTACCTAATTCATGCGAAAAACATAAGTCTGTGTTACAAAGAGCAAGCTCCCTGGCTCTGTGTATGAGAAACATCTCCTCTGCCTTTTGACAGACAATAATCTGTCAAAATGAAAAATTAATGGAGGCTCCCTTAATTCATCATCTGCTGCCTCTCTTCTATTAATGGCTTTTTTTAAAAATTCTATAACTCTGTTCACACTGAATTGAGCTGGTGGGTGGGGGGGTGAAGATAAACAGGTCAGCTGACTGCTTCAGCTTATGCAGTGCACTATAATTCAGCTGATAGATGGATGGCAAGTGTTATTTATTAAATGCATTGAGGAATCCTGTGGTTTCCAACATAGTCTGCAAGCGTGCTGAGATAAAACTCATACCACATGTCTTCCTGCTCTCAGCTCAGCCACAAAGAAAATTACTTTGTACACATGATCATAAGGAGGTTGCATGAACTCTGCGTTGTACTGCATACAACTCAAACCATCCACATAGCAATTAATGGAAAGGGTAATTAGGATTCAGCCTGACTATAACATGTATGTAAAACCAAATCAAAACCTTCCTCAAATTTTCCTCTGCTGAAATATTTCATGTTGCATAGAAAAAGCCCACAGGTCTCAGCACAAAATAAATGCACATGACTAACACAGAAACACATCATTATAAACATATTTCATCATTTTCCTAATCGCTAAAATTTAAAAATAGTACGCCACTCCAAAGGCTTTTGTCTTTTCACAACTCATCTACTTTTACATGTCTGATGCTTTACTGTGGTTGTGACAAGATAGAGCTAAGGAAAACAATGCCTCATCAATGCCCCAGCGAGAAATCAGATTGGTCAAGTCTGTGAAAGACAATAAAAAAATCTTTCTACAAATACATCGACAGTAAAAGGAGGACTAGGGAGAATCTCTAGTCACTACTAGATGTAGAGGGAACAACAGTAACAGGGGATGAAGACAAGGCTGAAGTACTCAATGCCTACTTTGCTTCGGTCTTTAATTGTAAAGAAAGCTGTTCCCTCTGCACACAACCCCAGGGGTTGGAGGAGCAGAACGAGGTTCCCACGATCCAAGAGGAGGTGGTTAGAGACTTGCTTGCCCTGCTACACGTCCACAAGTCTATGAGGCCGGATGGAATCTACCCAAGAGTTTTGAGGGAGTTGGCGGATGTATTGGCCAAATGCCTTTCCGTCATCTTCCAGCGGTCCTGGGTGACTGGGGAGGTACCACTGGACTGGAGGTTGGCTGATATAGTGCCCATCTACAAGAAGGGTAGCAGGGAGGATCCAGGGAACTACAGGCCTGTCAGTCTGACCTCAGTGCCAGGGAAAGTCATGGAACAGGTGATCTTGAGTGCTATCATGAAGTACATACAAG
The DNA here is from genome assembly GCA_033558105.1 of Coccyzus lansbergi. NCBI lineage: Eukaryota > Metazoa > Chordata > Aves > Cuculiformes > Coccyzidae > Coccyzus > Coccyzus lansbergi. The sequence continues at coordinate 1,550,700 of JAUMJK010000655.1, forward strand.
AGAACCGGGTGATCAGGCCCAGTCAACATGGGTTCACAAAAGGCAGGTCTTGCCAAACCAACCTGATCGCCTTCTATGACAAAGTCACTCGGCTGCTGGATGAGGGAAAGACTGTGAATGTGTTCTTTCTGGACTTCAGTAAAGCCTTTGACACAGTTTCTCACAGCATTCTGCTACGGAAACTGTCAGCCTCTGATCTGGACAGACGCACACTCTCCTGGGTGGAAAACTGGCTGGATGGCCAGGCCCAGAGAGTGGTGGTAAATGGTGTTAAGTCCAGCTGGAGGCCAGTGACAAGTGGGGTTCCCCAGGGCTCAGCAAGTCCAGGAGGGCACCTTCCCTCATTGGTTCATTCACCAGCTGTTCAAGGAAGTTGTCTTTCATGCACTCCAGGAACCTCCTAGACTGCTTCCTTTCTGCTCTATTGTACTCCCAGCAGATATCAGGGAGACTGAAGTCTCCCACAAGGACAAGAGGCATTTACTCGGAGATTAACCCCAGCTGTTTAAAGAAGAGCTCCTCAGCTGCTTCTCCTTGGCTGGGTGGCCTGTAACAGACTCCCATCACAAAATCTAGCTTCTTATGGGCTCCTCTGATTTTAACCCACAGACACTCAATCTCCTCATCGCCACAATCCATCTCAGTGGTGTCCAAGTCCTCCCTTACAAAGAGGGCTAATCCACCTCCTCTCCTACCCTTTCTATCCCTCCTGAAGAGTTTATACCCCACCAAAGCTGTACTCCAGTTATATGAGTCATCCCACCACGTTTCCGTGATGGCAACGATGTCATAGGGTCCTTGCCCTACAACGGCTTCCAGCTCTTCCAACTTATTCCCCATGCTGCGTGCATTGGTGTAAATGCACTTCAGCTGTGTAGCCGAGCCTTCAGCCCTCTTAGAGGGGACAGTGTTTGTTCCTAATTGCCTGTTAACTGGAGTAGCTGGTACCAGAATACCTATATCTCCTTTGCTGCTCCAGCAAAAGGTCTTCACAAAAGTGGGTAGTCAATGGATCTGGCAGAGGAAACCTCTAGGACCAAAACTCTTTAAGAACCAAAAAGCATTCTGTAGCCTTCATGTAATGAGTTTGTCACCCTTTACTTCATGAGTTCGCATTCCAGAAACCACCATTTAAAAACCCCAAATCGTTGCTCTACTTGTCTTTCTCAGTCTCAAAAAACATCTAACAGCTTTGAAGCCTGGAATACTGTAACATGCTAAAGAGGGCTCTCTCTCACAATGGAGAAAGGAAATGATTTTTTATTGCTGCTCTCCATGCTATACTTGGCCTGGAAACCAAACAACTTTCTACAAGATATCTTACCTGCTATTCATCTATACTGGTTATTATTTCTTAATAAAGTATTACCATACAGATAAGATTCCACCCATGCAGCACAGCAATTTGCCTTTAAAAGCTTGATGACGGAGAATAATGTAAAGGGGAGCAACACAATCGCATCCCTGACTGCTGTGGGTCATAAAAGGAGCCCCCAACACCTTCTTTCTTGATCAAGCATTAAATCCTTCAGATATCTAAAAATTATTATGCCGATATGGCTGTTAAGGTCAAGGTTTAAAGTATAATGTGGATCTTAGAAGAAATTCTGGTGATTGATGTAACACACTAGACACTTACCTTGAAAAAGATATTATTCAGCTGCCTCCACTGGAAGATTAAAAGTAGGGGAAAAAGAAGTTGCAGAACTGGTTAAATGATTGGTGGAGGTTCTCAGTGGTCAATGTTGCAATGAAATTACTGTAAAAAATAGCTACTGATATTGAAACTTGCCTGCAAAATCTTCTGATGTCTCTAATACATATCCTCTGGGCAGCAGTTCTTTCCCCAGCTCAGTAAGCTTGTTACACCAGCTGGTTTCAAATATTAGCAATTTTCAAAATCATGTCTGAAAGACACTTTCTCTACACTCTGAGAGTGAAGTTTCCAAAACTTTTCAGGCAATGAAAAGGAGTCTCTTTGCATTTACTGAGAGCCCAAGCCACTTTCAGACAAATTGCTCCTTTCCGCCCCCCAAAACTCTATCTCATTATTTTCACTGGCATAGCATTTGTGACAACCAAGCTTTCAAATGGTGCTAAGAGAACAACAACATTGAAAAAGGGGCAGAATTTTCAAGAAGGTACATAAGGGATGAACCATGCTTCATCAATATCTTAGCTCACTACCAGCAACGGTCTGGTATTTTCCCATAACCAGTGCATAGTAATGTATATCAATTTACATCAAAGCACCAGTGCTTTATCAATAGACCAGCTTGTACTTACGACAACAGTATTATACGTGTTATACAAGCACTTTTATCATCAAGGCCATTACAGAACACCAATGCTAAACAGACAATTTTCTCAAATTTTAGGGAGTTATAGTTCAAAACATGACTACTATCACTGCAGGGCAAAAGAATAGACAAGGAGAGGCTATAGTTTCTCCATACTTGCTCTGGTGTAACCTGGGTCTCAGGATGGCAACAGGAAAACCTGGTCACCCCCTTGAGCAACCTCATCTGTCAACTTCGCTCCCACAGAAGCTGGAATCACAACAGGAATGTTGGTTCTTTATTTAATACTTAGATAAAACCAATGAAAATGCAAAAGAACAACAAAAAGAAAGAAATTCTTCTATTCATATGATGAAAAAATTCATATACAACTATACAACTATAAGTGATTGTGGCAGAAGGGAAATGAGAATCAGCCTCTGGACAATGTGCTTTTCAGCACATTCATCTATTTGAGATACTTGCCTAGTTTTTAAAGAATAACTTGAAATCAAGACGGAGAGGCTGGGGAAAACCAGCATCTTAGCAGATCCAGAGCAAGGTTGCATCAGTTCAGGTTTTTGCAGCATTAACACCATCAAGTTGCCAGACAAGTTGTTTCATGTTCATAATTAGGGTCTTTTACACCACTTTTGCCACAATATAACATAAATGAAACTCTTAAGGCCCCTTGAGGTGCGTTTCATTCAGGTTCCCTTTGTTCATACCCTCATATGTCCTCACTGGAGTTATTCCTGATTTACAGTCACATGAGCGAGATCAGGATCAGGCCTTCTCCAAAGTCAGTATATAACTGCAGTGTCCACATGGATGTGTTTATGACTGAGATTAGCTTCATTAAAACACAAACTCATGGAACCAAAAATACGAGGCACCTGATTTTAGAATAAATTACCTTCATGAAATTATGGTCTTTTCTTCACACTGCAATATTCACAGGAAATTAATGAGGTTGTCAGATGAATTCTATGAAGATTTATGTGCTGATTAGGTGACATGTCTTAAAACAAAATAAAATAATAAAGAACCTCGTCCATTAAAAAAGGCAGCATAGTTAATTTGAATTCAATCTTTTATCAGATTACTTCTGTTTAGTGGCAAGTAGTTCCTTTGTTTAAAAAACCTTCACAAAGGCAAAGCCTCAGGAAAGCATTTTGTAAAAGTGTTCTGAAAGTCAAAGTCATTTTGACAGAAATCAAACCAGAAATAATTTCTCCCTGAAGGAATCCTGCTTTATTTTAATGATGTCTGGATTGTTTCCATTTAAATAGTGTAATGGGAATTTTTAAAAAAAATTTGATTCTTGCTGTTCGTTTTAGCAATGATCTTTCTTGTAAGCTTAGCCGGTCATTAGTCATGTGCATTTTGTTCAAGTGTAGAAAACAAATATTAAAGGAAAACAATTTGACTAAAACCATCTTCCCTTCATTAAGGAGCTTTATGTTCTAATGTCTAAAAGTGAAAGTCTGCTTTAATGGCTGCTGGGAGCTGGGGATCTCTCTGTCAGACACTTACTGAGGCATTCTTTCTGGGTAATAGAGCCTATTTATGGGGCTTTTCATGACCTTTCGTCTTGGTACTACCAACAGAGGAATACTGCGGGCATCTTTTTTGCATCCACATATCTACTTGGTCACAGATTATTGTCTCTATTGTTTTCTTCATTTTGAAGAAAAATGTTGCATGCAATTAAAACAAGGTAACAGCACAGTACTGTGTGTTCTATCACACATCCAACCAGTCCCTGCAGTCATTACACATACTAACGCACATTACACTGTGGAGACAGATACATTGAAATAAACTCCCTGTTTTATTATCCAGTGCATTCTGAAGCCTGTCCCACATTCTGGAAGATACTTCTTCAGTAATGGAAGTATGTTTTGTTTTTCAATAGTACAAGACAGATTTTCGTTTAAAAGAAAAAAAAACCCCGTAACTGTTTACCCAAATCCCAGTCTTTTGAAGTGAAATTGAAAGCCTATTTACTTAAACTAATCCATTTAATTTTGCATTGTGAGAACTAGACACGCACACTTTATTGAGAATACTGTTCCAGAAAGCCCCTCTGCATAAGCTGCTAATTCTGAAAATACCTCCCACCTTAACTTTAAACAGAAGCATTTTGGGTAGAACTGAAGAATGCAGAAAAAAACCAAAAAATTGCTTATTTGGGGAATTTCTAACTCCTAGCAGCAGTAAACTCCTAACTTCTAAAGTTTACAGCCTTTATCTGTACAGATGTATGGTCTAGCATCCTCTAGCAGACTCCCAGAGAGTCTCAAATTCCTGCATGTAAAACCAACACCAGCCTGCTCACCTTTTTAACAGCTTCCTTATAATGATTTCTTTTTTAAAAAGAAGTGTTTGCATGGTGATGTACAGTGATTTACAAAGTAACTGCTTTTGGTTTTCAAGTTTAAGAAGAGAATGTATATAGTGGGCTCCATTTCAAATACACTGCCATCACACACACTTCAAATAGAAAAAGTTACACTTATTATTCTGTCAGAATTAACGGCTAATTTATAGCCCTTAGTCTAATGACAATAAATTTGGATCCAGTTAATGAATATCTCAACTGGATCCAGATGCCTAAGGCTGAACAAGTCCATGCTACAGGAGTAGAAATGAGTCAGAAAATTGCTATGTGTCAGCAACAAGCAGTTTGATTTGGAGGTGGTATTTTTGCATAATAGCTGGTCAGTACAATCCCTATTAAAGGAAAAATCAGCTACCTTACCTATCAGGTAGCTTAGAAGCACTGGGAATAATTGGTACTATGTCCTACTGCCCAAGCTTCCCCTGTGGTTCCAATTTGGTACAAATGTTGAGACCTACAGGAGACTCTGCAAAATGAATAATTCAGAAGGTTATTAATGTTGTACAGCCAACATGTAAAAGTTTGGAGATACTAGGTAGATCCCTTTCAGACCTGAGTGAGACTGTTTGTGTGTGTATGCATAATGAGAAAATAGTCTGAAATTTTATGAAAGAACTTCTCATGAAATTCTATCAAGCGAGAAACGCTACTCAAGTTGGGGTCTCAGAGACCTCAGTACATAGTGCAAACTTCTACCACTGGCTGTGAGGAGATGTCTGGCAACAATACACAGACTGCTATCATCACAAGGGATTGAATGCTTAAAGAAGGGAAGATTTCTCTGTCTCCCCATTCTCTGGTTCAGTGCTTAACACCATAATTGTCTCTGCATTTGCTTCTTCCAACTGCCAGGGTAAGTCCTGTGCAGTCTCTGCAGTCTGGTGATGCAGCATGCTCAATACAAACAATTTCTGGATTGAATCCAGAGAGCTTTTATTTTATTTTCAAGTGAACACTGGAATAGCCAGATGAACATGGTCAGGTTTAACATCATTGCAAGTACCTGCCTGCTCTGTCCTCACCAGACCCCTCTGCAAGTTATTTCCAGCAGAGTTCATCCTAATTAGAGTTGTCATTGCCAATTGCTTGCAGAGTACTGGTCAGGTGGGCCAGAGGTCTAAGAGCCAAAATTGAACAAGGTCAGACATCTCTGCAGCAATATTAATTTTTTAGTGTGTATGTATATATATACCTACCTAAAACATCAGCTACTCATTTTTAAGGTATGACTCATGCTTCTCAGTTTAAGACAGAGCAAACGCTATCAAAACAACACAACTAGGGGCCAATCAAGTGCCTGGCAACAGCACATCTGCCCCCTGGGAAACGCTGAATAAACCAGTGCTCTCTCTCACTAGATTATCAGTAGGCTGGAATAGAGAAAGAACAATTCTGGTACTATTAATATTTACTAGACAGACAGAAAAGATATGGGGTCTGCTTTGATTCCCTTTGGCTGTCCTTGCAAATGAAACAGATTTGATAGATGGTCACGCCCTTGCACAGTCCCTGGAAGGTCAATAGTACAAGCTACCTGAAGAGCTCAGTAGCTCCATTCCAACACGCAGTCACCAAACATGGTCAAGATGGAGCTTTTCAGAAACTTCGTTTTGGATTTTCAAGGAGCTGGAGAAGACAGGTCTCTGGTGTTAGAGTAAATCCCTTTGCCAATTTTTAAACAAAGAGTAGACAAGCATTTATAGTTAAAATATTGAAATCATGAGGAAAACTACTTTCCTCCTTTTCTTGCATTTCTGTGCTCTTGGATGGAGCTGAACTAATTTTCCTGAAAGTTCTATGAAACATTTAGCCTGAAGCAAATATTTGCATAAAAAGTTTGAGTCTGAATAATTAAAACCTGGCAAGTGAAAATGCCAAATGCTGGACTACCTTAAGAGTAAGCAGTGTTACCAGCTCCATCTGTAACAGACACTTGCATAATGTTTTATCAAACTCTTCAGGACAGAAAAAGCCTGAGTTTTCTCTGTTGATATACTCATAATTTTGTACATGAGATTGCTGCAAATCTTCTAAGTCAGAGACGTCATTGATAAAAAGTACACAAGGACCAGGAAAGATGTCTATAGATGTTCTATGTCCCAAACATCATAATATAGTCGCTGCACAAAGTCTGTAAAATGCCCCAAAGAAAAGTAGAAGTGTAGTCTATTTTTTCAGACATCAGTCTACAATATCCATTGGTACTTCTTTTTTTCACTTTTGTGAAACTAAGTTTGAATGGTGAGACTTTAGGTTAAAGATTTATTTGAGCACTTATTTTATTAAATGTGGATATGTTTTGATTTCTAACTGAATAAACAATCAGATGTATAAACAATAGATAACTAGACTCTTGGATGAGGGAAAGGCTGTGGATGTAGTGTTCTTGGACTTTAGTAAAGCCTTTGATAGAGTTTCTCATAGCATTCTGCTACAGAAACTGTCAGCCTCTGGCCTGGACAAGCACACACTCTCCTAGGTGGAAAACTGGTTGAATGAAAGGGCCCGGAGAATGGTGGCAAATGGTGCTAAATCCAGCTGGAGGCCAGTGACAAGTGGGGTTCCCCAGGGCTCAGTGCTGGGTCCAGCCCTGTTCAATGTCTTCATCAATGTTCTGGATGAGGGCATCGAGTGCTCCCTTAGCAAGTTTGCAGATGACACTAAGCTGTGTGGAAGTGTAGATCTGCTGGAGGGTAGGGAGGCTCTGCAAAGAGATCTAAACAGGCTGGACTGCTGGGCAGAGGTTTAACAAGACTAAGTTCTGGGTCCTGCACTTGGGGCACAACAACGCAGTGCTACAGATTGGGAGAAGTCTGGCTGGAAAGCTGCCTGGAGCAGAAGGACCTGGGGGTGTTGGTTGACAGCCGACTGAACATGAGCCAGCAGTGTGCCCAGGTGGTCAAGAAGACCAATGGCATCTTGTCCTGTAGTGTGACCAGCAGGTCCAGGGAGGTTATTCTCCCTCTGTCCTGAGGGAATGGCCTCAAGCTCCGCCAGGGGAGGTTCAGGCTTGACATCGGGAAAAAATTCTTCACTGAAAGTGTCATTAGGCAGTGGAATGGCCTGCCCAGGGAGGTGGTTGACTCGCCTTCCCTGGAGGTGTTTAAGGTGTGGGTGGATGAGGCACGGAGGGGCATGGTTTAGAGATTGTTAGGAATGGTTTTGGTCTCTATGATCAGGTGGGTCTCTTCCAACCTGGTGTTTCTATGATTCTATATTTTATGTATAAGATGCATCAGAATGGTACATATGGTCCTATGAAAAAAAGCTCTTAATACATCCATGGAAATTACTGTAGATTGCCTTAGCTTATTACTTAAGGGACTCCAAGCCACTAACTAATCTTTCATTAAGACATACAGGAATAACTTATTTTTAGGCAATGTATATTTACGTTCTTTATACTACTGGTATCCAACCACTTGGTGGATGAAAAGAGTCAAAAAACCCTCCAAACCGAACTATAAAAGAAGCTGGAGAGAAAGACAGAATAAGGGACAGGGTTTACAACCCAATCCTCTTCTCAGAATTATAGGTTCTTGTTCAGAATGGGTTAGATAAATATCTTTCATGAAAAACTTAAATGTCTTGCTGATCCTGCCTTAGGATATGGGGAGGATTACTCAGCCCGCCTGAGGTTGCCTTTCATCAGAACTGTCTATAATGCTATGTTTGTAAAATGTTAGGGATCATGTTGGCAATAAGACTGTCTTCTGTTAGAACAAGTCTTTAAAGAGACGATTTAATGACTCTGACTAATTGGATAATACAGCAGTGTCCAGCATATCGAGGTCAAACTCTGGTCCTGTTTGGGCTAAACAAGTTGGTGTGCCCCTGCATTACAGATAGCTCTTGGCTATACATATTGAAAAGTTGCAGCCAACAAGGTGTTTGGTAACTTGATCCTTCGAAGGTCATCATCTAACATGATAAATGTCAGTAGCGAGGACAAGCCCTAACTGCTGTCTGGTGTGTGGAAGAGTGTTCTGAGATAAGTGCTAAGAGTTCCTGCAATTGTGGGTTAGAAATATCAACTGGCTTTTTGATGTGCCATGACAATATGGAAGGTGACCTTTAACCTTCCTCGCTCTTCTCATGATCTGCTGGTTGATACAGCAGCATCCAGCCGCAGACTGAAAAGGAAACAACATTTATACCATGGAACAGTAGCTGCTACAGCCTGTGCTCAGAACAAGCCATGCAAGAGGTACCCACACTTGATACCTTGCTGCTCAATCACTAACATACCAGAGGGATGCCTTTAATTAGTGTGCTGGATTCTTGCTGGAATAGAATTAATTTTCCTCATCAGAACTATTATGGGGCTATGTTTTGCATTTAAGCTGGAAACCGTCTTGATAACACAGGGATATTTCAGTCACTGCTGGGCAGTTCTTACACAGCCTCAAGGGCTTTTCTGCCTCTCACCTCACCCCACCAGAAAGTGGGTCAGGGGTGTGCAAGGGTCTGGGAGGTGACACAGCTGTGGCAGTTGGTCCTGACTGACCAAAGAGGACGTCATGCTCAGCAGATAAATCTGGGGAAGAAGGGAGAGAGTGATATGGCATTTGTCTTCCTGAATTACCATTATGTTTGATAGAGCCCTACTCTCCTGCAGATGGTTGAACACCTGCCAATGGGAGGTAGTGAATTCCTTCTTTGTTTTGCTTTGCTTTGCTTTACTGCTTAAACTACTTTTATCTCAACCCACAAGCTTTCTCACTTTTAATCTTCTGATTCTCTCCCCTATCCCACTCGTGGAAAGTGAGTGAGTGGCTGGGTACGGCTTAGCATCTAGCTGGGGTTAAACTGTGACAGCAAGAGCTCATTTTTGTCGTTGTGCTCCAGAACTTGTGTCAGTTTCTGGGGTTTTCAATGCCTGACCTAGTCTCAGCGAGATGAAAAGCCTGGCTGTACCCTGGCTGCATTTCACTGAGGTGCAATTAACTTCCCCAAATAACTTCAGGGAAACCTTTCTCATGCTATACTCATCCTTTCAAAGTTTTAGTAGGACACTCTCTTTCCTCTCAGTCCCAACCCATCTAGCCTAAGCACAGCTTGGCCTTGATCATCCTTGAACAGTTTAAATATGACTTTGCTGCCAATATATTTTCCAGCTTGTCACAGATAACACCATGACCCTTAACTCATCACCTCAAGGTCCTTTTCCAGAGTGAGACAGTCTTTTTGCAAAGATACTAATTAACACTTGACAGCCTTAAAGAAGATGTTCTGGATGGACCTCAGGAGGTGATCAAAGTGTTTCTCTATCCCAGTGGAGGCCTTGCTGGCCTTAAAAACACTTAGATAAGGACTGAAAGAAAATAACCTTTGCTGCTGTGCCATTATTTCTTCTCTTTTCAAAAAAATAGAGCCTTGGTGAGGCTTTTTGTTATTTCCTACAATCACCTGATTGCATTTAGCCTTTACTGCTTTACTGAATTAATTTTCAATCAACTTAAAGTGAATTCTAAATGCATGGTCCATAATTAAAAGGAAACAGAATTAATCCTTCGTGGCAATCTGAGTCCAAAATTGTGCTTCTAAATTATATGGACAATCATTTAGGAAAAAAAAAAAATCTCTCTCCCAAGCCCGATTACATCAATACTCTAAAGAAACATTTCTTCCTTAGGTCTCTGATTTCCCTGGTGGCTGTGATATAAATCCTGAACTTCTTAAATGTCACTTAATTTATATGATTTTTCTATTTACCCTTTGAAAATGACAAGTTGTTCTGTAGTATTTATATCTGTTTGAAAATTAGATATCATGTGCAATCCAGTGCTGCAGTTGCATTTGTTAGCCTAAACTTACTAAGCACTCATTATAAAAGGAGAAAAAGTATGCCTACTTTTAATTTTTCAGTCATTCCTTTTTGCTAAAACATCTACTGATTTTTTTTTAAAAAAAATTAACTTTTCACATGTCAATTCTTAACAGTATAGGAAAGTTAAACTGATTATCACTTTGCCTTTGGTGAGTAATCAAAGAAGTTATGGGCTTGCTTTTAACTCTTCATTGCTGACATGGGTTAATTAATTTCACTCCAGTGTGTGGTCCCCAATGAACTCTCCTTATGTGGCATCACCTTGTGGCAGGCAGTGGCTTGCAAACATTATAATCTTTCCAGAAGACCTTCTGACAGTAATGAAATTAAATTGACCTATATTGCATCTGGTGTCTGAACGAAGATGGCAAGATTTGTAGGCATCCATTTTGACTGGAGAAGCACAGCCCACATCCCCAGACCATACTGAATTTTAAACAATCTCTTTTTCACATTGCAGCATTACAGTCTTTCCAAAGGCCATCCCCATTAACACAGGAAAGGAAAAACAAGTTTATCACACCAAACATGCACATATGAGTTACCTCAGTGTTTATAACCTGTGTTTAGAGTTATTTTATATCAGTGAAAAAAACGTGACAAATCTTGACATTAACCTACTTGGCAAAATATTTCTAAAGAATTTTTGAGAATGCTCACATTCTAGTTGAGTCTGGGAAGATTCATACTTCATTCAGGAAGAGAATTTATTACAATAAAATGTAAGAAGATCTTGTTATTTCTTCCTAAGCAGACAAGCCTTGTGTTATTGCCCTATCTGTATGTCTCTAATTACTTTTCAGAATAACAATGTATTTTAATTAAATTTGTAGGATGGTGGAGATCCCAGAAATGGTTATTCCCGAGGATATGGAAAAGAAGGGAATAAACTCACTCACAGAAAAGCTCTGTTTGCAGGGCAAGGTTGCCTCTGAGCTCCAGCAAAGTACAAGATGCTGAAAGGAGCCATGTAGGACCCTACCACAGAAACTGTAATTTCTTAAGAGAGGCTCTTCACAAAGCTATACTTTTTTAACACATCCACATGAATGAATTAATCTTGTTTTCTTAACCAGATCAAGTTCAGACATCACACCAGAGCCTCTACACATCTCTCCTTAGTGCCCAAAGTCCATGTATGTTCTTGATTTAGACTTCTTGCTGTGTTTTAATGTCTAGTTTATGCTTTATTGCTACATATTCTTTCTGAAAACAAAACTGCAGGTTGTTAGATCTGAAAACCCAAATCACTCCATGATTTTGAACATCTTCTCTCTATTCACAGACTTAAATCAGTTATCCTGTCTCCTGAGATTTCCTGCTTACTTTTTGTTACATTACATAATAGGTGTAAGACCCTGGAAAAGGACTGCCTCTTCTTTTCTCATTCATTGAGTTCTGGTTCAGAACTGGACTTCAAAGAACATCAGCAACAGAAGCCAGCAGCAGACAGTCCAAATGTTGCCACTGTCCTAATTTAAAAACAGAGGTGATGGTTAAAACCATAAATGGATTCTGCCATGTCCTAGTATCAATAATTGGTAAGAAGAAGGAAAATGTGTAAAGCCTTGAGCTAGAAGAAAACAGTTTTAATAAGCTGCACCTTCTAAAAATGGACCAAAATCAAACTACCACAAATATTGGATGAAAACACTAGTTGTAAGCTTAGGATTAGAAATGTCACGTGTGTGCTTCTTTCTTAGGCTGGGGACAACTGCTATTTAATCTCAGGCTAAAAGAAAATGGGTTCTTCCCTGTCTCTCCCTGCAATTTAAGATTCAAACTAACAGAAATTCCCTCCAGTGCCAACCTCTTAATTCTATTTGATTACCTGCTATATTAATATGATGATTTGCTCATTTGAACCCATTGATCTGTTGATTCAATTTTAATTGCAACCTTGATTTGATCACTGTGTTGCTTCATTCTTAATTACCTCAGAGATATTACCTGAGATTGGCTCAGTTATATGCTGCTTTAATTTCATAGCTCCTTGCTTATCCCAAGTTTTTAGCCCTTAAGTAGGACACTAGACTGCAACGCAACTCATGAATACAAAGAAAAAGTATTTGCAAAGCCACATACTTTCAAACAGGTACCCAAGTCATTCCTGTATTAATTCCGGAAACCATCGGAAGTCTCTTTTATTTAATTTTTAAATAAGGGGCCTAAAAGACCTGTCTGAACCTCAACATTTTTGGGAACGCATTTACAAATTAGACTTCCACTTTGGGATTCAGAGATAACCCTGTTTTTAGCTATCTGAATTCCCTGATCAGGAATCCCAGAATTATTATTCCTTAAAGAATAATGCATAAACAGAATTTGATTTGATATAACTTTTTATTCATACTGAATTCTTATATGACCCTCAATTAACATAAAATTAAGATTTCTGCTGAAAGAAAGAGAAGAAAAAGCGTGAAGTTTGACAGAGGACAACTGTTGAAAAAGGACCTGCAAGGTCACTTCTTTTTTGTGTAGATGTATATGGGGAGTCAGATGCCCCAAAGGGCCTAACAGGAATTATAATTAACTTTCACTGTCTCAGACCCCAAGGCAGAAAGAAATTGAAGCAAAAGTAAGAATAGAAAGGTGATAGAGGAAGTTTTGCATAAAAATTGGGAGTACAATACAGCAGAAAGGAAGCAGTCTAGGAAGTTCCTGGAGTGCATGGAAGACAACTTCCTTGCACAGCTGGTTAATGAACCAACAAGGGAAGGTGCCCTCCTGGACTTGCTGTTTGTCAACAGAGAGGGCCTTGTGGGGGATGTGACAGTAGGGGGACGCCTAGGACTTAGTGATCATGAGATGATAGGTTTTTCTGTTCTAGGTGAAGTGAAGAGGGTGCTAAGCAGGACAGTAGCATTAAATTTCCAGAGGGTAGACTTTAAACTCTTTAGAAGGCTGGTTGGCAAAGTCTCACGGGAGACAGTACTTGAGGGCAAGGGAGCCCATGAGGGCTGGGAGCTCCTCAAAAAGGAGATTCTAGCAGCTCAGGAGAAAGCCATCCCCGTGTTCTGGAAAAAAGGCCATCAGGGGAGAAAAACAGCTTGGTTGAGTAGAGAAATCTTGAGTGACATTAGGAAGAAAAGGAATGTTTATAGGCTCTGGAAGAGGGGACAGGCCTCTTGGGTGGACTACAGGAGGGAAGTGAGGTTGTGTAGAGAAAAAATCAGAGGGGCTAAGGCTCAACTAGAAATCAGATTGGCTAAGTCTGTAAAAGATAACAATAAAATCTTTCTATAAATATATAAATAATAAAAGGAGGACAAGGGAGACCATACAGTCCCTTTTGGACACAGAGGGAACAGCGGTGACAGGGGATGAGGAGAAGGCTGAGGTACTTAATACCTTCTTTGCCTCAGTCTTTAATTGTAAAGAAAGCTGTTCTCTCTGTGTAGAAACCCCGGAAAGAGAGGAGCAATATGAGGCTCCTATGGTCCAAGAGGAGGTGGTCAGAGTCCTCCTTGGTCAACTGGACACCCACAAGTCTATGGGGCCAGATGGGATTCATCCTAGGGTTTTGAGGGAGCTGGTGGATGTATTGGTCAAACCGCTTTCCATCATCTTCCAGCAGTCCTGGTGGTAAATGGTGTTAAGTCCAGCTGGAGGCCAGTGACAAGTGGGGTTCCCCAGGGCTCAGTGCTAGGTCCAGCCCTGTTCAATGTCTTCATCAATGACCTGGGTGAAGGCATTGAGGGTACCCTTAGCAAGTTTGCAGATGTCATAAAGCTGTGTGGAAGTGTCGATCTGCTGGAGGGTAGGGAGGCTCTGCAAAGGGACCAAAACAGCCTGGACCGCTGGGCAGAGTCCAGTGGCATGAGGTTTAACACGGCCAAATGCTGGGTCCTGCACTTGGGGCACAACAACCCTATGCAGAGCTACAGACTGGGAAAAGCCGGGTTGGAAAACTGCCAGGAGGAGAGAGACCTGGGGGTATTGGTCGACATCCGACTGAACATGAGCCAGCAGTGTGCCCAGGTGGCCAAGAAGGCCAACGGCATCCTGGCTTGTATCAGAAATGGTGTGACCAGCAAGTCCAGGGAGGTTATTCTCCCTCTGCACTCTGCACTGGTGAGACGGCAACTTGAATCCTGTGTTCAGTTCTGGGCCCCTCACCACAAGAAGGATGTTGAGGCTCTGGAGCAAGTCCAGAGAAGAGCGACGAGGCTGGTGAAGGGGCTGGAGAACAGGCCCTATGAGGAGTGGCTGAGAGAGCTGGGGTTGTTTAGCCTGGAGAAGAGGAGGGTGAGAGGAGACCTCATTACTCTCTCCAACTACCTGAAAGGAGGTTGTAGAGAGGAGGGAGCTGGCCTCTTCTCCCAAGTGACAGGGGGCAGGACAAGAGGGAATGGCCTCAAGCTCCGCCAGGGGAGATTTAGGCTGGAGATTAGGAGGAAGTTCTTCACACAGAGGGTCATTGGAATGGGCTGCCTGGGGAGGTGGTTGAGTCAGCTTCCCTGGAGATGTTTAAGGCATGGGTGGATGAGGTCTTGAGGGACTTGGTTTAGTGTTAGATAGGAATGGTTGGACTGGAAGATCCGATGGGTCCCTTCCAACCTGGTTGTTCTATGGTTCTATGGTTCTAAATGTCACACTCTGCATGGGAATGGTACATGTTGGTTTTGTGAAAAGGCATAAATGCTCATTTTTCACCAGATGAACACAAGAGGAAAGAGAAAAAGAATAGTGAAGAAAAAAAGGCCTTTGAGAGACTATATTGACATCCAGTATGCTTTTTATCACAGATATCTAAAAAACAGTAGTTAGTGCTGAGGTGAAATCTTAGAGGCTTGAGATGTAACAGCCTTCCAGAAACACTAAGCTATCTAAGGAAGCACCAAGGAAGAAACTCTTAGAAATTTCAAGGCAAGAGCCACAACATAGTAACTTATTCGTGCAGCTGTGAGAAGTCTAGGCAGCACATACTTCCCTTCGTCCTTGCCTTCTGTGAATAATTCAATACCCTAGTTTGCTGGGAATCCAGAGAAGCCAGACTATCTGAAACAGTAATGGTGTAAACCAATATTTATTTGTTAAATATTTGCCTTTGTCTTGTAACTTGGTCTTCTGGGCTTAAGGCCATTAATAAATTATAAGAGATGAGGGTGAGATCTAAGGTATCAGCAGCTTATAACACAGGCTTAACATATGATTTCTGAGCCTTCCTCTATCTGACCTGCTTTTGTCTGTTTCAAGATATGCAGTGTTGCAGCAGAGTGAACTCTGCTTCGTTTAAGCATGGCAGCACCTATATTGCTTCATGTTGTAACCCTTCAATAGCACAATCTGTCTCATTAAGAGAGTTTATACTGCCATTAATTCAGTGGAAAGACACCCACTTGCAGCAGGGACTGGGACTCGTCTGTACTTTGAAGATGTTTGGGCCTGTCAGTACCCATAAAAAGCTGCACATTTTCTGTGTCAGGGCTGTCTCTCACTCTCTTTGTACCCTGGCTGGCATAATGTGGTCTCTAGGCACTGCGTTGCTAATAATAACTTCAAAGTACTCTTTTAAAGTTTAGAGTTGAGCTTGAAGCCAACTCCTAAACACAAAACCTTTTATAGATAGCAGTCAGTGGACTACAGAATATCAACAATTGCAGTACTTGGGTAAGTAAACAAGTCTCTGTGGATTTGGTAGCCTATAAATATCCATTATTGCTTGTTACCAGGTTATGTGCCTGAATATGAAAATGAGGATAGTACAGTTCTTAATGGCTGATAGCAAAAATAATTGAGTCTTATCTAAATCAAACTTTATTGGCCAGTATGAATTATTTTTGGCCTCCTGTAATCAAAGCCGAAAATTCACCTGTCAGGCACAGTATGGTAAAACTCATTAGAACCTCATCATGTGCTGTTATGAAATTGCTGTTATGAAATTGCTCTATATGGCAGTGCATGATTGCTTGTAGTCTAGATTCAAATATGGGCAGGTTTCAGAAATATAAAATTAAAAAAAAAAAATTCAAATTCCTTTAAGGCAAAAGTGTATACGTTGAAGTTACACACTTCTGTTATGGAAATGCTTCAGTTGTACAAAGAATTTTGTCTTGTGCAGCAGTGAAGCTATTGATCAGGCAACTGGCAATCCTGTGAGCACTCATTAAGGCAAAGGTATATGAATCATTTTTTAATGACATCTCTTAGCTTTCAGCAGCTTAGCATGCGTCCTAGTTACAATGGATGCACTGTAATTTAGGCAAGCTGTCTACAGACTTCAGCCATTACTCTTACCATATGTTTTCTTCAAAAATTACCATGCACTGGGGCCTGCTCACTGCATTCATGTAGCGAGGTGCATTCTCTCTGCTGTATCAGCAAGCTAACATTACTTGAAAAAGCAAGAGTAATGTGCTTATTATAAAGAGAAATTTCCAATTAGCAAGTTTAGTGCATGTGTGTTAACTTGGATTAAACACACTCCAATTATGGACAGCTCATTATTAAAACTACAGCCAGCTGTTTGTCAGAACTGTGAGATCTGGTAAATAAGCCTTTCCCTATTCCATTGCAAAAGATCCTAGCTTATTTCTTCTTCCCATTGGTTCCCAAATAAACAGGAGAACTGCAGCAAACTGCTCTGTTACCCCATCTACACATTGCAAAGCAGAACAAATGCCAAAGAAGGTGATGAGTTTATTAAAAAACAAAGAAATATCAGAGTTCGATGACCAAAAGAGCCTGGGGGCTTACACAGAATTAGGAGAAAAGGCTGCTACCAATTTCCTTTGCTAAGAATATTGGACTAGAAAGAATATTGTACCAGAACTGGAAAGATTTCATCCTACTAGTTCTGTATATTTTGATAGTCTTGAGTCAAGTGCCTCCTATCTCAACTTCATCATGCTGCACCACCTAAGCAGCCGCAAGAAGCTGCTGCTGTTTGCTCAAAGGCCTTTCCGATCTGTAATATTTTAATTACACTTGTACTTCAGCAAAATCTAACAACAGAAAATGAGTGGATGCAATTAAACAGGAAAAAAACCCAACCCACTTCTGTCCATCTAGCATATTTCATTCAAATGCTAGTTTAGATGGAATCGCTGCCAGAGGACACATGCCCAGTGGTGCTGCAGTTGTCTCTATGGTGCTAGGTGACCTGCAACCATTGCACCAGTCCAGAAGTCCCAGCCAAAAGCAGTAAGATGCTCCTTCCCTATTCAATCACAGAAAAAAAAAAAAAAAAAGAATATATTCCTTGGTCCTATCTTTGGCCTCCATTTGTTAATTTTGTGGCCTCCTCCTTCCTACACTTGAACTGGGAGTAAAATTTAGCACTCCAGAATAAATGAGTAGAAACTAGATGGATCTCTGTATTGAAATCTTACAACAGAGGTAAGCATAGGGTATTTTAGACCTGATATTTTAGATAGATAGATATTTTAGACCTGCTCCTGAGCAGGGAGCAACTTAGCTATCCCCAGGTGTAAGTGCTAATCTTGGTCTGAAAAAAAAAATAGCCTATTTCAACTAATGGACAGGCTAAATAGCATGTGGGTGTATGCAGACTGTCTCAAATTCCTTGTTTTATCTGAACAAAATCCTCACAGGCAACCAGCATTTTTTCCCAATACAACAAAAAATCCATTACAATATTACTGATAACCAAACCAGAAGACACATCTGACAGACATCTGATTCTCTGTATGTTATTAAGCTAAAATACTTCACAAATTCAGAAGAAAGAGGATAACTAAAGACCATGAGGAAATACCGCATAGTGCTTGCAGGCTTATAAAAAGGAGAAAAATAGTCATACAGGCCAAAGACAGAGCATTGGAGGGTTAGAGAAGAGGTAAGTCCACTGTAGGCAGTCACATACTTTCACACACTGTCATTAGGAATTTCTGTTTAGTAGACAAAGAGTTTACTGGCTCAGGGGATACTGCTAAAAAGGTTTTCAGCATTGTTTGTGCATAATCTATGTATAACAGTCAACTTGGGAATGAGATATGATGTAGAAAATTGCCTTTGCAGTCCTTGAAGACAATAATTTAGCTCTGCAACCTTAATTTATAAGGGAAAAGGGATGGTAGTTGGAACTTGAATTTGGATCATCGACAGATTTAGGAATGAAAGTAATTAATGCTTCTGTGAAACTCCCCTGATACTTATTTTTTTGATTCAAAATCTTTAAAGAAAAGTTTTAATTTAGGGGCAGAAGCTCATTATATTCTCAAAAGAATCCTGCTGTACTAAATCATTCTGCCTCCAATTCATAGCCCCACATTCCCTCTATACACACAGCTCTTTCGCCGATAAAGCTGCTAATTATTTCCCACCTTAACTACTGAAACTTTGATTTGCTCTCTGAGTTGTTTTGAATATTCAAGGCTCTTATTATTACCACTATGACAGTGAGTAAAGTCTTTCTTTTCACAGTAGCTCAATATTTTCTGCTAGATGCCACACCCCATCTTCAAATTTCCTTACAACTTCTCCCAAGCAACTAACACAGCAAGGATCAACCTTACAACACTCCTTGACTCACCATGCTGTTATTAAGTGGTTTTTTCCCTCTGTAGTCCATCAAATACCTCATGGTGTTAAAAAAATTATCGAGGTGATGACATTATCTGATTACAAAATGTGAATTCTACCTCTCTGCTTTCTCTAGTTTTCCCCTCAATGGGTTATCATTTTACCTGACTGACATTTTTTAAATTGTGGATTGTATGTTGCTCTACACTGTAAAAAAATAAGCTAAATTTGGTGCTGTTATGATATATTAATAATAAAGGACAATATAATTGTACTCCTGGGGAAGGGATAGGGAAGGACTTGAGTGATTTTCAGGCTATGATTCTATGATTTTTTTATTTTAACCTGTTCTTTAATGCCCTCTGTGACTAAGTCCCAGATGATACCAACCAGGCAGAAATCAATACTTAATCTTACTCCAGGTTCTTGATTCCCTCAGCTCTGGTAGTTCTGTAGGATTCTTCATTTACACTTATAGCTACATTTCCAGGGATCAGTAGAGTGTCTGCTAAAGCCAATAGAAAGGTTCTTCTTGGCTACCACAGGCACTGAAACAGGTACTAAGACTAACTAAGTAGAGCAGTGACTTTAGTAAAGGTTTCATCTATTTGCTTATTTTCCCTTATACAAAAAATCACCTTTCATCTCCAGTTACTTACATTCTCCAAAGCAAGTAACTTATGACAGACAATTGCAAACAAACCCCAAAGGTTTTGGAGCTGAAAAGCAAGCAGCTGTGCCCCACTACTTCTGTTGGCACGGGGACATATTTGCAGATTCTTGGTCAAACTGGTGAGTGCTGTATAAGGTTCATACAGGGATAACTACATTTTGAAATCTTCCAAAAGGCCAGCAAAAATACTAGAGCCTTATTCATGTTTTTTAAGTCAAATGGACTATTTATGAGGGAAAAGTTGAACACTGAGCAAGCCTCCACAAGTTTGTGCCCCAATATTATAATCACACACATGAGCAGAATCGTTAATTGTCCTAATTTCTTGGCCATTTTAGTAAGAATAATGAAAGGAAAATCATATGCATACTTCAGTATTAGCTTAGTCTCTCTTAAGCTTCCATTGATATCCCTTTGAAATTAGAAATGACAATCAATGTTTGCTAAAAACATGTCCACACCATTGTCACTGTTGGACCCTAAAGAATATATTATTTCAGAAAAATCTTATCTTTAAGAATTAGATTTTGATAAATGTCTCTCTCTTGGAGAAGTGCCACTAAGCACTTCATAGAATCATAGAACTATGATCCCAGTAGTTCTTAACCCCAGAATTAGAGGAGCAATACGAGGCTCCCATGATCCAAGAGGAGGTGGTTAGAGACTTGCTTGCCCAACTGGACACACACAAGTCTATGGGGCCAGATGGGATTCACCCTAGGGTATTGAAGGAGTTGGCAGATATTAAACTCATAACCAATCCTGTTCTAAGTGGGAGGTTGGACTAGGTGACCTTCTCAGATTCCTTCCAATCCAAATTATCCTATGATTCTAATCACCTTCTCCTAACTTTTGCTAGGTACCCGTAATGATTGGTGTATTAAATATGTAGCAAGAACACATCACTTTCTTCTTGTTTGCATAACACCACAAAATCTCCAGTGCATAATTAATTAAAAACTGAAGGCCAAATTCTGCCAGATATAAGCAGCCTGCCAGTAATGAGAACTGACGTTTGCACCCCTCTCTGGGTTTGAGGAGATGCACATGGTCTGATTTATAGACAAATTAAACATGTAGAGTTCCCTATGAAATTTCTTATCTTTCTGTAAATTTAAGTAAGTAATTTGCAGGAGTGAGATTACTTGAAAAAAACCGAAATCGTGGCCAGTGCTTATGACAGAGAATAGAACCATCAAGTAGAGTACACTTATGACAGCCCTTAAGTATCTTGGGGGGAACAGGATTTATTTTGACACAAATCTCAGAATAAAAAAAACCAAAACAAACAAATTGAGGGTGGCCACAGGAGAAGCCAAAAACATTCCTAAAAAATCTTGAGCAAATCTATTGCTACCACAGGGAACTGAATGCTCATTAATTAGCATTGCCAAAGACCTATCAGCACTACTCAGTTGACTTGCCATCCCTGGAGTTATCAAAAAGACATGCAGATGTGGCGTTAGGAATACAGTTTTCAGGTCTTTCCGAGCCTAAATGAGTCTATGATTCTACTGGAAAGAAATATTAATTTTCTTGGCCTAAAATACAAAGCTAGGTTCAAAGTTCTGTAGTTGTGGAAACTGGGATTGGCATTGCTGACTTAATCTAAATGTGGACTCTGCCTGTCTCAATGTTAGTCAAGTATTAATGGGATCCTCAGTTAATAGCAGGATCTTTTGTATCTGCTCTTGGTGCTATTCCAGGAGAGCCACATGGCTTCCACAGGTGGTTCTTGTGCCATGTAATCCAAATGAGCATGGGAATCTAAGAAAGCTCTGCCTTTTTTGATTTTTGACTGGCAGGAGTTTTAGTGTTAGATAGGAAAGGTTGGACTAGAAGATCTGATGGGTCCCTTCCAACCTGGTTGTTCTGTGATTCTGAGTTTATGCTTTTGGATCTAAATTTAAATACAGTCCCAAAAAACAGATAACCTTGATGATTTGGGAGAATGTGAGAATCCTGAATGTCCAGACAACTTAAGGCTATGCCTTCAAAAGCTGTTAGGTTCCACTGATGGTTTAAAAAATGGGAACTGGAAATTGCATCTTAAATATCTGCCCAGACAATGTGACTGAAATCTTGTTTGGCATCATATTAGGGCAGTGTTAGGAGAGAAAAATCA